>JAWWES010000081.1:109617580-109706890 GCA_035583135.1 Lophotriccus pileatus | reverse complement strand
AAGAAAAGAAAAGAAAAGAAAAGAAAAGAAAAGAAAAGAAAAGAAAAGAAAAGAAAAGAAAAGAAAAGAAAAAAGAAGAAAACAGATCTGACAAGTCCTTGAAAAATGTTTCAGCTTCTCATGGCTTGAAATAATTTTCTCATGTTGGGATTGTTATTTGCTCTGAAGTGATTCTTATGTGAGGGCAAATTCACTGTAACCTTTCCCACATGCCTGCTCTGCAGCATGTACGTGGCTTAAAGAGAAACTTCCACACTCTGGAAAGCTCACCAGCACACAAACAAATTAACTGCAAATTTCCTTCACCTTCTTCATGCTTCTTTTCATTATTCTCCTCACAGGTGCTAATTAACTTCACTAGTTGTGTCCAACTTTTTTTCTTTATCCCCACGGCAGAGCTTTCACAGGCAACTGCAGGAGCAGGGGCTGCATTTCACCCGCAGGGATACATTTCCATAGTGAGAGAGACCTTTGCTTCTCTGCTCTTATTCCACTGAGCTAGGCACAAGCCAGTTGCATCCCAAAGTCGAATGGCTCTGTACACCCAGCTCTGTGAGCCAAACCAACTCTGCCATTTGAGCACTCCCATACCTGACCAGCCTGGGGTATAACAAAGCAGGTTCACAACTCTTAGGCCCAACATGGCCTAAGCATAACCATAAGGGATTTCTCAAGGTCCTGACCGACAAGGGGCACTGGAGCTGCATGCTTGGATGGCATGTTGGGGTCTATTCCCTGAGGAGTGCTCAGCCTGCCCCCTCCACTGAGGCCCATGAGGGATCAGTTGTGCCACATTCATTCCCTCATTCCTATACAGTCTGGGACAACTTCCTGCCACAGACGTACACAGAAGATATATTACCCCTGCAACCCACAATGCTGTTTAATTTCACTTTTGCATAAAGTGTGCAAGGTGACATGGAAATGCTGTTTGTCCTCACCCTAAGGACTCACACTGCAAGCTGAGATAATCTGGCAGTGTGGTCTGGATGTTCCAGGGCTTACGGGAATCTTCTGAAATATCTTTTCTTCTATTCTGAATTTATTTTTCCCAACATAATGAGATTCTTTCATTTTTGTCCTCATCCTCCTTTCCCCTGCACCTAAAGCGGCTCCTTCCCTCTGGCTTCCAAGAGCTTCCCTCTCCAAGCTATATTTTATCAGGGGAGTCTCAGTTTTGGCACATTTTCTTTTGGGCTCAGCTGGCCGATGTCTTCTCATCCCATGCATTCCTCAGGTCAAAGGTATACCCCAAAATGTACTCACTCCCTCTAACCCAAGGGAAGCAATGGAAATTGTCAGATTTGAGGACAGCAGCTGGATCAGTGAAGACAGCCAAGACTGTAGAGTCCACATGATTAATTTCAGGGAGGTACTTACTGAAATCATGTTAGCTTAAAAACAAACGAAAAAAAAAAGGCAGGGGGAGTTCAAAATTTGGGCTGAGGTTCATTGCAGTTGCTATTTTTATTGAGGTAGTTTGCCCATCCCTGGTGGATTTGTGTTATCACAATCATTTCTATGCTGGCAACAGCCTGTAGTGTCAGAAGCACAGAAGTATGATTTCACTGCAGCCCTAAGCCAGGGGAGAATCTGAATCACGAAGGAGCAAGATCTGATGGGAACACAAATAGTTTAAGAACTCACAAATACAGTTTTCATGAAGTAATTCTTTTTCCTGAAATGCTTCTTCTCCCCACTTCCAGCCCATTTCTAGTATTACATCCCAGGGCCACCTCTTTCCTGCCTTTAGCCTTAGAAGAGGGGGCTGAGGACGAATTGCTCTTGGGACAACAAAACAGGTAGCAGAAAGGGATTAAGTTTTACTCTCAGTCTTCAGACAACTGCACTGTAATCTTTTCATTTTAATGAGTGAAAGAATGTCATAAAATCCAATCTTCTATACTTCCAAGATTCCCGTTGCCGAACCGAACCTTTTGGTGAAGTCTTTTATCACCTGTGAAATAAATAGCAAATCTTCCATAAATGAATTTACATTTAAGAAGCATAGACAAAAGCTGTACAGGGCAGCAGAAAACTTCTGGAAAATGTATGTCTCCTGCAATCAGTTTTCCATGAAGGAGGATCTCCTGTGGCAGCAGAAGCAAAATTGAAAGTCTTCGGTATTGCTGGAAATAGGATTTTTATTTCAGCATTCAAGAAGTTGGTTTGCACTAGAGGAAACAAAACTCCTATGTAACCTGATGATGATGATGTATAAATTACCTGTACCCTATAGACCATTTAAAAAAAAAAAAAAAAAAAAACAACTCCTGACTTCTTTTGGTTGATTTCACTTTTTCTGGTGCTGCAAACACAAGTGTCAACTTACATGAAGCGGAAAAGCTGTTTAGTGGTCAGGAAAACTGTCCTTTCTAGTGCACAGAGAACACAACTCTCAGACAGAAATAGTCCACCAAAAAGAAATAAGAAAATTCATGATTTATTATTCTGATTCACAAGCATGACAACTGTTACCTTTTGTAAAAAATACCACCATTATGTCTTTGCAGTAACCTGTAAATACCAAAGAACAAAAAGCAAGGCTTTTCTGTCTTGCAACAGCAAAGTAAATTAAATAGTAGATTGAAAGAAAACCCCCAAAATGCCCATTATTCTCTCCTGGAAAGCTGTAAGTAGCTGCCGTGTTCACATCACGTCTGAGTGACCCTCTTACCATAGCTGACCTCAGAACATGTTGCTCCTCTCGAACTGACCCTTGTGTGTCATGACACAAACTATCAGGTCCTGACCCTAAAACACAGACTGCCTTGAAGAAGTTTTAACCAGTACGGTGCTTAAAGCAGCAAGGGCAGACAGCAGCTTATGGCAGCTACAGCATAGCTGAGCCACAGTTTGCAACAGGGAGAAATCTTGGGAACAAGCCCTCGCACCAAGGCCTTCGCAAGCAGAGCACAACTTAACATAAAGGTAACAGGGATGCCTCTAAACTAATGCAAATTGAAAAAATCAGGAAGTCCTATGGTACAGTACCAAACAGCTCAAAGACTTCCACAGGCAGCTCTCAGGAATACTCGAGATGAGAAGCCTTGGGTCAGAGGGCTGAAGCAGGTGAATTCCCTCCTAGTTTTGTTTTTCTACCATTTTTCCTCAGTAGGATAGAGGGAAATTCTTTAGCACCACTAAACACAGTCATGTATGTACTGCAGAGTGGCTATTTTTTTAATAAATATTCCAAGAAACCTTGTGTTAACAACTTTAGGATTATGAAATAGTAATATAAAAGACAAATTTATACTTTTAATATTACATATGCCATCAGCATATTGGGGTACTGGAAGAATTCTATCTTGAAATAATGAAAAGTGAACATAAATTACATAAAAAATCCAGTTTTAATTTCTTGATAGTTACCATCCACTGTGTAAAGATACATAACACAATCATGAACAAAACAGTAAAACAGATACCATGCACCACAAGTTTTCATTTGCAGCATTCACAGATCTCTTCTAAACTAACAGCAAATGTAACTTGTCAGATTCATATGTCTCCAATATTGTGCAAAAAAGCAAAGTATTTTCGTAGATGATGCAGAAATAGAGTGGACAACTCCTGCTAAAAATTTGTGGGACAAAATGTAAAAGTTTAGGCCCAGAATGGGCACTCACTTCACTTCACTGAGATTCCACTTCATGGCTTAGTGTAAATCTACCTAAAGCAGCTGCTGAGTACAAAAGTAAGCCGATGTACCAGACAAGCTTTGGTGTCCTAGAGGACTGGAAGAAACTTTTTTTTAATACAGGTCAAGTTTGCATTACAACAACAGTTGTCACTCATCAAATCCCAGATAATATTATTTGGGAACATGTCAAAGCTACTATAATAACACAAACATTTAGATTGCATTGGGAACACACTAAACACACAATAAACTACTCCGAGTACAAAACAATGTGGGCAGTTTTCTGGCTGTTTCAAAATTAACATGAAAACAAGGCACTGAACAACAACAACAACAAAAGCAGCAACAAATCTGGTTTAATAGCTGCACAACAAACATTTTATTAATGTAAAATCATTGAGTACATCAACCCATTCACTCCACCCTTAATGGTCTTATCACATATGGTTAATTCTCAAAAAACTGCAAGAGTCCTCTATAGAACTCAGTTACAAAACCATTCCCATTGATGTGCACTAATAGAGCCTGATTTGTAAACAGCAAGGCAAGCTAATAACAGGGTAATGGAGAAGGTGCTAAAAACTCTCCTCTCTTAGGAGCTACTGTGTCTTTTTATTCAAATCATATTTCATATCTATGTGGCAGGAAGAACATAGGTGGCTTTGTTGACCCTGACTGATCCAAGGACCCAGGTGTTTCTGACAACAGTAGAATCCTTATGTCCTCATAACATTTCATATCTCTTGCTTCAATATCTAGTTTCTCACTAAACACTTGCCTTACACTCTATCCCAGTGGTGCAGAGCAGTATGATCCCTCACAACAGCAGCTATAAACATGCTGAGGATTAGCGCTATTACTGCTGGGTATAACTTTCCCAAACTCTGCTATCCTCTGTCCTCTTAAAGAAAAGTCAAAGCCTGGTGGTTTCTTGAGAGGCTCTGCATTAGCCTTCCTTGATGCATTCAGCTATGGGAAGGTAAAAACAAGTTTCTCAACAGAATGACAACAGAAGTCAGAAGAGTGGGGTTCTCTTTGAGGAGACAGCTTGGTTTTAACACAAAGTTAGCTCAAGGACATCAAAAAGGTTAAGAGAGAGAATGAAGATTGGATTGCATTACTACACTAGTTCTCAAGATGAAGCTGCTAGTAGCTATATTATTAGAATAGAAAGAGGAGAAGAAAAAGGCTGGTTATATTTTTAAAAAAAGAAATGTGATAGAAGACACACCCACAAGAGGCAGAAAATAAAAAGCTTGTTTCTTTCAGTCAAAGATAATCATGGTTCTTTGACTGACTCCTGACTGCACACTGCCTTTGTTATCTCCTCCTGCTCTTGCAGAGGTTTTTCTCTGCCCTTTCTCAGCAGCTGTTGCTAAAGGCAAGATCAGCATCTCCTTCACCATTTGCAGGAAATTACGGCGCTAGACATCACTCCATTCACAAATTGTGGCTCCACAATGACTACAACGATGTGAAGCCTGAGCTGCCCAACTGGTTTTAGTTTACATCAGGTAACTGGATTTGCACTGGTGCCAATGGGAACAGTACCTGGCCCAGAGAGCCAAGCCATAAATTGGTGGGAAGAAGTCTGGAGAGAGTTCTTCACCGGGGATATGAGAAAAGTGTGCGTGAAAGCATTTTAGTCGGCAGTCAACTCTAATTTTTTTTTTTTTAAACCACAGTGGATTTATCCAAGAGCCCTGTAGACTTTAATCTGGGTACATTACGCAATGATGTCTACTATAGCATTAAAAGGCAGGTGTATTCAGAGACGCACACACAGAGATCATTCACAATCTCTGAATCACAAAGATATTTCTGCTGGCTCTTTGCTCTGCCACCTGTACACTCATCATTAAGTCAGAAAACAGACCCGTCAGTCGATTGTACAAGTTCAGAAAATCAAAGCCAGGCAGACGATGGCGTGGGAGGCTGAGCATGAATTGTTGCAGGGTTCTGACTAACGCTGCGGCAGGGAAGCGCACAGGAAGCTGTGCAGAGCCAGGAAGGACACTGCCCCGGTGCTTCCTTTCTGCCACTTCAAAAATATCAACTAACAGACCTCTTTTAAAAAAAAAAAAAAATGCTTTGGACAGAACCTGACGTTAGCTCTTGGCCTTTGCCTCATATTATCTTACTGAAAAATAGAAGGAAAGTACTGCAAGTAGTTAATAGCTTCTCTTAAACAGGATGCTGAGGGTAGTGATTACAAGGCACTCTGTAGAAACAACTTTGAAACATTCAAGCTCTGGTCATGAATATAGTTTGTACAAGTCCTTGTTACTATTTTATGAGAATAAGAACATGCTGTTTTCTTTCACTTACTCCCTTCCTAGTCACTCTTCATGTACTCTTTCCCCACATACCGTTTTAAAAGGGAATGTTGAACAACAATGACAACAGCAAAGTCTTTTACTGATTACGCCATACACACTTACTTGTATTGCCTTTAGTTTTGGAGTTCACAGGGGCTGTGTTATCACAAAGTCAGTCATGCTGAACTCTAGGCTTGAGACAGAGCTACCAAAATGATCTGTGACCTTGAGTGAGGCACTTGATCTCCCAGTGCTTCGATTAGTCATGTCATAAAACTGGGTAGAAAACAGTACCCCAATGAAATACAGATGGTTCCTAAGAGATGAAGCTATCTTCTGTAAATTACAAACGTAGGGCCTTACACATAAAAGGATCTCATATTTTCTTTACTCATTTTGGTAGGTGGTTTGCTTAAATCCTGCACAGCTTCACATCTATCCCAGTAGTATCAGAATATTGAGCTTCCACACAAAGGTGTATCTGATTCACAGATGAAAAGTAGCCCTGATAAAATTCAGCCTTATGTAAAATGCTTTCATAAGCCTTTCTGACCATTCAGCATAAACCACTGCAAGCAGGACTTAGTAGCAGGAAGCTTGAACTTAAGAAATGGCAGCTCTGTAATTGCTCTGTGTTTTAAAATTGATAGGTTTGACCTTTTACATTTATGGTCATTAATCAGTTCTGAAGTGAAAGCCAAACTTGCAGCATGTTATGTCCTATCACTATTCACTTTTAGTTAAAATTCTAATCTTGTACTTTGTTTAATATTCCACACTGAATGTGGGGTGAGATGGTCCCCAGGAGCTCAACAGTCCATGCACAGCAAACCAAGTGCCAGGCACTCATTGTTAAATTAACAAAAGTGCACACCAAGTTATATCGTCTTTTAAGGCTATAAAGGGATTTCACTCCTACCTAGCAGCTAACTCCAGTAAAATCTTTAGGATTTTTAAACACTACTCCAGCCACTGTATTCCCTGCAAAATTTCAGACAGAAAACCTCAAAATCTTTCTTCATAAATTCTTGAATCACTGACTCTTTGATCAACATCAGCCATACCATTCAAGGAGTTTTGTAAATCCTGAGTGCCTTGGGAAATGCAATATACATGTAGCAAAAAGGCTACCTAATGGCCATATGGAATGCAGTTTATTCTTGCCCACTTGGAAGTAATGTAGAAATGCTTGTATGAAATATCTCCAGGGGCCCTGGCGCAAGACAGATGAAAATTCAGGAAATGGGTAGGGAGAAGAACAGAGAAGCGGCTTTGAATGTTAACTGCCATTCATATCAGTGGGCCTTCTATTCAAAAAGGAGGACAGAAACAGATTATCATCTTTTATAAAGAGCAAAGTCTCTGACATGATTTAAAGGTTGCATGATAGGTACAATCAGCCCTCCGCTGATGCAAGTTGCATTATCTGCAGTGCTGCACATAGAAAAAAATCTAAGCAGACTTTTGGAACCTAAATAATATACAAAGTCTCAGTCCATGACCTTCATATGTATTATTCAATCCAAAGCTACCTAAAAGAATGAGCATTAAAAAAGTTTGATGTTGATTAACCGGGTCTGACTGTAATTAAATTTATGAATAGAGAGAAAAATGCAAAATTTTATTAACTGTGGAAGGAATGTTAGGTCCTTAACTGCCCAGCAAGTTTGTGAAGACAAAGGAGATCAGTTTGCAAGGGTTAAGTAAACATAATATTTTATATTATAGTTCAAATGAATCCAATTTCAACAAGACTCTGTAAGAGTCTAAAAATTGGTTTTTACCAGATTGAACATTTTTATGAACATTAAACCCCATTACATTGCTCTGAAGTAAGCTACTGAACAACCAGAGCCACATAAAGAAACCATTTGTTTCTTAGCCCTATGGCTGAATTGCTTGTAGCCTTCTTGCTATTCATGTCTGGTGGGTTGCCTGTATTTATTTTTACATGCCTACATGTTGTGCATTTTGTAGTCCTTTAAGTTTCCAAGGCCATGTCAAAACAAAATGCATTCCTGAGTGGGTCAGCATAGGAACAGCCATACCAGACATTAACGTAATAACTTGATGCTTACTGCAAATCTGAGAAAAGTAACCAGTGGTTGTGAAACACAAATTTCTGGTAAGGGAGGAAGACAGTACATGAACACAGTACATGAAAAGTGCTGGTTTAGCAGTAATTGACCTTAAGGTCCTTTATTTATCTCTAGTATAGACATGCATTTATAACCTCCGTTTAGCTAATCACTGACTCTGATGAGGCTACAAACAAAGCTGCCAATTAGCACTAATTATGATAGCAATATTCCATTCAGATTAACGAGTCTGAACCACTGAACTCCCTTGGAGAGGAAAAGTCTTTTTAAGCACTTTTGAAAAGACTTTCAAACCCCATAGAATTATTCCACAGATTCTACATGTGTATCCAATGGTCATAGCTCACCATTTGAGGGAAAATCAGCATTAGATAGTGGAGAAACTGTTATACAGCATGATGCAAGCAGAGTGGACCCTATGTGCTTCCCATAGCATTCAGAACATTTACCCCATCAAACCACAACTACCACTGCATAACATACCACTCCTTAGGAGCCATGAAAATGAAACAGCCGTCATCTTGCAGTTGATCACTTCTGATCTGCTGGTATTATGTACTGAAGCATTATCAATTGTCTTGGTCTTACTTGGGCCATGCTTGTATTGTCGCCAGCACACAACTGCTGAGGCAAGTCACTCACTCTGGTGAGACCAGTGGGCTGCCTGAAGGTACACACCAGAGGCGAGTCCACCATCATGGAAGAAATTATCTTGGGCATTTTGAGCTGTAGTTTTTTATGGTCAAATTACAGGGCAGATAAACCTTTAATGTAGCTCACAAGCAAGACACACTAAGACTGGTGGGTGAGGAAAATCAAAGAAATTAAAAGATGTGGGTTGTACTGCACAATCTGCCACACTGGCTCAGGTCCTGCTGCCCCAGCAGCAGCTCTGGCCATGGCTGCCAGAGCCACACCTAGTGCAGTACAGGGATCTCTTGAGATGCACTCTGAGGGAAATTCAATGTCACCACAATCAGTTCCTCACACCAGGAAGGAGCCATATTTTTATTTCACCTGAAACACAACACTTGACTTCTCAGGATGTGTTAGTAGCAGATTTTTCAGGTGATCTAAGAGGTATCCTCCTTTGGGCAGGCCAGCAGGAATGAATGTCAGGTTTGTCTCGACCAGGCAGGACTCGCTCTTGAAGCTCTTACACTGAAAGGACACATTATGAGAGGTGAATTAACACATTGGCATCTCTATTAGCTATGTTAAAACCACGCAGAACATGGACAGGATTGCCCACACCATGTATCCAGAAAGTGAAAAGCATGGTTTTGTTTTGTGATGAGATGTGGCTCTTCCTTGCTCTCCTCAAGGCTTCACTGGAGCAGGTTGCTGATGGGCAGGCTGCCTACCTGCATGTCAAGAGCAGGGCTGGGAAAAGGTCCAAAATCTAAAGAGGAGCTAGGGAGTAACCCAGTGACTGAAGGTCTGGTTTGACCAGGAAAAGCACATCCTTCCCAGTAAAGACAACAATGAGTTGCAATAGGAGTGGGTGGGTAGGGCGGGGCAAGAGAAGGCTTGAGAGAATTGAGCCCAAATGACTCCCACACTCCAGAGAGCTGGAGACTGGCAGACATCCTTTCTGGAAAGCAGCATGCTGGGGTGTGTGAGTAGCAGAGAAAGACATTACTTCTGGTAGAGATGGGTGGGAGCTGCAATATTTGGACTCTGGTTTTCAATACCACAAAGTACAGAACGTGTATGGGTCTGAGCATGTGTACCTAACAGACCCATCTCAATTTCCTATGAGTTGTAAAGTCAAACTTTTAGCAGTGTAAAACATACAATATAATTTGGAAAACCTGTGCTGCTGGGGGAGGCAAAGAGGCGTTCCTTAGCCTTCATGGAAAAAAAAAGTTGTTTTGGCAAGAGCAATAATTAATGAGCCAGCGGTCGTTTAAGGTGGGCATAAATATTTGCACCTCAGAAACATTTGCCACCTTCTCCATGCTCCCCTTCACTCTGTCTGTTTTTCCCTTTCTATGAAGCCTCCTCTCTCACGCGGTCTTTCCCTCCCCTCCTCTCCCTGCCTGCCTATCATCTTGCTCTAATTGTTTCCAGATTTGTGTGGGAGGTCAGGGCCCGGGAGTGCTGCTTCATGCCAAGTTTATAAACAGAGCAGTGTTTCCAGATGGCCACTGGCTCCAGCCTGGCTAGCAGGTTGATTGGGACCAGAATAACAACAGGTGGAGAACAGACAATGAATTCCTTGACACTTATTTTACTCCCTCTGCTTTTTCCCCCCTTCCCTCCTCCCTGCAGCCACCACGGCTACCACCAGCAGACCTTCAAGCTCTTGAATCTGGGCAGGGAGTCAGGACACGGGGGAGGGAGAGAGTAGGAGGAATGATGAAAGAAAGTGCAAGTGACTTCCTTGACCAAATAAAAGGCAGGGCAGGAAAGGGGACACATGCTGCTACTTCCCTGCCAGCCATTACTGCTGTTGTTAATTAAGGTGTCCTTCAAGCCCTTACGGAAAAGACCCTCTGAGGTGAAATAACAGAGAATAAAGAAGGTATCTTGGACAAACAGAGAAAATTATAGGATTGATTTAATATTGCTCCTTAGGCAACGGCATTTTGTCAAGGCATTCGGCTTTTGTCAAGGCAGTGTGGGCCACTAAGCCCATTGGG
Organism: Lophotriccus pileatus; assembly: GCA_035583135.1. Classification (NCBI taxonomy): domain Eukaryota; kingdom Metazoa; phylum Chordata; class Aves; order Passeriformes; family Tyrannidae; genus Lophotriccus; species Lophotriccus pileatus. Next base: position 109,696,182 of record JAWWES010000081.1, on the reverse strand, counting down.
AGTGACAACATATCTGCAGTCACTGTGAGCTCTGTACTCTATTTCTCCAGGCAGACCTAGTTTCCCCCAGGCTCTGGCTTGCTAACCCCCCTCCCAAGCTCCTGCCCTTCCCAGTCTCCCTCGCCTCTCCAAGCTGATGTCTTCTTTCCACTCTTCACACCAAATTCCCACTTCCCTCATCAGAAGTTGTTTATAGAAATGATGGGAGCAGGGAAAAGAAGTTCTGCAGAGGTGTTCTTTCTATTACCTTGCTCTTCCCAGCACATTTGCAGAAGTTATTATTGTTCCAACGCCTGGGTTTAGAGCAGATCAAAATGAGGCCACCAATGGCACAAAACTGCCACAGGTTCAGCTTCAGGAGAAGTCTCACTTCAGCTGAAGGAGTAAGAGGCATAAATTAAATCAGACAACCACCTGGATTTTGGTCCTGCAGTAACATGAAGGCACACTTTATGTGCATACATTATATTACATTGTAGACAACTCTACCACCATATTCTTCCTGGAAGTTCCCAAAAGGAAGGCAGAGCAAATGGAAGAGAGTCAGGGTCAGAGGAGTAAAGCTAAATTTTAAATGCCAGGCTTCTTCAAGCTCTGGCAAAACTTTTAGGAAGGCATGAACAAAATACACATCAGGGAGAATTTCCGACAGCCCATTTTGGTTCTGGTGCCTGTGATTGCTGCCTCCTCTGTCCCCAAAGAGACCACTGGGATGCAAGAGCTGGATACAGTTTCAGCTGTACACTGAGAGTGCTGGGACTGCTCATCCTCCTCACTGAAGCTACCAGAGATCCATATGACTGGGAGCTGATCTGCAGTAGAAGATGATGAGGGAAAGGGAGTGCAAGGGATACTAATGAGGGGTAATAAGGAGTAACAGTCAGTCTTACAGATTAACTGCAAATGTTCCTATTTCCCTACCTGGCCCAATTCTGCACTCTGTGGGGTAAGACGGCAGAACCATTAAGAAGCAAAACCATAAATGATCAAAAATATTATAATCTCCAGTGAATTTATGACTAATGAGACTAAATTATTAAAACTGCTGGACATGACTCACCAATAGGCTTGACAAACTTGCTATACACAAGAGAAAGGAAAAAAGACAAAATTTTCTCTCCATTTCCCACTTGCGCATACACTCTCCAGATGGTTAAATTTAAATTAGGATGAATATCCTAGAAATAAGCCCACAGAGAAGTATTAGGATTGCAAAATTTAAAGCTGCTGTCTTTAAAAAAAATATTCTTTAAAAAATAAATGGCTGCCTTAAACAGAATATTATCCAAAGATTGTAATTAACGCAAGGCTCTAAAGTGATTTTTTTATTTTGTTTCCATTTGCTGCCCTCCTCACATATAGATAGAGAAATTCAAAAAATGGTGAAGTGGCATACATATTCTTCTCTGTTCAAATATATATTTGAACAACACAGTAATTAGTAAACTGACTGAACTACTCGTGTAAAACAGACAAAACTTTCTCTATTAATTATTAATAGCATATTTTCTTATTTGTAACTTCATATTCAGATCCTTAATGGTTGACATGTACTCTTGGATTGTCTATAAAATACCCCAAAAACCAATTTTTTACTCAAGTACCAGTGTGAAGGGGAACTGAAATTTAATAGGACTACAATTTGCTGCCACTCAGAAAGCTCTTATATAAACGGTGTGTGAAAAGCAAGCATGATTTAAAAAGCATTTGCTAATATTTGCAATGCAAAAATTCTCAGATTCTTGCATATGAATACCTGGAAGCAGATTTGGAAGCATTTAGGGGGTTTCGTGAATGTCAGCAAATTGTTAACAGGTTTTTATTTTCCTGGTGAAATTTCATGACTAGTCTTAGCTGTCAAATTTTATACTGTGCAAGTTCTACATCTACAAATAAACGCAAAAACACATTAAGCCAGTTAAAAAATCTTTGCACTTCCAAAGTTTCTTATATCTCAGGATCTCAAAAAAGTTTAAACAAACAGTGTGCCTAATCCTAAGGATTGGTTTAAATGAGGTCACTCAGCAACTTTTAAGTAGATGCTTAGGATATTTTGCCAGAGCAAAAGATAGATCATTTTATGTCAGTAGGGTAGCTCCAACAATTTGGAGGTTCTCTCAGTTTCAGACTGTAAATTCTTTGGGACAGAGAATGACTTTGACCATATGCTTAGGTAGTAGAATCTTGATTTTACTGAGAATTCTGGGCATAACTGAGACACAAGTAGACTAACAAAGAGAATAGGAACTGTCAAAGACACGATGTTCACCAAGGCAGGATTTACGTCTGATCAAAAATGGTAATTCTTATGTTCATATGACATCCAAAATTCTACTCATGCACAAACTTTCCATTTATTTATGGAGCATTTTTGGGACTGTAGACTCATCTGTTTTCATATGCCATTAAGACTACTGCTTTTGACACAGCACTATGTTTTGTATAATTCAGAAACACTAGGCTATGCCTTTCCTATTGCTTCTCCTGTGTTCTACAGAAACCTGTGTACCAGCTGTTTCAGAAAGGAATTCAGTTCATTGGTTGATTCATAGTTTTGCAATATCTGTGTTTCTTTTGAACAGAATTTTCCAACTGTGAAGTATCAAATCCAGGATAAGTAAACTTGAGAGGTGACTATGCACCAAATCCAAAGTTTCTGTAGGGAAGGGATTGATCTTATGCAGAACTATGTATACTTACGTGAATCCTGGTTTCTCTTTCAGCAGCTCTTCACATGTGGACCACTCTCCGGTGAGAAGGTTAAATGACATTTGTATCTTAAACTGACAAAGAACAGTTTTCGATAGGCAGAAAGTCAAAGACAGGCCTAAGAATTAGTAGTAGCATAAGTGATTCTTTTGAGTTTGTTTGCATAATGCTGATTTGCAGTGTTGATGTCCACATGAACACAGCATGGTAAGTAGATGTTCTCCTTCTGGATATGACTCCTTAAGCCTTTTCATGCCCAGACAGCACAGTGGGGAATCCCAGGAAGTCTGGCTTCAGCCACTGGCTCAGATATCAGGTTAAGCTTGAAAGGTCAAGTTCTGGGAATCCACACTGCAGAAGCTTTATATGTAAATGTAAGCAAAAGGATTCATCTCACCTAACTTTCTAAGTCTTGAAGCTAAACATCTACTGGAAGATGCTTAGATTACAGGTGCTTCTTTTATAATCAGCAAAGACAGACATCTCTACAGGGATCTTTACTGGAAGGTTTTCTCACTTGCACACTGTTCACTGTAGAAGGATTTTGGAAAACTAAGATAGCTAGAAACATCTTTTTTCAGATGCTAAAATAGATTCTGCTCCAAGCATGGCAACAGGTTTTTGGACTTTGCCAAAGATTAAGCTCTTCACACAGATGTAGCTTTTGAGATGTAGTGGTGCAACATTTTCAAATGCAAATGTTTCTGAACATTCCTGCTGTAGAGAGATTACATAAATGCTTCCTGAATTGTAGCTTATTTAGAAGTGAAGTGCATACCTTAACTAATATTCCTGAAAAAAAAAAAAAAAAAAAAAAAAGACCAGCTAAGTTTCTCCACACATAACTTTTAAAACACCTCACACCAGGATGAAGTTATTTTTCCCTTCAAGAAGTTGGCAGGGTAATGAAAAGGCTTGTGTGGAGGAGGTGAGAAATACCATTTCTAAATGCTGAGAAAACCAACTAAACTATCCACAGTGACAACCCATATTGGATGACTCTGGATTATTTCTTATGGTAGTCTGAACCACTGTTCTGAACCAATGATACAGGCAGAGCTGTGACTGAAGGTGTGACAACACGCAAATATTGCCCATATAAGCTCCAGTAAATTTTTAACTAAAGTTGAATTCATGTTTGTGCAGTTAGAGTCCACTCACAAATATTCAAATAGTTGGGTGCGCTATCCTGAAAGTTCAGAGACAAAAAAAAAAAGCGACTCTTTTAGAGGACCACTGCAAGGACTCTGAACGTATACAGACCCCTCATAAAAGCTTTTTTTTCAGGAAGCACCTTACAAATTCAAATAAACACACAAAGGATGAGACAACCAGTCTGGGTAAGTTAGATTCACTGGGTGGTGTGCCCAGTGGCAGTTACTCTGAAGAGCAGACTACAGCTTTGGGCATTAAACTATCATATTTCTAGTGCTCTGCTAGCCAGAGTCCAAATTCCCTGGGCAAAGAGGCACAATACCATCTCACTGGGATATCACAGTCCAACCCAGATGGTCTGAGAGCTACTCAGCAGTGCAGCAGGTCCCAGAGATAAGTCTGGCACCTACCACAATTGGTATGTTTTGAAAAACATATAAATGCTGTAAGCAATTTCATTGAGATGAGTCCTGCTAATGAATATAGAAATAATTAATAACATTCTTCTGCTATGTTTTCTATATAGGAGCTCAAACAAGTCACCTCAGGATGCTTTTGTTGTTCTTGTTGTTCTTGTTGTTCTTTGACACCCTAAAGACCGTGCAAACACAGCAAATACACTTGACTGAAACACAGAATATCTTAAGTGAAACACATGTAACGTCAAGAGCTGCTCCATCACAGGAAACGGCAAATTAAAGAGATACACGGAGAGAGATTATAGCTCTGACCACTGAACATCAGATGTAGCAAGTACGCTTAGTAGAAAAGGTGATAGAGAACTGTGGGTTGCAGGGAACCTAATAGATGAAATTTAAATAAAGCATTTGCTCCACAGGAATTTATTGATTATTAAGTCAGAGCAAAAGGAAAATCCTGGGAGATTTTCCCTACACATTTAATGAGATATTAACTGAAAGATTTTTTAAAAAACATGTTAAGAGAAAAAAAAAAAAAAGTCATGTTTTGTTCACTTTAAATTGGAATACCTATGTAAATATTAAGATGATAGAATAATCTGTTTCAACACTTCCATCTGTATTAGTGTAATTGTTGCACTGGACTGGTCTTTTGCTGAAAAATACTATAGTATTTCTACAACTATTTACATATCTTCTACTGCCTATCTTGTAATGATACATGACTCAATTAAAGGAGTAAGTTTGTGGCAGCAGTCTGCAGTAGTAGATAGTGTCATAAAGGCATATACTGTATTAATGCAATTTTTAAGAAAATTAAAAAGAAAATATAATTAACCCCAGATGTTAATTGTAATCCCCTCCTTATTTTCTGAGTTATCTGTAAGTCTAATGGTCTGGAAACTACTGACAAATAGTGACTGTATAATAACTAGCACTATGCTGTTCTTGTACCTTTTGTACAGAACAAATTGCAGCAATGGAATTCTGCCTAAGAGCTGCTATGATATCAGACTGCACAACGAAGCCCTAAGATGAGCCACTAAAGTCTGTAAACCATTATAATAGTACTACTTTTTCTAAATCATAGAGCCTAAAAGGTCTAATAGATCAACGCGTTCTTCTGTCTTCCAGAGGACTACCCATGTTCTGAAACTTCACAGCAATTCAAAGAAGAATAAATAATAAAGATTAACAAGCAAAGAACAATGTAGTTATTGCAGTGGAGATGATTTCTGAAATAAAACAGAATTTAGCAGCTAAATAAAGTGGAAACTATTAACTGCATCGTTATTACTATACAAAGGCAAGTAGCAACTGTGTAATTTAACTAGGTCCATTATGCAACCTTTTTTCTAACTCATTCCTGATCTACTAAACTAATCTCTGTTTTTAGGGGGGTTGAAAATGAATTAAATGGATTAAAAATGCAGCTGAAAGCCAGGATTATTTAAGGAATGGAGAACAATAGGAAAGCATGACAAGGAAAGATCAGCCATTTGACAATGAAGCAACATCCTGAGCCTGAAGCACAATACTATTGAGTAAGCATCTGAGAAAATGTTTTATTTCTTCACCCAGGATGCATTCTCTTTCCTATTTCTCCTCCCCTCCTAGCAGTGGACTTCGGCCTTAGAGGAGTTTAACTTGGGTTTCCCTAAATGGGACCAAGAACTCCATTTGTTATGTAGTTCTGTAATTATATGTCTTACATTTATAGTATATGGCCCAGTTTCATCCCACTTAAATCTGAGCAGCCACCCATGGGCTGTGGGACCCCTAAGTGCCCTTTACAGTCAATGGAGAGAGACACTCCAGCAGCTGACAATGCGAAGCCAAAATACATCTCACCTTCTGGAGACCTCTCATCCTCCACTGATTATAAAGGAAACCTAAAATGGGTACACTTAACACAGGTGGTTAAAGCTAGGTGGGAGGATTCCCGTCCAACTTAGCCTGTTCTGCTTTTACAACTCCTCCTCCCTACCAGAAAGAAGGAGGTTCAAAAGGTTCTTCTCTCCACAATGTTTGTTATACGTGTTTCAATAACTGTTCCTACCACAGTTTTCTGGGCAGCATGAGCAGGGATATTTATCTGGCTATAATGCTAGCTTCCTCCAAATAATGTCTTGTTATGTACTTACCAGAAAAAAAAAAACGCTTTGTCCAATAATCATGCTGCAATCATGCAAGCCCTAAGATTTTTAATTTTCAAAGGCACCATGGTGTCTATCAGGATATAAGGAATTTTCACCTTAATTTTTGATCACATGAACTAACCCACTGCAAAACGTAGGAGCACCGTCAGTAAATGTAGTGCAGCATTTCAACAACAAAAGTCAGGCGCTTTTGAAGATTTGGAAAATATATTGAAAGGCTATATATTTGCAGCTAACACCTTTTCATTTAGGCATGTAAAACCAGTGCTACCCTTTTATCTAATTTCCTGCCCCTTTTACTAGTGATTCAGTTACAGCTCCTTTCTGTTAGGAACTGGCAGTTCAGTAGTTCAGCAGTTCAGCAGACCAAAAAGTAACGTAATATTTTGCAAGTTTTGTTGGAAAAGCAATATAGTAGTGGTGTTACTAATGAGGAACATATACTACAACAGGACTTTAAGAAATTAATGAAAAATAAAAAGTCCCACTCTGCTCACTGTTGCGCTTGTACAATCCTTAGTGATTAATGAGAGCTGTATGTGTTCACCTAAAGATACAACTGAGTCCTGTCATGGGGCTGAATCTACTAAAAACCACCACATTTCTTCAAATTCACTTACAGGAATAATTTAGACTCACCGATTTTAATCATGCTCTGCATAAGAGGTCCAGTATACTTTCTTAGTTTGGGGAAAACAGAATTAGAGATGGGCCCAGCTTAGAGCCCCAGCCAAAATGCATCTTCCTTTTAGAGAGGTTCAAAACACAAACCTGATCCCAAATGAATTAGATTTTCCCCCACAAAAGTAGAGCTTCCAACTCTCATTTCTTGCTTCAGAAGAGAAGGGGATAATTGTTTAGAACATTGCCATTCTTACTTGTGTAACTCAATTTAAACTTAATAGAGAAAAAAGTCTGGCCTGACACAGGTATTAAATCATCATTTGATGATCACTGAAATTCATTGGAATCCTTCTTTAATCTTGCGTATTTAAAAGCCCTTGGTTTTTATGTGTTGTGTTTCAGGACACCTGACTTGACTGTAATGACTGTGATCACAATTTCACCTGCCAGGTAAAAATAAATTGTGCTTTTGCAACTATTTTGTGGATAGTTTCCTTTATCTCTCTCATAATTTCATCTTGAAGTGCTTTTTTCATATCCACCATATTACTTAATGCCTGCATTTTTTATTGTTATGGTTTTCTTTCTACTTTTTTTTTTTCACTTTTTTCATTGACTTCATTCTTTTGCTGTTCTTCATTGTTGTTTGGTCTAACATTTATTGTAGTTTATTTTTAGGATACATATATATTTGGAGTGGAATCATAATCTGAACATTTACATAATAAGTTCATGGTTTTTTTGGAAAAATATATAAGTGACGACTGTTCTTACTCTTCTGAGAAATGCCAATAACAAATGGCGGGCTCCAGTTCAATGAATCCTTTGCTGCTTTAACAAAACAAAATACCAAAAGCAAGCAAAGAAAGTACAATGGGATAATTTTTTACAGTTTATCCTGGGGTCAAAAATATTGCAAATGTTGGTGTTTGATTTTCGCATCTGTCATAATCTTATGCTGAAATACCATTCAAATGTCAGTAACATTTTGCAAAAAAACATGAAAGAGATATACTGTAAATAATCACACTGAGAGGAAATAACACACTTGAAACTGGAAATTCCTTTTTTACTTCTAGGCAGATTTCTCAGTTTATTTAGATGTTAAAGAGATCTATGGCCTTTCAAAGTACACTACTAATAGCTGGGTTAGTGTAACTGCCCTTTTCCCACACACGTATGTTTTTACAGACTAACACCTACTGATACACTTTTCAAACCCTTAAATCCCCCCAGATTCTCAAAGTGCTTTTCTGTCTTCATTTCTGGATGATGGTCATAAAGCATGAAGCCTACTGGAATAAATCTAGTCTGTGAATGAGAGTCCACAGGTTTCACCGCTGCTTTAGCACATGTGTAGGTCCCAAAGTTGTGTTTACCTAAAAAAACCCCATTGAGTTAAGGCTTCTCTAAAAATTGAGTATTATTTGCCAAGGCCAATTGTCTTTTAAACTTAATATATCTGGACAGGATTCCAAAGAAGTGTTAACAGAGTGAATGACTGAGTAAGAACAGGCAAGGGCACATATTTAAAGTGAGGCACCCACATGAGCCAAAAGAGCATACCACCACACAGGCACTCTGTGGTGACATTATTGGCACCACTCTAGTAAAGCATTTACTTTTACCTTTGCTCCTTTAATCCACAATGCTTATTTTGTCACAACTGGTATTTTTTGTTAGATGTAGAACATCTACTGTGAAGTAGTAGTTTCTAAAAGAGAGGTCTGGGAAAGGGGGAGGTTGTTGAGTTTTGGAAAGGGGTTGTTTGTGTATTTGTTTTCTTACATCTGGCAAAACTCCAACAGTTATTCTCCAGAAATTTCACAAGAAACATTCATATGGGCAGGAAATCTACTGGCAAGAAATGGCAGATGAAAGAGTTATGTACTGCTGAATGAGAGTTTTGCACCTGCACATTGCCTAAGTTTGAGAATATGCTATTAATGTAACAATAGCATAATCAGAAGGATGCATAGTCATCTACCAAGAAGATTTCATTTCGAAACCCCATGGACGGTGTTGGCATTAGTGCAAACAAGAAGTTTGAATCAATTTCAAACATGCATTAAATGGAAAAGGGGGAAGAGGGGGAGGGAAACCATACCTATCGGGGTATCACATTTAAAATTAAGACAAGAACTGTGTAACTGAGCCCAGATCAATCTATTGGAGGACCAAGGACACCAGTGGGATTACAGTAAGGAGGGGTCAGAGAAATCCTGCTTCAGACTCATTCACTGGATTCTGGTTTATTTCTATTTTATGGAGAAACTGTTTTTTTCCCTTGGGGTCATTAAACTTAGACTGGAATAGAGCTGTTAAAAAAAAATCCTGTTGAACACTTTTTGGGGTCAGGATTTGGTAATTCATTGAAATCAAAATATTTCCAATGCATACCAAAATGTATCAAAAAAAGTTTCAAAACAAGTGTTGTCTCACTTTTGAAACCTGGAAGCCCTGAGGTCTTTAGTTCAAAGGTAGACTACTTGGTGGGCCATCCTGCAATGACAGGCCATCAATCCTCTAGGCTGGCAGTGAGAAGGTTGAGCAATGGTCTGCCAGCCAGAGCCCTGCAGGCTTGCAGAACTTAGCCAAAATCCAAACGTCCCTGAAAAAAGTTTAAATTTCAGTAAGTGCCAAGGTCCCTCTGAAGTTTCCCAAACAGCTTTGCTTTTGAGACTGGTTTCATCGGCTTTTCCATGTAGATGTGTGTTTTTTTCCAAATAAATCATTTCAGCCCAAAGAAACCATTTTATTTACCTAAATAATCACCTAGATCATGCAAAATGGCATAGCATCCCTGTATTTGTCCCTGTAGCCATGATGCTGCTTCTGATTTCAGGCACAGAAAGGTTATTACAGACCTTGGAGATCTGTGATTCAGTCTTTCCAAGCTGACCAACACCACTGCCATGCATACAGTCCACTCCTTACTGAATTTCACCTTGAGGGGTTTCTAAGCAGCCATAAGGAGTTAATGCTCACTCCTTCCCTTGGTGAGAAAGCTGAGACCTGGCCAACATTGTTTATGGGGGGTTTGGGCCCCTTCCTACTGGGATCTGAAGGACCACAAAAGTAAGAGAAAACACAATTTTCTTTTTAGTGAAGAAATTACTAAAACCAACTAAAACAGTATCCATTAAAAACAGTAATATAGAAATATGAAACCTATATTGCTATCTCTTATGTAAGTAGTATGGTATATCAAAACAGAACATACAACAGGAATCATAAGAGCCCTGTGAGAGGGTGGGGAATGCTCTGCTGAAACTTTGAACTACAAAGGTGCAAGAACTGCTGTCCAGCCACACTTGCTGCCCAGACCAAGTTTTCCTACATGATAGATAAGTTTGCCTTCACTGACACTCATGGGAGCAATTACTTACCTGGAATTCAATCCACCAGAAAGCTAAAATACTGAGCATGGCCCGTGAACTGAGAGGTGACAGTGAACCAACATCCCTAGAAAACCATGTGCTGATCAAGATTTTCTACTCCTACAGACAAAAAGGGTTTAGGGGCTGACCCACAGTGGTTTATTTATACATTTACTGAGCGAGATTTTTCAATAGTCTCCATACTGGCTAAACCACTGCTTTCATCTAAATAAGACTTTTACTACAGTCTTTAAAGACAGCTAAATCAACATAGTATGCATCAGTATGTTATCAGCAGCAATGTTTTCTGAGGTTTATTTTCTCTCCTTTATTCACTGCAGAATCCATCGAGTTGAAAGGAATACTGAGTAGGAAAAGCCATTTTAAATTGCATGTTTATGATTTTAATCTCACTTGAACAACTAAGCTATAAACTGTATCATTCTGCTATTAGAAAGAAGAAATAAAAATTACATGAAACTTGTAAAGAGTCACTGAGTTCTCTCCCAGATTGCTGACAGTCAATAAATGCCTCAAAAATCTTTCCTACTTCTTTACAGAGATTAAAATTCATCAGTCTAGCAAACTGGACTATAAAATCAGCATATCTGCCTCAGAATGAGCACGCTTTTCCTTTGCAGTAACGTAGCTAAAACATATTTGTGGGACAGCAGGCTGGCACTGGGCCCTGAAAGGTATTCACCATTTTGTAAAACAAAGCAGCCATCCGTAATCTTTTTTGTTTCCAGATAATAAAAGGAAAGTCTCATTTTGTGACCGTTAAAAAAAATGTTAAAGTAGTACAGCTGTAAGCAGAAATCCAGTCCACTTGTGGTTTAAAGAGCTCCACGCCTACTGTACATAAAATAATATGCTGTTATCATTAGCATAGACAACAGCTTGTTTTCAATTTGGCTGCAGATAATGAAATTATCCCCAAAATCACCATAAAGTGGAACAAATAAACACAAAAGCAAACTCCTTCTTCTTTTTTTTTTTTTTTCCTTCCCCCACCCCCACTTCAGCAGCGCTGGCTTTCAGCTATTTAGAATAAAAGCAAAGCTTCTGTTTTTCCAGAGCTCCAGTTTGACCTCAAGCAGATAAAGAACATGAAATGACAAACACGCAGCAAAGAGTTACTGTGTCCTTCCCCCCTGGCCTCTGTTTACATTAGGAAATGTACCCGGGGAGGAGGGAAGGGGAGGCAGGAGGGCTGCCTTTCAGCGCCGCGCTCAGCTCCGTTGGCTCCGGCTGGAGCTGGCCCCTGTTTCTGAGTAAGCTTACTCCACTCCAGATGTGCCGCGGCTCCAGCGTGGCTGCCATGTACAGTAAATCGGCATCTGAGGGCTCGTCAATCTGTGGGGTAGAGCAATTGCGGTCTCGCCAGGCCGCCCCACTGGCACAAACAGAAATTTGCGCCGCTGAACTGGAAAAGGAGAAGGAGGAGGAGGAGGGAGAGGAGGGAAAGGGGAGACAGGGAGCGGGGGAAGGAGGCAAAATAACGGGAGAGCAGTGTGTGAAAGTTGAGGGGCTGGAAGGTGTCCGCTCCCAGGGGGAGAAGGGGAAGAAATAAACACTAACAGCCAACGGAGGAAATGTTCTTAATGCATTTGTAAATTTACTTGTAAATGTTTTACACTTAGAGAGAAAGGCAAATGCTGCATATCGTTTGGCGGTGCTGGCAATCTATAGGTCCCTGTGGATAGACTGGTTTAGTACGACTTGTAACCAGGGCAAAAGAAACATAAAATAGCTGGGAAAACACAGCCAATTAGTCATTACACATAGATTGTAAAAACAAGAGAGAGAGACAGAGACAGAGAGACAGAGAAATAAATGCCCTTAGCAAATTGAGTCCCTCTTGTTTATGTCCTTGCAACATGACCACGAAAAGCGGAGGCAACGATGCCTTCTAATCAAAGTGCAACTTGCAAACCAGTCAGTGCTCCCATTCAAAACCCTTCAGGATTTCCTGACGCTCACAAGATTTACCTATTTGCTGTCATTGTAAAAAACAAATTGTTTCACTAATCAGGCAGTTTGCTTTGGACCCGACCCCAATTGTATGGACTCCAAGTTGGACGTTCATTTCTGATCTGCTGCCGCCTACGCAGCCGTTGCTAACTGAGTTTTAATAGGATGAGAAAACAATCTTTTATAGTGGGTTCAAATGAGCTACCCAGCTTCAGGCTGACTATAGCTGTGCTTTTCTAATCATCATTTTTTAATAGCAATTCTGAGGATGAAAATGCCTTCTCCCCCTCCCTTCTCTTCCAAAAACGCCAAGTCTAGGAATGTAAATAAGTGTTAAATTGAAACACAGAACAAAAATGGGTCAGATTTAGTGTAATTGAGTCATAGTTAAATTTAGGCTGCTTTTATTTGCAAATGTGCACTTTAACAGCAGTCCTATACAGCATCTCTGGGTAGAACGAGATGCCTCATTTATTTATTATTTTTATTGTGTTTGTGCCTGAAATTCTCAGCAAAGGCTCCCAGTCCCATTTGGCCAAGCATGCCCAAAAATGTACTTTGTATTTTAAAGATTTTCCTTTGCCAGAGTACCATCTGGGTTAAATGGCAACACCATAAAAGGACAGAAATATCATCAACTGTTCTGAATTTTCAAAAATTATGAATAAAAGCTGAAAAATCACAAGATGTCAGATTTTTTCAAGGGGTATGTGCAGCATCCTTTATTGTCTCCTAATTTATGAGTTTTCAAACCCTGCCAACACACTCTAAGACTTTGAAAGTTTCTTTTTTAAAGGGAATGCTCAGATTCTTGCAGTATCCCTTGATTTAAAGAATGGAGGATTAAAATTATCAAATATCATTAGATTTGAAATAAAACTGTAAGACTTGACAATACAACATACAGTTCTCTATGGTACTTGATTTTCCTTAGCACTCCCTTGACAGGATGGGGTAATAAGATCTCTTCCCTCTAGGTAAAATCAATCCTATAAGGTTCACTGATTCTGACCACGGAGAACATACGTAATCATACACGATTTAATAATTAAAGTAAATATGATTATTTTTATGCGTAAAGTTCATACTGAGTTTTCAAACACAGGAGGCACTGAGATCATCGTCTTATATGAAGGGCAATGGAGAAGCCCAACAAGCCCCCAGCAAGCAAGCAGGAATGCATCTGCCACTGAGAACAAGTCCTCGCACAAAGTACATGTGTCACATTACCAGCTCTTTTGTCAGGACCTGAAGGAGGTATGCTGCCTCCCAATTCCTCTCATCCCAGTGTCCAGCCCATACCCCAGCTAGTCCCCAAAGACAGTTCTCATCATTGCTTTGTGCCTTGTACAGTCATTTACAGCAGGACAAAATGGACATAAAGCAAGTGTATCAAATCAGGATAGCAAGATTAAGATCCAAATGACCTCAAAAACTGACTCTTTATCAGCTACTAGTAAATGTACAACAGGGACTTCCCTTACACTGACCGAAATACGAACTGGGTGATTGAACAGGTGTTTTCAACGGCCAGCATTTCCACACAGAAAGGCAACACAGGCTGGTCTCATTAGACAGTAGCCAAATTTAGCGAGAAGTGTGACTTTTACCATCCCATATTGAATGTGTGGCCCAGGAGAAATGTGATACTTAGAAGACACCAAGAGCAGCACAGTTCTTAGCTTATCCACCACAATAATTGCACTAATTTGAGAATAAGTGAGCGTAAAGCTGATAATAGTTGTCTGTAAAGAATCGTGTATGATGGTAAGATGATATCAGACAGTGCTAAGTGACCATGGAGGAATGTATCTAGAAGCCAGGACAAAAAATGAGTGAAGCATGAAGAGGGTGTTGAAATTGAATGGGTGAGAGAGACAGCAACAGCAGAACAAATAGTGCATTCCCTCTTCAGAGAATTCCCTCTCAGTATTATGCTCCTCACTCACAGGAATGGTGCTCTTCTTCTTTAGTTTGAGCCATGTATTTACAATGTAAAATCAAGCCCTTGCTTACATGTGTATCATAAGTGCAGGTTTAGTGGGCAGAAAGGCAAATTTCCCTGACAAAAGTTTAAAAAAAGACAAAATTAACAGATAATCTTACTAAAATATGATAATATTTTCTTTCTTTAAAGTCTCAATTACTGCAAAATGCCTTCTTGCAAGACAACGGGTAAGAAAAGAGTCACGAAAAATTGCTTGCAAAATAAATTGTGGTTCATATTTCCAACACTAACTGCCTTTTATTCCTGTATTAGAATCTTGGATCTACTTTGGGTTTTTTTTTTTAACATTCCAAGGCACCTGACAACTGAAGAAAAGACAGTACTGTCCAGCCATTGTGTGGGCAGATGTTGTGTAAATTTCCACAAGAGATTCTGCCAAGCCTTCCTCTTACACAGACCTCTGACACCTGCATCATTTGGAAGGATGACTTTCTGCATCAGTAAATTTTCCTGAGTGACTGAGGCAAGATGAGCAACTGAGAACCTGGCTGTAGAGCCATCTTGCAGAGTAGATAGGAATTGGGTATATCCTTCCCTGCTTAAGAAAAATACAGCAGCCCCAGGTTCCGAGGAAGACAGAAGTGGTTCACCTCATGCATCTCCTAAAAAAGTGGAGATTAACTAAAGCCTGTTGAGTATCTTGTCTACAGTCATTCAAAAATACAATAAAATCTAAATAACCTGCAAGAATAGGTTGTGTTGTAATTGAAATTGTGTATAAAACAAACAACAAACTTGGTATTTCTGTTGATAAAAGACGTATGAGTAAGTCCACTGGGCTTATATATGCCAAATGTTAAAACTCCCAGTAGCACGCTCTTTATGATGCCTTTGACACCTGCAGAGAAATTACATCAAATCTGTAGCAGCAGTATTAGGTAATGCACCAGAGTTGAATGTTCAAAACATCCTGTTCTTTACATAGCCTCCTGTCTTACACAAAAGCAGTTAAAAATAATAGAGCTTGTTCTAGAGCCAGATTTACAAGCTTGTGCTCATAGACTTCGTAAGGCTCATCTTGCAAGGCTGTTTTGCTATACCTGTGGGCTGGGAAAGGGGAGGCAGGCGAAGGCGCAAGTGAGAGGAAAGATTTGTGAATGGATCGCTTCAAGCTTTCAGGGAAAAATAATTTCAATCACTCCGCATTTGTGACAATTAATTTACTTTTCCAAAAAGTGATATTAATAAGAAGTGAAACTTGTAAGAAGTGGGTAACAGACTAAGTATCCTGTAGCTGGACTGGAGATTGATTAAAGTCATGAGATATTTATATTTGTACTTTGAAATCTGGAGGCTTGGATCAGCTAATTAGTAAGACACATACCATTTGCAAAACTTGGATGTTGATCCTGATGCAAATTTTGAGCTCATCAGTTGTTTGGAATGTTTAGAGGAGAGGAAGCTTGGCTCTCCTCTCAAATTTCACACTAGAAGGCTCTAGCTGGCTTCAGTGATGAAAGAAAAATGGAACAAGAGAGGGAAAAAAAGGAAAGGATGGCTCTATGTGGGCTTCTACAGCCTTGCTATGTAACATGTGCATTATAATAACCTCAGTGCTGCTTTTACAAAACTGTGCAGGTAATTGGCCACTCCTTACTGGGATCTTGGGTTCCTGTTGTTGAGGGAAATCTGAGCAGAACAATGCAATTCACCAGTGCCTTTACATTCTTGTCACAATCATGAGTCCAATGACCCATCTCTTTGAAATCAAGACACAAAGCTATAATTGCTCTATTCTTGTTTTCACAAGCTGTTGAGAGCTGCACTGTTCTTCAGTCTGTTTAGGAAACACTCATTTGCACTGGAAAGCAGCATATTGATAGTATGTTGAACTGGGAATAAAGGGACCTCACTCAGCACTTAGGTGAAGTCTGCTACCAGCTCCTGGCCTTTGAAACACTTCTTAGGCACAGATTGCGTTTACGGTTACCAAGTTCTAAAAACTGTACAGACCTTCATTCTTGCTTAATAAAGTGCTTTGAGATCACAGATGAGAAGCACCAGGAAAAAAATAATGGTAATTTGTACAAAAAATAACCAGTGCTGTAGAATGAAGCACCAGATAATAAACAAGATGAATTTCATTCTTCCATTGAGGGGTTTTCAGTTTATACCTGATCATATTTGAGCCCAGCTATTTTGTCCAAACACCTACCTACAGTCTATTTGTAACATATCCCTCATTAAGCTCTTCCTCTTACTTCCTGTGAATAGCAATATTGTGAAACTGCACAGAGGAAGTGGAAGTTTAAAAGCTTTCCAGAGGCCAGATGGAAAATGTGATAGGAAACTGAAAAACAAACATCTTGTGTTTTCATATATATTAATTACACTTAACAAAAGTTAACTTCTACTCATATTTTTCCCTCAATTTCTTTACCCAGAACTTTTCATTCTTGTACTAACAGTTATACACTGCAATGGCTTCTACCAATGACAATAATAACAGTCTGGTATATGTTTTATTATCAAAGGCAGCAAAAAGTCATATTTTATGTAGGGGAAATAAGCCAGAATCAATAAAGATATTACCTGTTGCCTTTATTAAATCACCAGAACAAGACTTCTCATTTAATTTTTACCAAAGTGCAGTTCCCTTTACTGGGATTCTCTGGGCGATTTTTACCAAGGTTTTCTCTGCAGGAAATAGCAGACAAACTCCAGATCTCTGAAAGAATGACAAAACAGTATGAAATACAGGGTCTCCCACAAGAATGCTAGGGACTTCATCTCTCATGGACCTGGGAAAGACCAAACAAAACCTACACACGGCCCAAACCCAGACTGGGGTCTGGCATTTGAATAATCCTGGAGCATTTTCAATCCCTCTCATTCTATCTTAGTAATTGCTTCCTTTTTTTTAAAGCAGGTTAAGGTCAAAAGATCTTACTTATACTGTTACATCAGCTGATTTTGAAATCCTTAGCATCCACCAGTGCATCTGAAAATCAGAATACTTTTTTTGTAAATTGTGAAACAAAAATTTGAACATTTTAAGTCTGTAAAATCAAATTATTCTGAATCATTTGTCTTTTGTAGTTACTGGCCACTAAAGATTGATGTTGCCCTGTAACTCCTTGCTGATGAACACATTCCTGTGAATGTCTAATTTGTGAGAGATTTACACTGTGCAAACATTATCTACAGAGAGCACTTGATTCTCTCTAAATCAATTAGATATGCCTTTTCAGGCACAGTTCTGTTGGAGGCTGCCAGAGGAGGGTTTTCTTTTTTACCTGAAATAGGGATTCCAAAACCACATCACCTCTGAGAAGCCATGGGGTGGCTTGGAAATAAAATGGTCCTGCAAAGGCAGCCCCCTGTATAATTGAAATGCAATTTAAGGAGTCTTCAGAGGAATTTCTCCAACTCTGGAGGAGGCCAATCAGCAATGTGACCTCCAGTAAAGACAACAGGAGGAAGCTCCCTTTGAAAGATAGAGGACACTTTTCTTTTCTTTGAAAAGCATTCTTAGGTGCTGTCTGTTGATACAGTGGCAGACTTGTCTCCTGAGGTCCAGACAAGTCTATGTTACTGATTATGCCAATATACCTCATGCGGTTCTCAGTGCCTTTATCTCAGAATTGGAAAAGTCAAGGAGAGCCAATGAAAAACAAAACAGAACCCTACTTAATGGAGAGGTTTATCATTAGAAGAGTTCTAAGAGAAATCTCCCTGCATATATACATTAAGTTTAGGAATTTTACTGGTTTATGATCCCTGGAAACAATAACCTGTCAACAAAACATTAGCAAAATGTGTCTATAAACCTGATGGATACATGTACAGGTAGATAATTGTATTTGCAATAATGCACTGTGTGCGCAAAATGAGCATCTGTACCTAAAGGTATGCATGAGTTCGTGGTGTTCAACAAAGGCAAATACTAAGTCCTGCGTCTGGGATAGTCTAGAGGCCAGCTGACTAGAAAGCAGCTCTGCAAAAAGGACCTGGGGTTCCTGGAGGACAAACTGAACATGAATCAGCAGTGTGTCTTTGCAGCATTAAAAGCCAACCTCATACTGGGCTGTTTTATTAAGAAAATAACCAGCAAGTCAAGGAAGTGATTATTTCCCTCTATTCAGCACTTGCGAGACCACATCTGGAGCACTGCGTCCAATTCTGGGACACTGACAAACCAGAGCAAGTAAAGCTGAGGGCCACCAAGGCGGACCAAGGGCTGGAGTACGTGACTTGACAGGACAGCTGAGCAAGCTGGGTTCGTTCAGCCTGGAAAAGGGAGAGCTGAAGGAGAGCGTCTCACCACCATTGTCACAACCTAAATTATTCAACAAGTTAGCATAAAATGCATAAAACTTCCTCTGTTACCATGGCTAACCTGTCTTCCATCTCTCACCAGAAACAGAGTAAGTGCATTTTCTGTGAGTATACAATTTGTGGGACAAAGGGACCCGCTGCTGGGGCAGAATCAGACTAAAGAAGGCCTGGAGTCAGGCCAACCAGCATGCCTCAAGCAAGCCAGAGTACTGCAATAACATAACCAAATCCATCCAAACTACAGTAAAAATTCCCATGACTCAACTACCTCCATAGCCTATTAGCTCTACCTCCTTCTCCACAGCCCTAACTCCACTAGAGGTCCACTAGAGCCCAAGCTGCTAGATAGTTCAATTCAAACATTGTGTTTATAGTGGCCCCCTCCAAGCTTACAGCCCAGATCCACAAATCCTGCTTTAATCTACTCCTGAGAATGTGTATTTCTTGGTCAGAATTTTGGTTGTCTATATTTGGAAAGTCTCACCCACAGTCTTTAGCTGACTAAAAGAAGAAAAAAAAAATGCAAGATGTAGTGGTTACCAAAGCTGAAATCCTCCCTAAATGTTACTGTTCCATATGCATTTGTGCACTGTTTATGTGCCTACAAAACCCCTAGGAACTCAGTCTTCTCCTTATTTCATTTATAGGGAAGGGATGAGAAAGATTCCATTTCTTCAGAATTCCCCAGATACAATCTACTGCAGAGCACATCATTAATAAAGGATATTTCTATTTACTTGTTTCACCCAGAGCAGCTGGTCAGTCATGTCTCTCTGGGGCATGACAACTAATATTTATTATTTCATAATCTGAAAATTTTTGAATACTGTCTTGTCCCTTCCATTTGTATTACATTACATGGGAGTATGGAAGTATGTTTGTATTATACTGTAGAAATTTAAGAGAAAAAATATTTATGAAACATTAGAAAAGGATTGAGCAGAACAGACAGTTATAAAAATCCTGATAAACCTTTGTATAAAAGGTTATGTTTCATACTGGTAAAGGAGCAGGCTAAGAATAAATCTGAATCATGCTCATGTGAGGTAAAACTAGCAAATGACAACCAAGGAAAATGTATTAAAAGCAACAATTAGCTTTTTTTCCCCCCACAAATCTCAAAGCACTGAAGTGCCGCTGAACTCAATAGGAATCTATTATTGATTTCAGTGAGAAATGCTGGCCCACTAGCCTCATTGTCACAGTTGGAGAAACTGAGACACAAAAATGTTAAATGAGTTGCAGGATATTACCCAGCAAATGGCAGAGCTGGGAATACTACTCAGGTCCCCTGGAGGCCAGTCCATGCGTCATCCATCGCACCACTTTCTCATACTAGAAGGCAGCGACCGAGCACAGATTTTGGGGATTTTGTTTAATGAGAATGGGAGATGGAGAGGTCTGGAGGCATACCTCTAAAGAATAGAAGTGCTGGGCTTGTTTGGCTTTATATCCAGTGTGGAACTGCTGACACTAAAACATGAACGTGTCTTTGCTCATATGCAGACTAAAAAGGGAAGAGTCAGAGAATAAGAAAGGATGACACCAAGAAAAAATATAACCCAATTTAATTTAAAAATAAACATCTAGCAATGTCGATTCTGTGCATTGAGTCAGAAGCCAAATTTGCAAATCATAATCAAATGTGATATAACACTGTTTCTGCTAAAAAGTGGTTGAATCAAATAGTTGGTTGATGTAAAAGGAATAAAAGGGAGGGGGGGGGGAATTACTTTACATCAGGTGTCTACCAATCCTGGTTTTCACATGCTACATGACTTGTAGCATGATTATTTATTCTCACTGCTCTATGGGTGGCATATCACTTTACTCCTGAGACAGATGCATTGACTTTACAGTTTATTCCAACAAGGATATTTTGAACATTTAAAATTAAGAATAATAACCCATTTTCATGGCAATGTTTGATAATTTCCTCTCACTGGGGTCACTGCTGCACATGATTTCTTATTAGGTTCCCATCCTAGGAGGTTCTGCATCCTCAGAAGAACACATGGGATGGGACAGGACTAAAAGACAGCAGCTAAGGCCAAGACTATCTGAGAGGTTTGCTAATCTCAAGTTATTTAACTTGAAGGATATCGTAAATATTTAACATGTTACTGTAAGTGAATATAGTGTGTGTGAATATATTATAGGATTCATATCTTACAATTCAGCAATCTTTCCGACGGTCCATGCCATGATAGAGGGGCTGAAAATTCCTGCTTTGCAATTCACTTTAAGTCTTCTGAATTCATTGCTTAAATACAAACCAATTACATAATCTAGATTCATGACTGCTAGTGGGAAATAAGTTTTACTGACACTTCAGACTTCAAGCATTTTAAACTTTTCCTCTGATTTTAACCTTTGGAATCTTGTAAATAAACTTGTAACTTTGACATCCCAATCCTTCAGCAAACACTTTCTCCTTAGTGACATTTTACTCATTACACTGTTCACACCTACCAGGAACTTCACTTCTGGACTGGGTTTGGCTTTATTGTTCTGGGGTTTTTTTTAAAAAAAAAAAAAAACAACTTGCTATTCTGCAGCTGTGTAATATATGACAATAGAGGGTGATAAACACTGCACAGCTGAAGCTGAAAACAAGTTGAGTTAATGGAATGAAGTGAAGGTGATAACACTTTTTTTTAACACAGAAATTCATGAGTTATTTTAAACAATATGTTTTACACAAACACAAAAAAAAAATCCTTCATTTTTTCCCTAAAGAATCTCTGGTGCAAAATTCATTCCCACTGGAGCACATATACACAAAAAACCCCTAACCTCATGAATTCACACAAAATGGGATAACCTTTATGCTTCTAAAATCCCTATGAAGTAGCAGTCCTCCATTCTGCTGCTGCTAAAATCCTCTCTACTGCTGGTGGCTGCTGGAAATCAAAGAGTTAAAATGGAAACCACTGCAAAAGAGTAGAGCATATGTTATAAGCAGCACATTACTTGCTCACTGGGCTTCCCATGGGCCAGTGAAGTTTGGGAACCACTTCTGTAAAGGAAATGTATATGGTGTCAAATTATTGACAGTCTTGTATGTCAGCTCCGTCTCTGCAACTGATTAGCCCCAGAATGACTTTGGTCTCACACAGTTTCTTACAAACATTATTTAGTCAGGCAATACTTAAGCAGGCAACACTGTTATTCCCAGTTTACAGACAAGTCCTAAGTGCAACAGGGTTAACAGCCACTGCAAGGGGACACATTAAAGGAGCATCAGGAGCTAGAATAAAATTTAGTTTCCCAACCATTGCCCGCTTAACCATAATGTTCACAGTCTAAACCACTTAAATTAAAAAAATAAAAATAAAAATTAAGCTCCTTCTCTGAAACTATGTCCCCTGAAGCCATTTCTGATGCCTAAGTAAGCACTGTAATTTTTAGAGCTACTGCGCACCTGCAGCTTTCAAATACTTTCCAAAGGTCACCTACTTATCCTAATTTTTCCAAGCTTCAGCTTCTTAAGTCTTTCAAAATATGGAAAGAATAGCTACTTGCCTCCCAGTTTTCCTGCCCACTAGTGTCAGTGATGTTTTTTCTTTACTTCAGGAGCTGTAAGGCTTTCCTCCCGTATTCTTTTCTCTCAGTTTTGGAGAGCAATTGTCTCAGGGTGGATAAACGTCTGCTTCAAGAGAAACTGTTGTGTTGAAAATCACTATCTAATCATTACCACCCATGCACCACACAATGCAAACAGTAAAAATGACAAGCAAATAAACCAGCATAAAAATAAAGAATAATAAAACAGTACAATCATCCTAACAGCAATGGCTGGAAATTCATCTTGGAAGCCTTAACTGCTCCTGTGGCACAGAAGCTAGGAGGGATTGTTCTGTGCCATGATGGTGTTGCCCAATAACCCATTCTGTTTATACTAACAGAGCTGGCTAAATTATCCTGCCTTGTGTTCTCTTTTAATTGATTGTTTAGTTTAAAAAGAGGATTAAAAAGGCTGGCTGGGATCCAAGCTCAATTGCCTGCTGCTATGACAGAAAAAAGTACTGATCAGAATATTTCTCTGCAAAATGAAATGTGTATCTCCTGGGCTTTTAGCAATAGCAAAGCAAATTTACATTTCTGTCTCTAATAAGATTCTGTCCTCTAAGTCATTAACAGTTCCTTGATCCCATCTCTTATTCCTGCCCCCTTTATCTTATTTATTGAAACTTGTAATATAAACAGCATTTCTTCACCTACTGTCTTTTTGAATTGTTGATTTTCTGGAAAATGGCACCAGTGCAAGGTTTCAGAGCATTTCCTCTGCATAGCAGTGGTGTTCCAGTCACACGTGGGCACTCTCAGACATCAGCTATCATTTAGGGCCATCAGAGGCAATCTGGGGAGCCAGATACTGGGTCAGTGTAAATGAGCAGAGCACAGTGTGACCTCAGGAGCATCGGGCAGATTCGCAGAAGGCTGAGGATCTGGACATGTGACTGTTTCCAGCTAAAATCACATTCTTCCCCTACCACATGCTGGAAAATTAGAGACTGCAGCTCTTTTTAAACATGCTTATGGATGTAGAAAACCCTTTCAAAAGGCAGGGAGGGCAGAGGAGGAGAGGCTTCTTCTGAAAGGCAGCATATGATGGGATTGGAAGTGCCAGCACTTTTGCCCCCTCGTTGTCACATTCCTTTCCCAGGCCCAGAGGATGAAGCAGTCTGTGAGCCACGCTGACTGGGAAGGATTTCATTGCTGAACAGGGACGGGAAAGGGAATGTGGTTTCCTGAAAGGTTTCCAGCAAGTACATGGGAATGGAGCTCTTGAAAGAGACATGGATCTGGAAGCACTTCCCTTCTGAGAAACACTTCCAATCTGCTCCCCAGGCCAAATGTAATAGCAGCTCTGACATTATTATTACAAAGGGGGAAAAAGTCATTCTTTTAGCTTGCTGCTATGATTTCTCAATTTCGAAGCCATACCTTCTTTGAGACCTGGAAGTCATGTGGTTTAACATTCAAGCCTGCTCACAAGGGATGCTTCTTGGGTGCTCCTCTACCAGCATTTATCACCAAGTCTTTCTGGAGGTGCCAGGAATGCTTCTGGCAACAAAGAAAATTAACTTATAGATATGCTTTTCTATTTAGGTCCCTCCTTATATCTCTTGATTTATGTGGAGTACATTGACACAAATTGTCTACAATACATGATTTTTCCTACTGTCAGTCATAAGCCAACATCTAGATATGAGGAAAAATTCTGTATGAAAAACAGCTATTTTGCCATTTTATGTAGGAAATTATGGTAGGATCCTTCTACAGCTGCCAATATTCTCCCTTCCCCTACTTAATACACTATAACAACAAATTAGAAGAAATTATTTGAAACATCTCCCTAAACAAGGTTATAGGATAATATGCTTACAAGTGAATACTAACACAGTTATGTTAAATGGTCAGATTATCACTAATAAGATATGAAGGAAGAAATAACATATGAAGGAAGTAACATATGAAGGAAGAAATGAAAAAGCAGAAGCAGCAAGGGACCCAGTTTCTGGTTTATCATCCAGGAATATGCTGGACTATGCACAGAAGAGTTACAAAACAACTGCTGTTGACAGTACAAATGGGGAAAAATATAGCCATTAGAAACAGTATAAATTGTACTGGTATGAATAATGCTTCTCCCCAGACTTCGTTCTACAAAAAAAAAAAAAAAAAAAACAAAAAAAAAAAAGGGGGGGTGGCATTAATTCAGCAACCTCCATTTCTAAATAGGTTCAGTTAAATTGGTACCATTTTTGTTTAGATAAGGCCTCAGACTCACTGACTCTCTGGAACCCCCTCTTAGTCTTACCTCTAACCGCTTTTTCCAGCCCATGGCAGGGAAAAATGTACCACAGGAGGCAGAGCCAGACACCAGCAGTATCATAAGAGACTCAACCAACAGTGTCTCAGCAAACACTGGGCCAGAATTCACCCTCGCACACAGTGAGCAATTCATTTGTTTGGGACTGCTTAAAGAGGCAACTCTTAAGCTGCCAGCTTACTGACACCTGACAGCCATCAGCCTGCAGTGCCTAAGCTGCTATAAAACATGAGTCAGTCAATGAATTACTTGATTTTTGGAAAATAATAGTAATTTAGAACATTCTTTTCACATTTCTGTGCATGCATCATTTAACCTCGTGGGTGTTTTGGGTTTTGCTTTTTTTATTATTATTATTTTAACTAAGTATATGAAAGAAATAAGAACATAAAAGTTCTTGTCAGTATCAGGAAAAAGTTAAAGATGGTTTTACAAAGTTATATCCATATTCTACATAATGACAGGAATCTCTTTTGACTTTTGAGAAAACACAGCCTTAACTATACAGCCCAAAACTGACAGCATACATTTCTTAATCTTCAAAATACAGGATTCTAAACAGTTGATGGCTATTTTTAGCTGATGTTAGAAGTCCAGGTAACAACTGAGAGAGCTATTTCTGTAGTATTTCTGGGACTGTAGCTAACTCAAACATCCACACTAAGGAACCCCTAAACTGCAACCAATTTATGCAAAAGGCTGTACAAATATGCCTTAGAAAACACAGGCTAATGCAGTAAGAGATAGGTTAATATGAGACACCTAAACGCAAAAGTCTGACAAAAAAAAAATCCCTAAAGTCTCTCGCACCTTTCTTTCTTGATGTGAAGTACACCAGGTTGAAGGAGATTTCTTCTACAAAAGTGCAAGATTGCCAGAATCAGGGTTGATAAACAATTTACTCCTGAACACAATCACGATTAATACATGATTAATAGTTTGCATCCTTCAAGGAAAGAAATTCACCAAGTACTTTCAGAGCAAGGTCAGCACACACTGATAAACTAAGGTCTCCACAAAAAGCCAGTTGTGGACACTGTGTTTAAATGGAGAAGGTAGAGGAATTTGTGTCATTGATATCTTTGTGCTTCTCATTCAACCCCAGGTTAATAATACACAGACATGGGCCTGGAAGCAGGATTCTTTTCTCCTAGCAGAGCACCCCAAACACTAAGCAACAGAGGCAGACTGCTTTTTGCTCACTTTGGTTCAATGAATCTCCTGGTCCTTGCAGGCAGCTGACTAGCAGTGGCATAAACAAGAAGCAGCTCCAGGTCATCCCATCTCACAAGTGGTAGAAGGACACTTTTTTAAGGGGAGAGTCTATGTGGAGGATTTGATTCCTCCCTCCTCCTTCTTACAGACTAAGGAGAAGACACAACTCACATCTACCCTATTCAGACAAGCACTCTAATCTGCAAGCTTTCCCCCTGGTTACACTGTGGAAGAGGGTTGCCTGCTTGCTTTTGCACACTTCAAAGAGGATGCTGGGCTCTGGATCATGGCTAGATAGAGGAATCTTCCCACAAACCCTGCTGAGGCTTGGTGACAGCTATTACTTCAGGCGTATCCTAGCTAAAGTTCAGTGCTTCCTTTTGGCTCACTCTAGACAGCTGGCTATTCACTGTGAGGGTTTTCCAACTCATCTTTATGAATCACCACTTTATGGTGTACAGTCTAGTGTACTTTGATGGTTTCCCATCTGGTGAAAAGATTGCTGAGATCATCAGACATAGCATTAATTAACAATGTCACAGTTACAAACAAACTTTTCTGGAGCAGTAAGTACCCCTTCATGTTTGCCTTGCTTTCTCACTGACTCTTTTTCTGATGAAAAGACACTGGAATGGCATGTTATTACCATCCTCTGCTTTATTAGTGTGATGGTTCTCATGTATGTCAACAAGAGATTTACATGGCAGGCCAGCAAGACACTGACATTCTGAATCACCAGAAACCCCATCTGGTTTTTGCAGGATCTCATAAAACCAGGATGTATGCCCATAAACTCAGAAATGCCATCAGCATCACGAAGGAAGTTGCCACTCTAGGCAGTTACCTTCATGTGATCTTCATGGTTGCAGCACTGAATAGAATTTTCATCAGGCCAGGCTCAAAAATTCTGACAGTGCAGACTGTGCAAAAAAAAAACAGAGGAAGGAAAACTAGAGGACAAGCCATCAACCATAAAATGCAAGACTAGGTGACCAAGCAGCAATTAATTTAACCAAGTTTAGGAAATTAATGTCACCCACTTTGATCTTGTCTTTAAATATTTCCTAAGATTGTCTATAATTCTACTTCTGCTCCCATCACACTTTTCAGAACACACTCTACAGAGACCTCACTGCTCTCTGTCCCTGACCTTGACACCATGATCCATGGTGAATTGACATCCCTATTGGGTGTGCTGGGCCTGCCACTCCAATCAAGAAAAAAGATGAGAGAATGCAGCCACCAAAGCTAGCCACCAAAGAAATATGGCTGAAATTATTCTGAAGTGTTCCTATTGTCTATGCTGCTCCCAAGTCTCCCCATCCTCAGTTGTCATTTTCTTCTCTCTTTTCTAAGAGGAAATGGTGCTAAATCATCAAGTTAGGTTTGCTTTTTAACGTAACAATTATTAACAATATGCCTTTTCCCCTTTTTTATAAATTACTTTAGTGTGTAGTTCATCCAAGTGAGAAGACAGACACAACTTATATGCACTGTCTCTATCCTTTTGTATAAGACCAGGACTAGCTGCATTCACCAGCCTAGAGACCTGCAAAACAACAGCTATTTCATTCCACTCTGGTGGCATTCATAACTCTCCTTCTGCTACTACCTCTCTTCATCCGCAAGAAATGAACTGCTTCAGACAGAGAAAGAATGAGACTTCAGTCATCAAAGATGCTGAAGACTAGAGCTTACCTGCCAGTATTCCAGATATTTTTTTCTCCTGAGAGTTTGGCTCAAAAAACATATTCAGCACTACGTCTTTCTTAGACACCAAACACTATTTGAGTCAAAAGTATAAGTATCTTTGAAGACTGTCCTTAACTTCTTCAGCAATATACAGCATGCTCTATTCACTCCATCCACTGTGGAGCACACCATTGCAGTGTCATCTACAGCACCCTTAGGTGTGACATCGGTCCCACAAAATCTGGTGACATCCCCAATAACCCCTGTCTAGTGCTTTGCACACCATACCCACCTCACAACCATAACATACAACACTACATGACTCACACAACTATTTGCCAACCCTTTAGCACAGTGGGATCCAGGAAACATGAAAGGAAAATGTGAGCCAAAGGAAAGTGTGGGTCAAACAGCTTCCAGACTCCTACTTCAGCTTAATTATACCAGACAGCTCACGTAAGAGAGAGGAGGCAATATCTGCCTCCATAGGCTTCATGTGCCTTAATGTCTTCACGGAAAAGGGTTGTCCTCTCCCAAAGACTCTGTACTGTGTTATCACAAGTAGTGAGTTATTTACCTTGTTTGCTTAATGTATTCCCACAGGCTTGGATGTTTTGTCCCTGTAGAGCTAGATTGGATCAGGAGTCACCAAGACCTATGGAGATGGCAAAGCCCAGCTGGAGAGGGAGAGCAACGGAGAACTTCCTCAGATCATTATGTGTGCATATGCATGGGGGATTGGGAGTGAAGACCTTGCCAATGGAATTCACACAAAGCACTGGACAAGGGAAACAGCCTTCCAGTCCATCCTGACCTGCTTTGCAGCCAGGCAACTCACAACTGTTCATGCTACCAAAATCCTGATACATCAGCTTTGCAAAAGAGAAGAAAAATCAAGGGGGTCTCTTTGGCTATGGCTCTGCACAGATGTCTTGTCAAATCTCTCTGCCAACAGCATTTCTCTCTAAGTCTTGCACAACTCACTCATGAAGGACATGTGTTCTTTGTTCGTTCTGGGCAACCTCCAACCTAAAAACAAGGAGTGGGCTTTAGGAGCAAATGAGCTGGAGGAAATAGCAAAGGTCCTTCTGAAGCCCAGCCCCTGGCAGAAGAAGAAGGAAAAAGGGATGCCTGTCCTGCCTTGTTGGGGACTTGTTTGCTCCAACACCTTGTACAGGGGAGCCAATGCAGTGGTGCTGGTGCTGCCTGCAGGACAGAGCAGGAACCTCAGAAGAGCTGTTGGAAATTTGCCACAAGGTTCAACACCGATCTCCAGTTCCTGCCAACCCTCCCAGACATATCATTCCAAATCTGATTGTTTGAAACTTGTCAGCAGGATCAAGAGCTGAATTTCACACAGCGTACGGATACCAAGTAATGTGGATACACCAGTACGTGCACAGGTTGGGCCCTAACAGAGATCATGATAATTATCTATAAGATCTGAATAACTATCTATACAAATCAGGAATGTTTTCTTAGGACCCAGGTCTTGGGTGAATTGCACACACTGAAGACACTGGTGTGTCCATGGTTTGTTCCAATTTCAGCTCATATGATTCCAAATAATTTCAGAATTTACTTAAATTTAAAGGTGAGAGTTATTCCCAGTTCATTTGATAGAGCAAGCCTGAGGTTCGCAGCTGACCATGTTTTCTTCAGTTGCATACTGTGTAATTTTAACTCTCTCTTGACTTGCTCTGTTGCAGATTTTATTATTAAAAAATGAATGTTCATTATTAAGTGATTTCTTACAAAATCAAACATTAAAGGCTAGTTCCACGATTGATTTGATCAGTGTACCTGCACTGAAGTCCTTGAATGTTCACTAATTTGCACCAGTGGTTAGGGAGTCTTGTACTTATGGTATCAAGATATTTTAAAAGCTTTATTTTATTTTTATTTCTCTTCAGCTGAACTGATGTGATGGGGTAGCAGTGTCATTGCTCTTAGCAAGACTCTCAGCTTCATATTTGTTCTCATGAAGCTTCCAGTCAAGTCTTTGCAAACTCCGACATTTAGTTACTGTGGTTTCAATACACACCTCAGACTACAGATGATTAGCTGAAGAAACCACCAATTTCAATCCTCCAGTATCCCCTGGTAGCTCACCTATCATCACAAGTGTGAACCAACCAGCCTTTCCTCCACCAGCAGCCTAAATTCCCCAAAGCACTGCTTCCAGATGGGGAAATTACCTTTGCAGACACCTGCTACATCTCATAATATCAGATAGCACAACGTCTGTAATTCTGCCTCAAACTCATCCTACAACTTTGTGAGTCACACTGCATGTTTCATGTACCCATGAAGTAAAGCAAACAAACAGGAACTATTTGTATTCTTCTTATTTATATGCCAGGGCTTATAATAAACCCCTTTGGAAACACTTCCGAACAGGTAGCAGCCGGCACACAAGTTTTGCCAAGGATTTAGACGAGTCTTTACCTGTTGAAGCTGTTGGGAAATTCCTAGCTGTTGCTAGAAGTGTACTTGTACCTGCATGCTGGGATTGGGAGTGTGAGCAGGTGTTTGCAAACCACACTTACATTGCTAACTATGTCTCAGACTGAATAGTAATCATACCAGCAATGTCTGGTACCTGCAATATCTTGCTGCAAAGATTCTCCTTCAATTTGTCTTACAACAGTGATCAGAAATGCTCTAAGCATAGAAGCCTCTCCAGTTAATTTCTGTGTGCAGCGTGATGCTCCTTACCCTGAAGGCCCTTTAAGATTTGACCCCTTTCACTGTTTTTCCTGCTGTCAGCCAGAACAGCAAAAGAAGAAGTGGTATGCAGGCTGAAAAGCAGTCCTCAATCAGCCCTTTGTCTTTCATGCCCATCTTTTTATCCAGGGGCAACAGTCTTTTTGCATTACGAGTAAAAATGAACCCCCCAGTAGGGGTGATGAAGAAACAATAAAACTAATCATTAAGCAGGCCTGCTGAGAAGTGAATTCCAGTCCCAGGTCAGATCTAATTGCATTCTGACACCAAAGTAATGGTCTGGTCATTTATATTAGCAATGTCATGTTTCTTTTTATTTATTTGTCTCCATTCTACTCTCCATCCCCATAAAGAAAGAACTATAAACATGTAGATTGATGAAAAGACATACATGGAGATGAAAATACACATATTATCCTGTGGCATACTTTACAAGTTTCTAAAATACTCTCTCTTTAGCCAAGATCAATTTTGGAAAAACTAAAAAAATATAGCATTTTGGAAAATGATGTGCAACTGTGAAAGAGAGATTTAAGAAAAATTATGGTAGTGTCATGGCCTATTACCAAGGAAAACCATGTACACAGGGAAGGAAAGACAAATTTAATAATGCATGTAAGCACACAAGATATATATGTGTAGCTCTGATTTTTGAAACTGAGGAGATTTAAATACCTACCTTTGAGTAATTACAAGAGAAATATGCTTACTTTTGAGTTGGAGTGTACCACATGCACGCACATGGCATACACACATATCCACAAATACATTCCTGAAAATATAACTATCTTTAGGTCTCTTTCCTCCCTTGCCACCCCCCTTTTACTGCTTTTACCATTAATGATGTTTTGCCCCAATCTGCATCCTCAGCCTCCTCCCCCACTGTTTTTTGCCCAGACTCCCAGTCAGCTTCCCAGCCTGAGACTTCTTCCTTCAAGAATCTAAACAAGATGCCTTTGCATCTGAGTGAACACAATAGGCCTCTCTTCAAAGCCAAGCAACATTTTTCCTATCATTGTTTGCAGGGGAAGAGTCACTCTGCACTCTGCTCAGATATTACACTCACACGTGCCTTATTAACTTATGGGTAGATTTACTGTCATAAGAGGGTTCATACAGCTAACAAGATCATTTAATCCCTTTCTGGGTCCCTCAGCATTTGTAACAAGTTTTGTAATTGCTTTTTAAATAAAATGTTCTGACCTTGGAAACTCACTTGCAAGTCAGCTCAATCCTCTGGCTTTCTTCCCTTCATATAGCTTTTATGACCTCTCCTATCTGGATAGCAACCCTTTCTCGAAGCATCTTAGTCCAATCCTCTTGATGCTATCCAGAGCTAAAAGCCCTCAGCATGTGCTTTGGATCCGATCCCTACCTGGCTGCTGTGCTCAGAGGGGCGTTGATCAAGTCTGGTAACAACAAATCAGGGCTCAGAAAAAGTAGTTGTAGAACCTGGAGTTGTTCCATCTAATTGCAAGCAGGCTTTCACAACTCATTTACTGAAGAAAACTTCCTTATCAGGTGAGGATGTGACTAACTTCCACCCAGATTTCATGTTGTGGTTTTTATCAAAAACACATGAAAAGATCTTTTCTTTATTCATAGAATCAGCTTCGCAAACTTGCTTTATCAAAAGCCACGGAATGGCATGGTGACAATTTTGGCTAGTATTTGCCATGCACTTCCTGTTCTAGGGTTAGCTGAGCTGGTGAAGCAGGCCTGCATAAGTACACCACAGTCAGTTTTTTGTATTAAGCTCCATTCCATGATGAATACAGTGCCACCAGTATCCAAGGTAGCTAGTTTAACAACTCATTTATTCCCAGTAGTTCCAATCTTGTGAATATTCATCATTGTCAGGACAAGCATGCATTCCCTGTTGCATTTATCTGCCCACACTGGCTTTTTTTAGTTACCTGTGGTGAATCTCTTAAATGTCACCAATGGATGTGAGGCTGTAAACCTCTGTGAAGGTCTGGTCTAGTCCAGCCCTCTCTGTGCACACATGCCATAAGAGCCGGACTGTAATGCCTGGGTTCTGCTTCCACCTCTGCCACTGCATAGCTGGACAAATTTGAACAAATCACATTATTTGTGCCTACATTTCAGCCTTTCATCGACCATATATAGTGGAGTTCTCTAATTCTCTAGGGTATTCTGTGGTTTAATAAACATTTACAGGGTGAGATGGATCAATGTGCAACAAGGTGGAAAAGACTGGACTTGCATCCAGAACTATTAACCTACCAAGGATCTAAATCACATTAAAAGCTAGAGAGATTTCATTCCCAACAAGTTGAGCAACTGAAACATACCAAGAACATTATACATAGTACTGAAATTTAATTAAACAGTAAATATTATTATAGTTAATAACTTAGCACTTTGCTTTCCAAGAGTGAAAAAAAAAATTTTGCTAACTTAATTAGTGAAGACTTAACTCACGAAACACAACCTCTTTGCAGTGGATAGCAATATATGTGTAATGGTGTGGAGCAACATGACCCAACAGATTAGAGCGGAAAAGTGAGGAAAATGCCACATCCAACCCGCAAGTTCAGAGGGAATTAGGTAACCAGAAGAATCCCAGGTAGAACCAGGATTAGGACAACTCAAACCTGCTACTGCCAGAGAAACTATTACAAAACACTTAAGACCAGTAATTGGGAAGAAGCTTTTTAATGTCTTTTCTGAAAAATACTACCCACATCAGCAGTGTTCCCTACCTCCTATTGAGACATGGGCACTGACTCAGGTGAGGATGTGCCACCTACAGAGGAACTACTGCTGACTGCAGCGCTTGAGAGCTGCAAGAGCTGCCCCAGCCCTGCCGAGACATCGAGATGGCACTAGGCAGCCAGAGCCTCTTACATAAGGCACTTCACAGGATTCTCTCTCTTCTCAATATCAAACTGCCTGGAACCTTTTTGTTTCATAGTCCCACATATCTCAAAACACAAGCAGAGGAATTTAATTGCAAACAAGCTCCATTCCACTTATACCCATAACTATAAGCTGCTATTATATTTTATACTGTTCATAAGTATACTAAATTCATTTTCACCAGTTTCCCTTAATTTCCATGTCCTTCCCTAGTCCTGATAAAAATATTTGAAACTTTAAATCCATTTAGTTTTTCAGAATTTGTCACTAATGCAGGGACACTACTGTCTTTTTCCTAGAATTACAAACTATGTCTTAAATTCCTATGCCTTATTTATTTTTATTTTTCTAAAATACAATTTTGCACTAGAAATTACTTGCTTTTATAAAAAAAACACACCAGTTAAAACTACTACATGTTATTTACCAGAAATAAATTAAAAACTGCCATTTTGTTACATTTATTAAGCATATAACACATCACATGAATACAGCTACCCAAACACTGTTCACAGAAATGTCCCATGTAGCCAGAAAAATATTGGCAATACCTTACATTGCAAACTATCTTTCTCCAGATGACCTTACCCCAAAGAAAAGACTATTGGGAAAAGTTTCAATGTGCCATATAAGTATCTTCTTTATAGAAACACAGGAAAGGGTCACAGCACTCAGTTTCTGACGGACATCAGGCACAGTGCAACAAACCTGGTACAATGTAAAAGCATGGACCCTATATTAACATATTAACATATTAACATTAGTGAGGGGAAAAAAAGAAACGCCATGAGAGAGTTGTCCAACACCTACCAGCCCTGAATTTAGGAAAACTGCAATTAAATGTACCAGAAATCAGGAACTTTTTAAGAGTTTTGGGAACAAAGCTTCACTTTTAAAAGCTAAAAATTGATTACAGCCTTCACAATACTCCAAAAATCTGGTCTGTAGGACAGTTATTACAAGGTTTTCTTGTCATTTATGATTTTTATTAACATCCATATCAGCTTCAGCTCCATGTCATGGACTGAATTTCCAGAAGTTCCTCTTCATAAGACTTGTTGGAGCCTATTGTACACGAGAAATTAGTTGGATAAAAAATGCTGGAGTCAAGACAGAAGAAGAAAAAATTTCCTCTACTCTTCCATCCTCCAAATGATTTATAGGGACTTAGTGTAAGAGCATATTTTACCAGTAGTTTTCTTACTCAGGAGGATAACTAATTTAATAATCCCATTGAACAAATGACAAGTCTGATTGTCTCTGGGAGAGAAGTGAAGGAACAAAGAAACCTTGTCACACCATGTTTTTTAGGATGATGTTACACAACCCCCACACCCTTGCCAGCAAGTTCTCATGACTCATTCTCCTCTGAAAATGCTGTTATCGATCTCATATAGAGACAATAAAATTTTACTTATTTGGTCTCTGTTTCTGTTCAGCTGGCCTTTCACAGAAGCCAGAAAACATTCATAAAAACTGGAATGTAGTAAGAAGATTTGGGGAGAACTTATTATTGATAACTATGTTGAATAAACAGAGGGCAAAAGTTACAGAGAAACTGAGGTTTCTTCCAATTCTACCTCTTCTGAGGAAGCAGCAGAGACTTTTCATTCTCAGTCAAAGAACACTGTGGTTTCAGTCTCAATTAATGTTAGGATCCACCAGCCCAAGGCCACTAGAATAGCAAATGTTCCAGCAGCAGCAGCTCTGTACTACTGGGGATACTAACACAGCAAGGGCAAAGCCTTTTTTGCTCTCCTTACACCATCTAAGTACTTATGATCACTTCAACCAGCTATTGCAGGTCTACAGTAATACCAGAACAGGCAATTTTAAAACATGATCTTGCTTGTACTGAAGGCAACAGTAACCTGATTTTGTTATGAGGGCACTTCAGGGATCACCCTTGCTCAAAGAAAAGTCAGAGTTGGTAGATGTCACCAGAAGCATACTCCAAAACTTACTTTGATAGGGATGAGGAATAATGAAAAAATTAGGTCTTTAAGCCTAAGTGCTCTACGAAGATTTACCAGGAAATAGGCAATCTGCCAAACATCTCTCTACTCCTTACCCAGCTCCAAACCTTCAGCCTTGCTCCGAAAGCTCCAGCTTCCCTCAGACCCTTTCTGCTGCCAGAGAGAGCTCTTGAAACCTCGCTGGAGCTTGCTCCCTCTCCTGCAGCACCAGGTTATTAAAGTGTCTGTATTCTTCTGCCTGCCCCCACAAACATAAATCCTTATTTTACATTGCCTTTCTTCTAACGTTGAACATAAAAGAATGTCCTTTTTATTGAAGTTTTATCTTTGCCTGGGATTCTAACAACCCACACTGAACACTCTGTTATTATGGCCCCTTTTGGATTCAGAGGTATATAAGCTGTTTGTGCTTGGCTGCATACATTGGTATTTTTATGTTCTTATGTATCTTTATCTGTACAGTATCTCTGACTACACTTAAAGCTGTTTCAAAAAAACTCCCCAAGACTTCATTCAAATAAAGCTGTGGAAAAGTGGTCTGCTACACACATATTTCCTCATCTCTTGAACTTTCACATTCAGCGAGAGCTGGAGTGTTTGATTTTGGCCATTTGTTTTAATTTGGCTATTACAGTTTAAAGGCCATGCCCCAGATTTGGCCCTGTGAAGAGGTATTTTGCTCCAGTTGAAATGGGTATGAGGCATAGCATTTTCACATCATAGAAATGCTTCTCTCTCCTCTTTTTTTTTTTTTGCCTAATGTAAATTTTGCAACGCTAATTCCTTTCATAAGAGACGTAGGGATAAGTGGTGGTTTACAGTTCAACCTTCCCCTGGTACCCATAAATATTTATTGTTCCTTGCCCTGTTTCAAGGCACAGATGAAATTCATCTTCCTGGGGGGAGGGGGGGTGGGGGTGGTGGTGGAGAGGGAAGGGATGTGGAGGGGCGAACATCATCTTTAAAGTATAAATGTGAAGAAAACGAAAACAGATGCGTGGAGAGGAAAAGAGAAGCTGGTGGGAACACGGCAGGGCTGGAGCACATTTTCCCTGGGAGACGGCCGTGCCGCGCGCTTCCTCGAGACACCCCACGGGCAGACGGCTCCCCTGCGGACACATTCCCGGGAGGAGCTGGGAGCCGCCGAGGCGAGGCGCAGGATGGGAACGGGCGAGCTCCTCAGCCTGATCCCAGGCGACGCAAGTGCACCATCCGCTCTCCAGTGAAACCTCCGTCCTTTCCAACCCGAGACGAAAATGCCTCCCACTGGGAAAGCTGCAGGACGGCCTAGCGCGGTGCCCTGGCCCAGGCGCTGGGCAGGGCCGTGCAGCGGGGCACCAGGCGGGAAAACTCGGCTCCAGCGGGCACGGCCGTGCGAGGACGGGCGGCAGCGGGGAGGAAGAGAGGGAGGAGGTGCCGGGAGGGAGACCGGGAAACTGTAACTCATTGTGGATGGGCTGGACCGGCCGGGGTGGCGAGCGCTCGCAGGCCAGCACATCCATCAACCTGCCGAGCGGCCGACAGGCTGGAGCCGCGGCTGCTCCCGCTCTCCCCGCGTCAGGAATGATCCAGCCCAACTGCGCCGGGGCGGCGCTGCCCAGCCGGCGCTCTCCGGCCACGGCCGCCCGTGGCCCGCGCTGCCCGCGGGGCGCTCGCACGGCTGCAGTCAGCCCGAGCCTAAATCCCTGCCCAGGCCCCGCGGCTGCACCCGAGGTTAATTTAATCCCGTCCTGTCCAGTCGCATTAAAGGCCCCGTTTGGTCTCACGTCGCCTCTAAATAAGCCTTAACACCGTCGGCTCCAGCGGTCCCCGTGTGTGCGAGGGAAGAGCCAGGCCCTCGGGCTTCCCCCAGCTCTGTTTTCTTCCAGTTTATTCTTAAGGAAACTTCCCAGTCTAACCATCCACGAGACGCTCTAGCAGAGACACCCTCCTCGGAGGCACCTAGCTCGGGCTTTCTCTGGGTAACTCTGCCATGAACAGTTGTGCCTTTACATAAGTGCCTTTATGGAACGAGACATCTCAGACTCTGCCATGGGAAACGTGGGGTCAAACTGGAGAGAAAACCTGCGTGGGAGTGGGGTGTGCAGAGAGTCAGGAAGGGTACCGGTGGGTTCACTGGAGCCACCCACTCTGAAGGGGCATTGGTCCCAGCCATGAAAGTCTCTAGCGTTGGGAGTGCAACTGCCAGAGAGCCTCGTGAATGGTCAGACTGGGAAGTTTCCTTAACGTTCTGAAGTAATTTAAGTTCTCCTGTTTATTTTTGCAGCCCTGCTGTGATGATGCTGGTCTCTAGCATGGTCACAGCCTGCCCCAAGAGCTGACCTGCTCCCACGGTCACTGCCAGCTCCTCCATTCTGCCAGAAGCACCGTTTCTGCACCCACTGGTAAGAGCTGCAGAAAGTCAAAATGCCTGGGCTCAGAACAAGTCTCTGTTTACAGCTTGCTCCCCTACCCAGCTAATGAGTCGCTGGCGCAGGACATGAAGGTGCTGGCTGCGCTTTGGTGCCTGATACACATCAGCTGCAACACCTCCCCATGTCACAGGGCCTCCGCTCACAGCTCCCACTCTAAACTTCCTGCACTTTGTCTGCCTAAAGCAGAACCAGAGCACTGCTTTAGTGATGGGGGTGGTGAGAATGATTTGTCCAATTTCAAAGTTTTTGACTGAAGGATTTCAGTATTTTTTACTTTTTTTCTTAAGTTTAATTTCAATAGTTATTTTGAAAATATAGATAATAGCTTTTGCTAAATATATGCCATTTTCTCAACATAGCAAACAATTTATATATGATACAAACCCATCTCTTGATACATTTTCCTCATAATTTCCAAATTTTCATCAATCTGTTGAAGTTCATATGTCCTAATATGCCTACGTAAATTAATGGATTTCTCTATGATTATTACTTATTATTCAGTAGCATGGCTGTTATCCTAAAGGAGAAGATACAATGAAACATGAACAGTTCTTTCATCTCTAAGAATGCCAATACAATTTATAAGCTTAGGTCCTGCATTAGGAAGACATCAATATTCAGGAGAGCAGTTAACACATTTTAGCTTTAGATGTGTTTTCAAACCCTCCTGAAATCAAAGGTATTTAAGTACAGAATCAAAGTAGGGGAGAGGAGCTTTTATAAGAATAAACCTCAAAATATAATTCATCAAGGTTGGAAAAGACCTGCAAGATGGAGTTCAATCATTAACCCAGCACCACTGTATTCACCACTAAACTATGTCCCCAAGTGCCACAAGCACATGTTTTGAATACTTCCATGGATGGTGATCCTACCACTTCCCTGGGCAGCCTGTTCCAATGCCTGACTAGCCTTTCAGTGAAAAATATCCAAACTACTTTCCTGCAGCTGCAACTTAAAGGGTATTTCTGTCTTAGAATTAATTATTCCACCATCACCAAATGTGGTGTTTTCTGGATTGGATCAAATAAATATGTAGTGTATCGGGGGAGATTCTGTTTTCAAATGAAATGACAGGGGATTTTAGATGAGCAAATACAATTATTCAAAGATTAGTTCTGCCAAGGGGAAAAAAAGGATTAATATCCCTATACTTAAAGAAATACACACTCAAGTCCAGCACAATATTTATGTGCAATCCTGAAGCTCTAATGCTACCGTTTTAAGCTCTGCAATACTGGTATTGCTCCTGCAATACTAGCTCAGGAGGGCTAGTAAAGACATACTGGTAATTTTGTCTTTATCTTGGTATATCATGACTGTAATATATATTACTATGGTAGGAGAAAAAGAGAAAGTGCACCAAAACAGATAAATTCACCTCTCAAATCTGAGAGATTATTACTGAAAGTATTTTTTACAATATTTTAAGCGTTTGCCAGGAACCCTCAGCCTCTGATGCCAAGCTAGCCCTGTTCCTGTTCTGTCCTGTGCTAGATCTGACAAGATAACATAACAGAATGATTCCCATTGCCTGCAATATGAAATACTACATGCACGATGCAAAAGGTTGCTCTCATGTTTATGAATGACCACACCTCTGCAGAATCAGGTTCACCTCCAGCGCTCTGATCTTTCTGCACATGTAATTAGCACTTATCAGCCTGGCATTTTCCTAAGTATACCTCTGCATTTTGAGGACTGCATTTTCTATTCTCAGGATTCATGCAAGTGGAGAAGCTACAGCTATTAGTAGCTGATTGTTAAAGCATCTTCACTGCAGCCAGCAAGGGCAACTGCCTCTGCAGCCAGGCAGGTGGGACACCAGTGAAGGAATTGGATTTAGAGTGGTGTCATTCCAGTTTGTAGTGTATCTGCTGCATTCTTAAGAAATAACATCAGGCTTTCACTGGTGTCTGGAAAGCATCATTTGCTGTGCAGGTACTCTGTCAGCTGTTGCAGGACAAAGGGCAATAGTGAAAGATTACATATGATGTGTCATGCTGAAAGAATACTGTCCCATCAAACTTTTCCACTTCCAGCACCACATAATGTCAGAAAACACGGGGGGGGAAGAAAGAAAAAAAAAAAAAAAGGAAAAAAACTACCAAAAAATACCTTGAAAATATGAAAACATAAGGGCATGACTCTTATTAATGCAGATTCTCACCAATGCAGCAAGACTGCTAAAATTTACGGAAAGACCAAAGAAATACACACAAGAGAAGTTAATCCTGCATTACTTCTCAGAGGTGATCATGCATGTGACAACTTCATTAAATCACTGATTGTTGGCTAAAAGGAAGTCACATACCTATTAAAAGAGAAACATGTTTTCCTCAGAAAACCTGTTCAAAGAGTTCACTGAATGGCTGGTTTCAAGTGAACCTATTAAAGGATGAGTATAGGCAAGTCTTAAAAAATATTTAGGGATTAAAAACACTTCATTGAAGTGCCAGCAGTCACACAGGAGTATTTATGCTAGGTGGCTGCCCTGTACTAAATGATACAGATTAAAAAGGTTTCACCTAGTCAGATAATATGCAAATTATGACCGAATCCAAGCCAAAATTCTAGATCCAGATACTCATGAGCTAGATATTTATGGAAACCAAATCCAAATGTAACATGGTTTCATAGCTAACAAAAGAATAACAAGTAGCTGTTGCTAGTTACGGGACCTGTCATACATTATTTGTGGATCATCCTTGCCAACTCTCATGGTTGTTCTGTGCTCAGTTCTTAACAATAATCAGTATTTTTCTTGAAGTACTAGTTCCTGGAGTCATATGAATATATACAAGTCTCATCTTTCTGTCTGTACTCTTTTAGCATGTCCTAACAAATTCTCACAATAAAGTACTACGTCTTGTCTACAGAGAGTGAAATTCAGAGCCTTGTCTTACTTCCTTTAAAGTCCACAGAGAAATCCCAGGTTTATTTTCACTAAACTTCTGGCATAATACCTGGGCCTGCAATGCAGTAGGTCTTATGTAAGGAGACACAACCCAAACCGTCCAAGATACTGCATCTTAGTAAACTATTATCTATTGAGTAAGCAATAGTAACTGGCTGGGGGAGTACTCTTACCACATCCAAACTGTGAGATACTTTCAAATTAAAGTACCCATTCTGCAGCTGACATCAGAAGTGCCCCTGACCCAGGAGCTAATCACAGCAGAATTAACAGCAGAATCTGAATACATTCTGAATCAACACTTTTAAATCTTTAATTTAGTAGATAAATGCTGCTATGTCTGAAGGAAGTATGCAATAAAGTACACCTGGCTTCTGGCCATGTAGAAAAAACCTACAAATACTAGTTCACTGACTCTACATCCATTTAGCAAAGCAGAAATAAGCCCATTGTAACAGGAGATTGCCACAGGATCTGTATCTCCAGCTTTGCAAATGAACATGCCTTGATGTTTAATTTTCCGTGAGTTCCTCCGCATTTAGGTACCAGCAGGAGACCATTATGCTGTGACACCGCTCCGTTCTGATGACATTATCTTAAACTTTTCCCAGTTGTCCGTCCTCACCCCTGTTGTGCTGCCGTCATCTATTAACATTCCACTGACAACAATGAAAGATGTTAGACCAGAGCGCGTTAACGCAGTAGCCAAGCTGGGGTACGTTCACCTGGACATACACAAACTTTTGGCAGTATCTATACAGTTAATTAGATGGATCATATTGTGCTAATTACTCACAAGGCTCTTCTGAGATGCTTTGCATTTATAATTCATGGATTCATAGATTTTTATGGCCAGAAGAAATCATTAGGTCATCAGGCTCTCCTAGTCTATTATAAAGGCCATACAATTGCATTCACTTACTCCTGTTGTTAACCCAATTACTTGTGTTTCACTGTCTTCCAAAAACAACATCCAAAGACTTCAAAAGATGGCAAACCCACTTCTCCCTTGGAAGTTTATCCCTACAGCTAATCACCCTAAGTATTATACAACTAATATAGGCTTGGGACTAATAAAGCTTAGTCCCCTATGGATTCGTGTTTCATGGTTGATTGACTTTGATGCCTAACAAGCTGTGAGCTCTGATTAAAGTTTCTTCCCATATATGGATCATTTTTAAGGTCTTTCCCCCAACTCCTTGTGGATCCTCTGTGTCTTACTAATGTGACAACTCACATTATGGCCCTGACAGTACTTCAGATCACTATAGATCTCCATCAAGATTGTTCAAAGAGGGGTTTTACCTATTCCTGACCTCATACTTTCATGAAAACTGTAGAAACATAATTGCTTTTCAAACCTCCTCCCACCAAGAGTGGCTACAGAAAGACAAGTTCAGAAGTTACTGGAGGCACCTGTACATATACATGCATGCACACATACACATGGCATAAATAATTGTGCCTCTTTCTTTTTTTTTAGTCATTTGTTTCTCTCTTCCTCATTATGTTTTTATTTTCCTCCTCAGTATGGCTTTCCTCTCTGAATCAGAGTGCCCCTTAGCAGCCAGAATTTGCTTTGAACTTAAAAAATTAATGCACTCGGTATTCTTTTTAATATGATGAACATCTTACGTTACTTCTTTTTCTTACCCTATTGTATTTTTTTCACAGGTTGGAACAGTTTTTATTTTTCTTTTCTTTACTATTGCAAATTTTTCCTAATACAGATGTCATGATATGAAGATGGGCCCAGATGCCCAACTGTTTCCCTGTGGTTTTCCAAGTATGCTAGCTGGTCCAGTAAGCGAAAATTCGTCCCTTCCTGCAATCTTCTTGTATCCTTAGACCACCACAGTTACAACAACACTGCTAAGAGACATGAACAGTATGTAGTATTTTCAGTGTTAATCTCCCCAGTGTCAGATAGAGGTAAAAACACCTCCTTATGCTACTCACAACTCCCCTTCTTATATATCAAAGGACCACATCAGTCTTTTCCCAGAACATCTCACTGGGAACTCATGTTGAGTGACTTGTCTTCTTTGACCTCTAAATCCTTTCCAGAGCTTTCTAACACACAGTCCTCCTATTGTTCAGAGAGAAATAGCTAATGTTCCCAAAAATACTCTACATATTGCACTAGAAGAAAGGTTTGTTGCAAACAATTGTTTTGGACAGAAAAAAAGAGTCCATAGCCACGTTTCCCAAAAATCAGTGTAAGAAATATCCATCTGGAAAAAAAAAAAAAAAAATTTGGGAGACTGAAACATACTATACTAATCTTAATGTCAAAATACCTGCCTTGGTATTGTGGGAGAGATAAAGTAGAAATAGAACTTTACATGCCAAATTTGTTTATTTATTTTTTGGAGAGAGGGACAGAAAAAAATATGGCAAAGTTCTGTATTTTCCTCTCTTCTTTCCTCTATTTTACGAAGGCTTTATTCAGTAGTACTGGTAATCAACACTTATGTGTCTAAAACTAGTGAACTGAAATGTGTAAACCAAGGATTAGAGGCCATTTTGAAAACAGGAGGCTTTCCTCTCAGTAATCATGATAGCAAAATTAAATTCATATCTCATAGAGATTAACTCAGATTAACAGCTTTGACAGTCTTGAAGAAAAGCAAATCTATAACCACTGAAACCATGTTTTAAGTTTTTTTCTTTTTTGTATATTGCTCTTAACTAAATTATCATTTTCAGTGTTCTTTTTATTAATCAGTTTCATCCCACCTAATCACTGTCAGTGTTGCTAATTTAAAAAACAAACAAAAAAAACCAAAAAACAAAGCAAAACAAAACAAACAAACAAACAACAAACAAACAAAAAAAACCCAGCTGTTTGGCACTATGCTCTTTTGCATCTACAATGAAATCTATTAAAGACTGAGGAGAAAACTAGTAATTTTTTGGGGGGAAAACTGTAGTTAACTGTCACTGGGTCACTTGACAGG
The DNA here is from genome assembly GCA_035583135.1 of Lophotriccus pileatus. Lineage (NCBI taxonomy): Eukaryota > Metazoa > Chordata > Aves > Passeriformes > Tyrannidae > Lophotriccus > Lophotriccus pileatus. Next base: position 109,652,850 of record JAWWES010000081.1, on the reverse strand, counting down.
AAAATAAGACTGAGTCATGCTCATTTTGGTGATTACATACCAGTTTCTGAGACAACCATTCTGCTTCTGGACCAGCTCTTTGAAGAGTTGTCTTTACAGGAAAGGACTGAGAATGCTCAGCTCCTGTCAGATAAGAAGGGTCTTGCTATGTGAAATCGTGACTTCAAGAAAGTGTCAGGGAAAAACCTCTGAACGGGAAATACAGTTAGATGGCTTTCAGAGACAATCCAGTCTTTTGTACCATATTTATCAAAGACATAGCTATATTTAAAAAAAAAATAATTATAAGGTGATGATTAAGAAAAGTTCTTGTAGAAAAAGAGTGTTGATCAAGTTGCTTTTAATTGAAGCTTGCAGACAAGAATAAATTTTAAATTTAATCTTTGTTATGGTAGTAGTAGTAAAGCAGTAGTACAGTGTGCAGTAAAGATTTTATTTTTCTTTATATCTGGTTGAAGAATATTCAAATGTCCTTCAAGGAAAATGAGAATCAAGTATTTTATTAAGAGAAATTAATGGTTATTCTCTATTCTGATGGTTCTAGCTGACGTTAATGGTTGCAGAGATCTTACTCTGCAAACACTTAACACATAGCACTTACTTATCTGCATCAAGTTTTTTTCATTGTCAGTACTCAATAATTGCTCATTTATACACCTTTTAATATTAAACAACAAGCATGATAAAAAAAAATTAGAAAAAGTCTAAACTGAACCGGAGGCATTGCATAAATCTGCTGATACTTTAAAGTCAGAACTCACTGCATCCATGAAAGAAGAAAGCAAGAGAGGCAAACTAGGCTTCTAACTATGGAAGTTAATTAGCCCTATTTTCAGCTAGGTAAAAATTCACTCAGGTTTTTACCTTACAACAATTTAAGATTACAGGTCCTCCCCCCTACTTGCCCCTCCCTCCCCCCCCAAAAAATGTACACTGAAAATTTGGCTTAAGACCTTAAACTGGGGGGAGAACAACAACAAAACTTAAATAAAATACTAAGGCAGCCTAAAGGATTCATCTGTATGCTCCTTCCAGCCACATATATGAAAAAATATTTCTCATGAGATTACAGACAAAGACAGATTAATTAGTAAGAGATAATTGTCATGCATTGCACAATGCACTCATGTTCCTCAACTCAGCACATTTTACTGAATGATAATGCCAACAGCATAGGTTCTTACTGGGCAAAATTACATATGCATGATACCTCTCAATTTCAAGACTATAATCTTAAGGGGTTTGAATCTGTATCAAGGCACCGGAGATACTGATACAATTTCTAACGTGAGTTCATTCCTGACTTGAACACGTTTTAGTTCAGACTATTGATAATAAACATGGGTGGATTTGCTTCTGAATTCCTCAGCTTTGGGAACAAGCCTATTGGAAAGGTCATCAGTGAAAGCTGCAGGTGCACATCCCCTCTGAAGAAGAAAAGCTATGATCCCTCTGAATCAATTATAAGGAAGGCTTCTAAACATTAAAGGGGGAAAGTTGTGTTCCAATCTTTTGATAGGAAAGAAAAAATTTTAGCATAAATTTTAGATGAAGCTAGGTTGGTTCATGAAAATGCTCCGTGGTGCGCTTGCCTATGAAAGCAGAGGACTCTTGCCCTAGAGGTCTCCTCCACTCTTTTATTCCTGTATTCACTGGAAAACACCTATTGACATCATTGTACCTGAGAGCTGAATTTGTCCTGAATTTGACTAGAAATCTACCTCTTCAGATACTGAGGTCACATTTGAAAATACGGCCTTAAACTTTTCTGCTTCTTCTTCTGCATGAAATAGGTATGCCAGTTATGTACTACACTAGGCAATGGCTTTATGTGTACATTTGCAAAAAATAAGAGTGATAGGGACAGAAGAAACCACGTCACTTTACTGTGTCTAGACGCAGTGCCATTTGAACACAAAACAAAACACATAGCAGAGGGTGTTTGTGAAAGAGGAGCCAGTCCTAGCAGCCATTGACTGAAGAGAAATCTCTGACAATCTTTAGTTGTGTTTGTCAGACAGCTCTAAGGAAATCAAGGGCAAGTATCTTTATCATTAAGCAATAAAGCTCAAAGGCAAAAAAATATGCTCAAGAATACCATCTCTCTAACCATCTCAGATAAATTAACTGTCTTAATCCCTTTTCCCACTCCTGTTTTCCACCCATCCCTTTTTTTTTTTAAGTGACTACACCCTTTCACCTGCTTCGCTCTCACTCCTTGCCAGCTTCAGTGCTTAGAGCAATTCAGAGAGCCCTGCCAGCAAGCCTCCAGTTCCACTCACTCCTGAGCTGCTCCATCTCCCATCTGCTGCTCCACGGCCTGTCTGAAGAGACTGGGAGTGGCAAGGAGGCAGGTGGAACACTCAGAGAAGGCAGACGGAGGGAAGCAGCAGGTTCCCAGCTGGTAGCAGACGGAATAGGATTTAACTTTTCTCCCACGAGACCTGAGAAACCCATAGCTGGATGGAGTTGCCCTGCAGTCACTATTCATTTTCCAGAAACATCAAAGGTCTAGCATGCTACATTTTGCACTGCTTCTTCAAAAAAGTGAGGTGCCAGTGAAAAACCTAGTAAATGCACTGAATTTTGATGATAAAAAATTGTAATTGCCACTGAAGTAATATTTAGTAATTTTAAACAAAGCTCCGAGGCATTTTAAGAAAAGAAATGTAGGACAAAAAATTCTTTTGTAATATAATACAAATCCCTCACTGAATAATATGTTAATGAAAATTATTTAATTAATTAATGGAACTTAATGATCATTTAAAGATACTGTGCCTTTGGCTGTCACAGGGAACTATTCTGGTCAATTAATGCACTCAAATTAGTTAAGGAACAGCAAGGAACCTATTTTTTTCCTTTACACAAGCATGAAAAGTTATCTATTAAAAAATTATGCCTCAAAAACGAAGAATAAGCATCTTGTATGTATAGACAGTGTTTGTGTCTGAGGCCACTCTCATTTAGGAGCTCACTAGTTCACTGCAATTACAAATGAAAAGCTTTTGCATTAATACTCATTTTTGTGGATGTAAACAGTTGCATTGCTGGCTCCAAACCAAACCAGGCTACAGACAAGTGGTCCCTGAGATCACAGCAGCAAAGTACAATTTATACACAATGTATATCTTGATAGCAACAACCATGCCCAGCATTTCACAGAAACTCGCATTTGCCTGTATTTTACCTAGTGCACTAAAACATAGCAAGAATTTTCCCTGTGATCTTGAATTAGAAATTGAGAGATATTTTACCAAGTTTTATTTTCCAATCAAATTACTAGAAAGCAAAACCAAAAAGTTACAATATGTAAAGGAAAACATAATGTCTATGGGTCTCATAGAAAAAGTCTATCAACAGCATCAGTTTGGGTAAAAATTTCAGATAGGACAAGCCTCCTGGCCTTTTGCTTGCAGCAAGTAACCATCTCAGTGAAAATCATAAAACTTTCTGGAATGACAAGTTTACATGAAAAATAATTAGATATGAATCATGTTTATTTAACTTTTATTTAAAGATGGCAATAACTCCTTTGCCTCTTTGGCAGCCTAGGGCTGCTTACAAGTTACACCTGTAACTTCCATTAGGTGAATAAGATTATACCTACTCATTAACGTTTAGTGTATTAATGGCTAATTATGTGTCTTATTATTTAAAAGTGGGTGCTGCATACAGGTTGTGTGGGGGTATGGGAGGAAAGGGATGACTGAATTATAGAGAAGATACATGTGTGTGAAATGAAAAGGTAAGGCTGTACCTACAAGGGGTTCTTAGAGGTTAAATATTTCATTTAAGGAGGATATTCTTTACAGTATGTTTAGATTAAATGAATGTGCAGGTGGAATAAAGACAAAGCACTGATATTGTAACTTGCAGCAGCCATTTGCTTTAAAGATTCTCCTGATATCACAGTGAATTTCTTTAGTACCAGTTTCATCTTTTCTTTAGAGCATTCACATGTGCCCTATAGCATGTAAAAGCACAAGATGTATTAAAAAAGTATTCTATTCCTGGCTTGTCTTCTGAGACAGTATTAAATTCAGGTCATTCTAACTGGAGCTATACAGAATTTGCAACTGCAGTCCTTCTTCAGAATACAGGTGTTGAAATGTGCTGTGTAATGTGCAGCTATCTTATCCTGCAGAAAATAAGAATATATTTTAAAGTATTTCAAGTATCAATACTATTTAACCATTTAAACGTGTATCATTTTGATCCCTGGATTAAAGAAAAAATTATTTTGGAATTCTCTTGAAGTTATTTCTCAAGTAGTAAAAAATCTTCCTCAAAACCTTACCCAAACCCCTGCTATTCTTTTTTTGGATTGTTGTTTGGTTTTTTTTTAATTTATAGCAAGTCAAATAACCTATTCTTCACAAAGTCCTTTTCTTAAACACAGAACTTCTCAGACAGGGCTTAGCCTGCTGAACCCCATTTAATCATTACTACCAAAGCACAGTTGTGGTGTCATGCAAAAGATAATGTCACTGAGTCTCTGGGTATGAGAAAGACGATTTGTTTGACTTGATTCTTTTCCTAATAGCACTGAGAAATCCCTTCAGGCAAAACCTTTTTTTTTTTTTCTTTGTTTTAATTTTTCCTTAAGCAAAAAGGAGTGGGACTCATTTGTTAGGTGTGTGAGACTTTGCAGGTCTGGTTTTACAATGCACCATTTAGTCTTTGGTGAGGCTTGTTAAACCCTGAAAGAAAAGTCATGCATTGACTGAGTGACGCCACCCTGAGGTTGATTCCCAAGGGAAAGTAAAGACTTGCTCCTGCCTTAGAACCATTAGGGTGACCGAGAACACCTTCTAGCAAGTGATAGCGCACCAAACCTTGGCAAGCTGCATAACATTAAACCCGGTGATCTAATTATTCACTTCTACTATGAAGGGCAGGGTTCCATGGGAAATCAGGAACAGGGCTGAGAAATACATTTCACAATACAAACGGAGGCAGTTTGTCAAGACTCTAACCTGGGAAAATTAACTTATGAAGCTGTCCTATGCATCCACTGTGCCCAGTTCAGAATAATTTCACATTTATGCAGGGAGGATCTTTAAGACGCTAAATTATCAGCCTTGAATGCCTTGTTTAAAATATCACTTTAATTTGTTTTGGCTCAGAGATCTTTAACTTTTTATTAATTATGGATATATATAATTTTAATATATAGATAAATATAGCATAGGAATTTAAACTAATTAAACCCCACTGACCTACAACATAAGAGAAAGTTAAAGGTAGAAAAGTACTATCTTTCATATAACCCAATGGGAAAGTTAGCAGCACTGAAGACGGCATATAAGGCTTTTCTTCAATATCCTGATCAATCTCCAATTTTCATGATCATTTCTTCATTATTTTTTTCATTCTGTATAACCTAGCATGTGGTTTTGCTGTTTTAAAAGTACACATTTACAAATATATCCTTAAATACAAACTGAAAATATTTGCATGGTCATTCATTTGTACACCTACAACCTTGGATTTGTTTGCAAAGGAATAGCTACACATGCCAAAGAAGTGACTGTTCTATACCTTCCATACACAGAAAATGGATTTTTTTTTGCAAGTATATTTGAAACTGTGGAATATTTGAACTGCAGCCCAAGCAATTACCTGAGCAGTCTACTGGGAATGTACATATTAGAACAAGTTGTAAAATAATCTCTTCCAAATAGCTATTAAAAACAAAATTACAGATCCTGGGCCAGATCCTCAGCTGTTACAAATTGATGGCTGTTACAAGTCTCTTTGACTTCATGTGTGTGAAGTTTGTGCTCCAAGAGAAATTTTACAGTAAAACTACAAATTACTGAAATATGAAATTCAGAATAGAAGCTCAGGTGGTATTCACACCATCTCCTTCAAAGTCCTTTAGGCTTTCAGCCTATTCTCTGAATCAACACCTGCCTTCTCTACATTGGCAGTAGGAAGAACCTGGGTTCCTCCAAAATGCACCGTAACAGATGACTAAAGTAGTATCAGTCAGACAACATAAATGCCCTGAATACCACTAAAAGGTTGTGTCTTCCGTCAATATAACTGAATTGCAAGAGAGACTCTGCTTTCAAGCAAAAAAAAAAAAAAAAGTATCAAGCCATTGCATTGTAAAGGTTGTGGTTATTTGCAAAAGTAAACCAATTGTTGCTCAAATTTCTGCATAATTTTCTCATTTCTCTGGGATTCTTGTAATTAAAAAGTGTTCTGAATGTTGTCTTGCTGTCTATAATAAGAAAGATTTTTATTTTCTTCTCTAATGATGGTCTAAATCTAGTGTAGTAACCAACTGACTAACACAGGGAAATCCCAATCTTTCAGCTTCATTGTATAATTTATACAATATGTTCAACACTTTCCCACATAATAAATGTGGGAATCCCTTACAACCAGTCCAAGGTCTGAGGTTTGTTGTATGAATCATGTTCACTGTATCCTGGCTTAACCGCACCCCCAACTACTTCTGCTGGGAGCCAAAGAGTTACTGTACTGCAATCACCATGGGTAGGAGATACCATGTGCAAAGGCATTATTTACAACAGGATGCAGTGAAGATGAGAGCCAGAGTCTGACAACTTTATCTCAGGGGTTACCTGGGAAAGACTGCTCTAGGTCTATTCAAAAGAGCAACTTTAAATAATGAATAAATTAAGAGATATTATCATTCAAATATTACTTCTTGCTACGACAAATCTTTCATGTAACCCTTGGCCAGGCTCTGTTTATTTAAGGTGATGCTCATTTGAATAGTTTGGGAAAGAAGTGCTTTCACTGTACCTGTTATTCAATTTGACAGTTCTTTGCAACACGGGAGAGTCATGTTTGAACTTGTACAGAGAACTGTCATTGTCTTGTTTTCAGAAAAGGTATTCAAGATACCTCAGATAATGTTCACATGCACTTAGCCTCCCTGACTGGAAAATTAATGTCCGGCAGAAGTTGTTATGTAAGGCAGAGGGCAAATGACAACAGGTTGTCCCATTATTAATGCAAAACCAGCAATTGTAATCAGCCCTCAAAAACTAATGTATACTTTCTGAATTGTGCTTAATACTGGGAATTGAACTAGAAGGTTGCCTGTAACATAGATATCTCCACTATACATTTATTGCTACTGCTTATAGCTCTCATAGGTGCACAGACATATCATTGGGATAATCACCCCTTGGTCTTTTCTCTGTCAGACGTATTTCAGTTCTTTTATATTATATTGTCAGATGAATCGCAGCTCCACCTATTGCAATGAGGAACAAGAGTTTGTCAAGGCTTTAGACACTCAGCTAAAATCTGACCACCTGTGGGAACCAAATCTAAAGACTAGTCAGCTAACCCAGACACCAAAATCAGAATCTGGATTGTGAATGTTAAATAAAGCAACTCACTGTTACGGGGTGGGGGGGTGTGGGGTGTGCGTGGAGGGGAATTAAGAACAGAAAAAGTTCTTTGCTACATTTATAAGAGTGAGGTTTTTAGAGCACTTTCCTCTGACTGAAGCTAGTGGGAGGAGGAATTTATAAAAGGAATTGCTTTTGCACTAACGTGAAAAGGTGCACTAGTCACCACTTGTTCTGTATTGTGAGTTTGCCTTGTCTGCATTCACTGTATGAAGCAAGGGGGTCAGAAATAAGCATCCTTAGTTTGGTTCTTATCTACATCACTGATTCAGTTTGTAATATTAAGCAAGTCAAGTAAGCGGTGTCAGCTAGGCATCACAGGTTTTCCCACATCACAGAAACGCTGTTTGACTGAATTAATTTACGCTTACGAAGCACTTAAACTTTTCTTGAGAAGTCAATGTAGCAGTATGAAAAGGAGTTTCTCACAAGTTCCAGAGGAGTTGGGATCCAGAGGAACTGTGACAATTAATCAGCGGTATTACAGAGTGAGAGCACTGTGACTCTCTGAAAGACAAGCATACACAAAAGTTAAGAAATTGTTTATTCCAGCCGTAATAGGAAACTTTTGTATATAATTTCCCTGCTTACTCAGAGGCACTCTAACATCTGTCAGGCCAGGCCTAGCACTTAGCACACAGATCTGAGCACAGAAACACATGCCCCATTTCCTGATAGCAGCTTGCCTGCCACTGCTGCCAGACTCAGGGACCACTCATAAGACACCAGGCTCAGTTCCACCAGTGCGTAGTTGGGTTTCATGGACCAAATCCAACCTCGTGCAGGTGTAAATGAGAGCCACACAATCTGTTCAATGCCTTTAATGAAATGTCAGTTCTGATTACATAGCACTCTCTTCCTTTTAACCATTCAAGAAGGGATAAGGACTGAAGCCAAAAGCTGATCACCTTCCGTTCCCTGTTTCTTTGAGTCGCACAGTATGTCGATCAGCATCCTTACCAACAGCTCCAAACATCATTCTCCCCTCCTTCCTATTCAGACTGTGACAGTCAGGTCAAACAGCAGTCACCAGAACATTTAAAGTTATTCAGGGGAAAGGTGTTTAAGGGGATCCACACTTTTCTTTTAGATCCCTGATTTCAGTCAAAATCTCTTCAAGCTCTGCAACAGAAAAACTGCATCTTTAACCCCAACACCACCAACCCACTCTTCTTTCTTGTATTTAATCATAATTCCTGTTCATTGAGTCATTCTCTTCTCCTGGGTTTATACATTTGGGCTCCTCTCCGCTTTTACTCAGAATATTTGAGCATCTGGTAATGTCCAGTGTTGCCAAGTTTTCCTATGAAAGCAAACATGCTCAGAGTCCAACACTGACACTAATCACTGTAACAGACAATTTCAAATATTGTATGTCCCTCCCACACAACAGAGACCGCTTTCCCAGACCCGCCCCCCATCACCCCCCACCCAGCAAAAACCAATTAAAACGTGAAAAAGCTTAGAACTATCCAAAAATATGTATTTTAAGCCAATCAGGAAAGCTATACAGTAGTTTTAATTTTTATTCTTTATAGTTACAGACACACCTACATGTATTCACCCATCTATACTTCAGAGCATTTTATCATCTCAGGCACAATTTAGATTTTTTAAAAGGCATGCAGTGCAAGGTATTGCAAGTGATTGCAGTCTATTTCTGTCACCCAAAGACTTTAGAAACATAAGCAATGTTGTATTCCATATCTGCTCTATTTCCTTGTCTTTCTGTATTACAATACATTTTGCACCCTGACAGAGGATTAATCACCTGATGGGAATACCACAGACTGCAGAGATCTGCTGGGAAATGTGTTTCTGAATGACTTCACACTAGTCAGAAGTTCATGATGTCTATGATTTATTGTCTCTGGTCAATTTCTCATTGCTATTGAGAATTTAAACTAGTTCAGCTGCTCCTAGTGATGAGGCACAGAACGCAAATACAAGGCCACAGTAACTGTGTGAAGCTCAAATTTGGAAAACAGCTTTTCCAAAATACGCAGAGAAATGACGACTTTAGACCTAAGGAGAAGAAGCGCAACTTATTTTTCAGCTGTTTCCACATTCCTTTCTGGCTCTGCTGTAAAGGGAGGGAAAAGGAAAAAATAAAAAAAAAAAAAAAAAAGAGAGAGAGAGAAAAGAAGAACTGTGGCCAAAACCTGAAGTTCTCCTTCAATTTTCATCATATTTTTACATGGCAAACTACTTCTCAGCATAATTCCATGTAATAAGATACACACATGGAAGAGCAGAAATTAAAACAAGCCCAAGATGTCAGGACTGCTCTTTGGCATGTTCAGAATGTACCAACTGGAAGCTGAAAATGAGAGCAGCTCAGGTAACTGTTGGACAGATGGGATTTATATACTCAGGAGTGTAGAAATCCTCGGTTGGATCAGTCAAAAGCAAAGGCATATGGCAACATTGTACAAGGTCTATCCTGAACAAGGATTTCAGGTACAGAGCCCTGATCAGAAGGAGTGAATGTAGCTTGGCTGACATGTTTCAATGGCTCAGTGTTTCAACGGCTCAATGTTTCAACTCATATTTAAAGCATTTTTATTTCCTGATATATTCCTCATTGTTCAGTTTTGATATTCAGTGCTATGCTCCTCTTCAGCCTGGTATGTGGTTAGTTATTTCTTTGGGAGCACAAAGCTATAAAAGCCATGTTTATTCATACAAAAGAAACACTTTAAATTTTGCAATCTCTAAATGTACTTGTGAAAATGTACAACATCTTCTCTGGCCCAAAAAGACTTTGTCTTCACTGAACAGTCTGATAAAAGGACTAAAAATATTCAAGATACTTGCAGTGTTTTAAGTGTTAAAAAGTAAAACAGCTTTGAGCATACATGTCAGCAAGGGTCTGACAGCGGACTGGTTTGCCCCTCTGTAAAGGAGGCATAAACTCCTTCTGTTCTGATCTGAACAACTGCAAGTGACAATCTTAAGCAAAAGTACTGGAAAACTGAGGTTATCAACCACTCAACCAAGCTGGTAAATCAAGCATCTGTAGGCATATTTATATAAATGTCAGAGACTCACAAATTTGAGGGCACAACCAAAACACAGAATTGTCCTAATGCTTGATTTAGGAGAAAAGAGACAGTGTGAGATGAATGGGTTAGGCCTTCTTCCCTCTATTATTCCCCTAACAGTCTGGATGTGCCTGTCCTCCATTTTGAGAATTTATGTGTTCCCTGCAGTGAAGAGAGGTTTCATCTCCTTTCAGCTATCACATTCACCTCTTTCAGAAGGTTTGATTTGCCCAAATTCTTTGAGAAGGAGTAAGTGAAATCTCAGTCCCATTGAAGTCAGTGGGAAATTTGCCATTAACTGTAAAAGAGCCAGATTTCAACGCAAAGTTTATATCTGTAGAAGACCAGACTGAATATAGTCCAGTGTTTGTGAAGTGCTTTGAAGTAGGGAGTGTTGCAGCACTGAAAGTATTGGTATTATTAGTATTGCAATTGAGTGCACGACACAGAAGAAAAGTAGAAACCTCAGAGTGAACTGGAAGGAAACACTGATTCTACAGATCTTTCTCAGAGGTCAAGACATGGCATTTTCCTAAACAGTTTCCTTTAAAAGTGTCTAGTAAAATTCTCTTTCAACCTAAGTACCTTGGCATGTTAATCAGAAACAGATCTTCCTACCAAGTATAGTCATCCTGATGGAAAGCATCCTATCTTTTCCTTTGCATAGCTTTCATGGAGTTTTATTACTGCTTTCTAAAGATTAGCTGAAATACGCTACAGAGAGCTTAATTTATTTTTTTTTCAAAAACACTGCAAAAGCCCAACCTGGAAGGGAGAAACAATATTTTCCTTTCAGCCTGTCTATTCTTCCTCTGAAATACAGTATGGCCTGTGCACTTTGCTGGCCCGTGGAAAAGAAAGCCTGGGATCCAGTACTGTTGGCAAAGATAAGCTCTTCCACTACTTGTGGTTGTCGTGTATGTATTACCACCAGACAAGAGAATGGATGATCATCAAGGAAAAAAAAATCCTCTCCCATGATCTCATTAACTAGTTTATTCTGCCACAGACTCATTCAAAATTCTTTTCAAGTTACATGGACAACACGGCAGTCAGGAAATGTGTTAGCTGCTACTAAAGAAACTAACATTTGGGTTTGGCTGTTGTTTCACCCCAGTATCCTCAGATCACAGTCCCTGAAGTTCCCCCAAACATCTTGCTCATTAGAAAAGAACGCTCCCTGTAGGGTTCCGGACACCCAGGGATTGATCTTCAACTGGTGCAAACTGTCAGGGCTCCGTTAACCTCAGGCAACCCAAGGTTTTAGGCTTCAGAGGATTTATCAGCAACTCGGCAGCTGTGAGAAGAGCACAGCGTTAGGTCAGAGAAGGAACAGGCCAGTAATCGTGAATCAGCCATTGGCACACTCAGCTCAGCTGAGAATTCCCAACCACAGCCTACAGAAGGGAGTTGTTACATCTTGATTAATTTCAAATCACACTGTCTTCTTTCAGTCTCTACCTTTTTTGGTTATCTCAGTGCACAGCAATGGTCCCAGTGGCTGAGATCGGCACAGTAGTGTTCTTGACTCTGATCTTAATCATGTGGTCTGTGATGGAAACAGTGACAAATTACTACTATCAGTCAACTACAATGAAAGGACAAGCTTGTATAGTTTTCTAAATTTAATCCACTGCACTACAGTCTGAATAAAGGCAGTGGTATAAAATACACTGTTAAATACTTCACTAACTATTTAGTAGGTTTAATGGCAGCTAGAAAGAAATTTGAAATACCATAACCAAAGAATTTTCTGAAAACAGTTTCTTCTTCTGTTCCTAACCCAGCTGTCAGTCACTAGCAAGCTATTGCTGCTGAGACACAGCACATTAGCACTGCATCAATGCACCTATACAGTTTCTGGAATGGAATCTGGAATGAATATGGTTTCTATATGAGTAACTGTGATCACATCTATCTGCATGCAATCCTGTCAACACCTCACTTGATGCTCATACAATTATTTTTCAAGAAGCGTCTTGGTCTCTCAGTACTTTGGAAAATGATACCACTTATTTGTAAATTGAAATCTGGATGTAACTTTGTACAGACAGATTTTAAAGTATTGGCAGCAGCAAATAAGTGCATTAATAAGAGCAAAACCAAATATAACCACCTATTTAAGTATTTGCTATAAATATACATGCATTCTCTATTTAAACTCACCAGTAAAAAATTGTATGTTCGGATGTAACGTTTCAACCAGTAAACACATTCCTAAAGGAAGATTTGACATGCTTTTCCACTATTTATCACAGTCAAGCACAACAGCTGCATCTGTTCACGGCAGTTCATATCTCAGCGCTACTTTTCATGGCCTGTGACATAAAAAAGAAGGTACCTAGGCCCACTCTTCTTTCTTAGAAAGATCCACAACACTGCATAAATCAGCATTTCCTTCTTGCAGCACTGCTCTTAAGCATCCACGGGTGACTTCAATAACACAAATTGGTTCTTGACTCCAACATAACAGGCAAGGGGACAATTTAAAAAAGGAGAAAGATGGACAGACAAGTATTCATCCCTTTCTGTGCCCTCAAAAACCACACAAGCAGCTTGGGCTAGAGAGGCTTCGAAAAGGATATGTTAGAATTTTACCATTCTCTTAAATGAGCTATAACATCCTTATGGATTTTAGCAGGGTCAGGATCTCACTTGCTCTGCTTTTCTTCGTGACAGAGAAAGTCTAATGTTTTGATAAATTAACTTTTGGTGGGGTACTTCTTCTTTTTCTGATATTTAGGGCAGCAGAAGACATGGAGCCCTTCAATGTGTCTACAGCTTCCAGGTCCACTCTGCCTTTCGGGGTCACACTTGTTCACAGCCCCATTACTGAACATCACCTCACAACACGTCTTCCTCGCCTTCCTTACTGGTGGAAACACACAGGAATCCTCTAGAAATGCATCTTGCCTTCTCAGCAGCTCTGCAGGCCTGTGGTGGGTCGGCTCCACTGATCACCTAGAAGGCTTCTTTATGCCGTTTATGTTGCTGTCAACACCAAAAACCTAACACTGCCACTTCGTTGTTTATATACCTCCACTGCAGGATATTATAAAGCCTCCTCTACCAACACTGCCCAGTATGTGAGGGTGCAGCTTCTCTTTTTTATTTTTACAAGGTTTGTTAACCACATTACTATAAGATATTTGTTCAGATTTTGCCCAAATAGACCTCTTGCTGTCAGCATTTAATTATGCCTGCATTCCTCCAGACAGAGCTTTAGCCAAAATAGAGCTCATTATAGAAGATAAAGTCAGGCATATCTTTACAAGAAAAAGCAGCTTTGTCAGCTTCTGTACTTCTGACAAGAATAAATTTCTAAATGCAAGGGGAAAATGCAGATAATTGAGCATGTTCTGCTCGTGATAAATCACACTATTGAAAGTAGTACTTTTTATATATCTTTCCTAGGAGGTTTAAGAGTACATACTTAATATGTGTGTATACAGTATGTTGTAAGACTACAAAGTCTTTTCAGATTTCCACTGAAAAATACTGTGCACTTAAGATCACTCTTTTTAAAGATTCACAGCTCAGAAAATATTTCAACCAAGGTTTTCTCCCAAGCTGGGTATCAAATTATTTGACAATCTTCTTCTCAGTTTGGCTCATGTATGTAGACATCTGGAGAAACATTATGTCCGAAGTTTAACCACAGATTTTATATCATGAGATAAGCATACATTCGAAATACTCATTTAAATCTTAAAATGCTGAAATCTCATAAATTCAAATATGTCCCTAGTCTTCCAAATATAAATGTCCATTACCCCTTCAGGTAGGTTTAGAAAAATAACACAATTCTTCAAACAAAAATACCATACCCTACTGTATTTAGATTGATGGGAACAGCAGCAAGCCTCATATGATTTTTCCTCACCAACGTGAGTCTTAACTCAGTTGTCAGGTTTGCTGTCACCTCCAATTTAGATTCCTGTGAAAGGTCATGCAGATCTAATGCATTGGCTCAACTTTTATTGTACTGGGACATTGTGGTTAGCTTCAGATTCCCAGCTAGCATTCTCAGTAACCACACTGAGAGGTAGAACTGAAATCACATTGAACAGAGCTATTTGCATGATAGCAGCTTTTGAAGTTAAACTTGTGCAAGTTTGTGGGTGATAAGAAACTTCTTCAGCTACTTCAGCACTTGTTTTGGTCACATTCCATCCAGCTGAACAGAAATTAAATATCAGTTAACTTGCTGCCTCCCAAGAAATCTATAGAGAACACAATTTGGTGTTCTCAAAATGAGACTTGACATGTTATTTTCTTGTGGCACGTCTGTCTCGACAATACAATTTCAATTTATCCAAATATTCCTATGTTTCTGGTAGTATCAGAAGTAAGAATCAGAATCATTTGGGGTCTGGTAGTTTAAGTGGATGACCAAAGTTTTTCTTTCTCAGACACCAGTAGGAAGGTGGAGCAGAATTTGGCTCACCATATTTTCACTTGTAGACCTCTAGGTACCCTAAAAATGCTTCATGATGAAGATAATAATGAAGCATTTTCAATTAACTTCTTTTATTGCTGATTGCTGCAACAGTACTGTGATGTAATTCACCTGTGCTGTTTGACCTAAAGGGGAATTCAGCAGCTGAAGCTGAGATGCGTTCTCACAGATCTGCCCTATTACCTAACATCACCTACTTTTGCATTAGAGACGTGTAAAATAATTTACATACAAATATAATATTGATTTTATGCAAAGCACTCTGAACAAATGTCTTCCACTATATGGGTTGGGTGTTTTTTTTGTTTTTCTTTTTAAAAAAAGACATTTTATTTCGCTGGAAATGCTTTGATAAACAACAGGTCTCCTTGACTGCAAGATTGAAATGCTCTAATGAATTTTTAATGTCTTTAGTTGTTTAACTGGATCTTATTACAAAGAAGCTGAAGACACAGAAGCATGATGTTTCCTCCACTGGCACATCTAAGAAATCAGTAGAGGCATGCCAAGAAAATGTTCTGCTTTTAAAACAAGACTCCAAAACTGAACTCAGGGGAAAAAATAAAATGCATTTTGTCATGGTTTCTAGAATTAAAATGCTGCTGTTGATTTGAAATGTATATTTTCATTTCCTCAAAATTACTATAGTTTGTTCTGTCCTGTACCTCACTATTTCTATGATATTGCATCTGTGGCTGGCTGGCAGGTGGCAGAAACTAATTACATTTGAAAAAAAATTAAAAGTCAGAGATCTCTGACTGCACAGACAGTAGAAGGGAAATTCAGCTCTTATAATATATGTGCCATTTCTCCATGAAGTTAAAATGTGACTTCGAAGATGATGATGTGCTTCACTTACAGCTACCATTGCACAGACCTGCCAACTGCAGAAATCCTTCCACTCTGCTTAGTAAACCCGTACTGATTAAGAAGATTGAACTGAGAAAGTTCACCTTGAAAGATTTTTTTGGGGTCCTTCATTTACTGTCAATGTCCCCATGTCTGCTGCAGGTTTTAAATCTCATATGCAGTCCTGAGCCATAGGAACCCAGGCCACACTAAGACAATAAATCATTACAGACTTCTCAAGCACTCTGCTGTTTGTCTGGCAACTGACCCACTGTGCTTTTAGAAGCCTCCCAGCTTGCCTGGAGGCTTTCTTTGCTGGAAAAACCTATATATTATCATCACCAGCAAAACAATGGAGTTGGCTGCCCGTGCAGTGGTAACCCAGTGCACCAGCGCAGAGGAGAGCCCCACACAGAGCTTGCAGAGCAGCCACTGTGAGGAGTGTAACACAGGGAGGCCCACGGAGTGCTAATGCATGTTGGGGTTGCTGTGCCAATGCTCCATTCAACAGGCTGCATCTCCTGGCAAAGTGACAGGGTAGTATTAGTGCTGGTCAGAAAGCCAAGCTACTTGCTCAGCTTCCTCATGTAAGAAGGAGAGGAGTAAACAGCAGGGATAGGAAGAGCTTCAAAGCCTGAAAGGACATGAGAACTTTTTCTGCAATTAAAAAAAAAAAGTTAAAAAAAATAGAGGTGTTTCTTCCAGCAATGACTTTTCTGAGCACAGTGAGGAAGGTCCCAAAGTTCACTTGCCCATAGATTTCCCTGAATGAGAAATAACATGTAGAAAGTGGGTGTCTTCTTCCCAGAACACACTCCAGAGTGTTTGAGTATGTACCTCATCCTCCCCCACATTTGTTTGTTTTATCCATCTGTTATTGCCCCATATTTGATTATGAATTGAAAGCATTCTCCTGAAGCTGCACTTAGCTTTTTAAACTGAAGTGTTTGAATAAGGCTTGTCACTACAGGAAGGATACAGAGGGCATCACATTCCCCAGCTGCCTCCCATCACCCTTTCCCCCCTTCCCTGCACCTCAGGGCCAGCAAGCAGTTTGGATGCAAAAGGGGGAAGCTCTAAGCAGCTGCTACCTCTTCCCTGATTCTCCTGCTGAGCAGCCTCCATGCAGGAGAGTGGCTCTGTTGCTTGATTTCAAGTAAGTTGAAGGAGCCTGAGGGCAAACAGAATGGTTCATTGGGCTGTTTAAGCCTATAGTGGTACTTTAGTAGAGGATGGATTACACACACACACGCACACACGCACACACACACACACAGAGCCCTCCCCACCATCCTACACAGCCACAAAGGACAGGCAGACAAATATATGAAAGAGGGGTCATGTGGCTCCCCAATTCCCCCTGTCCCAGCCACAATGCATGATTCAAGAAATTACCCTAAGTTTTCCCAGACGAATATCCCAAGGAAACGCACACAGTCCTAAAAAGTATTTCTTCTGGAAGAGTTTGCAGAAGTAGGATGTTTTGGCAGTACTCTAAAGCTGGGAAGTCCCCCCTTTCAGAGGACTTTCCAAGCAGGGGCATTTGAGGGTGATGTTCGCTCCCTCTGCACTGGAGAACTGACATATGAAATAACCTGTTGAAGTCTTGGGCTATAAAGGAGCTTCCTTGCTCCAGCCAAGTGTAATGCAGAACAAGCTAAAACTCTTCTGCTTGGCCTAGAGCAGATTTCCCTGCCACTGCCAGAGTGTGACAAAAACCATCAGGCTGCATGGCAGCCAGCAGAGCTGGGAACATCCATATTGCTTGTGCGCTGTTCTCAAGGCAGAAGAATATAAATCTTTTAAATGTACAGCCTTTTTCTTTAAGAAGTTGTTTGGGTTTTTTCCTGAATTACTCCAATAAACCATTTGCATTTGATAATTAACTGTTACAGAGGCTGTTTCAGGTAGCAAATTTTCTGCTTTGTTCTTTACAATATGAGGAAATTTTTTGTTAAAAACAAGTTTTCAACTTCAAAGCTTTATAACCTGACATGAAGCACAGCACACACAAACCACCCATGCTTCACATTTTAGCCATTTGCAGAGCCCAAAAGCGGTGTGGAGCCGGATGACAGTAAGGGGATTGAAAGAGATTTTCTGTGTGGGCTCCTGCTGCAGCCAGATTAGACGAGGGAATTAGAGACAGGGTGCGGTTCCCACCTCGAATGCCTCTGCTGCAGTTCACAGACCTTCACACTGCCTTATTAACATGCACTTCCCTCTCTCCTTCCAAATATGCAAACTGCACCCTCTTCCAGGTCCCTCCTTAGCTTAAGGGTGCTGGCATGTTCTCTGCTGACTTTCTGGAACCCAGGGATTTCCAATTATTTCCACATCCTCGTCCTGTTTCTCTTCTGGCTGTGGTGCCTTTGGGCTGCCTGCTTGACTTCCCACTTCATAGGTCTGCAAGGCAAGGGCAGAAATGTCAAAAATTAAGAAAGCAGAGTAATATTTGAACAAGGCAGAAGGGAAGAGGAACAAATATAAATTGCCTGGGGCCAAATCTACTTATTCTCTCTATCTTGCCCCTTTCTAAAAAAAGGCAGCCTTCTTGTCTCCTCAGGTTCTTGTTAAGCTTCCCAGCTATCTTTTATTCAACATCCAGCTCAGTCTCTCAGTTCTTAGGAAGCAATGAGGAGTGTCGTTTTTGCCTTCAGGCACAAAAGGCTGCATCAAGGTGAGGTACAGGCAGCATGCTTTATTAGACCATGTGGCACCACACAGTGCAGCACATCTGAGAAGTTTTGAACATAGAATCACAACATTTGAAATTCTTGCATTGGGTGACATCTTACCAGACCAAAAGTTCTTCCCAATCTGATAAGCAATTGTTGCAGAGCCTGCACCTGAGGCCTGTCCATCACTCAAGCCTAGCAATTCTCTCACCCAGATACCAGCTTGGCCCATTAACACAGCCCTAGCTCACTCCCTTGCCTTTCCTCACACCACGCCTTCCAGACTAGAAAGCTGGTGGCTATAAGCAGTCTCCTCCAAGCCCTTCCCTGGCCAAGGCTACAAAGGACCTCCACCCTTGTGTTTGCTGTGGGTACTACTACAAGCAACCTCCTTCACCCTTTTCCCAGGCCAAGTGTTGCAGAGAGGGAAGCAGAAGGAAGGAAAAGGAGTTAGCAAATGGACTTATTGTTTACAAGAGGGGTGAGGGAAACAGAGGGGAAAGGTGACCTGAGATGCATGGCTCCTTAAGTTTCTTCCTTCTCCTGTAAGGACGATTTCTGATGTTCTCACTTTTCCCTGCTCCACTGTCAGACACTAATTCAACTCCTACCCCTAAAAGGAGAGGAAGAGCTGTGCCTGCCTTTTGCATAAGTTTGAATACTTGTCTCTAGGAAGTCAATCAATCAAAGCAGCCCTCCACACTGGCGAAGCTGGGCATCTTGTGAAGGCCTCAGGTCAAGTTATCGACAGCACTGTAGGTCTTTATATGTCTATCTGTTAGATTGCCAGAGAAGACAGAAACCAAGCATTTATCTGGTTAATAACTCCTTTCATTTTCTACATTATTCCCATTTCAAAATCTGTATGTATACATTTGTGGGCCCTAACAATAGCATGTTTGTGTGACTCCAGCTGACCAAACAACAGAAGTTATTTATAACTACAGATGACCGGACTCTTCTGTATTTTCATTTATGTAATTTTCCTTAGATCATCCATTGGAAAAGGGTCATACTTTCGTGTTTCTCACACACAGAGGCCCTGTAGGTTAGCACACAGGAGATGAACCTTGGCAGCCTGCACTGCTGGACTGCCTGAAGAGGAATTTACACTGCAGCTGTCTGAACCAAGAACCTTCAGGGGCTGAGGGTTAGATAGATGTTCTCAGTGCCACACCAGGCAGCAGGTGGCTGGAACGGCAGGACTGATGATTCTCAGACAGAAAGCTTTGTAAAATTGGTACTCATTTGTGGGGTTTTTTTCTTTTGTCAAGGCTAACTGGCATTTCAGAGGAATAGACAATGGATGAGAAATTCCAAAATGAGCGAGTGGAATATTGAGATGTGGCATTAAATAAACAGGATAAATGACTATAAGGGGAAATCTCTTATTCTTAGACAGTAAACAGAGCTACAGCATGTCAACCCATGTTAACAGAGCATAATTTCCCATCCACATAAATGTACTGAATTAAAAAACATTTTTAATATTTTTAGATGCTTCTTTCTATACAAGCTTGAATGAGAACAGGCATGGATTTACTTGATGAGAGTCAGGACATCAAAGACTACCTCTCTGAGGCTCTTCTACCTACAAACTTTTCACATTATATGGAAGGTAGGTAAAACACTTTTTGTAGTCCCATCCAATAATACTATCCAAGGCAAATTAATTCAAACAAACATACTATAACTGAAAAAGACAATTTTCAAAATCCCTTGTTTCTATCTAGTGAGAAGAGCAGTTCTCCACAAGGCTGCTACAAGAGGACTCAAGTTCGGAGGAGACAAGAGACACAAAGGGAAATGCTATGTCTAAGGTCTCCTTTTAGGGTTGCACATCAAGATTCAGAACAGCCAGACAGAGACAGCAGCATATTTTACAGTATACGCTGCATGAAATAGGCCTCACAACTAATCCTAGCAGACACATACCCAGCCAGAGCATATCTACAAAATAAAGCCACAAGATCTTTTACTTAAAATATAGAGTATTCAGGAATTTGGTGATTAAAAATACACAATAAAACTCATAGCTGGCAGTAAACAGGGCAGAAATGAAGTCATTGAGGTTTCATTCCTTTATGTTAAAGCACCATAGGCCTTCTTATTTGGTCCAGCCCGAACATCAGAGAAAAATATATTGAAAAGTCTAAAGAAAAAGCAGAGACCTCTCTGGAGTCCTTAAATATTAACCTGCACTCTTAAGGCCATGTCCATGCAACTGAATAGTAGTGCTGTTCTCTAATACAAAAGCTTTTCCTACTTACAGGGACTTACCTTTTCCATTTGATTTTCTCTTTTATGTTGGGAAATTTAGGCATTTTCTGAAGAGTTCAGAAAAGGGAAGCCGGATGGTATTGGGAATTCTGATATCACAGCCATGGAATGCCACACATTTATTAGCCAAGTGTTTCCATCCCTCTGTATACAAGACTCTTTCCTCAAGCCAATACTTTTCATAACCTTTTTGCCCTTTCCATGACATCACAGCTATTTAGTAATATTTACTCTTTTTCCCATCTTGTAAAATTTATAAAGCCACTGCCTTGCTAGTTCGTGACTGATCGCCACGTCCCAAACTCAACAAGTAGTTCACAGAGGTTGTGTTCCCTGAATTACTTTCTTCCAAGTATGTTAGTCAATACCCCTTATTTCTCATCCAAATGATGAATAAGGAAAAGGAGGTACCACAGCTTTTTTAATCTGATGTCTGGTGCCTTTAGTCTTAGGCACCAGTCTCACAACTGAATTTAGTGGAAGAGCTTTTATCTTTTGGAAACCAATGCCTTCTGGGCTAATAACTGAGAATACATACTTGGCAACATATCCAACACAAGGTTGAAATTAGCAGCCACTATAACACTTCTGTTCAGCAAATAACAATCAGAGTTTATTACTAAGGGCCTATTCCCAATATTGCTATCTACTAAAACTAGACATTACTGTAACTGCTATATGGTCCAGGCCAGATAAAGTTCTCTTCCTCATGTCCACTTGCAAGAACCACGAACACTAGCTAAAGTGTCAATTTGTCAACACATTAAAGACTTTCTTTAGAGAAGAGCAGGAAAGAAATAACTGCAATATTTAAAACAGGAAGAAGACTGAAGGTGCATTTATCCTAATGCCCAATATAGAATGTATTGTGAATGATTTTTTCTGACATATCTATTAAAACGGATGACTGTCCAGGAGAATTTAATCAATAATCAACTTCAGTGACTACACTTTCAATATGAGAAAACCGTGATGTCCACTGACTGATGAGAAATCATCTTGTAGAGAATACTGAAATTTAAGAATATAGTTGTATTTCTTCAGATCCTGGGAAGTTTGTACTGAAAGAAAAGCTGATTTGAAATATGCAAACCTGATTTTTACTGAGTCCAGAACTGTATCTGTAATAACATGTGCTTGACAATGTTTATTTTGACAGGAAATTCCAGGAATATAGATCTTCCATACTGAAAATCAGAACAGAAGTTTCACAAACCTGCCAAGGTTCCACATGGTGCTGCATGGGTACCTCAGAAGCTTTGTGCTTTGCATCCTGTCTCCTTAGCATGAGGTCATCTGCAACCTCTGCCTCTGAAAAAGGTCTTTTGTGGCTCCTTCTGCCTCTAGTAAATCCATATAAGGGATCTGAAATACAAAAGCATAGTGTGTGAATGGAGTACACTGGAGTAGAACTCCTGATGTCTCTCTAGTGCATTGGATTTTCAAAAGTGAAAACTTTCTTAGAAATCTTCCAGAGTAGTATAATGTATAGAATGAAGTATAATACTGGCCCTTAGTCTTCCTTTTAACCTTGAGCAGAAAAAGCAAAGAAACAGCTTGGGAAAGTTTTCTTACAGAAAGAAATGCATTTCTAAAATGTTTTAAACTGTCTGGACTTTATGGAATTTCTGGACTCCTTGATCACCTTCTCTTGGTGAAGAGAGTCTCCTTGATCAGTCCTATCATGGCAGAGTGATCACTGGATAGTGACTGATTATGTAGTAAGATCAATGCAAATGCAATCATTTTCATAAATAAAAAATAGTAAATCAAGAAATGCTATGTCAAGAAGACTTGTGTGCATGTGGAAACACTGCGGAGAACATCACCAGTAGCCAGACACCAGGAGGGGCACAGATGAATTACGCAAAATGTAACACACATACTTCCCCACCTGCATGAGGTCTCAGGTATTAAAAATGTAATTTTCAATCAGGGTACTTGTGCTGCTGTTGGGATTTGAGGTTAGCAGTTCAGCTTTTAAAATTCAGCCCAGTTTTCACAGATTTCTTTCCTGGGAACTGGGAAGGGAAAAACAAAGCTGTGGGGAGGAAGCTGTTCAGAGGTAGGACCTGCACTCTCCTCCAGGATGCTCACATTTTATGACACATTCACTGTCCATGGCATTGCTGCTAGAGACATTCCTAAGAAACTTGAAAGAATGCAGCGTCTGGTAAAATATGCAGGGATCTCTGCAACATTCAGGCCAAGCACTGAATGTTTTCTTCCTGCAACATTGCTGCCCTTTTGTTACTTTGCTTGATAAAAATTGCAGTCATTCTTCTCTGGATGGTCAAAGACACATAGAATCATAAAATGATTGAACTGTTTAGGTGGGAAACAACCTTTAAGATCATTGAGTCCCACCATTAACCCAGCACTGCCAAGTCTACCACTAAACCAACAAAGAGAGTTTAGGCCGCCCATCGCACATGGGGAGGCTTGGGTAGGAAATCTGTCATACAGGTTTGTGTAGCACCTCTGCCCCAGTCCAGATGTTGGAGGGGAAGCCATACAAGACAGAATTACAAACCTCAGAAGTATGCTTGGTCTTGTCTATCCCTCATCCGCCACCAGTACTAACACTGCAGATCTGTCCAGTGTGGAAGTACGAGTTCAAAAGCCTTTCCACTCTCTCTTCTGACTTCTATGCAGCTGCTAAGCTTATGCATGATATGTTTATGTTAAGGGTTTGGTGTAAAAGGGGCTTATTTTGCATAGCTGTCTGAAAATGTCCCATCCCCTCCTTCTCAAAAGTGGGCAAAAGACCAAATATTTCTGTAAAGCTTTTCAAGTCCTATAGTCGACAGAAAATGTTAAACCTTCTAAAGCAAAATTGAACATTTGCAGGGAAAGTGGGCATTTTTTTCTGGGATGATGTTAAATTGCTAAAAAATGCTGAGTTTAAAAGATTTCAGATAATCCTTATGATCAAGCTACACTAAAAAGTAGAGAGGACAATTCTGCATAAATTCTGTACCTTCCTTTAAACATTTGCCTCACACAGGCAGCATAGTGTACATTCTTAGCAAAAATGAGGACTAGTAACAGCACTGCACATAGTGATGGGTTTGTAATGTACCTCATATTTATTTTGGTCTCAGACCCATCATGAGAAGAGAAAGAGCTTGTAATTTCTTGATGAAGTAATTTAGTGAATGGGGGGCAAAGAAAGTAATTTAATTACTGGCTTAAATAATTTATGTGACAGCCATGCAGTTCTTTTATCTTCCGTTAGACAATGTGTTCATTTTTTTATGTCTCATGCTTTAACAGTGTGTCACAGTGCTAAACCCAAGACGTGTGGAAAGCCCAGGGTCTCTGTGACAGAGAATCAAACTGCAAATTAATTCCTCTTTGCTGCTTAGAATCCGGACTGGTAGGCACAGCTTTTTCCAGTTTGTTTTTTTTTTACCTTGAAATTCATAAGTGTACTTAGATATTTTCCAGTAGGCAATACAGTATTGCAGCAACCCTTGCACTGGACAGCACTGAGGGACTCCAGAGACCAGGCGGGGAATGGTGTGAGCTGGGCTCAGCACAACACTCTTGCTGGGCCATTGAAAAGTCTGGTGAAGAGGTCCACACACACAGCTCCGTGCAACCATGCAAAAGAATGCTAGATCACCTTAAGAAAATGCCACAGGATAATCTAAGGCCATAGGTGACGGGAATCTCAATTAGAATCTATCCGTTGATGTCATTGGGAATGTTCATCTCCAGCGTCAGTGAATCTGACTTTCTTTAGCTCCAAGGCCTGGAGACTCCTCTGCAGAAACAATTAATATTATTTAGATGTTTCTGGCCGATTATTACACTTATTCTGAAGAACAGATTGCACACAAGAGCTCTTGTTTTTCAGGTGTTGAAAATCACAGAAGTTGAAAATCAAGGATGAGAAATAATCTAGTGTTATTAGCTCTGTTCAAACACCATATTTATCTTCTAGGCAGGAAAAAATGATGCATGAGACATTAGTGAACTAAGCCCCATTACCTCTCAGAAAAGATTGCATGGGAATTCAAATGTGCTGGTATAATTCACAGATTCCTGAGTTCACAGGAACAGCAGCAAAAAAAGCAAAATTGCTCCATATCCTGTTGAGAGGAAATTAAAGGTATCAGGAAGAGAAGAATGTGCTGTGTGGTGCGAAAATGCTGTTTTGATTCCTGATGCTAAACATCTGCCATATTTTTTGTGGAATCACTTGACTTAGTGAGAGAATAGCATCTTCAGGATTGTGCAAAGTCTATTCCAGACTCAAGCTGTCTGAATTGGCAGCTGTGGGAACACCCACAGGAAGCATGGGACCCTGGAAGAAAAAGTGTAGGAGTACATCCTGTGGGGATAGATAAAAGTCAGAGCCGGGCTATGGGAACCTCTTCAGAACAAACATGCAAATACAGTTTCGCAAGTCAAAGTCCCAACTGTTTGTTTAGGGATTTTTTGGTTATTTGTTGCTTTTATTTGGCTTTCACAGAACAGAAACAGAAAAAGGAACTCAGGGAAAAAAAAAAAAAAAAGAAAAAATATGAATGAAATCAAAACCCTAGATGTTTCCTTTAATGCTTGGTGTGAGTTCATGTGCTCCGTGTGCAGCACCACAGCTTGCTTCTTTTGCCTTGTGATGAAGACACGACATACCTATTTCTGTCCACCAAGTTTGATAGTCTGTCTCCACACAGAGCCAATAAGAGCAGTGCTAGAGCAGAGCTGCCTGTAATTTGTCACTGTTTCATGGACAAATGCCTCTTCTCATCCATGTGAAATCTTACAGTTCCTAAGGAAGAGTAAAAAAGGGAAAGAATTTTATCCGTTTCTTAATTAGTAAGTGCTCTCAGTCACCAGAATTAAATAGCAATCAATGTCATGCAAACAGACAGCGTCCCATGAATACCAACAGGTGACCGAGAGCCTCCTTGCCATAAGAACACACACTCCCTTGTCCTTCCAGCATTGCAGTGATACACTCATCTTCTTACCTTTATGTGCCCTGATGAGTAAAGCTAGATGGATTTGCTTTTATCTTACCTAAAAGAACATTTTCATTTACCATTTGTACACAATATTTTTCTCAGTCTTTCAGCCAACTTTCTGCTGTCTGTACCAAGTATATCCTGCAAAATTGATGCCCTCAGATTGACTGCACATTGTGTCAATTAATATTTATTTTTGTTTCTGAACATTCCTAATTCCTATACCACTGGGAAGGTTGAAAAGGAGGTTTAAATTGTCTTTCAGCATACTATCTATTTGCCTTGTGTGACACTTGCTGAATGTTCTCTTATTCTTTTTGCTTTCTTGCATAAATGTCCTTTCAATGTCTTCATACAAGGATTATGTTCTGTTTAGTTTCTCTGCTATTCTCACTCCCTGCCTGGAGATTGTTTCTAGTCCTGTGTCTTTTTTTGACATGAGGTTACTAAAACCAAAAGAAATAATGAAAATGAGGACATGGCATCTCAGATGCAATATGTAATACTCCCCATGTGATTGTCTGCCCACTTCTAATGTGCAGTCTAATAAGTAATCTTTTTCTATCACATGCCCAGAACAGACAGTCCCTGTGCTGTCCATGACGACTCCTAGGCCTTCTTGTTTCCCAGAAGGTTACTACTACATTCAGAACCCATTCATATGAAAAAAAAATAAAGTGTATTTTCATGTCCTTCTGTTGCTAGTTTCTTTAAAAAAAAAAAAAAAAAAAGGAAAGAGGGAAACAAATAAACCACCAGCTCTGTAGAAGTTTAAAGAAGTAAACATTTTACAAGTTATCATGCAGTGTGGAGAACTGGTGACCATCTCTCAAAGTCCTTTTTGATTCCCCAAATGCTGATGGGAAATATTCTGGAGGCACAAATAGACTGCAGATGTTGGAGAACACATCTTAGAATTCTGCTGAACATATTACCCTACTGGGAGGCTGTTTGGAGTCTCCAGGGACATTCCTCTGAGAGCCCAGCTGATTGTCTCATATTGAAACAACATGTCCAAGATACATTCCAAGTAAAAGAAAATAGAGCAGGGGTACTCTGACCAAATATAAATCAAGGGGCTAAAGGGCAGTTTATCTTCCATCCTTCTAGCATTTCTTTTCTCCCCCTATGAATACTCCCCCCAGGGAAACAGACCACTGGGTAAATGACTGCCAAACGTGATGACTCAGACATTAGGCACTGTCCCCAAGTGCTTCACAGATGGTGTCTGGATGGGAAACCCAGAGCTTTCGGCACCATAAGCCTTGCTACTTTTTTTTTCCTCCTTTTTTTTTTAAGTTCACTGCAACATTACTTCTGATCTCATGTCAAGCCCTTATAGCACTGTTGCCCCCCACAATGAATTCTGATCCTGACCTTATAACAACCAATGTCATTCGCACATAAAAAAGATAGGAGAGAAAACCTAGCAGACCTTGGGGAGTGGGAAAAACAAAGCTAAAATAAACACATTACTTAAAAGATTATCTCGTGTCCAATTGAAAAGAAAAAAAAAAACCTAGCAGAAAGTCTGCTGCAAAAGACAGGCATATTGTGAAGTGCAGTGCATTAGCACAATTGCATAATCATAGGTACTAGGAAAGAAAATGTTCTCTGCACAGTTTTCATTGGTCTGCTTCTTTTTGTGGCATCCTGTTTGTTTCAGTAAAATCCTGTTCCTTTCAGTTTGCTTTATGTTCCCCAAAGCTAGCACATCTTGGGATGCACATCTGGACATGGGCAAGCCTGAAAGCAATGGCATATTTCTGTGCTTCTACAGTACTGTATGTTCACACTAGACACTGGAAAAGTTCCCTGTGGGGAAAAAAAAAAAACCAACACACCAGCTATTTTTCCTCCCATGAAGAGAAGCTCAAGAAATGATCTGTAAAGGCTTGTAGATTATGCACAATGAATCCAGCTATCACAACCCCAAACAAAACATATCACAAGAAATGTGAAATACCTCTTCCTCTCTCTCTCTCTCCCTCTCTCTCACACACGCACACACACACTCACACACACACAAACCCAGCTGCAAAGGATAAAAGAGGAGGAATTGCATATTGAGAAGAACCAGGTTCAGCAAGTATTTTTTTTTAATTCCTCTTCTTCTTCTCCTTTTTTTTAAGGTTTACCACCAGTATCATCCATAAGAAACAAAAGAAGACTTTTTCAGTGCAACTGGAGAGTATAAATAACTAGGTATTTTTGTGGGTTTCATTATGTTTCAAAGGCTATGTAACAATTCACTGAACTTCTCTGATTTACACAAATTCAGCTGAGTAGTAATTCCATTTAAATCAATGGAATTATTTGAGCATGCGTATAAAAGAAATGAAACTCAGACATTTTGTTTCCAAATTCAAATTAAAAGGTCCCAGAATTGAAAGCAGCAACTCTTAGGTCAGTCAATTTGTCTGTTTTTTAAGAAGGATCCTCTGATAAAAGCTGACAGCACTACGCAGCGCCAATGCCCCTGAGCCTGGGGTTTTACAAACAGCATGAACAGGGCCACAGGCACTGATCACCACAGGACTCCTCACTTGGAGACAAATCATTTCAGAGTCATTACGCCAGGAAAGATACACTTCTTAACAGACAGCCATTGGTGAACAGCTAAGGAACCGACAGTGTAAATCAGCATAAAACTAGCCAGGTTTCCAAAATGTGCCTGGCAGGCAGTTTTCAAGCCCTGCCTGGTTTTGGAAGCAACTTTGTCAAAATTGGACCCTCTCCACAAAGTGCTTTGATGTTGATGAATCGGTAAATTCCAACAAAAACTTGTTTAGTCAGAATTTTTCTGACCAGCTCTACTTCCTCCTTCTGCCAAGCCTATTTACTAATTTCTGTGGCTTCAGGCAAATGTTTTCTGCCAGGGCCATCACAACTGCAGAGCCCTGTGCTCAGGCACTTGCCCACCAGGGTCCTCCCCTTCCATGTCCCTGTGGGAGAGAAGCACCATGCAGCAGCACAGTTCCCAGCCTCCCTCTCCATCCACAGCACAGCTTCATCCAGACCTGTGTAGCTCAAGAGGCTTTGTCATGGGGACTAAAGTACCATCACCCCCATTTTACCCCATCATAACCCCAGAGGAAGTGAAGCACAGAGAATTAACCAGTTTGGGAGTGTCACAGCAGTTTTAGAAATATGGCCTGGCCAGTAAGATGCCTGGCTTCACGTTGAGCTCAGCAGTAAGTGACATCTATTTGCATGTTTACAGCAACAGCAACTGCTGTGAACTCAAGTCCAGCATGGGTGTGGATGAACTTGTGCGTAAAATGGGGAGGGAGGTTGGGAGAGAATAAACCAAGATTATATTAAAACATTTCTGTCCCAGTCTTGCAAAAACAATGCATCGCACTGAGACGAGGTGTTATTGTCTGCTTTTAAGTGCACCCTCCCTTTCAAGTTTTTCTTTCTTAATAAAGTATCTGAGGTCATGCTATTGTCATTAGAGCTTGACGAGTGCTTAGCAGCTGTCACCGTGGCAGCAGGAGCGTGCCTGGTGCCAGTCCCCTTTGTCACGACAGCCACAGCAATGTGAGGAGAAGGGCCTTGCAGGATGCAGGACAATACTGGGAAGGAAAAGGAGGTAATCCTCGACCTTGGGCCAGGGCCTGGTGGCAGACTATTGAACCCTGCGCATCTCAGCAAACCACAAGGAGTAAAAATTCTTGGAAGCTGCAAAGGTTGCAAGTGAAAACAAAAGATTCTATCATGTAGGAAATAGAACAAAACATAGAGAAATTTGTTTTGTTTTCAGAGATAAAATAAGCAAATAGCTCTCTGCAACGGTCAGAAGCGCTGCACCCCACTTGCAACACTCACGGAAGGGAGGAGGCCAGAGAGGCTGGAGGGAATCTGGAAGCAGGTAGGAAAGTGCTCTCTCTGGAGCTTTCCAAATCTTGTGCTGTGAGCAAGGGACCCCCTCACAAAAAAAAAAAAAAAAAAAAAAAAAAAAAAAAAAAAAAAAAAAAAGATGGTCTCCCCTAGATTTTAAAACATTAAATCAGCTATCCAAACAAAATCCTGATTATGTAAAACAATCAAACAATCACCTTTTGAGCCCATAGCTGAAGCAACTGATAGAAGCAAATAAACCACTGCTACTGAGCTTGCCAATTGGGTGATAAGAAAAGACAAGTGCAGGATAACTAGCACCAATTTTCTTATGCTTCTGTTAAAGAAAGGCTAAAGCCTGTACCCATAAATGTCTGCAGCAACAGACAGCAAGGATGGTGCTTTTGGTTAACTTAATAAATGTTTGTTAACTTAATAAATGTTTCACAGCCGACATGTTGGAGCATTTTGTCCGCTTTATTTGTGTTTATATATCAGCAGCACCCCTAACTCACAGCTGCTTAGCTATTTCTTTCCTGCTCCCTTCTGGTCTGAAGATCCACTCCAGAAATGCCAGCAATTGCTAACCCTCACCTAGCAATCAGTGCAGCCTCCTTTGCACTGTGTTCTCTGTGCATAACTTTCACAACTTTGTGGGTGTTCCTTTAGGACAGGAAGTGAAGAAATAAATCATATCCCAGTGGAATCACCGGTGTAGTTCTGGGCTGGTGGGATGTACCCAAGCTGCAATTTGGCTGGGAGGCCTAGGACAGCATCCCTGAATTTTGAAAAAGACCTTGGCATTTTGAATGACCACAAGTGGTCAGAAACTCAGCTTTATTCCTTATCCAAAAGAAAAATACCTTTTGAAGCAAAAAAAACCCACAGTGGGTGAGCAGGACTCACAGTGCCACCTGCTGAAGCGTCAGGGCTGCTCCACAGCCAATGTCCCTCCAAGAGGCCAAGGAAGGCCTTGCTCCATGGCCATTGCAGTTAGCCTGGTATTAGCCCCCCTCGTCCTGTCCAATTTATATGCCGATTCTATGCCCTACGTATAGAAATCTCCCCTAGGAAAAAAAATGCACCTCAGCAGATCAAGTGGGGCAGGGGGGGTGGCACATGCAGGGTGCTGTGGTGCTGTGAGAAGGCAGCAAAGAATTGGGTTTTGTGATCTGAGAAAGATGCTCGCCTTTCAGCAAAGCTTTGGGTCACAGCAGTCTCCGTGCCAGCAGCCAGGCTGGTTATTACCCTGAGACAATACAAGTTGTTCTTTTTCTTTCTCAGTAATTTCACAGCTTCCAGCCCCAGCTGGAGTTCTTTGCTCCTGTCCTCCCCACACTCTGGTCTGTGGATCCATTGAGAATAGAAGATGGTACAGCTCCCTCAGACTTGAAAAGGGGTGGTTAATTGAAGCGGACTAAGGACAAATCTTTTAACCAGCTCCTTTTGCCTTTTTCCCGTCCTCTCTCTTGTCAGCATAGGACTGTAAGTAGCTAACACCTGAAAAAAAAGAGCACCTGACAGAGTGCTCCTCCTCTGCTGACACTGCTGTTTAGTCAGTCACCATCTCCTAAGAGCTCACATCCAGTAGCAGCAGTAGGACTGACCCGCGTATCCCGACAGCAGGTGCATTGTTCCCCTGAGCTATTTACTCATAACGGCCCTCATGTCGACTGTCCCTTTCTATTGTAATACCATTATCTGAAATGATACAAAGCATCTGAAGAAGGGGAGAATGTCCTTGGTACATTCAACAACAGAGAAGAATGACGCCAGGACATGTATCAACAGGGCTGGTTTTGTCTAGACTCAGGTACTGTCAGCCTCTCAAGAGAGCATGATAAAACCTCAACAATGAAGCAAGAAGGTAAACATAAAGTGTCTTCCCTTTGAGAGTAAGCAAATTGTATGGACAATCTACAGAATGAACTGCTACAGGGAAAGAGGGGGATCCAGTTGGTTGGTGACAATGTGCTGTCTGAAATGACTGGAGGAACATGAGTGTGGCATGTATTTTTCCAGGCATGCTTACAAGGAAAGAAGTTCACATAGTACTCACGAATCAGTCATCGTTTCTCTTGCACCCTGCTTAACCTTGTTTATGCTCACCATCTTTTCCACTTTTTTTTTTCATATTACTGGTAAAAAATAAAAAGAGAAAAGACTCCAGGTTTTGTCTGCTCATAAACTGTTCTACAACCTTTCTGTAGAGAAGAAATAAAAGGGGGAAGGGACGAGCAAATGTGGCATTGGCTCTGTGACTGTGGTTTTTGTTTCCATAAACCTTAGAGCACAAGAATGCATGAGATATTTACACAAATCTTTCCACAATTCCTGTGGCCTTTGGGAGCATTGCATTTGCATGACTTCACCACTGTGGCTGGTTTGTGCTTTCTCAGCAGCATTGCCTGCAACAAGGAGAAATCGTGGCTATTCCCAGTAGTTCTTCTTCTCCCACCCTCAGATACAGTCACACCAGTGCATGTTTAATACAAGCTGTGTTAATGCAGGAGTTCCTGTCTTGCCTGTTGTCCAGTTTCCCAGGGATGGTACAGGAAGTTTCCCAATTCATCTCATAAATACAAAGAGAGAAAAATGTTGTACTTGGAGAAAATATTGGTCATTTAGATCTTGAGGGAATATCAAGGGTTATGAGACTGTGGAGGATGCTTCTGAAAGGTTACAGAAGTGAGGTAGAAGTTGGCCAAACACTTAAGGAAAAATGCAAAACAAAGGCTTTGCATCATGAACTCACCTTACACTTGCTTGCCCTGCATCACAGGATGGTGGGAAGCTGAGTGACATAGACACAGTGTCTCAAGTGAATAGGCTACTGAGTAAGAACTTGGCTACTGGGGCTCCGTCCTCTGCTGCCCTCGTCGGGGCCTTCCAGCAACCGCTTTGGTTTGTACCTCATTTTCTCAGCCTCATAAAGGGATGTTGGTCAACCTTTGCAAAATACTTTGAATCAGTGCATAAAAACTGTTGTATGAGGACGAAGGAATTTTTTCACTGAATGGGATTATCAGGTCACTCAATGGACAGGCTGCCATTTGAGGACACAAAGCCACGATGTCCACAAGGCAAAGTGGTCTTGTCCATTCTCACTATTGCAGCTGGGGCAGCCCTGGCTTCTCCAGTGTTAGTAAGATGTCTTTTAAAGGGAGGCTGCATCCTGGGTGCTTGTTCTGGAGGCTTTGAGGAGGGAGGCTAGTGAAGGAGAGCATGTGCCAGAAAGTGTAAGTCTCAGGTCTGTTGCTGTGGACTTTACAGGGCAGCTAGGTTGCTTGAAACTGCATTCAAAGCTGTGCTGTGTCTTTCTTCCCCACTCTGGCTGAGCCTGAGGGAGATCCAGCCAGATTCATTTGCAGGAGTTTAACACTTGATATCAGAACCAATGTGCAATGACATAAGGCAGAAGCATAACCACAGATGGCTTGTAAAAATTGAGCTTTGTCCCTCACAAGTGAATCCATAATTAAAACTGCAACTCTAGTCCATTGTACTTATCCAGCAGAAGGACTCATTCCTGCTACCCCTTGAGTCAGCAAGTTTCTCTATTTACAGTAATCCTTTACTTTGACTTTCCTTCATTGTTAATAAAACAATTTTAAACTCTTTACTGTCAGCCAAATGGTATTTCAAGTTATATTTTCCCGAACGGGGGAAAGATAGTTGAGTGTTCAGGGGGGAGCACTTAGTTATGTTATAGTTCAGCCTGAGACACTCTGGTGACTCTTTAGAAAGTGTTGAAATTACAGGTTCATGACGTACACAGTGTTGAAACACCATGTTACTGCAACACTTGGTCCAACACGAAGTTGCACTTTCAACACCTCCTAGGTCTTTTGTAAAACCCCATAACTGACCAGAACAAATGTAAATTCCAAAAAAGTCTAAAGCAATGTGCCATACAATAACACAGCCTGGAAAACCCATTGAATTTCCAATGCTGCTACCCTTACACAGGATAATCATTCTCAAAGTATGTTTAATTTGTAAAAAAAACTGTCATCCAGGATTAGCTATTCTCACAGCAAAACAGTGGTCTCAAGGCACAACTGGTCTGATCCAAAATGGTAATATCTGTATTCTTCCAACTTTTTAACTTTTCCCTTGGTGTCACAAAACAATCCATGAGGAAAGTACCTGCCTCAGCCTACAAAAAGGATATTCACCAGCAGCCTCCAAAATGTGCTGTCCTGGAGCTTAGCAGAGACCATAATAACAAAATGTTAAACACAGGGATAAAACCTTTCCAACCAAAGGGAAGCTGCAATTTCAAAACACAGCAAAATTTGATATTTAAAAATACACGATGGCATTATTTCAAAATACCATTTGTTAAACAAGCAGGAGGCAGGAGAGCAGGCAGGATCATGGCTCACACAGTGCTTGTTTTGAAGATGAGGAGTGGACAGGATTTGTGCTCGACCTCTTCACAGGTTACACTTAGCTCATTCCATTTCACTAACAAAGGAAGGGAATTGTCACTCAGAGGAGACACTGAGAAAAAGCTTTATGCCCCAGCTCCTGTAAACAGCTCAGATCAGGAGACTCCTACACCTGAAGCCATCAGCAATGCAGCCACCTGGAGCGCTTGGCAGGATGGGGATGCTCCGGTTCCTGCCCCTGTAAGCAGACAGGGGACCGTCCATGTGTGTCAGCGCTCAAGGATGGGAAAGGTGTCAAGTAAAATAAACCCTCAGGCTGAAAGTCCACACAAAAGCCAGGTCTCGCGTGGAGGCTAAGTGGGACTGGGTGGGATGTGTGCCAGCTGCAGGAGTCCCCGAGGTGTCCCAGCACTGGCACATACCCT
Source organism: Lophotriccus pileatus (assembly GCA_035583135.1). Lineage (NCBI taxonomy): Eukaryota > Metazoa > Chordata > Aves > Passeriformes > Tyrannidae > Lophotriccus > Lophotriccus pileatus. The sequence goes on along the minus strand of JAWWES010000081.1, from coordinate 109,618,502 downwards.
CCTGAGCACTTACGCAAAGCACCCTCCTATAACAAAGATGAAATGGGAGTTTTAACAATACATTTCCTTTTGTTTATCTGGCTGCGTTTTAAATATTTAATGCTAATTTTAGCACTTGGGCACTTGGAAAAGCGTGAAACAGAATAAACATGTCGTGTATATTGAGCTGTAAATATACAACCCCCTACATACCAGATCAGGTTTTTCTGCATCAATCAAAGCTGGACTAACAGCAGAAACAGCAGTTTTGGTGTTATATATAACTACAGTTCTCATTTATTTTTAGAGAACATAATTTCTTAAGATAGCAGAGAGCTTACTTGGAAAATCATGATAAATTGTAATAGTCTCTCTTCTCCGCAACTTCTTACAGAAGCTGCTTTTTTTTGGACCATTACAGTGTGTTGCATACTAGGAAGAAGGTACTTATGATAGGATTTATTTGTAGCTGTGAGCCAAAATACATATTGCCTTAGACGAGCGTCAGTATTATCACAAAGATTTATGAAATTGGACCTGGGTGTCAGATTTTAACTTGGTAAAGTTAGCAGCTGGGATGAATTGGACCAGAAATGTGCTGTGTAACAGGATTTCACTGGAATTCTTGTGGGAAAAAAAAAAAAAAAAAGAAAAAAGTATGTGGAATATGTCATGCAAACAGTTGACAGTGTAGATGCAACACCAAACATTAAATAAATATATTCCATACGTAACACAAGCACAGAAAAATTTTCAGGAAAGCGCCTCAGAGCTGCATAGCCTCGCGTCTATAAATCTCCATTAAATCAGTTTGAGTGGGGCGAGTGTTAGAGACAGAGCTGCCAGAAATAGCTCTTTTCCTGCAAGATGTAGAAAAGATTACAGCTGAGATTGAGACGGCGGGGTGGGGAGGGAAAGCAGGGGAGGGGTGGGGGAGAGGAGA
>JAWWES010000081.1:109512184-109617480 GCA_035583135.1 Lophotriccus pileatus | reverse complement strand
GGGGGGGGGGGGGGGGAGAGGAGAGGCAAAGGAGTTGAGCTGGAGGAGGCGGGGGAGCTGTGAAAGGCATCTCATAAAAGTCCCATTTGTTGGAAGGCTGCAGGAAGTGGAGGCAGCTTTGGCACACGTGTCCATGGTGCTAAATTAACTGTTAACACAAATAATCAAAGTGCAAGGCCCATCAAGCCGCTGGCGCCAGCGAAATGAGGGAGCGGCCAGGTCAGCGCTGCCTCTGGAGCGAGCCGGCTAGCAGGTGGAGACCAACCAGGGACCCGACAGGATGGAAGTGCTTACAGAACACACTGACCCACTGACAGAGGAAAAGACTGCTGCACTTCTGCTTTCCAGCTATTGTGTGCAGAGCGTCTTTTGTGTGTATTTTTATTTTGCATCTATATATTATATTTTCTGTAAATTTTTCCCTATTTTATTAAAAAAAAAACCAAACAAACAAACAAAAAAATTTTTTTCACAGGAATTGAGAGCGTGGACAGTCCAGGCTGAGTTGTAGTACAGCTCAGCCTGTCTTTGGCAGCACTGACGGAGGAACAGCTGAACAAGACAAAGGAAGAATTATCAGGCGGAAAGGGACTGATTGCCCTCCAGCACTACCCTTTGGAAGGAAAAGCACTTCAGAAACAGACACTGAAAAGCAATTTGGGCAGGGGTATTTCTACCTGTTTTGCTCTCTCATGCTATTAGAGAGCAGACCTATTCTGTACTGCAAGTATGATGCAAATACTTTGGGAGGTGTCATGGCAAAGCAGCCACCCCAGCAGTGAAACACAGAAACCCACTGCAGCCCACGCTGCTCTGTGAAGAGTCGAGAGAGACAGGCTGGTGCTATTCGCTCCCTCTGAGTAAGATTAGACAGAAGCAGGACTGCTCTAACAATCAAATTTGGACACGCTGAAGTTCACTGAAAGTCTCAAAGGATCTCATTGTATTGGGCTGTGGAAAAAGAAATTGCTCCAACTATCACCCGGCTCCATTCTCAGTGAGATGCTCACTGGAAAGGCCCCCTGAGGAGCAGCTTCCACCACACCAAAATAGCAGGAATTCTGTGCTGAATTCATTGGCTACTTCACTCAATTTCTTGACACAAGACAGCTGTAAACCCACTTTAACTGGCCAGTAAAGCCAGGTTTACAATTTCTTTGCATGGCCAAAGCAATCACAGTGCAGTGGTGAATCAGGAATGGAATTACCAGGAGCTTTCTCTTCCTTGCCCTGGTACAATACACACAGCTACACACTATAATAAATCACACACATATCATACACATGTGCTATGTACATACGTATTTACATCACACACTTTGGTTTGGTTTGGCTTTTATTGGATAGACAGGTATTCTCTACAGATACAGCTGTGGGTACTTACATTTACCACAAAAAACCCCACTTGCAGTTATAAGGTGCTACATTAGAAAGTGTGGGTCATTGCTTGGCATAAAATTTTCTCCAGAAAACAAAACCCAGAAATGAGCACTCAGGCTGAATTAAATTACTTGTAAATATAATTGCTTATGACATATAATGAATAATATGATACAAAAAGGTATCATTTCATAGAATCATAGAATGGTTTGGGTTGGGAGGGATCTTAAAAATCTTGTTCCAACACCCCTGCCATGGACAGGGACACCTTCCACTAGACTGGGTTGCTCAAAGCCCCATCCAGCCTGGCCTTCAGTGCTCCCAGGGATGAGGCATCCACAACTTCTCTGGGCAACCTGTGTCTCACCCTCACAGTGAAGAATTTTTTCCTACTATCCCATCTAAACCAATCCTCTCAGTTTAAAGCCATTCTCCCTTGTCCTATCGCTTGTGAAAAGTCCCTCTCTGTGGTGGTGCATCCCCACCCCACCCCACAGACCGCACTATGATCTGAGAAATGCTCATCAGGCCTCAGCCTTGACAACACCCTGGGCTGAGCTCCTCCAAGCTTACCAAAAATACTGTCTGTTCCTAGAGAGTATTGTGCTGTCTAACAAGTTCCTTATTTTTTAAATGAACAACCCTGGAAACTTTTCTTTGCCTGAATAACATTTTTTTGTTCTCGTATCGTTAAAATGTAGGAATGAAAAGTGGGGCCAAGGTGAAAGGTTAATATGACTAAAGCCCACTCTCTTGCAACCCTATAATCAGCCCAAAACAAGACTCCTTGAGCTCTCCTGGGCCACAGCAGGCTGCGACCAGCAACCTCCCTCTGAGCTGGGATGCCTCCCAGAGTTAGCAACTTCCACGTTCGCTATTTCTTGGAGGATCACCAACTGATGGATCCTGGGCTGACACTTCACTCCTCCAGACTCAATCCTTCACCCATTGAGATGAACGCAAAAACATTCAAAGTCAGTATTTCATGGAACTTGAGAGAAATTTTTCACACGTACCTTGTGAAAACTCTTTAGGTCTGTGTGCATCTGCTATATCAAATATGCTAGGGATACAACTTTCTTAAGTTCTTAAGTACTTTAGATGTATAAGTAAGTTACTTTTATAGTATAGTAAATCATATATGGATTCAAGTTAAATTGTTAAGTTAATAAGTGTTAAGTTAATGCAGTTAAGTGTTAAGTTATAAGTGCTGTTAAGGGTTGCCAGGCCTTTGGGCCATATCTCTCTTTGTCCTTATCCCTTCTGTCCTTTTGTCTCACCTACCCCCTCCACAACCACAGCCTCCACATACATGATCTTGCGTTCATTTCAGTCTGGACTAATACTGATTTTAGATTTTTTTTGTGTCTTTTTTCTCAGTATATTTTAACTATTTAGTAAGCAGTAGAGTGAACCTTGCCATGAACTCTGTCGGGCTGTTGCCTTTTTGTATTACACCTGCTTTTGCTGATACTTTTGTTGGTGATTTTTTGAGCAACCTTAAAACACTTGTTTCACAACACTCTCCAGCTTTCTTGCAAAGCCCCCTGTAGGTACTGAAAGGCTGCAAAAAGGTTTCCCAGGAGCCTTCTCTTGTCCAGACTGATCAACCCTAGATCTTTCAGCCTTTCCTCACAGGAAAGGTGCTCCAGCCCTCTGCTCACCTTCATGTCCCTCCTCTGGACTTGCTCTAACAGGTCCATGTCATTTCAGTGAGGATACACATCTTCAGAGCATCTAAACCTTAATTATGTCTTTAATTCATATTTGAAAGCATCAAATTACCATGTATCTTTAAAAAATAATCATTATTTTATTTCAGCCAACAGGGAGAAAAATGCCCAATAAAAATATGGAGAAAGTGGATGTATAATAATCTTATGATAGGGCATAGTCATTGCTTTTAGTGAAGAAGTTGCTAATGACTAAAATTAAAAACAAAAATCATCATTAAATGTGGCAGTAATATTCACACATCTTTTAGAAACAGTGTGTTAATGATGTTTCTATCTACAGAAATTATATGGAATCTTCCCTATATTCCACAGGGTCACTTTGACATCTGTCAGATATGAAGTCTCTGGCAAATCCAAAGATATATCACAGTTCTAACAGTATTTTAGACCAGCACCTTTAATATAGGAGATCAGCCTTGAGTAATGTTGTAAACTTTAACTGAACCACGGCTAGCTGCATGATCTGTATGAAGAACATTCAGGAACATTAGCAGCAGACATCTGATGTGATCCAAGGAACAGGTATAAAGATAATTTGCTCTTAAGTCAGTTAGATTTGTGTAGACTTTTAAGGGACAGGAAAATGTATGATCTCTCAGGAAAAAAATTGGTTAGAGACACAGAAACAGAAAAACAGACACAGAGAAAGAAACAAAGCGGGAGGAAATAATACTGTCATAGGCCAAAATTACTTATTATTACCCTCTGCCCCCTTCTTGATAAGGGTTAAACCAACTTTTTGAAACCTTCCCTGTTGACACAGACAGAGATATTCTACAGGGGGAATGATCGAATTTACAGAAAACTGAGAGGTTAGGTGGCCTCTGTTGTAAGTGGTATGTCAGACTGACCTCTGTGGACATGCTATGGCCCCTTTTAAAGACCCCATTTGTATGTGCATGTTGATGAGTGGGTGGATGAGTGCATGCATGTGTCATGGCAGATGGCAAGTGCTATCACAGCTACCAAATTAATGGAAAAGTTATAATTACTCTGAAAAATGGAAGCCAAGCACTTCTAAACTAGGCAGAAAAAAGGTAATTGAAAAATTTTAAGAACAGAGAATCTCTGTTATTTGAATACGAAATTAAAAGAAAAGCCTGTTAGATAAAACATGTATGTTTAAGAGCCCCTTTTCTGACCCTAAGCCAAGTTAGAGAAAGAACGTCATTGTTACAGTTTGATAAAAGCTATTGAAGATACAAAGAAACCAAATCAGAAAAAACAATGATCGAGACATATAAAGATGAGATCGCTCCAAACACTTCAAGACTGAGCAAGAGCTAACTTGGCTCCTGTCCTGCGACTCATAAATCCAGTCAAAATTTGTTATTGGAGTTTTCAGGGTATATTATAGATAGTGCTAGCTGCATAATGTTAGGCATAGCCAGTTGAATGTTTATCCCTTTTCCAAAACACCCATTTGCAAAGACATCACAGCCTTGGGTCCGGTGCTCCTGTGGTCAAACTCTGGGGTAGGGCTTTCCACAGCATTTGTCTATGTGTCTCCTGCTGCTTGTTCTGTGTCACATTATGCTGTGTCTCCTGCTGCTTGTGAGACCTACTTCACTTCAGCCTGTTTTCTTCCAAAAAATACTCTGCCACGAGAACACCAGTCCAACAAGAATTTGGGACATAACTGAGTCCAACTCCTGTAAGAAAAGATGTGCAGGGGGGTAAGTAGATTTCCCATTAAATGATGCAATGTATATTACTTTGACCCTGCTGTTGATTTACACCAGTGTGATATAAGAATGACACCACCCAGCTCCTTTAATGTTTATATTTCTGAATTGTTTGTCCTTTCAGCTGTCAGGAAGGAATTTCTCCTCCTCACTGCTCAAAGGAAAGACAACAAGAACAAGACCCTCACTTCTGTATGAGAGAAGGGGAACAAAAATTCTTGCTTCTCTTTACAATGACCTTAGACAAAATAACCCAGGAGATTGCTGTAGATCCAGACTGGGAAGAAAACCAATCACTCCTTAACACATAGGACAGAATGTCTAGTCTGAAAGAATAAAGGTTAGATAAAAGGGGAAAGTGAGCCTGGGCCCATTTGAAAAGCCTTATCCTGGAATTCAGAGGCTTTTTTAATTACTACTATCTAAACATCAGGATCTCTCCACCAACATTTGTACATGAAAATAATAGAAATTATCATTCAACCATTTTTTTCTGCTATTAATAAGACTCAAAACATCCAGAATAGGAAATATCAGTGCAGTAAGACATCCAAAACTGTAACAAAGAAGGAAGAAAGAAGAGTAAAGGTTTCCCGGGCACAAAGAAGTGGGTGGGAAGGCACAAAGTATTCTGTGCAGATGTATGTTCTTCCCACTCCCCATTGTTCATTTAAATAATTTCTGTGTACATTTTACAAGATCAGTTCTAAATTCTCAAGAACCCGGAGCTGTAACTGGAGAACACACAATGTAATGTGGCAAATTCATTTGGGAACAATCTGTGATTTAGCCCTTATCTTTACACCAGTAGTGAATACCTAGTCTGTGCAAGAAGTCCCATATAACACAACACTGTGTAATGCCCACCCCTAAATGAAAGTTCTTACATATGGTCACTGGCAACCAGGTTCCTGAAGCACAGGGGTGCATGGAGCACAGAATTAGCACAATACACTTGCTCAAGAACAAACAAAAAGCAGTAGCTTTCTGCTATTTTTTTTGTGTGTTTAATTTCCTTTAGTCATTCTCCAGACAGTATCAGTGAAGTTTCTTCCTCTACAGGCTAACACTAGACCAGTGGACTCCCAAAACCCGTGTGTGCTGAAATCAGAAGTTCTCATACTACCTCCTTTCACTCAACTCCTCCAAATAAATGTCAGTTCATACAAATGCAAGGAGATTTCCAGAGTCCTTCCCCCTCCCCCCCAACCCATAGAGCTATTCTCTATCTTTCAGATCCCAAGCCAGCTCACCTGATGGTGTTTCAGGGATGTTTACGCTGCTTTGCATTGGAGATACGCATTTTCATGTCCCTGCTCTTTCTTACAGCCATGAATGCCCATGGATGTAAACCTATTTGGGCATAATCAAATTGTCAGATAATAAATCTGAGAACATGGAGAGGTATGACAGCAAGCCTCTCTCCATCCAACTCACATCTGTGTGATTAGAGAATAAGCATGTATTTCACTTCAGCAAGTTAATATAAAGCTCATTTCTCCAATTTAGTTTTCACACAGCAAATATGAAAGGGACATCTGCACACCTGTACTGCTCCAGAACTGGAGAAGCAGAGCATTTAGAACATTTAGCTGATACAGAGAGAAGCAAAAGCCAAAGTGAGATACTCAAAAGGCAGCTCCTATCCCAGCACAGACAGAGATGGATACACCTCAGGGTACACTCACTTAAGTTCTTATTTCCCCCAGGTCCTGCCAGTCTATGAAATGCATTTCCCACCGAAGGCTTGAAAACTGTTTGTATTTGGCCCACAGGGAAACACAGCAGAATGGATTTGATAAAGAAAGCTGAATAGTGAACTTGACCAAACTTTGACTTCTTGTATCTTCAGCAGAAGTCCAAATAAAAAGTGATTTGTGAGAATGGTCACTAAGACACTGTTTTCTGGAGAGTTGGGTAACATGGCTGTTCTGGGATTTCAGAAAGGCTGACTGAAAACCACCATTTATTGAATTTCTTTCTTCAGAACAGGCAATTCTCTAACTACTGACAAGTAGATCCAAGAACTGCCTGTTTCATAACCTAGGTATCCACCTACACTAACCTAATGTGGTTTCTGTCTTTGGTTTCCAGGCTACATGTGCTCCTATACTCACACAATAGCCAGTACTTAATATTGCCCAAATGGCCTTAAATAATCCTTTCATTTTCAGTTGCCATTAATCCATGAAAGAAAAGAAGAAGCTGCCTGAACTAGCACTTTCTCAGTTTGTTATATCATGAACTGGTTTTTCTCAATGGAATTGTACACAAGCAGTAAATAGAGCTTATGCCAGGAGACAAAGAGGGGAAAGGAAACAGGCTTTTTTCTCCTGAGGGCTTTTCCTCTTTCCTCATCGTTTTCTGCATGATATAGCTCCTCTTTTTATTGCCCAGCAGGGAATCTCAGAGGCCAGAGGCAAATTTTCCCTTTGGTCTCGGAGCATTCATGATGGATTCTTGTTTTAAGACGAGGTTATTAGTTGTTTGCTCTTGAGTATTATATCATCACCATTACAGCAAAGCTGGTCTCATTCTAAATTTCGTTTATGCTTTGGCACACACAAGATATCTTGGGTTACACAGCCAACATCCCTTTATGTGCCAAAGTCAATGAAATCCTTTCCACTGGCTCCACTAGTGGCAGATGAAAAGTTTCAAAGGTGCTGAAAAAATGATCTCTTTAGGGCTTAATTCTGTTTCCACTGGTAAAATTCCCTCTGATTTTGACAGAAGTTGCTTTAAGTCCACTGTTTTAAACAGGTTTTTAGAAATCATGAAACTATTCGGTTATCATATGAGCTTCTGCTTGATAAGAAATGCTCATATACCTTGTAATCTGTTTATGTTGTACTTTGTTAGTAAAATCTATCACTTAAAAATGTCTTGGCTACTATTTATATTTTTCAGTACTTATACCATAGTTCATGTAAGTTTCTGTAGAATTAACATAAGATGTGATATTTGAAAGAGGTCTCCAGTTAGGAACAGTATCTAGTTCAATTTTTAAAGTATCATTGTGCTTCCACATTCTTCAAAAATTATGGAACGTTGCTAATCCAGGTCAGAAATTTCACCAGTGAGGGCTTGTACCTATATATCACCTTCTACAGACTTCTTCAGCCCTATTTTTATCTGTTTCACAGTTTAGGAAAGCATAACCTAGCCTCCTCTCAGTACTTAACTTCCTAAGGCTCATCCAGCAAGCAGAATATTCCTTTGATGCTTTTCCAGTTTTGTAATAACACTGATGTGCAGAAAAAGGTCCATTATTCAAACAGACACTGTAGTAGCCATAATTTTCCTTTTTTCAGTAAGCCTTTGCTTAATAAATGAAGACATTTAATCACACACACAGAAAATCAATCTTCCATATTCTTAGGGTCTGGATAGGAGGAGCTCTTCTCTTTGGTGTTTTGTTGTTGTTGTTTTTGTGCCTAAAGGATTATTTTTCCCCGTCCCAAAATAGTTTGTGTTATCATGTACTAACTTCAACGAGTTCAAGAAACTACAACCAGAAAACTCTTAATGTTCAAAGAAGAAAAAAGGCACCTTTTATCTTATCTGTTCCACACATACTTTTAATTCTGAGTCTGACATCATTGCTGGCTAAACCTTCATAGTTGTCAGAGAACTAACAAGTTCACTGCAGTAATGAGCTTCAAAAAGGAAACTTTCTGAATCTCTGCTTACAGATGTCAGTATTGAAGGGTTTGAAAATTCAGAGTGTTACCTGATATTTCTCAGAATACTGACCTGAACATTTCCACTCTCCGTTGTTTTTTCATCTCTGCTAGCTCTTGACATGGAGTGTAAGAACTCCTATACAAACGATCAGGTTTAAATTGTAAAGAGTTTCAAACCCAGACACAGTTAAAACCAACCTAGCTGATTTCAAATTGTTTCAAACTTGCTCTTGATAAATACATACTTGATAAAATTAACTAACCCTCCCTTCAGTTCTGATCCTGCCACCACCCTCTGGAACTGGAGATTTCCACGTTCCAATACTTTAATTCATAGTTCACAACAGAAGAGAAATTAAAAATGTAACTTTATACAAATATTTCAACAGCTATTTTAAGATGTTCTACACATCTTTAGGCTTGCCACTTGCACCACCACAGATGATCTAGCTATGCCAATTAATTACTTAGATTACTAAATGTATTAATCACCTAATTTTTGCAGGGATTCAAGTATTGATGCCTGATACTTTTCCACAGGGAAAGGGTTTGCAGTACCTTTGACTTTTCTTTTCAAGGTTAGCAGGATGAGGTCATTAAGGGAAATCTGTGTCCTGTTATGCATAACAGAGCACTTCCATCTGCTTTCTCTGCTTTTGCACAGTGTTCCTGTTCTTACACAGGTAATGCAGCCACATATACCTCGTGTGTTTACATCCCAGAGGATGTTTGGCCAAAATTTTCAAATGCAAGGAAGGGAAAAAAAACAAAAAAGGAAAAAAAAAGGGCAAATCAGCTTTTGAACACCTACTGAAGTGTTGGGATCATCAGAGGTGCCAGCAAGCAATCACAAGGTTACATCTTACACTCTTCTTTGGGATGTGAGACAACGCCACGCTCTCGTGCTGTCTTCTACCAAGAGCTAAGACAAAGCAGAAACGCTGGCACAAAGGCCTGCAAAGGCAGAACTGACAGCAGCCTCCAGGGCAATTGGGATAACACCACAGCAGAACAGCAGGTGTTCAGCTTTTCTTCTCCTGCCCCACCACAAAAACTCAGTTTCTGTCCTCTTTTTTTTTTTTTCCCTGAGTTAGTCATGCTTTGTCTTGACTTTTTGTTTGTTTGTTTTGAAGAAGAACAAGGCAACAGCCTAGTCAGGGCTTCAAATACTGCCATTATGTGCCACAAGTGGGAAGGATCTGGTTAGCTGGTTGGAGAGGGAGCCGCCTGGGGAGGAGGGGAGATGAGAGGGAATGCAGACAGAAGGGAGAAGTAGGATGGTTGCCTCTGGGCCCCTCGAGGCTGTTACACAAGGCCTTCTGCTCTCTCTAAGCACCATGACCTTCTCTGGGTATTAAATAGGGTTGTTTTGTTTTCTTCGAGCTAGGATGATTCTTGCCACGTATTAGATATTAGAATTTCTCTCTAGTGGTTTGCAAGTATTTGATCCCCTAAGGCTTGTGATGCTGGATCTACTAATGATTCACACAATGGCATTAATGTCATTCATGGATGAAACCACATTTCCTTACCCTGCAGGGTGAGAGCAAGATGGGAAGACTGTGGCTAACATTAGGAAGGGACTGGGTGGGAAAGAAAAACTGAAGTATTCAGGTCAAAAGACAGTGGGTGGCTAAATAAAAATCCATGATTTCTGATCATTCTGGAGGTGGGGTGAACAATAGAGATTTCACCCTCAAATGCCTCAGGAACCAGCACTAAAAAAAAAAGAAGACAATAAATGACCCCCCAAGTGAGCAATTTAAAACCATTCTCTTTGAAAACAGTTCTTGAAAACGAGTTGGCAGAACAGTTAGATCTCCCCACAGCAATGCATCATGAGATCACGTACAAGGAAACAGCAGAAGTATCAAAGCATGTTTTACTTGAGCATGCCCTTAGTTGCTCTGCTCTCTTTAAGCTGGGCAGCCCAGACTAGTGCCTCATGGCAGAGGCTGTATGAGAAGCCGGCTAAACACTGCCAGCTAAATGGTGACCTAAATCTTTCTTGCCTTTGAGTGGGTAATGGAGCTTTTAATTTTTAATTATTTAAAATAATCACAGCAGGCTGAAAGTAGGAATTTATACTTAATTGTGAATGTGCATGCATAGTTTGGAAGGAATATTTCACACATTCATTTCCAGGGGAGCTTCCACCAATAAATGGTATGAGGAAGGTGAGAAATAACACAGGAATGTAGGCAACAACAACTTCCAAGAGGACAGAGGGACTGAGCCAGTCAATTGAGGCTGGCATGAAAAAACACCTCTACCCAAAACACAAGAAGAAAGTTGAAACAAAACAAAAGTTGAAACAAAACTTCTCCCTGAAGAAGAAGTGCACCAGAGTTATCTGCCAGGGAGAGGGGGGTGGATGCTGAGAGCAGCAGAGAAATCAGCTAAGAAAAACAAGGCAGAGAAATTTCCAGCAGAAAGGCCCGTTCCAAGGCTGGGACAGAGCTAGGTGACTCAGAGGGCCTTCCCAGCTCCAGGGTGGAAGAAAGAGGGAAGATTTCCAGTTCCTCACAAGAGGAGAAGCAATACTTGGATCAGATATGAGCACAAGAACCAAGGTGCACTTTTTGTAATCTCAAAACGTCCAGACTAAGAAAATATACATTGTTCACTGGTTAACAAAACACAATAACTGTCAGAAAAGGGGTTTGCATCTTGATTTGTGGATATAATTTATACACAGGAGAGTCTCAGCTCCAGCTTCAGTTTTGTGGGTGCCAATCCTACCATTTAAGGATTTGATCTCAGAGACAGCTACTCCTCCGAGCCACGCCACTGACGTAATTTCCCAGTGAAGTCCCCACAAATCAGGTGCTGAAATCCCTTTGTGGGATAGTAAAAATGCTGGCACAACTAACTGCCAATGTAAAATTATTTCTGAAAATGAGAGGGACAGGTCAAAGCCCCTTTAAAAAAACAAGTCTTGGTGGCTATGCAGAAAAGGATTATATTATGCTTAGCTAGTGTGTGGGTGTAGAGAACACGGGACAGAGACAGTCTTCCTCATATGCCCTCCCCACAGCCCTTTGCAAGGCAGAATATACAGGCAACATTTCAACCTCAAATCCACAAACAGATCAGGATACACTGGAGGAGAGACAGAATTCTTGTTTTTTTAATAAAAGGTAGGATTAGGAAAAGAAATAAGTGTGGAAGGTGCTAAACAAGCAGGCAGGCAGTCCTTACTCAACTTCTCTCTTACATTCATTGCTCTTAAAAGTGGACAAGCTTTAGGAAGAAATAAGACACATGGCTGTGGGTAAAGGGGGGGAGGAATTAGAAACTGTAATTCAATCTAATATTTGAGGCTTGGCAAATGCACCTATGGGATTTCATGAAAACCCCCGAATCTTTTTCATTTCAGAGCAATTAACCAGATCCCAGCATCGCTGGCTCCAGTGAGCCGCTTAGCTCTCTGTTTTATTACCCATTTCCTTTCCCCCTCGCCAGCACTAGCTCCCATCCTCACACTTGGGAAAAAAAAAAATAGGGGGGGAGGGAAAAACCCCACACACTGTTACAATGCCACAAAGGGGCCACCACAAACAAGTGCCAGCCAGTGCATTTCAGAGCAAACACAGAACACACATAAATGAGGCTCACATTTGGATTAAAACGCTGTTGTGTTCAGGCATTTATGTGTGGCATAATTAAAAACATCCAGCTGTAATTTAATAGTTCCCACCAAGCACAGACATAAAGTCTGGCAATTTTTTCCCTCTGCATATTTAACCCTTAGAGACAGAAGGAAGAGGAGGAAGGGAGCAGAGGGAGGGAGCAGGAAGCTGGGGAGAGACAGAGGTCTTTTGAACACATTTTTTTCCCCTTCCTTTGTGTTACTCTAGTTTGCTTTTTACCTTCTCTGATCTTTTGCTTTTACAAAGAGAAAGGAGATATCTTCTGGATGTCATAGAAACAGGAATCGTGTTCAGATAGCATTTCTGTACTTCGACAGCAGTACGTCTGGGTATGGGATCCTCAGTTTCCAGAGGATAACATCTGTAGTTGGATGCACTGATTCACAGTTTGTGAATATGCCAGATTTTTCAGCCTTAAAAATCAACTACTAAAAAGACAAATTTCACCACCATTACTCACCCTGAGTACAGTCTTTCTATTCAGAGCGGCCCTTCTAAATCAAAGGCAGCAGTGACAGGACTAAGCACAGTGTTAGGATAGGAAGGATAAGCCAGCATTTGCAGAACTAGCTAAGCATCTGGGACACCAGGGCGGGTCCAAGTCCCCGCTCTGCCACGTTGCTGATTTTCAGACAGACATCTCTAGGGGCATATTTAGAAATGTACAGCTACCTGAGTAAGGGCCCACCTGTACCACTGGAAAACATAATGGTTTAAAAATTTTCACTTCTCCCCATGTCAGTTCCCTATAGGCAGATTTGGAGAGAGAACATTTGCCTCCATCCCAAAGCATGCTACAAAGAGAAATGTATTAAGATCGGGATGTGCTGAAATACCACAACAAGGAAGAAAACTAATAAAGTGAAGAAAATCTGCTTGGTCCTCTATTTCTAAATGCTGAAGTCTTCATTCAGGCAACTGTCCATTACCTTGACTCATCAGCTGCACAGTGGGACTTTGCTTCAGCAAGGAACACAGAATTCCACCCTTATTCTGGACGACGGAAAACTAAAGGAAATGCTCTGCATAGGTTCGTAATCATGGTCAACTGTGTCCTGGTTTCCCAACAGTTATGTATATAACAATCAGCCCAGGACCTTAAATCTATTAGCCTCCAGAGACAGAAGACTACCACGCATATAACAAACATAGGATTATATTGCTAGCTGCTCAGCTCTGTTCAGCTCTACCCTTTACACACGTTCCTGCCCAAGAGAAGATATGTGCGAAAATGCAGAGAGAGGAAATGAAAAGTACTTCCAGAGCAGTAATGTAAAACAGAGGAAACTGATAAAGAAGCCTCTTCTGTCCATATAATTTTGAATTTTAAGATTATTCATAGCTCTCTTCAGCCTTTTTCTGTCACATCCAGGTCAGTGTATACCAACATGAAAACCTGGAGAAAGTATACGTCCTTCTTGCCATCCTGATGAATAGGAGAAAGCATCCAATCTATCTGCACAGGATTGTGAAAACCAGCCACACTGTGAACTTGTCCCAGTTAGATCCGAAACATAGTCTTGAAAGTCCTCATACCTAACTGCAAGTAAGTAATCAAGAAGACTGATGATGTTTACAGAATGGTTCATAATCAGCATACAGAGAAAAGATCTGTGAAAGACAGCTTTTTAAAATATGTAAAATAATGAATGTGAACAAATTATTATTAGCTCATACATATCTTGTTTTTATTGTATGCCTGCCAATAAGCCTGCCAATAAAAGATAATACATTAACTTTGTTCTGAACTATTTGCTCAGATGTACTACCAGGTGAGCAGCTCTGCTGTCAAATACCAAATTCTTCTTAGCAGGGTCAGTTAACCTGGTACAATGTGGCACTGATGGAAACGCATTGCTCCTGCATTCAGAGTCATTACTGCTGTCTCTGTACTCCATACCTGCAGTGCCCATATACCCTTACCTCTCTGCATTTCCCCTTCCCAACAGTGAAGTCTTCCAGACTGATCTATGAAATAAATTTAATCTTCTGACAGCCTCCAGCCCTCCAAAGAGACAACTCCTGTAGGTGTCTAAGACAGACAGATGTGTGGGAGGGGGTTAGGTAAATAAGTTCCAAATGAGATCCCACAAACTGTGGCTCAGGACTACTGAAGCGTTGTTTTTGATTGCCACTTTATTACCTCCTTTATTGCCTCTCAAATAGATTGCAGAGAGCATGGCATGCCAAGAGAGAAGAATGAGCCTCCCTGTCCTAGTAAAATCATGGTTTTTTTCCAACTAGAAATCCTAACCCTGATCTCTTTTTATATAAATAAAAGTCAGATCAGGTCTTGCACTGTAGCAATTTCTTACAATGTCATTTTAAAAGTGCTCTGCTGCAAACCTCTCTGCAAATGAAAACAATCCGTCTTCCCAAGGCATCCTGCAGAGTGTGTAACTTTTCAGGCAAGGTGGGAGCGGGTGATGTTGAAATGAAGATGGAACAGGGTGACACAGTACACCAGGACTTCATGAGGTCTGTTTTCTGCATACTGACCCTCACTAATGAGAAAAAAGCTCTCTTGTGTCCTAAACATCCTGAAATCACAGACAAAAAAAATTAGCTGATGATGGCTGCCAGCAGTGCTTCTTTTCTGTCTCTGTACCTCCACGCTAAGCTGTAAGTGCTGGGCTTCAGTAGCACATGTAACATGGACTAATGACACAGAGGCACCCAACCAGCTCAGCAGCAAATCTGCCAAACTGCTGCTTTTGGTGTTCTGCTATAATGAAAAAATCCCAAGCTCACAGTATAGGGCAATAATGTTTTATGTTGCAAGATACTGCTGTCATAAGGTTTCCCAGGTAAAAAATACTTGAAAGGCACTAAAAGTGGGGAGAGTCATGGGATGAACAGTTTTCATGCTTGACTGAGCCAGACCTGATGCTGAGGTTCTAGACAGTCCTAGAGGAAAAAAAAATATTTTACCCATAATTTTAACAAGCTGCTACCTTTTCCCCACAGCTATTCTGTTTTACTTTTCACCCACCTTCACCATCCACCATCATTTTAATGCAATATATTTAACCAATGTATAGTACTATAAAGGTGCCAAGAATGTTACAAATAAATATAAAGAAAGAAAGAAAAATTTAAAAAAATAAAAAAAATAAAAAACCAACCAAACAAACAAACAAATAACCACAAAAAACCCCCACAGCAATCAATATGTCACCTGGACATCACTGTGATGAGAAGCATTTCTATCACACAAGCTAAACCAGTGAGCCCAGCTGCCCTAATTATGTCTGTATCAGGGCTTCACTGTATAACTCACTCACTGCCACAGAAATCTCCATCACCACCAAAACACAACCACTGCTGGACTGAAAGTCAACGACTGACTCATGTCTTGCTGCACAATGGTTACTGTGGCACATAATTATAGCCAAGAACTCTGCAATAAACCACTAAACTTAGGAAAAAAGCAGAGTGGTGTCTTTAATGCCCACAGAGAGCAGATGGGCACTGGGAGTTGGGCCCTGCAAGGTTGACTAAGCACATTGGTAAGGCTGTGAGCCACACCATGAGGCTTCCTGGCGCAGTGTGGGCAGAAAGCATGACGGTGAGTTGTGAGAAGATGAATTCACACTTCGAGTATGGCCCCCTGGCACTGAGAGCCTGTAGGTACAACCATAATTCACACTCACTTGGAAGCCCCTTTCCTTTTGCCAAATTGGTAACTGTATAAATAGGACTCAGGATACAGAGCTTGAAAGAATAAACCATTGTTTTTCTTAAAGCCATGTTTAAAAAGAAGAAATAATAATCCCCCTATGCTTTTGTCCTGCGCTTTGCATGCTAGTTAGAATGCACTTTCCTGGGAAATGCATTATAATAACAGGCAATGTTTAGCATCACATTTGATGTGAGCACATCCCAGTGATTAAAATCCAGGCAACAGAAATAAACACATCAGCAGGACATGCTGCACAGTACTGAATTGGGACTTCTTTGTTTTATGACTTTCTTGAACCTTAAATACTGTGTGAGAAAAACATTGTTCAAACTCGGCCATCTGTATTTGGTTTGAGTGCATTACAATCTTCAGTAAACATTTTAAGCCTAAAATCAGAAAACCTGCTTGTACTTGTGGGAGACTAATTGTGACAGTAAAAGGTGGCTTTGTAGCAATAGAATTGTTATATTTCTTTTTTTTAAGTGAATTTATTAGAAATTTCTTGGTTTTAAATGGGGCTACTCCATGTTAAAGTGGCACAGTCCATTATGCTAAGCAGAGGGAGAAACAGTTCCTTGTAAACAGTTTTCTAGATATCAATATTCCACTTCAAAGTAGGAGGAAAGTTTTAAATTATTGCAATTTTCAAAGCTGAAGACCTGAGGCAAAGAAAAAAGCCCTGGAGTTCAAGGTCAGAATTTTGTTTTGACAATCTCAAAACATATCTTTTCAATGCAACTTCTTAAATATGCTATTAAGTTTAATTTTCAATACAAAAATTAATTTTGAATGAGAAAGCCATTCAGTTAGAAACTACCAAAACATTCTGACAGTTCCAAAATTTTATTTCCACCATAGTTTTCAAGTCAAGATATTTGTGAAAGCCAACCCTTTCCCACAAACAGTCTCAATTGCTGTGAATCAGCATGTTCTGTCTCTGAAGACTTTATTACCAGCATGACACAAAGGCTCCCACCTCACAAGACCTCTTCTCCAAGAGCCTGTTACTCTCCACCCTCCTGGGATCTGTCACTGCAGCAAGAGCGCTGGGTTTGGCTTCTGCCTCTCACTGAGAGACGACATCCTGTTGCCAGCTGCAGTTCTCAGCAGAAGCCTTATGTCTGCTGAAGTCTGCTCTCTCTCCAGGCAAATGACAGAAAATAACAGGAAGAACACAGGGTAAGAAAAACACTGCACCTGCAAGCATCGCCTCATACCTACCTCTTGGATAAAGCTTCAGATCCTTAGAAAGATCACTTGGAGAAGATGACCGTGAAGAGGACAAAACTAGCCATACCACCCACAGCTCCTTGAAATCTCACAGCCCCTGCACAGATGTACAACAGTAGCCATCAGGACACGTGGTGGTATCAGAATTATATTTTAATCATCCACGCTGAAAAGCATTGAAATGGTCTTGCTTGTCATTTGTCCCTCCTCACTGAAAAATGCAACTCTGGCTTCCAACTCACCCTCTGAGCCTCTCTTGGCCAAGCCCATGGTCACAAATGTCTGTTACCCCAGACACATCACCTCAAGTCTCCCCAGCCTTAGCCTCAGCACAGACTCCTCCGCAGTCCGGCTTAAGCACCCCAGGGATCCTCTCACTCTCCCAGTTCCCTGTTCCCCATACCAGAGTTAGCAGCTGCTCTCATTGCTCTTGAGCTTTACTCATGGAAATCTCAGTCCAGGTACAGGGGATGGAAAAAACTGACTTGATCCAGGATAAGATTTTCTGCTCCACTCACTAGATGTACTTGGGTGCTGAACTAGCTGGTTTTATGTGTCAGCATCATTCTGCAAGTCTTAGTAGGTTAACCAATTGAAGCCAGACACAGCAAAAAGCAGGCAGGAGATACAGACAACTACATGCCAAAATAGGATAAAATGAAAACTTGGTTTCTAAACTGTATGCAGAAAGACTGCCTACACCTTCCCACTCTTCCTTCCTCTAGCACTGTCAGCATCAGGGGCTTTCTGTGCCTCTTGGATGATTAAAGACATCCAACCTTTGGCCTCACGCCTTATAGCTCCACCCAAGGCATGCTGTAATTCCCTAGAAATGCACTGTTTGTCATGTTTTATTATTTAATTACACTCTGGCTTTATTTTTTATGATACGTGTCTGTTTCTTGACTTGCTACATGTGAATTTTTATGCTCTTGAAGGCAAGACTGTGAGCACAGATGCCTTGCAAACCCCACCGATACCAGAACTGCTGTGCTCAGCACCTGTCCTCTTCTCTTTGCCTGCAAAGCATGGCCCTACCAATTAGCACAGCGCCAGCAGCAAAGTCTGCATCGTTGGGATCTCAGAGTGGACAACTTCATCATGTCACATTATATATCTGCAGACTCCCAATTATCCTTTACAACACCCTGGTAATTCCTTAAATAAACAGAAGTGACCCACAGAAGCAAATAAGCATTTATTGGAAAAAAAATATCAAGTAGGGAGGTATTTTCTTTGTAGATTTTTATTCAAAGAAGCAACATCAGCAGACACCAGAAAGAACAAATGAACAACACACCTAGGATATTGATCAGAACAAGAAGAGGAGAAAAAAAAGAAGAAAGGTGAGTGACTTGGTCAGTCCTTACCAGGTCCAGGCATGAATGTTGTGCTTTTTGGAAGTGTACAGTCCTTAGGATGGAAGACAAGCAAATCAGCTTGATGTAGCTTCATTTCTCAGGGGTTGGCCTAGCTCAGTACATGCAGAAATCTGTGGCAGTACTGATAGCTGACAAGCTATCCAGCTTGTTGAGAGACAATAATTATTTCCATGTCTCGATTCTCAAGGTCCTTTTTCACATGAATTCCCATGGAAGTTAGTTGAGCAAAAGTTTGAAGAATTTCCCCCAAACTAGGAAAATATCATAAGGTTATTTACAGTAAATGCAAACTACAATTAAAGTTGGATGGTATGCTCTAGAATCACTCTCATTCTTACTAGCCACACTGATCTTATTACTCTGTTTTTTTTCTTCTAGTTTGAACATTTGCAAGAAATACAAATCTTACCTAGCTGATAAATTCTTCCAAATAGGAAACTGCATATTTAGAAGTGCATAAGGAAGGAGGAGTCTTGCCTCCTTTCATTTTGCCCTTTCAGAGAAGGGAATTTGCCATTTGGAGCCAGCAAAGTCTCTTTGTTGTTGCCTTTCTGGGTCTCAGTTGATCGGTATTTCCCAAAACACAGCACTGCAGTTTGAGAGTTACAAGTAGAGTTCAACAATAACAGAATTCTTTTTGTTTTGGCAGAGGTTATCTCAGTTTGGAAACTTTCTCCCTGAGTTTGATGTCACTTATAGCAGTCAATATGGCCATCCAAAAAAGTAATGCTAAGTAAATAAAGTTACTGCAACTTCTGCTAAGGCAACAGACATCATTATGTGTTTCCAAAATTTTTTGTAGTCCAGGGTTAACAAACAAGAGATGTTTCATTATGTCTATATGCATATACATATATATATATAGTATATATATTTATTTATATATATATATTTATATATATATTATTTTTTTTTAATATATTTATTTATTTATTTATTTAAACTGCTGCATACTCTTAAGGACTAAATTTGTGTAACAGTCAGATCTGAAGCACAGGGCAGGCCTGTTGTCTTTATAATTTCTGCCAGAGCCTACAGAATCTATCCTGACATTAAGGATGTAGTAACAATAATCTAGTCCTTTTGGCTAGCTCAAATCCTTCTGAGTCTGAAATTGCCAAACATCAACCAGAATACTTTTGTGAGCCTGAAGAAAGAGATGCTGAAACAATAACTGACAGGGTGTCTCTCCTATGTTAATTGTTAGCTCAAAGGACTGCCCCAGGACACTGAAAATGCCCATGTTGTTAACTATTTATTGCACAGGAAGGAGGGGGAGACATGACCCTCCCTCTTCAAATACCCAAAAGCATGGGAGTGAGAAAAGAAACTTAAGATAACCATTAATAAAATTCTGGCTAATATGCATGACATTTGCACAAATGTTCCCCTTACAAGAACACATTACCTCTGTTTTTCACCTTGCATCTTCTTTATCTTTCATCCCTAAATAAAATTAACATTGAAGTTCTCTGTCTTTAACAATTTGCGCATGAAGCATCATTTGCCACAACTTGATTTTTAGAGTTAGCTTGTAACCTGTAACATAAAACATAATTAAACATCACTCCATACCATTACGTGGAATAAAACCTAGGGACGTTTGCCTCGCCAGTGGGTCATGGGCAACTTTACACGCTAAGAGATATTGGAATGGTTCCATAAGGATTGTGGGCCGCTTACTAGATCATTTTTGCAACAGCCTGAAGTTTCTTGATAGTTATGATATGACATATCAATCATGATTCTTTTTAAGTAGGAGTCTGTGAATCCCACAGCTACAAGGCCTTGGAGAATCAATTTGCAATGTGACTTTGAAAAACTTAATTTTTGAGGGGAAAATTTTCATTTAGACGTTTTGATATTTTTATCACTCTTGGAGCCTTCTGTTTTTAAATTGGATTGGCTTCCTATGAAATCAGTCAATACTTAACTATGTAGTAATACTTATTGCATCAATTTACTTGGCCTATTACAAAGAACAGGAAGTCTATCCTGTATTTAAACAAAGTCAGGGATGTTTTCTGTTTAGTTGTCTGTCCTCTGTCTACTCATTCCTATAATTTACTCATGTTTTTGACTAGCTGTGAGCTAAAGTTTGCATACACCTGCCTGCAACTATTTCAAGGTGCCTTCCCTGAACAGCAACAGCTAATATGGAGTCTTAGCATTGAATAACTTTCCTTCTTCCTTACTGATTTCCTGTGGTACAACCTAGAAATGCAACAGAAATCACCATCTCCATTTGGTCCAGTCTCCTGATCACACAGACTGTAATGTCTGGTTGATTTACAACTCATATCTTTTAGATATATTGTTTTAAAGACTTCCTTACGGACAGTCTACTACATACCTTAGCAATTTTCCAGTAATTACTTATCCTTGTATAACTTATTTTTCAATTTATTCCCAGGTTAAATCTGATTAGCTTTAAATGTCCAATACCTAGATTTTGTAAAACCTCTTTCCCAAAGATCCCTGAAGTATCATCTACTTTTGCTCAGATCCATACTTTGAAAATGGAGATGAAGACATTTTTAGTCTTTTTTTTTCCTGCACAAACCAAGTTATGATGAAAAGTGAGAAGCTAAAAGAAACCAGAGCAGAATCAGAGTGGGAGTGAAGATGAATAGTGATGATGCCAATGTTGATTTTCTCTTGCTTCCCTGGAGCAACTAATGTCCCAGTGTCCCATGACGCTGTGAGATGTGGAACATAACCAAACCCTCCAGCCACTTCACTAAGTCCTCTAGGTACCAAAGCCAAAAACAACATCATGGGTGTGTCAACTTCATTAGCGATGATTAAAAACGATCGCACAATTGAAGCGTTTTGCATGGATCAGCAAAAGAATACTCGACAACTTAAATCCAAATCCAAAACATCTTATTTCACTGTTTGGCTATTAATAATTGCTTATGTGATTCCACAAGTGAAGGTAGCATTTAAAAAATACAAACAGGATAAGACCTGTTCTTTGCAATGAAATGTAATTTTAGCAAAACACCTGCAAAACAGACATGCTTCTGGATTCAAGGAAACTAGCAAGGAACCCAGCAACTTAATAGAGCAGATTCTGGATATAAAACCGAACAGAGGATCTCATTTCCCCCAGTCCTACAGCACATGCATTATGTGTACATGTGAACAGGATACCTCCACTCCACATTCTATCATTTGAATAAAGAAGGCACCTTTCATCTGCTGGAGCAACACGAAAGAAAACAAATAGTGAACTTTTTTGACTCTGTCCCAAATACCCTCCTATGCCTTCTTCTTTGGGCTCTGAACAGTGGGCATGGACTTTGCAGTCTCCCTTTGCCACTCTTATCACCATGTGAGACTTCAGTAACACAGCAAATTCTAAGGGCAGTTCTTGAGGACCTGGCTGGTGATTTTGGCACACAATTTCAGATTGTAACTGTCCAACAGACATCATGCGCTCAATACGGCAAAACCAAGAGCTGATTCCAGGAGACCACCTGTTGAGCCCACTAAGGGTTTTCTCCAAAGTAAGGACTAAATAGGAACTACAAGATCAACCCAAGGTGCAAAAAAAAAAAAAAAAAAAAAAAAAAAACAAAAAAAAAGATTAAGAAGAAACTCTTGACTATACTAATCTGTAGATTTGGGGGGGCGGAGGGGGAAGTAAAATAAAATAGCAGGAAGTGTTTCAAAGAGTAAGCAAAATGACAGAAAGGCACCACAGTAAACATAATAAGCATGTTCCCAGTAGCAAAAGTGTGTTTCCTCTTCTATCCGTCATGCTACAGCAACCAATAAAACAAAGCAGATAAAATGTAATATAAGATCTGCACTGATTTATTTCTTTGATTTGTTATTTTTTAGAAAATAGCCATCCACAAATAAAACCAAATCAAGTCTGCTATTGCTCTTCAGCAGCAGGAGGGCAGACTGTAGGACTGGGAGCTCTTCAGATGTTATTTCCCTGCAATGCCGGTGGTCTTAGGTTCCTGGCCTTTTTAAACTCTTTGTGCAAGCCAGACCATCATAACAGAGACTGGGAAGAATTAACATCATTGCAATAGCAATAGTAACAGTCCAGAGCATTATTCGCTACACTTAAAGAAATGGATGGTAATTCCAAGTTACACTGAAATATAAAAATATTTCAAGGCAATGTGTATAATCAGTTTAAACAAAAATCATCAATTACCATAAGGCATACTGGTGTTTTCAAAAACTACAAACTTGATTAAAAAAATAACATATAAGAACATGAAATTTAGCTAAGGAAAGAAAAACATAACCAGGGCTTCTGAAAACCCTCTTTAAGAACAACATCTAATTTACAGAACACAGAGATACTACTTTTATCTGTTAATTAGCTACTCATGAAAGCTTAATTCTGCTTGACTCGTGCATAAATAACTCCCACCAACAATAATGGAAAGCTGTGAGTATATATTGAGAGGACAGTATTGCAAATAAAATGTTGATACAAATGATCTGTTTTCTAATAATTTCTGCCCTCAAGAAACAAAGTTTTACAAAATTCTTTAATGACTATATTAATTCTTGCATATATGGTGAATTTTAAGGACAGCAAAAATATAAAGCTAAGCAAATTAAATTCTTGAACATAAACCATGTGTGCCAAGGTTGTACAAATGATATAAAAGATAACCACTTTATATCAATGCCTTACAATATCACCATAACTTCAGGGCTGTCACGTGCTTTCTAAGTGCATGCTTCTTTCTAACAATACATGTAATTTGTGCTGAAGCAGCACTGCTTATCTTATGTGCACTCTGTGACTCTAAGACTGTCATTTTATCCTGATTAAAATACAGCATAAGAAAAATTTATTTTCACACTCTGCACTCCTAGACCTAAAATGATGTACACTGAAATAGGGACTTGCCTTGTTGCTTCTACATGCTCCAATGTCTTTGAATAAAAGATGAATGAATATTGAAATTATATTTCAAATTCCTGGTATCCTAAACTTTCCTTCTCTGCATTGCACAGGTTTCTGTTTTAGGCAGATGGGATTCTGTTTTTTCTATTTCAATTCATGAAAACTGTGTATTTCACCAGGTCTTCAGGTCTTAGACAAAGATTTGTTAAAATATCAGTGATTTAATTTTAATTATTCACAAGTATTTTAATGAAATTTCATTTAGGTAATTACCGTTAGAAACTAATAATCTGACATTTATCTCATTTAAGCAGGAGTTCAAAATTAAACACCAGCTCACTAATAATAACCATAATTTACCTCATGTTCATGTTTGTTTCCAAAGGCTATTTAGAGGATATTTCATATGGTCCAAACAGATATGGTTTGATTTTCTCACCTGGTTCTGACAGTATCAGTAACTGATCCACATTTGGGGTTAGACCACTCAGAAATGCACCAGTAAGCCTTCTCAGAATTTTTTTGCTATCCTTATCCTACATAAACATCCTAATCATGACATATTATGAATAAAAGTTAGACATTACTGAATTATTTTCTGCCCAACATGCACAAATAGATGACAGACTAATAGTTAAGGCACCTTAAGTCCTCTCTAAATCAATGCCTGTTTTAAACACAGATTTCTATAGTCAATTTGAGGATCATTTTTTATGTTTGTAGAAAGGTTTTGTCCATCCACTGTAAGGAGAGTACAGACAACTAAGATAAAACAGAAACTAGTGAACTCCTCTGTGTGTGAAATCTGGGAGAATAAAAATTGCATAATGCCATATCGAATTGCTATCAGCCAGAAA
This sequence comes from Lophotriccus pileatus, assembly GCA_035583135.1. Lineage (NCBI taxonomy): Eukaryota > Metazoa > Chordata > Aves > Passeriformes > Tyrannidae > Lophotriccus > Lophotriccus pileatus. The sequence goes on along the minus strand of JAWWES010000081.1, from coordinate 109,593,304 downwards.
ACATTGCCGAATCTGGATCTGTGTACACTACTTTCTCCAAATAAGGTAGTTTCCTCAAAAGGGAGGTTAAGCAGCAAATGCAGAAAGTTGATACAGGAATCTTCTGGTCTTCTGTTACACCACCAGTGCCAGAAAAAGGGTTTCACAAGCGTCCTGTCAGGAATATGAATGAACAATATCTGTACAGTCACTAGGAGTGAGACGAGCCACAAAAGTATCAGTATAATAAGACAGATTCAGTGGAAAGCTTTATTTTCATCATTCTCCTCAAAAGATTCAGGCTTTTGGAAAGTTTCTTAGGTTTTGCTGCTTTTAAACACAAAGAGAAACATGCATCTCTTAGAACTGCCTGTTTCTCTGATAATAAGGAACCACTGAGTTTAGACAACTTCAAATACACTATTTTAGTGATCATCTGCATCTAAGCAGATATTATCAGAGAATTATAGAATATCCTGATTGGAAGAGATCCACAGGGATCATGGAAGTCCAATACCTGTGCTTGCACAGGACAACCCTAAGAATCACACCGTATGCCTGAGAGCATTGTCTGAACACTTCTTGAACTCTGGCAGGTTTGGGGCTGTGACCATTCCATGGCCCAGCCATGCTCTGAGAGAAAAACCTTTTCTTAATATCCAACCTAAACCTCCTGACACAGTTTCATGCTATTCCCTTAGGTCCTGTCACTGATCACCATAGAGAAGAGATCAGTGCCTCCCCTTGTGAGGAAGTTGTAGACTGCTGTGAGGTCTCCCCTCAGTCTCCTCTTCTCCAGGTTGAATAGACCAAGTGATCTCAGCTGCTCCTCATGAGCTGCCACTCCTCTAGACCCTTCACCATCCTCATTGCCCTCGTTTGGACATTCTCCAATAGTTTTACATCTTTTCTTATACCGTGGCTTTCAAAACTGCACACAATATTCCAGGTGAGGCCGCACCAGTGCAGAGCAAAGCCAGACAATCACCTCTCTTGACTAGCTGGCGATGCTTTGCCTGATGCCCCCCAGGACACAGTTGGCCCTCCTGGCTGCCAGGACTCATATTCAAGTTGCTGTTGGCCAGGACCCCCAGGTCCTTATCCATGGCTCTGCTTTCCAGAATCTCATTCCCCAGACTGTACATACATTCAGGGTTCACTAGACCCAAGTAAAAAAATTCAGCCTTTGTCTTTGTTAGATTTCATACAGCTGATGATTGTGCAGACCTCTGGGCTAAACCTATTAGATATTATTATTTAGATGCATGTAAATAATGTTACTCTTATCTTGTCCTCCCCAGTGACTGCTCTAATCATTTCTTGATCAGATGGCTAATACTGGGTTCCAGTCCCCAAAGGGATGGGACCACCTTTCAGTTTTTTATCCAATCAATGTTTACACCACAGAAAATGCACTAGAAATAACAATTAAAATTTCATTAAAATCATCTTGCATATTCCTAAACCACCTCAAAGAGGAAAATACTAAAAATATTGAAATTCAGCATCAGATAAATGACATGCTTTCTTGTTCACATGCCAAGGTTCACTAGCTCTCTAAAAAAAGTGCATCTGACAGAGGTCCTAAGCACCAGCAGAACCACCACAAAACACGCCAGTCTGCCAAAGTCCTTGCAGAAGACATGAAAGCAAGAAGCTTCCTGTTCTGCTTTTCGGTGTCAAACTTTCTCCTCCTCACTCTTCTAGATACCCAGGGCTTGTTTTTTTCTGGATTACAGTTGGTGAGACATGGCAGATCTCCTGCTGGCTGCAGCTGGGGAGCAGCCCTGTGACTCCTCAGTGGGCTGTTTGAGAGCTCACCCAGGGACCGATGTCTCCTGCGCAGCTCACCCCTGCCAGTTCTCCAGACAGGCTGCTAAGGCCAGCAGGGCAGACCACACAGGCTGCTGCAAGCACTGCCACAGCAAACATTGCCACTCTTGCAACACACCAGATTCCCGTGCCTGAGGAGCTGCTGGTGTAAATAGGCAGTTGCTTTTCATCCTTAGACCCTACCTCAGCCAAACATTTACTATACATAAAGAAGCGCACACTTAAATACACTGCTATGCTGCAAACCAACACAGTAAGGATTTGCTCAGTCAAAGATTTACTTAGAAGTAGGTTAAAGTTTCAAGCTTTTTGATTTTTTTTTTTTTCTGGAAAGATTAAAACTCAGAAAAGAGTGAAAACACCACAGGGGAAAAATATCCATAAAAATGCTCATAACCAGAATCTTGCAGTAATTATTTCAATACTGACTGAAATACTTCACTGGATATTGGGAATTGGTGTGAATAAGCAGTTGGTCCAGTAAGCTTGTCCACCTAAACTAAGCTTTAATTTGTGAAAAATTTAGCCTTTAGGATGAATACTCTAAAAAGCCCTGGCTATTTTGCAGCCTCAAAATAATTTAGCTCTTCATCTTTCCCAAGTACTCCTTGAACTCCTCCCTGGTTATTTTGCAGACTCAAAATAACTTAGCTCTTGATCTGCCTCAAGTGCTCCTTGAACAGCTTGGGTGAGCTGAAGGCAAGCCTCTTATTTATTCTTTATTCCTGTCAATTATAAAAGGAGACAAAAGTCAAAATACCGATGTTACTTAACAATTTATGGTTTTACGTATCATAGACTTGAAAGTACATTGTATTTGCTGTATGAGCCCTTTCATTCTTATGTATTTGTCTTATCATATACCACAAATCATTTTATGCCTACAACTGCACACGGAATCCACAAACATCATAAACCATTACTCTTTGTCTGCAAACTGATGTGTGCCAACTACAGCGTATAAGATAATGAAACACTTCACATATTATTGGCAGAGTATATGAGCTGTTAAATATGGGACCTCACAGTCTTATAGCCAAACACCTGGCAAAGTTGAAATGAATTCCACAGGTTTGGTAAAAGCTCATTTTTCGTCACTTATTCCATGTCTACTCAGAGGAATTTGGTTGTATAAAAGTCAAATATTTATGGTTCAGTGCCTGGGGAAGAGCATCTTTCCCATCAGCCTCTCCAAATAAAAAGCAATCCAGAAAGCATTGTTTAGCATTCTGCCAAAATAAGCCTTCCTTGGAGGCTGAAAAGGTTTGGCAAGAATGGCATCTCACAACCAGCATTTTCTCTCCTGTTTTTGCCCAGTCATTGAACTCAACTTGGATCAGCAGAATATAATGAAAAAGGTCTTTCCAAACGCCTTCTGTTCAAGGGAAGACAGGAAGCTCTGTCATAATTGAACCTGCTCATTGCTTCCTCTCTTCAGTCTGAGAAGTTCAGACAGCCTGGATGAGTCACAGAGAACTTAGAGATGACTTCTGTGGTATTCAGCCAAATCAATCACAAATTTCAAGTCCTGAAGCCTAACCATCTGTAAGAGCATCTCTTCAATGAGCCTGTTTCTCGAAATTCAGATTGAACATTCCAAGGCTCCTTCATACATATGGACAGCCTAATCTGCAGGATCAAGTGTTTTGAAATTGCCATTTGACTTCAGAAAGCCTGATGAGTGCTAATGTATGTGAAAAGCACTTTTTTTTCCAAAACAAACATTTCCAAGTCTATGGTGTATTTTTTGAACAGGTATTCTCACTCACAGCCTATTGTGACCCTGAAAGCAACACACATGTCCATGCTGGAAGAAAATAATTACCAGAGATCTCATCTCATCTGCCCTTACAGTTGCTTGTAGTGTTGTCCTGGAGATCCTCTTTTCATAGTTTTATGGTTTTATGGTTCTCAGACACATCCTTGGACAGCATAACGCATCCTGTCAAAACTAGTATCACAAAGTCTCTTAGAGATGGGACACTAATAGGGATGAGATGCATAGAAGAACTGAGTGGATCCATAGTGATCCAATGAACTCAGTGCTCCTGCCTAATCTACTTGAGCTCTGTAGGAGGGTAACATCCAGCACACTCTTGTGGGTTATTTAAAGGCCTACTAAGAGACTGAAAACATATAGCTGAGAAGGATCCATTCAAAAAAACAGGAAAGTCAAGGAAAGATAAAAGTATTCAGGACCTCTTGCATCTAGAACATCGGTTAAAACATGGGATAATCCAAGTTATTCCCATCTGACAGCTGTTCGGTAGCCTACACAAAACGACGCAGTGGTTTCAGTCAGTTGGCAGACAGATGTTTACAGTGTAGCTGGAAGTACATGGCAAGCTCAGCAGAGAAGCCAAGCAGCTTTGCTAGGTTAACACACCAGCGATAATGGAAGAAAGCATCCAAGTCTGATACTGCTCACCCCAACTTGCCGTTCATGGGGTCAGTCCAGGTCACAGCCAAGAAGCTGTGCAGGAAGTGCTTATGCTTCTGCTATCTGCTCTGATTGCAAATACAGGAGTCCAGACAATACAGCATTCCACACAGATGCTAAATTAGCAATCGTAAGCACTTTTTAAGTAATACAAGCCTCCCATAAAAGAAGCCCCAACAACTACACGTGACTGTTGTTTATATTCCTTTAGGCCCTAAACAATTTTGTCTTGCAAACTGACTGAAACATGAATAATCCCAAAATCTCAGTGGTCTTGGCCTCCTTGAGAGCCAGTCTTGAAGTGTGGACTAAGTGCCCTCGACTTTTTCCCCAATGAATACACACAGTCAGCTGGCTCATACAGCACAGGGCTGAGTTCTTCAACCAGTTTTTCTCCCCAAAACCATGCATGCAGTCAATGCATCCGTTCTTTGGAGGAGAATGCTCAATGAGGGAAAACTGAAACACTCAGGGTTCAAAAGGGCAACACAGGCAATTGCTACTGAAATTCAACATCCAAATTACTTTCCTATTCCGTTCAAAGGCAGCTTGTTGCTGGTTTGTCTTTAAGAAATATCATTTGAGAATGCTTGTAATGAACTTGGTTTCAGTCACTGGCACCTATCTTTTTGTCACCACAAGATGACCCCTGTGCTGATCGCTCTGCAATCCCTGAAGAAGACTGATGAATCCCAGCCAGTGCCAGGGCCCTGAGTGCTTGCATTTAGTAGCCTCACCCAGCCTCTCCAGAGGCCACCCCTGACCCTGCCCATGGCCCAAGAGGCCCATTTCACCCAAACCCACTCCCCCATCATCACAAAGATGATGAGGGGTCTGGAGCATCTCTTATAAGGAGAGACTGCAAGAGCTGGGCCCGTTCTGTGTACAGAAAGGAAGACAAAGAGGGAATCTCAGTAATGCATATAAATATCTCAAATGCCAAGAGGATGGTACCAGACTCCTTTCAGTGGTGCCCAGCGACAGGATGAGGAGCAACGGCCATAAACTGAAACATAAGAAGTTTCATCTCAACGTGAGGAACTTCTTTCCACTGAGGGTGGCAGAGCACTGGAACAGGCTGCCCGGGGAGGTGGTGGAGTCTCCCTCGCTGGAGACATCCAAAACCCACCTGGACGCGTTCCCGTGTCACCTGCTCGAGGAGATTTTGCCTTGGCGTGGGGGGGGGTTGGACTGGATGATCTCCAGAGGTGCCTTCCAACTCACGATTCCGTGAGCGCAGCCGGACGGCGGCGCCGGGCCCGCCGTGGGGCCGAGGCGGCGGCGGAGGAGGCGCTCCAGGGGCGGGCCGGGCCGGGCCGGGCCGAGCGGCGGCGCCGCCAAGGCGTTGGGCAGGGCGGCATCTGGCGGCCGCTGCCGGCCCTGCCGCTGCTCCGCGCCGTCATTCGCCACGAAGCGCGGTAACCTCGTCCCTGTCGATTTTCCAGCGGCGAGCCGACCCGGGTGCCTTTTTCCGAGCGGTGCGTTCTGACCGGCGGCCTCGGGCTGGCTGCCGCCCGCTGGTCAGAACACACCGCTCGGAAAACACAGCTCGGAACCACACAGTCAGTCGGGCTGAAAGAGGGTCGTCTGGTCCAACCTCTCTGCTCAAGCACGGTCATCCTGGAGCAACGTTGCACAGGACGGAATCCAGGTGGTTCTCGAATATCTCCAGTCAGGGAGACTCCGCGAACTGTTCCAGTGCTCGGTCGCTCACGCAGTAAAGTTCTTCCTCGTATTCAGGTGGAAATTCCTGTGCACCAGTTTCTGCCCGTTGCCTCTTGTCCTGTTGCTTGGCACCATGGAGGAAAGCCTGGCTCCATCTTCTTGGAACACCCCCTTTAGATAGTTATATGCATTAATGAGGTAAGTCGCCCCACATACCCTCATGGTGAGCACCCCTGCAACCACCAAATACTACCATTGGCCCCCTAACAGATAGCTCTTCCTCTCCTGGTGAGCCGGTCAAGTGTTAGAGAGAATAATTTGCTTGTGATGGGAAATTACAGCTATTTAGCAGCCATGCAGGACACCTCTGACACACCAGCCATGCAGTGGCTTCAACAAGAAACGAGGCAGGTGCGTAACAGGGCTCACAGAACAGAGAGCCGGGCCAGGAGGGAGGCATGGAGCATCCGCCACTGCAGAGAGAGACAGATACAGAGCACCGACAGCCACCCGTGCCAGGGATCAGAGCAGATGCAGGATCTGAAATCCATGCTTTCAAGGAGAAACAGCACGTAATGTTTAACAACTTCAAATGGTCATGACACAAGTTTGAAATCTCTTCTGAAGGAACAGCATCTCTACTAATCCATTTCCCACTCTGAGCACACCAGGGCAGTGGTTCAAGGATGACTCGGAGGGAAGGCTGCCATTTCCTGACTCACTATCCCCATTTCCTGTAGCCTGGCCTTTCAAGTCTCCATCCCATCACCAGCTCCTGAAGTAAACCCTCTTATCATGTGAAGTTCAGTGAAGTCACAGCCCCCCCCCCCAGACTGTGTCTATCCATACTCTCCCTCCTCCATGTTTTTGTCTGGAAATTTGTTGCTCATACTGTTAACAAGAACATTTTTCCCACTGAGATCCAAGTAAAATTATTCATAAAAGGTTTGCCAGTAACTGCATGGATTGTGAGAGTTGACAAAATTATTTTGTACCTATGCATGTTCTGATGCTGTGAAAAGGCTTCCAATTTGGCTTTATTCATAAAAAAAGTTGAAAAGTCACCTGATAGCACTCCTTCTGTCAAAAATGCAAGTAGAATGAACACAGAGGTATTCAGTAAAGAAACCTCTCATTAACAACAGCAGATTTGAGACAGGGATGATACTCCCAAAAAGATTCCTCACTATCTCAGTGAGGAATATCACTGAGGAATATCATGCTTTATCTGCCTCCTCCAAAAATGAATGGGAGAACAGACCTAAACAAGAACATACACTGAGACATTTCACAGTGATAAAGGTTACAATCTCACAGCTATAATCTTAACCAGTTAGCTGTGTCTGTTTTGGTCTGTTCAGGCAAACCTAATTAACAACTTCAAACAGCATTTTGCAAAATACCAGCTCTAATCTTAAAATATATAAATCACTGGGGAAAACTGCACTTTGCCCCTGATCTGCTATGTTTATTTCTGCAGAGACCTTTTATACTCAACTTCATTCAAGTGCACAAAAGTCTAATAAAATAGATTAAATTCACTTATGTACATCTCACCCCCAGGAGGCTGTGAGCTTGCCTTGGGTAGCCTTAAGGAGATGTATTCTGGGCCCACTTTGGCTGGACCTGTGTAGTAATTACAAGTAGAATAAGCAGGGGAGGCAACCACTCTGACCACACACCTGCAATGCCAGGCAACGGAAATTCACATCCCTCTGTTCTAAAAGAAAAACAGAAGCACTCACAGCTTTGCAGAAGTCTGGAAAAATTACTTGGTAACAAGGAAAAACAAGGAGAGATCAAAAGTGATTCATCTTCTATGCTAATGTCCTGGCTCTGAAAGTAAAGCAAGCAAAATTTCCTGACTTTCTGCAAACAAAAGAAGCAAAACAGTCTGTAGCAAGGGTGAGAAGGAGAGGAGGGGAGGGGCCTGCAATACAACTGCATTGCAACTAATAGGAACTGAAAAGGTGCTGCATGAGAGAAAAACAGCAAATGCTCACAATAGCAAAGAGAGAGACACAAATGGACTATGAGTTGATGGGACATTAAGGCATCTGGCCTACAGTACCCAAGAATAGTTTTGGCAACCTTGTCCATGCACCTATCTGAGCAATATCCCAACTCCATGAAATGGTATGTGAGCACCAACCCTACACAATCATTTGGACTCAGGAAGGAAAGGCAGACACAGAGGCCAAAATGGCTCTGCAGAGCTCTTTGACCTGGCCTCCACCTATGCCAGTATCTTGCTTTTCAGAGAAAGGGATTTACGGTGTTCAGATGGAACCATAGGTCTGCTTCTTCTTGAGGTGCTCTCTAAACTCTTCTTCTGGCTTGCAAAGCTGCTGTCACCCCACTGGTGATCTCCCTAGGGGTGCTTGCAACCTTATTTTCCATCCCACACACTGGATGGGCACCATTTTCAACATTTACTGTGGATCTCTTCTTTATTTTCTTTGGTCTTCCATCTCTGTTGCCACCAACATGCAAACAATTTAAGAAGAATTCTTTCTGGCCGAGGGAAGCAACATAACAAAGCAGGGAATAGTAGACACAAAATAAGTTTCTGTGGCTGAGAAGGGTCCCATGTTGGGCAGACATAAAAACAGCAGCAAACAAACACAAAATCAATTAACCCATACCAGAGAAACTATCAGGGACTACATGAGAAACAAGCTTCAGAGGTACAAAGCTCAGTTTGTCCTAAGCAAGCCAGAGAGGCTGTTGACAAGTAAGTTTATCATTCTGTGTCCCGCCAACCTCCTATTACAGCATCCAGCAACCATCAGCCCACCCAAGTCCTACTGTCAAAAGAGCTGTATGTTCTCACTGACAAATGTAAAGAGTTGTGGAAAAATATGTTCAAACCCCAAAGCCTCACACACAGCACCTTACGGTTTTTAACTGTTATAAAACCACCCTGAGTAATTTCCAAAATCACAGCCAGACCCTAATGAATAACTTTTCATAACAATGTTGTGGATGTTTCTGTTAACATGTTGAATCTATAATTTTTAATTTCTTCGTTTGGAGTTACTCTGTTCTAATAGACTTCATGTTCCTTTCAGGAGACAGCAGACAACAATGCGGCTGCCCTCAGTCAGGGAGCATCTTCTGGAAGGAGGAGGAAGTTTTGCTTTTCCAAGAGCAGTTGAGCAACTTTTTGGGGAAAATGTTTCTGGAGTGCAGAACAAATCTGACAGAGTGGTGAAATGCACAAGGAGTAGGAGCCTGCAGCACAAGCAGAAAGAATAGCTCTGAGAGAGGCGGAGGACACATACACAACTAAGGGCCCAAGATGATATAAATACTTCTCTCAGGGTGCTGAGAGGGGGCTGTGAAGACTTCCTTACAGTGCAGGAAGCCACTGAAAATTGTGAGCTGAGAAAAAGACCAGAACATAAGGACACATTGCTTAATAGTGGGGAAGGCAAAAATGGGTTAAAAGCCTTAAATTTTAATTGTGTCCCAATTTCTTCCTTTAAAACAATTAATTGTTCTGGCTTATCCTCTAATGAAATCATGTTCTTGTTGGCAGCATATATGCTAAAATTGGAATGATACAGAGAAGATTAGCGTGACGCTGCACAAGGTGGTTTGGGGATAGCGAGAAGGCTCCACAGTACAGTAAAAATATTGACATACTGGAGCAAGTCCAGCAGCAAGCCACCAGACTGGTCAGGGGGCTGGAGCAGAGGCATATGAGGAGATGCTTAGAGAGAGAAGTCAATTCAGCTTGAAGAAGAGGAGGCTTAGAAGAGACCAGACTGCTGAAACTACCTGTCCTTAGGCTACAGATAAGACAGAGCCAGATTATTCCTGTGTGTGCCCGGTAATAGGCAATGGACTTAAGATGAAGAATGGGAAGTTCTAATTAGGTATAATAAAAATGTTTTACCATAAAGGTGGTCAAATACTGGAGTAAGGGATGGGGACTTTCCATCTTTGAAGGTGTACAGGGCTTGACTGGGCATGGCCCTGAGGAATCTGATTAGCTACACCTCCTCTGAGGAAGAGGCTGGACTAGATGACCCCCAGATGATCCATCCAATGTAAATTCTTCTGCAATTCTGTGAAATTTGGCTTTCTAGGTTCAAAGACTTGATGTTTTCAGTTATTCTTCACCTTAAAAACAAAGTGCAAGAAAGATCTCTGTCAGACATACAGCCCATGCAAGCTGATTAAAAAATGTCATGTCACTTTTGTGAACAGTGTTTATATTTTATACTCTTTTTGGCATATCAGATAAATAATACTTCTTATTTTTATGTTCCACAAGACACTGCTATCTTGGGCACTTGATTCTATTTGTTTTACCTGCCTTGCTCTCAACCCCTAATTTGCATCAACACTAATCCCTATCCTATTGCTTACCCCCTAAGGATTAAAAAGGTTTCTATAGGTAGTAGTCTGTATGATTATAGGGTAATGAAGCTCAAGATAGACATAGTTTGATTCCTCCACGTTTTTATTTTCCTAAGGGGAAATGTGTGTCCTCATCCAGTGCTTAGCCTGTCTTTTAAATTGCAAGTGATAGTTACAAAAGGATTAGGTTCCTTACCTACATATACACACATACACATGTCCTACATACACACCCGTACCAGAGATACAAAGTCTTGTTTATTTTTTTACATCGCAGGCTTTCAGAGAGCCATACCTTCTGCATGTGCAGTGCAGTGACTGAGCAGTGGTCCCATCCTTTGCTGTGCTGACCAGCTGTAGCCAGCCTATCTCAGGGAGGATTCCAGATTGCATTCTCACTGAGAGAGAGCACTTACACGGGACTACAATGCCTCTTCCACAGGTTCAGTCTTCACAGTCCTCCCTGTCGCATGGGTGGCTTTACTCTGTGTTCCAGGGACAGCCCTACCACACTAGAAACACTTTTCTCCTGTGTAGCAAAGCTGACAAAATGCAGGACACAGCTTGCCATGCCTTCCCTTACTGCTAGCTTTTGGGTTTACTTTACAAGTAAGAGATTAATATTGAGATGACAAGAAGTCAAGAGTCTGAGGTTCTTTTAGATCAGCCATTTTGATCACTTTTAGATCACTTTCCAGTCCTCAGTAGGCTACTTCATATCCACGTCTTAGCTCCACCATAGATAAGAAGGGCAATTATAGCAACAACACGGCAGAAGTTGTGGGATTTCACATATACAGAGCTCTTTGCAAACATAAAATGCACAAAAATATAAATTCTTTTCTGCAACCCCTTCAAAAGAAAATATGCAGAAGATGGTAATTCCGCACAGTTTCCCTGCTGGCATGGAGAAAGCAGTAGCATCAGTGGCAGAATGTTGAGTCTTTACACAGAATCTGTGATCTCAGGCAAGCAAAATTCATTAGTTTAATGAGATACTGCAAGTTAGTATCTCAGCCATTTCATTGCTTTGGCCCCTCAGAAGTGTGTTAGGGATTGATTACAATCACATAGTGTAAATTATTCTAGTTTGTTCAGTACCTCAAGTAAGCAGCAGTAACTCCTCGTGTGTTTGAACTCTGATGCTGGCATTCCCATGCCATACCTTGTTAGACATTCAGACAACTGCGCTAATCACATATTTCCTCTTACTTTAATAGGCCTTTCAGGAATGAACAAGCAATCCCTTGTATACTACTATGGTTCCCATCACTTGATGGTCACACTTAATTAAGCACTAGTTTAGTAGAGAGCTGGTTACACTTCATTTCATTAAGTGATTTCATGATCACCAGAGGTACACTGACAGCTCTGTTAGCTGAAGCTATGTGAAAAGGGGCAGCAGAGACAACAGTAACATTTTGCAAGCAGTTCCTCACCAGTGATTTTCCAGGCGCTACTCTTGCAGAGCACAGCTAGTTACATTTCCATTACCGTTTGGCTTTTTGGCTCAAAGCTATCTCAGACTTGAGGTATCATAGACCGTATCGTATTACTGCTACCTTTAGCAATGCTGGTCACCAAATCCTTAAAGTCATCATTTTTATATAAAGTAGATAATAAGAATTTCTTCATCTGCCTTCCCTCCTTTAGATATTTCCGTTCATGGTCAGCAAATAAATGTGAGTAAAGGACAACAGCTCGTTTAAAAAATGTAAGCAAGAATCAGTTGTGAAACAAGAGAATGTTGAAAGGTTCTCCAGTATAATAAACCAGGCAGTTTAAAAACACTGGGCAATTAACCCTAAAGTATATAAGTATCACATGACAGGAAAAACACAGGCAATATTACATAATGAACATTGCAGGATACATCTAAAAAGCACACATTAAAGCTTCATGCCACAAAACACTGCTCACAACAGTTTGTGTTCATTCATAGGGATATGTAACATACAGATGTTTTAATGTTTCTAATGTGAAAGCATTTTTCCTAATTGAACAGGGGGGATTTTGCATGACTGTATTTCAAACCTAGATCTACAGTTCAGTCTGCCTGTGTTTTAAGACATATTTCAGTTTAAGAGGGAAAGAAGTATTAGGAAAAGACCGTCATAAAGACGAATGAGATGAAAGAGGTACAGATGCATAGCAAAAGCCAAAAATATTGACAAAGACTTGATTTTTGTGGTGAAGCCCTTTGTCACAGAGATTTGTGTTCAAAAACTGTGAAAACTGACAAAGGATATCTCATATAAAAATAGCATTTTTGCTCTACCTGTCTTTTAGTTCAAATTGTGTGAAGACATAGCAGAATATTTATGATACACTATAAGCAGACAAGAAGAAAAACAAAAATTTCTTGTGCTGAAGAGCCAAATGATATGACTACTTGTTACTGTCATTCCTTAGAGACCTGCTCTATATAAGAGTCATAAGACTGACATACTAATGAAAAGCTTGCTACATATTTCATCTGTTTTCACTTTCCTATACGAATTATGCTATTATCATTTGTGGTGAGATGGGCTTGTCACCAGAGTCCAGAATATAAGGGAGCCACTTCATTCCTATGTGGAATTCTGTTTTGTGTGTCTTCACAAACACATATACATCACATAAAAACTAATTAAAAACCTAAAAAAATCCCTCATCTAGCAATGAAACTAGAAAACAATGTATGGAAAAATGCACCATGCCATCCCACATAGTTCACAACACAGTTATGAGAAGTTTCATGTAAATGGTGTGAACCTTGGCTTAGAAATTACACTTGTACTAACAGGGGGGGAAAATCCCCCAAACCTGCATTAATTTTTATGACTGAACTGCACAAAATATTGATCTAAATATTCTTATGACATCTTTCACACATGTACTCTTCACAGTAACTACGGTGAATCCATATCCCTGTTCCAAATTTCAAGGCAGAGTAAATGAATGCCAAGCATTTAAGTGACCTGTTGGAAGTTGTTTAACAAGTTAGAGTTATCCTGGCTGTCTCAAGCTCTCATACTACGCAAAGTACACCCCAACTACAGTTAGTGCTAAGTCATTCAGCCACAGATATTGTAAGCAGAAAGAAATAACATTACTTAGGTCTCAGAAAGTGATATTTTGTACAATCAATAAATTAAGGAAAAGGAAATCAGCAACAGGCTTTGAACCAAAAATGCAAATTCATGGCAAGGTTACTCTGATTTGGTTATCAAGAGAAGAGATTCTCACTGTCTTAAAAGGAAATCTCTAGGTGTTTCCAGATTAGATCTCTTGTTCTGCTAGCACATAAAACTTAACTCCTTCAAGAAAAACTTTGCATTTTTCAGGTAGGTGAAGCATAGCTCAGTAGTAACAATGACCTTACTAATGTACTAATGAACAAAAGATTACTAACTGTAACATAATCTAAATAAACACCCACCTCCATATCTCTTGAATATGGGTGACTTGACTCTTGAATGGATGACTTGTGAGCATATCTCACCCTGCATATGGCATATTTTAACTGACCATTTAACGAGTCTGTATCATGTACCTTCATATATTTCTTGGCTGCTGGTTATAAGCACTGACTGAGCACCTCAGTTTTAAAGTGCTGTGCATTCTCTGTGGTACTACAAAAGCAACATTATTGATAACAAAGACAAGTTCCAAAAGGGAAACCAGAAGAACATCCAACTAGAAATCTTCGATTTATACAAGACTCAGAGGTGCATGATTCAAATACCAGAAATTAACTTTCAGGAATTTTGGCAAGTTTTTTAGAACCAATAAATTGTTACTAGTTTTCCTTGGTATTCGTTTTAACATTAATAGTAGTGGATTCCTTCATACATGTTCGATTTTAATACCCACATCTGTGGGAATCCCTTTGGTATTTAACAGAAAAAAACTAAACATCAATTATGAAGTCATAGAAGGAAATCTAAAATATTTCTTTTTTATTAGGCAGATAGAGGTTGAAGATTTAGTCTTCACTGAAAGGTTTTGTCAGCATAACTGCTGTTAATGGTTGTGACATTTTTTCTTTGAGTGGCATAGGCAGAGCATGACAAAAGAATTCTTGACATCCATCTTTCCCATCTGATTTTATGTATATCTTCCACAAACTTGATATCTTATTTTGTCTTGCAAACATTTAAATTAATGAATTTTGTAGTCACCAAGCAACTGAAGATACACAAATCTGGGCTACAGTCCCACACATTTAAATCCTACAGCTTTTAAGCATCTCTTCTCCAGAAAGGATCAACTGCAAAAACTCTGAATATTTTTTTCTGAAGATGAACATGGGCTCAAAAAGAATGCATAGACTTGCATTCTCAAAACCTAAGAATGCATAGACTTGAATCTGGCAGCAGCTCATCAGCATCAGGGCTCTGTGGCAGGAGCTGGATCTTCAGCCTCTCCTCCGGTGGGAAAGGCATCAGGTTGTTCTTGGTGATCACCCTGACCTGACCACTCAGTTCTGCAGGTCAACAGTGAGGTGGCACAGCTCCAGAGTATGAAAGATGATGTAGCTGCACTGCAGCGAGAAATGAGCTTGAACTGACACTGAAGACTTTTTTAAGTATGTCTCCTGTAAGGCAAAGAGAGATGACAAAAGTACAAGTGCTCCCACTGCCACAGGGGTGGGAAGGAGAGGCAGGGGAAGGAGGCTGGGGAAACAGGTAGCAAGCTTGAGGGACAGGAGCCAATAAGAACATGGATTCTTCTCTCCCTGCTCCCCATCCCAAATTATACCAAAAACATCAGGAAATACCATAGTAAAAAAGCACTTTCTTTTTTGGTAAACCACCAGGTTCACTCTAAATAAACTGTTACGACTGGAATGTACCCAAATTTCACAGGCTGGAAAAGCAAAGCTGAGGTCCACTGATACGGTCTAAGTTTTTACTTGCAAATAGTCAGTGACCCCAATGTTTATTAAGTCTTAAGGGTTTTTTTTATAGCTGCTATCTCCATTACACAGCCATTTATGATATCCTACAATATTTTGCAGTAAATGCTTATAAAAAATCAATTCACATAGAAAAAGGCTGCAAGGAAAAGGACATAGAGAACAATCACATGGCTCTGAGAAGAAGAGGTACTAACCTCTGGTCACTGAAAACCATGACGGCTGTAATGGTTTCTTGATAGGAACAAAGCTAAAGACCATTTTATTGTTAACTAAGCTGATCTGTATAGAGTATATAGTCGTTCAGTAAGTTTTTATTTTTCCCATAATTCCACAGTATCCTTCTATGACTTGGCCAGTTCTATCAAAGAAGGTATATTATGCTTCCCAAGTGTATGCTTCCCTAGACAGAGCAAAATAGAAACAAAGACTTGACAAAATAATAGAAATAAATGCAGAGTGTAGAAGGACACATCTCTTCTCCCTCTTTTATTTAGAGGACAGACAAGACATTCAAAGACATAAGGAGGTAAACAAAAGTAAAAAGATTCTCTCTTTCCATACTGCATATAATTTTGCAGTGGAACTCACTGCCACAGGAAATCATTACACCCAAGAACTTCACAGTGGATATTTATGTGGATATCGGAAACAGAGCTTTCATGAGTGATAGTAACAAGTTGTTGAAAGTGATACTTAACTTTGTGCTTCAGAGATCACATCAGGTACTAAAAAGTTAGGTATCGATATGAAACCTGATAGGGTTCCATAAGTTTCTCATAATGAAAAAGTTGTGTGGCCCAATGGCTCAAGCACTGGACCGGGCCTCAGCTGAGCTGGCTTCTACTCCCATCTATGACCTCCTCTTGAACTTTGGAAAATCATGTGTCCTCTCTCCACCTCAGTTTTCCCATCTATTAAAAGGAAACTCTTAATCCAAACTAGATAATGGATATTAGGAACATTATTAGGTTTTGTAACTCCTCACTCCTTCTAGCTATTCTCAAAGCAAGAGATTTAGACCAGATGGGTATTGAACTCAGTCCTATCTTATTTACACATAAGTAAACAGGACCAGATTTTATATCTTTTTAAATAAAACCCATCTGAATTAGGCTCCCTAGCCTGGGTTTCTCAATGTCTCACCCCCTGAGCTTCAATGACTGGAAATTCACTGAGGCAGAAACTACATTTATTTTGTTTATAACATATTTATTTTAGGCCTTATTTAGTATACTAAAATATTATTGCTTTTGGACCCAGTATTTTAGTAGTGTATTTAGGAAATAAATGTGGCAATGTCATAGCAGGGATTAAAAAAAAAAAAAAAAAAAAAAAATAAAAAGGAAAGGGGAAAGAAATTTAGTTTTATTTATAATTTGATGTATAGGCACTGTACTGTAATGGAGTCTAAATCTCAAAAGTGTTGCTTTATATTTGCTTTATAGGACTATAAGAGCCAAATAATGACATTTAAATGATCTATTCCATTAACATTGTATCATTTTGTCAATCTGGAATGTATTTTAATCAAAAGCCCCCTTGAAATGGTCTCCTTTGTTGTATTTTCTTTTTGGCTCATTTTATCAACATCTGTTATGTTTATATAATATGAATTAAAACTTTGGAATGCTGTTTGTACTCAGCTACTTTTGCTGAGAATGTAATGTCGGAGGATTGGCAGTGTTTATGTAAATCAGTGCGGCTGACACAGCCATCATAAACAAATGAGAAAATATAACAAACACATTGTTCATGGAGGAAATGTTTGTTTTTAGAGTTGGCTTCAGTCTTACCAGATTGATGAAGAGTTGCTGATACTGGGGATCTGTAGTGGAGCGATTCAGCAGCATGGTTAGGGTACAACAGATTGGGCAGCTTCTCCACTGTTATCTGGAACAGGCAAGAACTCATTTCTCTTTCCTTCTGTGCAGCTTGTTAGAACCCAGGGTTCAAAAGCTTCCCAGTTTGATTCCTAACAAAAAGATTTCTAGCAGAGCTACACTGGCAGAGCTTGTCCAAACTTCATAAATTCTTTTGCCAATAAGGCTTAAATTAGCAATTTAAATTAAAACATTCTTTAGTTACAAAAATATCTTTTTCCCTTACTGTAACTGTATCTCTATTAAGACATTGTAAGTTGTATTGGCTTAGGGATGAGGTTTTTCATGCTGTTAAAATTCACACACCAAGTGGTAATTATATGACAGTATAGTACAGGAAAATGCAGCAAAACTGGTATCAGCCATCAGCTGAGCTTCAACTATTTTCCATAGGAATATCTATTTGTGTCCTGGCACTCATCGTACATAATTGCCATGCTCCTTCTTAACATTATTATGCCGGCCACATTCCCATGTGCAGACCAAGTTTCAGTAATACATGGTGAGTTTCCAGTCTGTATAAATTGCTCAAAACTACATTACTAGTCTTGCCTTAGTAACACATGATTTTCTTCCACCACGCTTAATGTTTACTATTCCTAAAAGTCCTTTGGTCATGTATCAAAGAGAAGAATGCTACATGCTTTTCAAGTTTGAAAGCTTTTATAAACACTCATCATTCAGAGAGGTGTTATCCCACAGTGAATTAAATATTATAACAATTCTGCTATCCATAGAGAAGTTGAGAAAGAGAAGATTGGAACAGCCTATCTGAGCAAGGTAATTCTTTGCCAGCAGTCTTGCCCAACTTCCAGTCTCTGAGTGGCATTACAGTTTATGAGAGCTGTCCCTGAAAGGTCTCTGGTCATCCTTAAATTTAAATTGTACCTGCAAAATTACATTTAAATTTAAAACTAAATTGTAAATTTAAATTAAACACTTCTTTATCTCAGCCACATATATTACATAATTTCTTCATTTATGGAGTACTCATCCTAAATTATCCAAACATGCATGCTTATTAGACAAGGAAAGAACTGAAAGAAAAAGGTTACCTTCTCATTGGAGAGAGGAGGAGAGGAGGAGAGGAGGAGAAGGACTCTCTCCCTCTAAGATGTGCTTATTCTCCAGCAGCATGCACAGCTCTAAACTAAGGTTAGAGAAGATGACTGTGTTCATTATAATGAAGCACACAATGCTTTAGCATCAGAGATATGATGGCACCACAAGTACCATGTGTAGTTTTGGGCTCCTGATGTTAGAAGGACATCAAACTATTAGAGTGTGTCCAGGGGGGTGCAACCAATGTAGTAAAAGGACAAGATGTAGGAGGAGTGGCTGAGGCCACTTGGTTAGTTCAGCTTGGAAAAGAGATGGCTGAGGGATGACCCCATCGCAGTTTATAACTTCCCCAAGGAGTCAGCAGAGAGGGAAGTGCTGATCTCCTCAACCACCAATAGGATATGAGGAAAAGGAATGAAGCTGTATCAGGAGAAGTTCAGGTTGGACATTAGGAAAAGGTTCTTCCCTGAGAGGATGGTTGGCCACTGGAACAGGTTTCCAAGGGAAGCCATGACAGCTCTTAGCCATATGGTTTAGTTTTAGGTAGTCCTGTGAGGTAAAGGGAGTTGGACTTGATAATCATTATGGGTCCCTTCCAACTTGACATATTCTCTGATTCTAAAGTATTAGTGGGATGACCACATATTTGACTTTCCTAAACTTCCATCAGCAATAACAGCCTCACACAGCTGTTTTCTGATTTAGGTTTGGTTAATTAGATTAAAAGACATCACCTATCCTACATGTTCTTCTTGACCTTGATCAACCTGCTTGGCAGGACCAGCTCATGCACTGTGTAGTTTGCACCCAACAAGACAATACCAGTAGTAAGCAAATACAATTGTCTGGATAAAGGTAGATAGACTGTTGTTCCTTCCCTCACCCTTCTTCAGCAAAATCTACATTAAAACAAGATAGCAAAAAATTTATGTCCTATTTTAAATTAACAGTGAAACCTTCTCTCACAATACTGCTCTCTAGAGTTCACTAAGACATTTATGTTCTTGCTGACTTAATCATGTGAAAATTGATATCCTTATCAATTATTTTTGTATCATCTCAAACCTTTCTTTAAAGTTCTACCCTTCTGCATTACACATATAAAGACCTGACAAGCAATATACTTTAAATTATCATTTATATCTTAGTATTTCCTTGCTACACTCACACACATACACACACACTCCATCCTTACTATCCACTTCCAGACTTTCAACTTCTGTTTTGATAACAAACACCTTGGGGACCATCACAAATCTCTTTGGTTTGTAACATACTTAACATCACGTTAGACCTATTCTGTGATTACAGCTAGGAGCTACTACAGTAGCTAAGAGCTGTGCAACACACAGAGGAATGATGTGCCTGAGAAGAGCAGATACATAATCTTTTTAGGGCATCTGAAAAATATAACTGACATTAAAAGTGGGTTTTGTGACTGGAACACCAAGTATAACCTGGGAATTTAAAAAAAAATATATATCTGTATCCAAAAGTATTGATTTGTTCAAACCAAAACTCGTTATAAGAATTTACTAGTTTTAACATAAATGTCTCCTAGGAAAGGTTAGTCTGCTTCAAGGTGCTATTAGCACTTCACACCAGAGAACTTCCACTAAGGTCATTTCCAACTTTAATGGTTCTATGATTCTAAGACAACATGTCTGCCTGATCCAAAAGATCCTAGGGACAGGATACAGAAAAGCTGGGTTCAAGTCCCTTATTATGAAATGTCATTGAATTCTCACACAGGAAGAGGTAACATTAAACTAGTTTCCAATTACATTACTACATTATTACCTTAACCTGCAGTTTCACATTTTGCGTCTGTTATATAGTCCACCTTTTCTCCAACTTAAAAACAAGATATTCTGTGAGAATCTTCCTCTGCATTTTAGTACAGATCTGGAACACACACATCTGAAGGAAACAATCCTATCACTTCTGCCTCCTCTGATTTAGCATTGTACACAGTCCCCTTTCTCCTGAAATAGTCCACTATTTCACTATATAGTCAAGAAATCTGTACTTTGTCAATGCAAACTTGGTCTGTCATCTAAGGTTTTCACTGGGATTTTTATAAGAAGTATGTCTGTGGCTGGGATATAGGTATCATCATTTTACAAGTGAAGACCCAAGCATAATTTGTGGAAAAACATGAGTTCTAAAGGAAATTAGTGGCACAGCCAGAAATACTAGGAGTCTATCACCTGCTCCTACCATTAAAGCACATCCTATTCACAGGACAAAGAAGGAATTCAGTATCTTTCCTAACTACTAAAACTTTATTTGCCTCAATTTAATATCTGACTGACTTTGGTTTTCACAAAATCTCTTTCAGAGTGCAATCCTGTAGCAGAGCTACCTGCTGAGAAAACTCCAGTGAGGAAATACTTTGACCTGGGCTCACATCTCCCCTCCAGGGAAAGTCACTGACTTGCTCTGAGCCTCTTGCCACATGCATGCATGTGGGCATGTAGCCCACACACACGGGCATGTAGCAGAGACAATTAATGGACTTGAGTTTGAGGATAGTGATGAGAACACACTGAAAGGAACAGTTATAGGCACGCTACAACAGACAAGATGTATTCCTTTCAGGATATACTTGGAAGAGGAAAGGAGGGAAAACACAGTATACTCATAATATATTCACTACAGCAGAGGATATAGAAAATAAATTAATCCAGTCATGTCTTATGAATTTCGTTTGTGCATTACACACTTTGTTCTCGAGGACTCTCTAAAGGTTCACATTTTATGATCTTTCACAAAAAGGTCTGTAGTCATTCTAAATGAGATATAAACACACAAATGTAAATTCTGCCGCGAGATCACCACGCACAGCTCCAAGAAGTCTATTTCAAGAATGATTGCTGGCCAGGAATACTCTCAAGACTTTAATCCTAACATGAATATATAGATGGTAAGTGTGAAAGTTATGATCCACCCTGACCCTCAGACAGACTCTATTCCCAGGTCCAAAACACTGTTCAGGTCTGTCTGTAGTCCAGAATTCACCACTTTCCACTTGAACATGATATTGGAATTATGAAAACAGTAACATTCACCATGAGCTGAAAGAGTAGAAACATTTGCTCATCACCAGTGGTTTGTTGGCTGGTTTTGGCAGCTTGCAAAACTCGGCACTGCTCTTAACTTAACCCAGCAGGGAGTCACTTAACAGGACTTTGGGAAGTGTGAGAGAAATTTGGCTAGTCAAAGAAAAAGCACATGCAAACACAATGAAGGAAATCATTGGAACATTTCTGATAAGAATCCAAGCCTATTAAAAACTGCCATTTTCAGGAGAAAAATGAACATACATTATTTCACTTGGACTTCCAGAAGTCATGCTTCAGAACTTTAACAACATCATTCTTTGATGTTACATACAACATCCTTCCTATCACATCATCAAGCCTTAGAAAGCAGACCAAACATGTTTCTTGCACTATTTTGTGAGGTTTTAACAGGAAGTGCTAAGATTCAGACTTGGACTCTGCAATTGTTCGTTTACTCTTTATTTATTTAAGAAGGAAGAAAACTCTTAAGTAGGGAATCTCATTTCAAAGATACCCTGGCAAGGCATTGCAGTAGTTTCATATGCTCTATCTGTTATAAAGCAGGTATCATGAAGATACACCTAATTAAGATAACACATTATTATCCCAATATCCACATGTCAGTTTTGGCATGGAAGTCAGGAATGAAAAGTATCTGACAGCTGATTGTGTCACTCTTCTTGTCAAGATGGCCAATTATCTGAGGAAACTATAAATTCTAAATATTGGGTGAGTGACATAAAAGGAACTGCAAGTCCAAAGTAGCTGCAAATGAACAGAAGGAAGATTAAAAGGTGATGTGACTGGCAAAAGCATTCAGGGCAAGACTCTCCTAAATTGAATTGACAAAATAACTACACAATAGGACAGGGGATGGGGGGAGGATTCAAGAACCTGAAGCATCATTTTTAGCTTACTTTAGAAAGCTTTAGGCTTATTTCTATTATTCCACCAAAGGTACCTGCATTGTTTTTATTTTTCAGCTGAGTATGTCTGATATTTTGGCCAATATTCACCTCAGTCATTTCCCTGGCCTCAAATAGTACTGTGCCTTTTTTTAACTTGTAAAATAGACTATTCTGCATATGGTGAGCTAGAGAGTAGATAAGGACTAGATCATGACATATCAGGAACTATTTTAAATCAACCAAGTCTTCATCTTACACAATAAAATGTCAAGGTTACAGGGTTGTTTCAGGTTAGGCAGCCTAAATCATTACTGTTTACTTAATATTTTGTTCCTCAGACAAAGAAGGAGCATTACATGAATTTTTGGCATTTTATCTAGAAGATGATATAAAGGTCATTATCAAGTACTAGACTGAGGTTTTCCAGAGCAAAGATCAAACATTGTCCATGCCACAGTCTTTCAAAGGACGCTGAATAAACATTTAATCTCTGTACCTCAGTTTTCAAATCTACAAAACAGGGATTTCTTTCACCTCACAGCTATGCTTTGAGGCTACTATTCAGTACTTGAGTTGCCAGCTCTCTGGTTTTATGGGCAACATCATTAGTGTGAGTGAGCAGACAGTAAGTCCGCAGCCTTAACATGAAAATGCAAAGGTAGCTGTTAATAAATTGCAAATGCAAACTTAGTTTTCAAATCTACAGAAAGGCTAGACTTTAGAAAAGAATGAAGACTTAAAATCAGATCTGTATTTCCCTATAATCTGGCTTGCAACTAGGCAGCCTTTCAATTTCAGAGAAGCCTACCACACATATAAACGACAGGACAAGTATGTGATCAGTCTTTCCATTCACACACCAGTTTTCCCACTGACTATATTTGATTTCGACATTTAACAACACTCTGCACTTGCCTAAAAGCCACCCACATGCTGCAGTGTGGCTGCATACGTTTTTAATTTGGCTTTTTGTGTTAGCACACAGCCTCTGCAACACTCCGGTTTTCCCTCCAAAGGGCTCCATCACAAAGTCCTACAGCACCTGCACAATTATTTGTAAGGCCAAACAGGTCTACTTACTTTAAAAGTATCATATAATGTTGTTTTTTGGAAGAAACTTTTCACACTTCGGATGTGAAATAAAACCACTGCCACAGACTCTATAAACCTTCCTCCATCTGTGTTATTCATGAACTGCAGTGCCCCAGGACCCTGACAATACATGGGAGGATCATAACGTCAAGGGCTTTTGTTGGAAGTGCTGGATTCCATTTATTTTAATAGGCAAGATTACTGTATAGTGTATCATTGAAATTAACTAGATCAGCTTTTCAAAAGCAGGAGTCCAGACAGTAAAAGCAAACAATGTGCTGACAGACTCTACCCGCTAATATGAAAATCAAGTAAACGCAAAGGCACTTTGATGTTGTCATCAGACATTGCCATCAGCTCCCTAGTCTGCACACCTAAAAATAGTTTTCAAGTCCATTTCAAGCATGCTTCCCTTCCCCCTTTTTCTCTTTTGCTGGCTGAGTTCAGATGAAACCATCAAACCACTGCCAAAGGTATTGCTAGCTTTGATCAGACCTGGTTGAATCAACATTGCCCAGAACTTACAACAAAGTTATGGGGCGGAGGAAGGGGAAAAGCTGACCGTGATCCTTTAGTAAGAAACAAAAGCTCATTTTTATCTCCATTTATTGCATGAACTTTGCAGACTTCTGATTTTGATTGAGTAACTTTGCATTCCTGTGATCTAAACTTAGCGATCGCTCCATGACAGTGCCAGAAGGAAAAGGCTCTCCAAGAATCTTTCAAATCCATATCAGTTATTCTGACAGTGCCAGCAGTGAGGCTGTCACAATATTAAGGTAGATATCACTAAGCTCAGTAATTAACTTATGAATTAAATGTTTCAGGTCTCCATTCATCCTTAACTTTCTTTCCCTAAGCTGTTGCACCGCATCACTACCGAAGGGAAGTACCTCTCCTCTTGCTAAGGAAACTAAAAGTATTACCTTATTAAACCAGTGTGTGAGAACTCTCTGCACACATGTGCACACTCACGCCTTGAGAGCAGTGTTTCATTAGTCCCAACTGGGAGTGCAGATTAAAGAAAAATGCCAGAAACCATACCTACAGTCTGACATATCTATGATATGTTGCAATGCTTGATATGTTCTGTGGGAAAAGAGATCTATATGCTATGCTCAGTTTCACTACAGTGCTTGGCAGAAAGCACTCCTCACTGGACTGACCAGAGGCAAGTCATACCTAATAAACTGTCATAAAATACACATACACACACCACTTTGAATCATTGATTTTGCTGCTAAAGGATGTTACTGTGTATTACAGCTTTAAGTTTTCAAGTTTGTCATATTTTCTAAACTCTGATCTCTTCAATTTACTTTCAGTTATGTGACATTCCCCCTTAGCAGAGTGAAAGCATGCATTAGCTAAACAATGTGGTTTGGATTTAGCGTTCCCATGCATCACTGTGAAAATGTTTGTCTCAGCAATAGTGTCATTATTGTTACTGGGAACAGCTGCTCTGCCATGTCTTCTGATTGCAGAAAGCAGAGTATCTCCCTTCCCATACCAATTTACAAGCAGGGAAATTAAAGCAGGGCCATCCAGTAGAAGGTTCATGAGCACACTCTGTTCTGTACCTGGCTTCCTTCTACCACAAAGGAAACAGAAAGTGCAGCAGCGCAGCAAGAACAGCAGCAAAATAAATATTGCAGACAGAAATGTAGTTTGGCTCCCTCCTCTGGCAGCTCTTCTGGATCCAGACCAGGGACTAACCTGAGGCAGAAATCCTCCTCTCTCAGGTGCAGCTCTCCGGCAGTTCGGCTCCATTAGACATGACATCCTTGGAGCAAGAATTGGATCAGGGAGTTAGCTGCTGATCAAGCGGATGTTTAATATCTCCCTTGAGTTTCTGAAGTGGAAAGATGTAACCCTCAGCACTCTTGCCAGGGCTCCCAGCCTCACTGAAGTCAGTTTCCACATCCAGCTCTACGTGAGCACTGGGGTCCCGCTGGGCTAGCTGGGAGCATCCCAGCAGCAATGCTGTGCTCTGCAGGCCCGTGCAGCTTGGCTCAGGCCAGCTGGACATTTCTAATGAAAACTGACAAAACACATTTGTGTGATTACACAGAGGAGCAGGCTTTAACTTACCTTTCAGAACAAGATCTTCAGAAGTAATTAGGTTTTATTTTAAGATGGATAAAATCTGTTTTCCAGAGTATTAAACCTTTCGAAATGCCTTTGGATGGGAAGCCATGTTTTCAGTCAGTAGGCGTTTTTGCAAGTCCAACTTTTAGGAACATTTTAGCTACATGAAAACCACATCCTTTGGATATATTCTGTTTCCTGAAAGGATCTTATATTCCCAACTACGTTCTGAAAATGCAAATTAAGCACTATGAACACTTCATTTGTATCAAACAAACTTGACTAAGGCAATTACATAGTCAATACAGTCTCATGTAGCATATCAATAATCTGCAATCATAGAATCATAGAATGGTTTGGACTAGAAGGGACCTTAAAGATAATCTAGTTCCAACCCTGCTCCCGTAGGCATGGACGTCATGCATAGACCAAATTGCTCAAAGCCCCTCCCAGCCTGGCCTTGAACACTTCCAGGGATGGGGCATCTACAGCTTCTCTGGACAACCTATTCCAACTGTAACAAAACAGTTCAAACAAACATGGTAAACTACATGGATTTTTGATAACTTTACCTACAACATTTTTATTGAAATTTCTTTTTGACCCCAAAGTAACAATTTTGATCAAACACAAATGCTGAAGTTTCAATAAACTTGATGGGTGGGGAGAGATGGGGTTTCCTAGGTGAAAAAATACACACAAAAATGCAGGCACAATGCCAAAAATGTCACATCCCATACACAACTAGCATAAAACACAGTTTTACCCATTTCTGCTTAGACAGTTATAGTCTCTACAGTCTGCTTACCATCAGAGATATTGTGGTTTCTGCATAATTACTTTATCCCAATCAAACTAAATCAAGAAAAAAAAATCCTTAAGCTAAAAGATATACTAACAGAATGCAGAGTAATGGCTAACAGCTGTGTAGGTAAGAGTGCAGAGGCAAACACAGGGAATCCAGCCCTGGGCCTTACAACAGGAGAGCTACGTAGGGTAGAGATCTGAGAACTCCTAGTGTGAACAAAATGGCTTATTTGTTATGGTAAAATTCTCCAACAGGCTACTCAGTTGTATTTGTCAACCTAGCAGTTTCTCCAGGAAAACTGTCTCACAGCTGTGTTCAAGGCAGAAATTAAGGTTGCTGTGCAGCACTCCAGCTTCTGATTCTGAACCATTTCTCCTCAAAGGACATGGAGGAGACAGATCCTAGTCTAACAAGACATCAACATCCACCTGCTTTTCTTCATTGAATACCAGGAGAATTTAACTGCAATACAGAAAAGCTGCTCCTTAATTTTCCTTGACAAAAGGGAAGTAAAGGCAAAAAAAGCCACCAACACCAGTAGAGTCCCTGGGAAGGACATGGTATTCAATGGTCACAAATATGCAGGAAACCTACATAAAATAAGGGATAAATAGCATCTCAGAAAAAAAAGCACCTGGGTAGAGAGCACATTGTCATCCATTACACACGCTTGTGGAGGGAAGGGATCATGGGTGGGAGGATGCGCATCATGGCAGCAAAGGCATTACTGCTGATCATGGAGTATCATCGCCCTCCATGTTATATCCCAAACATGTCCACAGGCAGGGAAAAGAAATTCATTACCTACAGACTCTCTTCTCAAATCCTCCATGTCTTCTGGTTTTATTGTGGTTTACATTATAAAATAACCTCTGGCAAAGATGTTGGAGCAGCAAAACACAAGTGATGATATGTCTAATCTCTTCATCATGTCAAAGAACCACTTCATTGCCCCATAATGGCCCAACATCAATACATTTTAACATATGTGGAAATGAAAATAAAAATAGCTCTTTTTTTCAGTTTTGGTCTCACAGAAATTAGGCAGAAGTATAACTCTATCTTTTCCCTCTGGAGGAGGATCTGGAGCTGCAGACTAGGGCAGTCCAGACAAAACAGAGCCAAGGGACCTCCCAAAAACTCCTCAATACACATTTACAGCTTCACGCAGTTTCTCTGGCAGAAACATCCTGGGAAGGAAGGCAGTGGTCCTATCCTCAGGTCACTCTGAAGAATGAATTCCACCTAGCCAGGAGGGCATGCCATTTAGGGCATGACATTTATAGCTCTCAGCGGGCTCCAGGCTAACACATTCATGAAAGCCCACCGCCCTTCCTGCAGTCACTGGAGGGCAACAGGGGAGGCATTTCTGCTGCAGTGCAAAAGAATAGCCTGTTTTATTCTGATGCGCAAGTATCATCACTACTGTGGGAGAAATGAGGGGCTCAGCCAGTCCCTCAACCCTCTGCACTGCACACATTAAGTCAGTCATCCCCATCAATGCTGAGCATCAAGTTCACCAGCCACACGTTCCTCATATCGAGCTCTGTGAGGGTTTTCCAGACATGCACAGAGCTCTGCCTATGGCAAAGTGTCAAATGTATTAC
This sequence comes from Lophotriccus pileatus, assembly GCA_035583135.1. Classification (NCBI taxonomy): domain Eukaryota; kingdom Metazoa; phylum Chordata; class Aves; order Passeriformes; family Tyrannidae; genus Lophotriccus; species Lophotriccus pileatus. The sequence continues at coordinate 109,565,606 of JAWWES010000081.1, read as the reverse complement.
TCTAAGGAGATCTTTGTTTTGGAAACTTGCTTCTCAACTGCAGTTTGCTTCCTCTTTAACAGTTTTAAAGCCAAGGAGTTTTCTTTAGTAGTTGCTTTTGTTTTTAATTTCTACTGCTTGCTCAGCTGAGGAAGATAACAGCTTCAAATTTAGGTCACCCATGGAAAAACATGTCTGGTGATCTCATCTTGATCCCCAGTGGGTAACCATCCAGATCAGAAGGAGTAGGAGAAAAATCTGACCCCACTAAGCAGATCTGGAAGATTGGGGCGGGGGGGGGGGGGTGTGTTTGTGTTTTCTTCAATAAAATTGGAATATCTGGGTGTTTGCTGCAGGCCAACACTACGGTGCACTTGTAGGCTCGTGCAAGTTCCAGCCAACACTGCTTGGCCACAGTCCTTGCTTTTGTAAGAACTGACACTGACCTTTTCTCTTCAAAGGGTCAGAATCATTCATTCGTATGTGTTACAAAACATAACAGAATTTTGTCCTTGTACAGCAACTCTCATGGCTACAAGTTTCAAGTGTGGGCAGGTACTGAATAGCTTTTGTATTTGGACCAAATTTACAGTGTTTCATCCATGCTTATTTCATGACAAAAAAATGGTACAGAAAAACACATAAATGAGAAACAGTATTATATAATTATGAGCTGCTGCTGCCTTCATGCAAGTTTGGCAGATTGTTTGCTTCTTTCCCTTAGTTAGCTTGTTGCCCCATTCTTTGTAACCCCATAACAGCATTTTTGCATTAGAGGAAAAAGAAGGGGGAAAAAAGGGAAAAAAACAACAAAAAAACCCCCAGAAACAAATACAAAATACACACACACTTGAGAATCAATAATTATGTTCAAGGCAACTCTCAAGCAAAAAATCATGGCAATTATTTTTGCATCTTCCCCAAGCTACCTTTTTAGAATACACCAGTCAAGCCACATATCCTTCACTTTAACATTACTGATGTACAAGATCGAAAAATAACTTATCATTTTTCTGCCTGCAGTCATGTCACCTGCATGTGGGATGTCATTGGACCCCATAGGGTAAGAGGTTGAACAGCACCCTTCTCCTTTAAGGAGTTCACAGCATTTGTCATCTTGGTCTTAACAGTTACATGCTGCAAGATCTGCAATTTTATGAGTAAGACAGAAAACCCAAACCCTAACTGCTTATGGTTATGAATACATTAATTCCATGACACATCACATTTCTGGAGGTTTGTTTCATAAGATGGCTGCAGAACATTCCTTTCCCAGTGTTGGTGAGAACAGCAGAACAGCAAAGTCACCTGTGGTCCCTGCTGGGGAGAAGGCACTCAGAACTCATCACGCAAGTACTCAACTGAGGACACACTGGGGCAAGAAGAGGTGTTGTCAGAGCACCCCAGAGCACAGTGCTTGCTCCCAGACAACCACTCTGTGTGGGTTTCACCGGAGTGAGCAATCGACTAGCCAAAAAAGCCATTTGCTGCTTCTTTGTAAGCCATTTAAAATATTATCTTGGTTTTATTCAAAGCAATCTAGTAACAGTTCATTTATGCTGAAAGTGTTAGGGAAACAAACTTCTTCCTTCATCCCTTTTAAAAGGCTCTAACAGAATGTATCATAAAAGAGTTCTGAGGATTAAGTAAATCACAAGCCTACCAGAATTGTCAGGGAGCATCAAGTTTTCTCTAAAGGTCACGTCTCTTTTGGATGTCCTAGTGATCAGCCTTCTGTTCCCCCTCTTTGCTTCCTTCCACACCACTTTGCTCTGCATTACAAAGAAAACAGCATTTTACATGAGCTCAGCACACTCCTCAGCAGCCTGGGACACTCGCTGCAAGGGGATTTGGTGAATTAGTAAGGAAATTATGAGACTGTACATGGAATTTAAAAGGAACTTAGGCTGTATCAGTTGTTAGTCTGCTTTCTAGTTTTATTGCCACGGACAGCTGAGAACTAAAAAAAGCACACTAGTTTATGTTCTCTAATATCTTCAGATTGGTACACACTGCAGACTATCACTCAGAAATTTGGGGTTGACTGCCTCATTATGTTTTTGACAGCATCCCTGCATAACAGAACAAGTATACAATACTGCCCCTATTGATGTCATCACCCCTGCAGGCCACTGCAACCCAAAAAATTCCCACTGTACTCATTTGTCTTCCTGAAAGCTTTATACAAACTGCTTCCCTTGTCACTGAAAAAAAGTGAACAATTTTTATTAAATATTCTCTCTTATTCACTATCTTCACATTTCCATGGTCCAAAAGAGCAGCTGACCACATTTTTAACAGGTAAGTTAGTGAGAACCAGCTGTCAGCAGTTCATCCTTGGAAATTTTTTATAAAGCGGGCAAGCAGACAAGTCCTAACCAAATTTGCACTGATGATGAACAGATAGCTTTTTACACCATCCAGATCAATAGAAGAAAATACTTTTACCCTTGTTTGCTCACAGGTAGGTCCCAGATGACATGCAGTTAAGACATTAAAACAGAAGTGGATAAAAAACAAATTGTGTACAAGAAAAGGTGTAAAGTACTAGCCATTCAGGATAAAAGACACTATGATAATTATGAAAAATTATTATATTACAAAAGAAAACCAGCCATGTGTTTTTATTACACATGGCCAGTTTTATTGTTGTTGGCAGCATAATTCATTGAGCTTTTGCTCTGTCAACTCCAATGCAGTAGGAGTTGCATATGCATCTTCTCCTTTTCATCCAGGATGCTCAAGGTGGAAATGAAGTCACTGCCTCTCCCACTCATGACCCTCCACTCAAAGAACTGTCTTAATATACCTTCCTGAAAGGATGAATTCACTCTTACAGTCATATGAAATACAGTACCATAAATACTTCATTTATCAGGAGATTTTATATGCCTTTTGAGAGTGCCCCATATGGCAAGAATTCCTTCAGTCTAATTCTTGTTTACCCTAGCATGTTACTTCCAGTGACTTTGTTGCTTATCTTGTCTGTGATATGATTTATGTTAACTCATTTCCTGTAAAAGCATACACTAATAAAATGAAAAAAATGTGAAGAAAGAGCAGGCCAGCTTTGAATTGGCATGGGAAATGTCATGAGTAACTGCATTCAAATCCTTTTAAATTACTGTTTCAGTGAACCTTTAAGGCTCTAAAGGGCATTTTTCTCTTTTTCTACAGTTCCCATAAGATCATTTCATTGGTGCTGTTCCAATAAACCCCTGATGCACTAGGCAACCTTGTACTGGAAAGGACCTTGGTCCTTTCTTTAAAGGACACCTGCTGTTCACGCTAATGAAAGTAGGAACAAGTTTCATATGCATCCCAAATAATCTTCACAGATGCTTAAAGAAAAATATCTGATAAATAGCCAGAAACATCATATGACATCAATTTGATAGCGGTTTTGCCTTTTGATAGTACCCTGGAACACCTCTGCAAGTTCTGGCTTGGGACTGCAAACTGCTGGGGATCCGCCATGGCTTGTGCTTGCATGAAGTCAAGCCAAGGAGGCAATGCTCTCCTTCAGGTGAAGGACTCTGATGCCAGTCTCCATGATGTCCCTGGCAGAGAACAATTCCAGGTTCAACCTGAAAGACACAAAGCAGACAGCCAGAAGATTATTTAGTAAACAGGAAATGAGGCGTATTGTACCACGTTAGCGTTTGATGAGTTTATAATGTGTTAGTAAATTACTTCAAGATGGAAATCAATCTGCTTTATTTGCAAACGTAAAAAAAAGTGTAATTACCCAATAAAACTGCTTATCAAGCCTTGTCTTGCTTTGTGTGAGATACGTGATAAACGCTTACCCTGTGCATGCCTTGGTGATCCTAGACAGGATATCATAAGACTCATTTATCAATTTACATGACTTTTCATATTAAAAAAAGATTTTTAATCTGAGCTGAAATCCTCTGGAATTCTGGATGATATCAAATAGTTTAAAGTTAAGTACTTTGGAGAAATTCAGGGTTATGCTTATCATTGCAATAGGCACTTTTTTTGCAGCGGTAGCAGCTAAAAAGCCAGCCTTTTCAAGGATAGTTCACCAATCACATACAGATTTTTCCAGTATTTTTTAACATTTTTCAGGTTCTAGGCAAAGTTTCAGGAAATGTGAAAGTATAAAATTCAAAAATGTGTCCCCACTATTTCTGACACTGGGTGAAATGAAAAATAAAGATACTTTCTACAGAATTCAAGAGTAATTTCTATGGAATTCTAGTAGACCAGAATCTTACTGCTGAAATCAATGAATTGCTGTAGACATAAGCTTGTTTTATAGTTTCTATTAAAAAAAAAAAACAACCAAACATTAATTATTCTGACTATGACCTGGACACATCATAAGCCCAAATCTCCCGGTCAGACACAGGCTTACAGAAACCACAGAGACAACTGGAGCATACATTTGCCCACATCCTGTTTTACCAATGTACCTTTCATCCCTGTGGTAAAAGTAACTCTTTCCATATGTTGTTAATTTTTGTCCTCCCTCCTGACATACACAAGATTGCTTTTTCAAGCGAGTTACTCTGATGGTTTTGTGATGTGACCACCTGACTAAGAGTAACTGAGCTGAGAAGACAACGCACTTCACACATGGTACCTACACAGCTGTGCGACAAGTTTCTTCTTCTACACTGGGATGGATTTAAATGAATCCCTAAAAAGAATAGTCTTATGTGCATCAAAGTACATCATACCCATCCCGAGTTATATGAAACAGACTGCAGGCAATGAAAATCTGGAACATCCTCTTATTACAGATGCACGTTTCAGCAGACCAGAACACAAATTTATGGAAAAATTAGCCTCTCTGAACCACACTTTCCTTCTAGGTTGAAATGAGCAGTAATTTATTTTGCAAATCAAAGTGGCTGAGTGCAGACTTCAGTATCAGCTAGTGAAAACAAAACTTAAAAATCCCAGAGAGACGGATTTTTTCATTCTTAATCTCATTGAGTGTTACCACTTAATGAAGTACAAGCAATGGAACTCAGAGGGAACCACAGATGCTGCTCAGGACAAGCTGCTGTCAGAACTGTACTGCTTGTTGCGTAAAACACTCCACCAGAGGAATTTTATTCTTCCTAAATGAGTCGATAGATTCCTATTCATCTCAGACTCTTTTCCATCTTCGTATGCCAGATAAAAATCTGCATTTGCCCACCTTAACCTTTCTCTAGAAATAATATACTCTGTATTACTATGAAAAATACTGTACCTAGCACAGTGGACCCGACGTAAAAACATGAATAATGATAATAACTACTTCCTGAATTACATGAAATACATGCAAACACCAAATGATTTTTGAATAAGAGCAATGTGAATACTGTTACATTCCAGCAGATTCTTGAGTGTATTTCTTAGCAGTACATAGGTTTTCAGTTTTTACAACTTCAGTTTTGCTCTGCTGCATGGAAAGCAAATGTTCTACATTATTGAAGAAGCCTATAAAATGTCCTTATGTTGTGTCAAATCATCCATTTGTAAAAATGCAAGGGATAGTTCATTATATGCTTCTATGATCTTAGCTTTGTCTGGGATAATTAAGTGTATGTATCGTCTACGTCCACTATATACCTTTCATTATCATCAGCAACCTTCTTCAGAAGGTAAGAACACACTAAAGACTGCCCTGATTCACTGCTCATCATCAGTGACATTTCTTTCAATGAGTCTCTTGCCTGTTGCTGTAAAGAATAACCTTGCCTTTGGAGGCTGGAGGAGACAAGCCAGCAAAAAAGTTGTTTTATGAAAGACTGTTACAAGGCCAAGGCATCTTTAAATAGAATTGGCTCAAGAAAGTCTTTATCAACATGTTGCTTCTCAGGAAAACACCAAGCCAAACTGGAGTTGTATCTATGAGATCGTAAGAATCAAGGATTGTTCAACTCAGAAGGGATCTCAGCAGTTCTCTGGACCAGCCTCCTGATAAAGGTGGACTCAGCTGTGAGCTCAAACCACATACTTGGGCATTTCTCTAGCCAGGTCTTAAAATCCTCCAGGGATCAAGGCTATGCAACTCGTCTGGGCAGCCTGTGCCACTACCCCACTCTCCTCATGATGAAAAAATATTTCCTCATATCCAGTGTGAATCCCTTATTTCAACTTGTGCCAGTTGTTTCTTGTCCACCATGTTGTGAAGACTGTGGCTCCATCTTCTCGATGATCTCCAGTAGTTACGGGGGGCAGGGAGGAAGGGGCACACTGTTAGGTGCCTCCAAAGTCCCCTCATCTCCAAGCTAAACAAGCCACAGTTGTACAGTCACACACCATGAGTGGTCCAGCCCTGACCATTCCAGTTTGTCTGCAAACTCTGTTGAAAGCACACCCCATTGGTCCTCCTGTCATTTATGGAAATGTTTAACAGGCTAGTTCTAGGGATAGACCCTGCAGTGCTCTCCTTTTTAGGCCTCCACCTTCTAATGCCAAACAGTTATTTTACCATCTTGTTGTTCAGCCTCTAAACTGTACCATCTTATTTTGGGTACAAGAACACGATGCAAGACAGTGTCAAAAGCCTTGCTAGAGTCAAGGGAAATAGTATCCACTGCTCCCTCCTTAATCACAAACCCACATTTATGCATAGAAGGCAATCAGGTTAGTCAGGCAGTTTACCTGCACGCCAGTATAACCACCTTTTCCTTCATATGTCCAGAAATCTGTTCCAAGAGGGCTCACTTCATGATTTTCCCAGTAACTGAACTGAGGCTGACTGTCCTGTCGTTCTATAAACTGAACCTTTGGGTTATCTTGAACATAGGTAAAATACTTGTCATTCTGACATCATGAGGGCATCATCTCCAAATCTTCACAGCCTTTCAAAGATGAAAGACATCAGCCTTGCAAAGACATTGGCCAGTTCTCTCAGCACCCTGAGACGCAGCCTATCTGGTCTTATAGACTTCTATGGCTCAAGTTTTCATAAGTAACCCCTCACTCAGTCCTTGGCTATTGCTGGTAGTTTTCCTTGAATCTTTACACTAACTTTGGAGACCTAGGAGTCCTTGTTTGTAGACAGTGAAGCAAATAAAGTATTTAATGTCTTACCTATGACTGCTATCACCAAATCTTGTGTCCTCCTCCACCTGCCTTCAGACCCCTAAACCTATTCTGCAGTTGCAGACCTGAGAGTGGAGGAGGAGAAACTGTTTTCTTATTGCCAGGACTCACAGGTCCCCAGCCTTCCCATCATGGTCTCCTAGCACCCCTCCTCCTGTGTAGCTGGGGTTCAAGCTGTTGTTAAAGGCATGCTTAACATATCTTTGTCAGGATCAGGCTTCCTAGAAGCAGCCAAGATCCAAAGATGGCACAGGAAACTTGGAGAAGAGCCAGGAGAGTACAAATGGTGAACAGGAGCCTATAAACCATCCCAGGCACCTACACGTGCACTAGCCCACCAGCGGCCATGCCAGCTGCCCAAGCAATGCTCACAGCTCTCCAGGTTGTAGTGCTGCCCTTGGGGCAATTAGACAGCAAATGTACACCATGCCCAGGCACCAGCCCCCACAGGCAGGTCCCCAGCATCAGTGGGTCCCCACTCCTGCACAACCATGAGCCTGCCCAAATGTCTCCCAAAGACACTTTGTTCAGCTGGTGACTGACACTGCTGCTGAATGCTTGTGTTTATGCAAAAAAGCCCTCGGATTCAAAATGCAATTTCAAGCAAGGACATTTCATTTACTGTCTTGAAAATTGTATTTTAGTATGGAATAACACAGGGCGCTTACATTTGGATTTTATCAAATAGATCTTTCTTACATTAATAGATTTACCTCAGGGAGAGACACAGAGCTGTAGAAACACTACAGAAATAGGTCTAGCGTAAATTTTTATTTTATAGGGCATGTGAGAACATTTTCTCCCAAAACAAAATTCCTTATAGTAGCATAATGTGTTAAAATATTAAGGCTGTTTCACCAAAGTTATGATATCCAAGTTTCAGGTTCCTTTCAAGACTACATCCATAAGACTGGATATAACATGGAACAAAGACAATCTGCCTTATGATCTAAATAAGACAATCATTTGGTGAGAAGCCAATGTTCCTGAATGGTACTCTGTCTTGAAATGATTCATGGAAATGTAGTTCAGGCCCTGTTGCTATTAAATCCAGTGGAAGTTTTCCCACTGAAATAAATTGTTAAGGATCTAACCATAACAGATCTAATCATAACATGGAGGTTTCCTTAGACAACACATAATACAAGAGAAATTTTCTTCAAATAGTTTTACTCTATATTTTATGTAAGTTTCAAATGATTAAAAGAACTTAAAGGCAGGTGGGAGAGAAGCATGGTCCTAATTCAAACACGCATGAAGGACCAAGGTGCATGAAAACACAGGCAGTGTTGCTTGCTTGGATTTATTCAGAGATTTGCCCTCTTCTGGTTTAGGCTGTCACTCCCATCTTTCTCTCTGTGCACTGAGAATGTTTACCCATTGACTCACCACAGGTCATCCTGCTTGGGACAGCCCTAGGTTTTATTTGGGCTTCTTGTAAACCACTGGTTTACTACCCTTAATGACCACTGCATCTTGTATAAATAGTTCTCGGGAGGATGTTTTGGGGGTTGCTTAATGCTTGTGGTGTGTTTTTGTCTGAGCATGGTCAGGACTGAACAATTGGGAGGACAGGCTGGTTTGTTAGCTGAGGGGAACATCAGAAGATTGGAGGTCATTAAAATCACTTACCTGTGTTATAAACATTGGCACGTACTAGAGCTATTCAGTTCTAGTCTCTACTATTCATTCATTTACTGAGACTAAGGCATTCTTTTTTTTTTTAGTGCATTTCATTTTGCCAGAAAAACCAAACATATTTATTTCATAATATCCATTCTATTACCAAATGAGTCATACTGCGTTGAAGTACTGTAGGTGCTACTACATTATAAATACAGCTGATTTATATTAGCTCTCTTACTCTCTATCATCATTAAAGTTACCTCATTGTGACCAAACTCACGACATTGCAGGAAATTGTTTACCTTTAAATACAAATTCTTTTTTTTTTCTGGTCTTAGAAAGTCAAAAAAGATTTCTGCATACTTGTCACAGGCCCACCAATTTTCTTTTCAACAAGACATTTGGTAAAAAAACTATGAAAAAGCTTATCCAAAAGTTACATGCCGATATTGATCCCACCATATAACAGAATAGCACATATGTACAGCAGAAATGTTAATCATGTGCAGATGACTGAATTCAGTAGTTTTTCAAGTGAATTTTACGGGGAAAAAAATGGTTCTTTTAGTATGTTCATAGAATACCATTGAGATCAATAAAGGGAAACAGAAAGGTCTATAAGACCTCCTTACACTGGAAAAGGACACCATTTAAATTAAATTAATTTTAAAATTGATTTGTTCCACTCAGTACTAACTCCTGAAATAGACACATTTAAACTGATTTAAAGTCACTGTGAATTTGATGTAAGTGCATGCATGCTAGTGATGTGCTTTTGTGCAATTACCGCTATTGAAAATCACTCTTCAGTGGAACTTTGCATGGCAGACCAGGCCTAGGACTCCTTGCTGTTTCTGTGTGAGCTGAACACTGAGTAAGGAACCCTTATGGTTAAACCAAGAGCCAAAAGTTTTGCAGAGTTCAGACTCCCTTCAGTATATCTACAAATATTTACATTGACTGTAAGACAACAAGCTTCCCAACATTCCCTGGTCCTGGCTCCCTCAATATCCTTAAATGAGAGGACATTTAGCGATTCAGTCTAAAGGCCTTTTGATAGTACAGAACTTACTGGGAAATATGTTGTTTGGGTTAGTTGAATGTTAGCTCTGTCCCTTATTTCCCAGAGAGGATTTGAAAGTTATATATGTTTAGCAACTACTGTACACTAAAGAAAAATGGATTTCCACAAGGTCTCATAATCTGCTGGGAAACTGTCTCTAATGCTTGAAAAATTGCAGAACAAAAAAGAAACAAAGGAAACAGATAAGAAAACTTTTGTGTTTTGGAAAAGAGATGGATTGGGGCAAGGAGGGCCAGGAGAAACAGGGAACATGTGGAATGTTTGGCGGGTTTCTGCCAAGGGTTCACTTTTCTGTTCCTTCACCTTTCTGTTCCTTCATTCTTACGAAGTTTTTCCCACCAGCATCATCAGTATAAAATACTACCAAGTTACAAAATCAGCAGCTTCTAGCCACTTTACATAGATACAGTTATTTATTCAGGGGCATTTAGCTACAAATAAATGAATTAGGTTGTACGTGAGACCTTGAGGTAAACAGGTAAAGAACTGTGGAAGTGGATCCACATGCTTGAATTACACAAACAGTAACATAAACACCACAGCCTCAACTCACCACATGTAAAACCTGCTCTCAGCCCTTACACATCACCAGCACTGCAAGTCCAACACAAGGTGCTGCACCATGGCCTTGAAGACTGGTATCTGGAGGACATGACCTCTAAAAGACTACATTTGGTGGAAACATGAGACATCCGAAGTGGGCTCTCACCTCAGTCGTGGGGATTCTGAACCTTCATCTGGGAACTCCAAGACATGGGGGATGCTTTAGCATCCAGGGGGCCAGAAGCAAACACCCTCCTGCCAAGGCTGCTCCGCTGAATGGTCAGGAGACAAGGATCCCTAAAAGCAATGCCTAGCCAGCTCTAGAGAGAACATGTATGAATGTGTATGAATGTACACAGAGAGAAAGAGCCAACAACATATTAGCTCTCTCAATATCTAACAGGCTAGCCCTGGAATATACTACTAATTATTACTACATTAAAAATGGCAATTATTCAGCTATCCTTGTATTTTCCATGTTATTATCTAAGCCTGTATTAATCTTTTGCAAAAACAAAAGGGTTATATCTGCCCTGGCATTACAACCACCCAGAGGGAAAGAAGTAATTTCTCAAAACTACACCAGCACAAGCTATCTAAATTCAAGGAAACATTTCGAACAAACTTCCACAGGAACGGAGAAAAGAGAAGTGAGAGAAAGAAGTGAATTGAGTGCTAAAATAAATGTCTTGTGATCTTGCTTATAACCAAACAGGAAAAGGCATCTTCTCTGGATAGAGCATTGCAGAGCAATTTCCAAGGTAAATTCACAAACTCTTGCAGTTTGAATGCAATGACATAATGAGTTTCTCGCAAACCTATGCCAAAAAACCTAATCCAAACTGGAAAAAAAAGAGAGGAAATCTCCTATGAGACAGCCTTTATAAAAGCTTCATTCAGGGCTCCACCCCTATGTACTGTACCAGCCACCTTAGCTTTTCCACTCTCCCTGGTCCAAGAAAGCACTGACTAGTATATTAAAAATGTCTGAGAATGGACAGTGAGAGCAGTATACGTTTTAATAATCAGGCACAGATTATCAGATGACCTTTTAGTCAAAATGGGGTACAGAGATTTAGGTCTAATAGATTGCAAACCAAGTAAAGTAATACAGATTTAAAAAAAATAATAATAATATTTCAGATTTCTCAGTCCCTCCAAGAATCAGGCACTTTCTAGTGGAAAAGTGTAGTTGGGTTGTTAAAACATAACATTGGTTACTTGGAGATACAGATTATAATGTGTTCCCAGTCCAGTAAATAGAAGCTTTTGACACTTTTAACCAGGATTTCAAGCAAAAGCACTTCTCCTTCCAGCTGTACAATCAACTTCATTTGGAAAGACATTTAACCCCTCAGACTTCTGTATTCCCTTTTCTAAAACAAATCTATCCCTCTTGTTACAGGCCCAGGAATATCTTCTCACAGGCACAGTTGGAACCATAATTAATTTTTCATAAAAATACTCTAAGCTACAAATTTCCACAAATATTCATACTTTTTAAAAAAAATTTCTTTAACTAAACCCCTTGCTTTCTACATACCATTCATGTGCAGCACATGTTTTTTCCTCGGTTATGACTTAAGGCAAGGACCCACCACTACAACCGCAGCACGTGTTAAAAACTGAGACCACAAATGCTGGTATCACTTTCTGCTCTTCCAGGCAATATGTTAGTGTCTCTCTGCACCTGACAGTGTATTTACAGTGAAAGGCAGTCAATATATACACTCACGTCTGGCAGTGGATTTTGGGGCTGTGTGACTTGCCCTCTCTTTCTGCTTTCTTCTTTCTCCCCAACAGCAGGACTCAGCTTCCTCAGGTTTTTTCTGTCTGATGTCACTTTCATCTCTCATTCACCTAGTGTCACAACTCCACACATTGAGTGGCAGCAGCTAAGAAAATTATGCTCATCGCTTTATGGCTTTTCATAAAGCTACTCCACTCTGCCTTTTTTTTTGCCTTACTTCCACTGTGGCTCTGCATACACAGCGTACGGAAGAAAAAATCTCCCTTGTGATTATGTGAAGTAACATTCAACAATTTCACAAAACTGATACTATTTCTAAAAAGGGATTTTCATTTCTCAAACACGCTGAAATTCATTGAGGTATTTGGTGCCATCTGTTTCTTCTTTTAAATAAACATTTCCATCATGGCAACCACTATGACAAGCTACCAATATTTATGAGTATGTAGCAACACTCACAGGAACAGAAAAAGTGATGTATATGTGGACAGCAAAGAGAATCCACTTCAGCTTAAGGTGAACTTGGAAGGAATATCCAGTGCCAGAATGAGGATGATATCCTTACATGTAACTCGGGAACACTGAGGTATAACTATTACATCAATGGATGTCTGCATTCCCACATCCAGCAAAGACCCTCAGGGGATTTCAGCCTGCTTAGAGTCAGACCCACCATTTCTTGAAGGAGTTCAAACAGTTGTTCAATGACATCTTCATGAGATCAGCCGCACAGCTGGCTTTCTGGTGAGGTTGGCTGGCTTTAAGTGGAAACTGTCAGTATCTGCCAAATGGTGGCCAGACACCAGAACAGACTTTCTAATTAGTGGAATACCCCATCTGATGGCTGGACATGATTTCTCTGTGTGTGTATGTGCACGCTCCACCTGCATGCTACAACATCTGAAGGCTGCGGTGACACCCGTGCAGGCAGTTTGTCGTCCCAGGTGAACCAGAAGGGAGTCAGTCAGTCTCCTCCTCACTGGGCCAGCAGAAGCCATTTCAAGTTTCCCACAGCTGAAAATCGCTGTGTGCAGGTTTTACGTAAGGACCTGTTGGAGCCGGAGCGGCTCTCTTGCTGCCCACCAGTGAGCTGTGAAACACAGGTTATTAGTTCCAGATGCTGCTTCAGCGCCTTTCCTTCTGCAGAAAGTGCGCAAAAGTCACTTCTTTTGATTTCACGGGACGCCCCAGAAACAGAAAACACCACCAAAAGTCACTGTGGATTTATTATTCCTCCCTCAACATCAGGCAGAAAGTCTTGTCCATGAGCTGAAGGGATCTGTGTTACACTCACTATGGACCTTATAGCTGATTCACGATGGACCTCACAGCGAGAACCAGAAACTCATGTTAAGTACCAATCCACTGTCACTGCATGTCCAATACATGTAACAGGTGTGCCAATCCCATGACAGTCCCATTCACACTCCAACAGGGACCTTGCTTTGGACAGGAACAAGAAGTGCCTTGTGACAGAAACCAGAGGAACACAACAGCGGCTTCAAAACTCACTATATTTGGTCTACCTGTGCATGTCTTCAAAAAAAAAAACAACCCTAAGGTTTTGACCAACTGCACCAAACCTTTCAAACTTCTTACAAGTTTGTTTCTCTTAAAAATCTCACTACAGGAAAGTAATTTTTCTTGCCACTTCTGAATTATAATAAAAGCAAATCCTGTAGCTGCATCTATCTGACACTTACGGTACAACACTCACTTGTAAATTCAAACCATTTTCTTCTTACCACACTGCAATCACAATCAGTACATAATCTTGGTAGAACTCACCATTTTCATTTTGCATATTTGAGGGCAAGGGGAATCCAGCTTTAATTATTCATGAAACAAATGGGGCAATAGAGAAGCTGAGCCTGCAGTTTTCAGACATATCAGAAAATATCATTTCCTAGAGCCTGAAAACATTCCAGTGTAAAACATTTTGGGCTCACGGAAAGGTAATTGAGAAAATATACAGGCCCAATGTAAACATTAAAGTATTTACAAGGTCCTTCAAGGATTTCGATCCGACAGATTGTTGGCTTGTCTTCACTATCCTTGTATTCATGCTTCTATTGTATATACTTGGTAATGAGGACTGCAGTAACTACCAATACACTTCCAAGTGCAGTAGGTCAGCAGTGAGCTATTACTCAACCTCCAGCCTTTTCTATCAAAGGAGAGTGGTGCTGGCCGGGTCTCCATGATCCCCCCCCTTGGCCAGCTCCGCACTTGCTCCTCATCCTGTAACTCCAAACCTGGAGGGCACAGTACCAGCTCCAGCTCTCATCCTGGATATTTTTGGAAAGGGATTGGCTAAGTTTGGGAAAGCTTTATTTTAGGTTAGAGGAAAGGTCATATCTGGTGGTATTTACTGTAGCATGGGAAAAGTAATTTGTTTTATTTGTTCAGAGTCTGATCTAAAAATAAACAATAATGCAACCAGAATCTTGGTCTTCTTTGTATGGTTTCACAAATTTAAATAAATAAAGCAATTTTGATTCATGTAGTACCTTTAAGTAGCAGCTTCATTAAATAGGCAAAATTACAGCAGGTAAAAAACTGTCTTCTAGGCTTCTCATGAAATTTTGCATTTATATAAGGTGTTTTGTTTAAGACATTGACAATACTTGGCAAGAGACACTGAAAGCCACATGAAGTATATAGGCACTTTTTTCCCTCCTGTAACTGTGAAGATTTAAAAATTAATTGGTTTGGCCAAAGGAACACAAGGAAATGGGGCAGATCCAAAACCAGAACTCCTCCTGCTTCCCTCCATATAGTCTTCCTCTTCCTGTCTTATCTGAATATTCATAATAATAAAGATTACCCTGTTTGTACATGACTTTTTTTCCTAAGAGACATTATTCAGATTTGGACACTGAAATCACTTCATACTAAATTTGAAATTTTGGGTGAAATTTAACAGTAGAAAAGTCTGAGAAAATAGTGTCTCTGGTCTCTGAGGATTAAGGCTGAAAAGGCCCATTAGTTCATCTTTGTAGATCGTTCAGTGTCATTGAGTCTTGCTTTTCCCCAAAATCATATAAAGAGAGAGAATCAGGTCTCCTGAAAACTACAGAGCAAGCTGGCATCAGCCTCCTGCCAGGTTGAGATCATGAAGGGAGACAGGCTGGACTGTCCCACGGAGAACTGTGAGAGTTGCTGCAGGGACAGGAGGGAGCAATGAGTCTTTTCACCCATCCCACACGGGCACCACCAACACCACATTGAAAACAAGGCAAGGCTGTGCCACTGCTCTGCCATGTACATGAAGTGGCACCTGGCTCTGCCATAGTATTTTTGTCAGGTGGTCATTTATGGCTCACACAGCTGCTTCTCTGATAAAACTCAAAATCCAGCACAGAAGAATAGGCAAAAAAAGGGACTAAAAACGGTTCTTTGCCATGTTTTCTTAAACCTGACGTAGAGGCAACTTAAAGCCCAAATGTGATTTTAATAAATCTAACCCACATCTCAACACCTTCCCTCCATCTTTTCTGTGGCAGCCAGTGTTTTCCCCAGACAAAGCATGGCCTTGTTACAGCAGCTCCCTTTTTCCTTTGTGCAGGCAGAACAGGATCCAGCTTCCACCACAAGCACTCTACAAAAGATGGGCTGGATGCCCTCTTATGCAAAAATATTGCCAAGTCCACCCTCTAATGATGTCTCTCGGGATGAAAGTGCCAAGCAGCCATGAAACACACCAGTTTCTCAAAGAGGCAAGACAGGATGTACCACACGGCGAGCTGTCTTTGAACAATCACTTGTGTCAGCAAGAGGAGGAGGGAATCTTTTAGCATAGTAGTTGCTAGCCTAGGACCAAACCAAATGTACCCTCCCAAAAGTCTGGTGATTTTCAAAATCCAAAGCCTCATCTGAAAAACAAAAAAAAAAATCACTAATTACCCCCAAATTTTATTGCAGGCCAAACCAGGACCTTGGAACCCAAATAACCCTCAAACTTGGGTTGGCTCAAATTCTGGATCCAATGTCTGCGGTGTGGGCTAAGGCAAAACTAGAAGGGAGAAAGAAAAAAAAAAAAATCAGCCTTGCTCCATGGATCTTTAATACAGGGCCACCTCTGATGCACTTTAGAAAAATATAATGAGACCACTATAATATATATTCCAGCCAAAATTCTTGGCTCCCAAAACCAGCTTTATATGGTATGCAATACAGAAACACCCAGGAGACACTATAAGAACTTTGACAAGGCTAATATTAAGCTAGAACAAAACAGAACTACTGGCACCAACTCCACTCAGCTCTTAAGTAAACTTGTCCCATTAAAAAGTAGCCTCTAAGATATTTTCTCTCTGAAGTGTATAGTAGCTTATAAAAAGCAGGAAGGGTTGCCAAGTCATAGATGTGTTCAAGTACTCCTTACCCTCATTAAAGAACATTCCCTGGCAGCCAGCAGCTTTGAGTGTTCCAGAGAACCAGATTTTATAAGGGGGGTGTTTACAGTGGTGTGCAATGTAGCTGGAAATCACAGTCCACTGTAGCAGCCCTGTACTAGATACAGCTGTGTTTGGAGCCTTATCACCCAGAGCACAGAACAAAATAGGCAGGGTGATCAATGAGGTTCCAAAAACATAATGAGTATTACAAAAATAAATCTCAAACCTTCCTGCTCCATAGGAAGCAGAGCATCCAGAGATGCCAGTGCCTAAATATAAATTAGGCAGTGAAATACCACTGAGGACCCAGGTCTCACTTCCACCAATTTTGTATATAACAGTATTTACAGAGATGGCTTCAGAGTCAGCATGTACATAATGTAGCTTCTTAATGTACCCACTGATTACAGCAGTTAGGAGTTAAATTCCTTTGTGGAGCTGGTCCTTAATGCTGTCCCCACTTTGTTCACCTAGTGTCTATTTTCACTTCTCCGTTCAGTGTCTAACACATCTTATGCCTGGGGATGTTACCCAGACATGTAAAAGAGGAATCAACAAAACTACCATATACAGAAGGTCTTTCCATTCTTAACATCAGTGAAGAACTGAGAAAGGGAAGATCCACACTTTCTAACAGTACAAGTTCTGAGGACATAAAAATACATGTTCTCTTGGGTCTCTCATTTTTCCTCTCTGCACTGTTTTCCAAAGGCTTTTCAGTTTCAGCTGAAAAAGGATCCCAATTTATGTGGCATTTCTATGGCGTTTAAGCAAGCTGTTAGTTATCTGAATCTTTCATTCTGCACACACAAATACAGTTTATCACCTGTTTATAAATACATGCTAGCTACCAGTTCCCACACAGTTGACCCCTGTCCTGTTATGATTTGGGAAATCTAGCAATGCACAGTTTATACATTTTGTGATCTTTCAGAGTAATACTGAACAAAGAGGATGAAAAACCTGGCACAAACGTAACTATGTCACCTAATGCTTTCCCAGAGCAAACCCTCAACCAAGCTGACACGACCACAGAAAGAGGACAATCTGTGCAAAACGACATCTGGGTATAGGCATTTGAAGAAAAAATACTCCCAAATTGTAGCAAATAAGTGTAACATAAAAACAGCAGAGCCTTATATACACTGTGTGGTCACTGTGAGATAAAAGACTAAAAAAGCAAACAGGCAGGCTCCTATAGCATCTTATTAGCTGCAGAATCAGTTAGAGAGAAAAAAAAAAAAAAAAAGAGAAATCTTGGTTTGCAGGAAAAACACATGGAAAGAAAAGTCATTGCCAGGCACCTTTCTGTAGAATTTCTGCTGAAGAACTTCTGTTCAAGTTTCAAGGATGCTCAGAAAAGTGATGAGGAAACAGAGATAAGAAAACATGTAAAGAGACTAAATTTTTTTAGCTCTCTTATTTAATTTGATTATTTCCCATGCTAGGTAAAGCAACATGATCTTGGTTTTGGAATTCTTAGAAAGACTGCGTGTTAGGCTTCATAATTAATTTCAGTTATGACAGTTTTTATTTTAAGAGACAGACTATAAATCCAGAGTTCCCTTGAGTCGATATTAAAAGTTTGGGATGCCCAATCTATAAGAGATCAAGGGATCAGACCAAATTCCAGAGGTCTGAGATGGCTGAATGGTGAAGCTTCATGTGTTTGAGAGGATAACAAGGTAATGGAGTATCCAAAAAGTACGTTGGAGAGACCAGTGACACAGAATCATAGAAGAGTTTGGGCTGGGAGGAACCTTAAAGACCATTTAGTTCCAACCCTTCTGCCATGGCCAGGGACATCTTTCACAAGACCAGGATGCTCGAAGCCCCATCTGACCTGGCTCGCTTATGCCCAACCTAACCCCTTCTCTTTTAGTTCAAAACTGTTGCCACTTATCATATTACTACAGGTTCTGATAAAAAAAATTGCTCTCCATCTTTCTTATAAGTGCCCTTTAAGTATTGAAAAGCTGTAATAAGGTCTCCCCAGAGTCTTTTTTTTTCCAGGCTGAACAACAACTTTTTCAGCATTTCTTCACAGGAGAGGTGTTCCAGCCATCTGATCATTTTTGTGGACCTCCTCTGATCCACTCCAATAGGCCCATGTCTTTCTGGTACTGAGGACCCCAGTGCTGGATCCAGTGTGCCAGGTGGGGTCTCTCAAGGGCAGAGTAAAGGGAGAGGACCATCTTCCTCAATCTGCTGGTCACACTTCATTTCACACAGCCCTGGATACAATTGGCTTTCTGGGCCACAATTACACTGCTCTTAGTCCATTCATTACCTTGCCTGTAGAGATCCCGGTGATTGGCCCAACGCAAAGGTGGGACCTTGCTGAATTTCATGAGGTTCAAAATGGCCCACTCCTCCAGCCTGTCAAGGTCCCTGTGGATGGCCTCCTTTCCCTCAAGTGTATGAATGGTACTACTCAGCTTTGTGCCATCTGCAAACTTGCTGAGGGTACAATCCCACTGTCTATGCCATTAATAAGGACACTGAACAGTCCCAGTCCCAGTATGGACTCCTGAGAGTCACCACTTGTCACTGATCTCCATTTGGACACTGAGCCATTGTCTGCAACTCTTTGGATGCAGCCAAACAGCTAATTCCTTATCCATCAAACGTTCCATCCAACAAACTCCTACCTCTCCAAATTAGTTAAAAGTCCCTTCAATACAGGACTGTATTGAAGACCTTACAGAAGTCCAAGTAGATGATATCCATAGCTCTTCCCTTGTCCACTAATGCAGTCACTCTACTGTAGAAGGCCACTAGAAGAGTCAGGTATAATTTGCCCTTTGTTAAGCCATATTGGGTGTCTCAAATCACTTCCCTATCTTCCAAATGCCTCAACATAGCTTCCAACAGGACCTGCTCCATGATCTTACTGGGTACAAAGGTGAGGCTCGGTGGTTGGTAGCTGCTGGGGTCTGCCATTTTATCCTTTTTTAAAAATGGGTGTGAAGTTCCCTTTTTCCAATCACTGAAGAATTCACCTGACTGTCATGACTTTTTAAATATGATGAAGAGCAGCTTAGCAACTACATCTGCTACTTCAGATATATATCAG
The DNA here is from genome assembly GCA_035583135.1 of Lophotriccus pileatus. Classification (NCBI taxonomy): domain Eukaryota; kingdom Metazoa; phylum Chordata; class Aves; order Passeriformes; family Tyrannidae; genus Lophotriccus; species Lophotriccus pileatus. Next base: position 109,546,077 of record JAWWES010000081.1, on the reverse strand, counting down.
CCTATTCAGACTATGTCTAAGAGGATTTTGACTAAACCTTGGTAGTCTGTAAAGTATATAAAAAATCTTTACCAAGTTGTGATACTACATATTTTCCTTTAGAGTATTGGTATAGTCTGACAAAGTTATCAAGAAACTTTCTTTAATGTGCCTGGAGAGAAAAAATAAAGGAGTGGGAGGAAAACAAACATATATATATATATGTATATATACATAAATATACACACACACACATATATATATATGTTGTTTGAGTAAATAGGACCTCACTCTGAACCAGGAAAGCAGTTATAATTCTCTCCATGGGCTTGTCATCTAGTTGGAATACCATGGGAAATTTTTATGGCTTCTTCCCCTCTGTTTTATCTGCCATGGTACATTTAGAAATCATCCATAATGTCACAGATTGTTTTTATTTCCTCCTACCGCATTGCTGGCAATTTTTCCTCTCATTATACCCACTCATTATACAGTTAGATTATACCCACCATTCAATGTGCCTGTCAAAAGCTTTCAGACATGGCTACATTTAGAAGAAAGTGTGGACAGAGTCACCAATATTTTCTTCTTCTAAAGGGTCATTTGAATCCAAGAGACTATCCAGTAGACCTCAATACTGGGAGAAAAGACAGCTGAAGTGTCCTGCTTTGGCTATGGATATAGACTACTCAAATATAAACTTGAAGAGAAAGGGAGTCTCTTTTGTTCTACTTGTACAGCATATCATACCATGAGAAAGTTTTTCAGGATCCTTTTAGTCCTTTTCCCTCTAAGCTCCAGGTTTCAGAAAACCCATACAGCCTCTGTGAAGAACATGACACAGAAAATTTGCAGATCAGCAACATGAGAGACCTCACCATTTGATCCTGTAATGAACAAAATATACCACATCCAAGTAGGGAATGCATTTCACCTTAAGGGGGGAACTGTACAGGGATATGTTGAACAAGTCACTAACCACCTTGGCCACCGTGACAGCCAGCACTTTCAGTAGCAAGGACTGGACATCATTTGTGATCTCTACCTAAGGAGAAAACAGAACAAAGGACTTTCATTTTTTTTCCATATGCCTGGAGGTGAAGGCAACGGTTGCACAGGACTGCATTCTTTCACAAGGCAATTGGAAGCAATTCAGTCCACTGAAAGGGGAAGGGTGGTCCCCCCTCCTTCCCAGGGATAGGTAATCAATCAACACTTCCACCAGAGAGTCTTGGCTGGTGCAGTAACAGCTCCCCCTCCCATCCCTATCATCTTGAAGTGCACCACTTACATTAAAACTTACATGTGATTCCCATATTTCAGGTGGCTTGTGATAATTTTGATGTATCAGAGAAGGGTAAGTAGAGATGGAGTAGCCAGATTGCTTAAAATAGCTTGGCATTGTGACAAATACTAAAAAAATGCAAACAAATCCAAATACTTCTTCTTCTTTGCTGAGGTCAGGAGATATAAAATTGTTTTCCCATACTTCTGCTTCCTGACAGAACAAGCCCCTTGTACAAACACTGTCTTGAAGGATGCCAGAAAAGGGATGAAGCAGCTTTCAACAGAAGTCCAGCTCAGGAGATGAAGCAGCAGGAACATCAGTTAGCACGCAGAGCAATGTTTAGCAGCACAAGGCATGGTGCAGGCATCCCTGTCCCTGTGATCACAAATCCATGAACTGGCATTGGAGCACTGGTTGTAGAAAATAATATGCACAAATGATGGTATCTCACCTAAAACATCTTTCCTAAGTATATTTGTCCTTTCTCCCTGTGTAGTGAGGGTATAGTCAGATGAGTGGAAAAGTATGTAGCATGTTTTAGGACTTTATTCTCCTTGAGCTAATTGTTTTACCTCCGTGGTTGGATACAACCACCATAACTAAGCGCAAAGGTAGCGCAAAGTTCACCTGACCTACTACTGTAAATGTCTAACGGGTGTGGTAGCAGTGACTTAAAGTACACCAGTACAACTGCCTTTGAATAAAGGATTCAGAGTGAATCCTCCTATGCAAAACACAGAGCAGTGTGAATGCAGTTAATGTTGTTTATGCCCAACTCACAATGAAGGCAAACATTTGTCATGGTGAAAATGACTGCACAGAATATTCTCTTTACGATACCTTACTAAGACTTTTTAGTAAAAACTGCTGTCTCCTTTCACATCCCACTATTTCTTCTATCATTGCATCCTATTAAAAAGCTACATACTTCAGCAATTACCCTGGGACTAAATGCAAACTTTCCTCATAAGTCCAAGAGGCTTTTGAACAGAATTTTTTCTCCAATTCAGACAAAGTGAATCACAGCACACAGCCATTTAATAGACCTTATTAGTTTGAGATTGTTAAGTACTTCAAGTATCTACATTCAAAGAATGCCAATAAACACATTTCTTCATGATAAGCTGCAGCAGATTTACCCAGACTTACATTTTCACCCTCCTTCTGTCTCTGCTCTGGGTTTGGAAAGATAACATTCAGGATGATTTACAGCATATCCCAACAAGGGACTCATATGGCATAGTTAGCCATGTATGACAGGGTCAGGCAACTGTCCTTTCTGCTTAGACATAGCCAGGGATTTCTAATAACACCACAGCATTCTTTGAATGTCTCTTTAAACCTGGCATTCAACTGTTTTATTTAAAGCAGGAACATGTCAGTTAAAACAAAAACAGCAACAGCGGGATTTTAAGAATTACTTCATCCTATCTGCTGCAACTCATTCACACAGATGGATACTCCTTTGTTGTGGATTCCTTCTAAGGTTTTTTAAAGTATCTTGCTACAGGGAAATCTTCCAAAATAAAACCAATATTAATACAAAAACACTCTAAAAAGCTACAAAAGCACTCTGAAACTCTAAATATAAAAACTTTTGAAACTTAAAAAACATTCTCTAAAACACACTCTACCTAAAAAGCACTCTCAAGTGATTTTTTTAACCTATACAAAGTATCTTCAGAACAGCAAAAACTAGCAAGAAACAGAGTCTGGCTCTCCTGTCACCTCTTCCTGGTTTTCTTCCCATTTTATCCCTTCCTCCTCCCTCCCATCCTCTAGGAGGAACAGTCAAGCTGACCTGGCCCAGACCATCATTCTTTATTTTTGGAAACATTCAGCAGCATTTTACACCTACAACTGAGAAACCTTCAGGCTTGTGCTGATTTTCCTCATCCCTGTAGCCTTCTGAGTGCCGGGATATGGGGGCAGGATTGCTCCTCTTTACAACATCTCACTGAATGCTCAGAGCAAGTGCCTCTGGGTTCAGCGCTGGACTTCACTTCCTCCAAGAGTTAATGCCTGTTGAGCTGAAATGCTGTTTATCTTTGGCAGGCTAGTATGGCTGAGGTCATTTTAAGAAAGACACATTAAAAGCATTTTGAGCAATATCTTTTGTGTGTAAGTCAATTTAAACCTGGGCCAAAATAGAGCTGGTGGAGTTGGGCTGAACTCTTGTTACAGATGGAAACTGGAGAGGCAACTTCTGTGATAGGAAATTTTCTTGGAAATAGGCAATAGTGGAGTGAAAGCACAAAGCAAATCTGCAGATGACATAGAAATCGATGATATATTTGAAGTACAAGCATGAAAAAGAGATAAAATCATTTATAAAATTTCAAGAAAACTTTCCATGAAAATTTAACCCATTATGTGATCTTAAAGTGAAGTTTTACACTAATTATAGATCACGTTATTTATGAAGCCAAGCCTAATGAAAGAGTCTTATTTAAAAATTAACTTGATTTTATATCCAGGTACTTAGAGAGATAGAGAAAATCTTATTTCCTTCTTACTGGGGGCTTTCAAGTTGTGAGGGAACATTTATTAAGCATAAAAGCATATCCAAAACTAGAATTAACTCAAGAGATCAAATAAGAAATGCTGGGGAAGGGAATTGCAACAAAGAAAAATTCATACACAAAAGATGCAGTCGCTCATATATTGAAAAGAAAAAGTATGTTGCTCTTAGTGCTGAAGAAGAAGGAAGAATTCATCAAAACCTGCAGCTAAAACCTCAGGCTACTAATAATGACAAGGATGATGGCAATTCAGCAGCAAAGTTCTCCTTATGGTATCTTGACAAAAATCAAGAAAGAACAAGTTAATCCAAGAACCATGATAGATTCAAGTCATCTTATATAAACATATGGACAGGCATGAACCTACACACACACACATATATGTGCTCTTCAGAAGGCTTTATTAGTATTCCTTGGTTAGAGAAAGGCCACCTGCTCCCTGCTGGGAGAGACAAAGTGCAGAGCCTCGAGACTCGGCTGCATGAGGAAGTTCATGCTCGATGAGATTGGGTGTGAATTTACTGCATATTAGCTACTCTGCACTAACTGCCCTTTTGGGTACCCTTGGTGCTTGGAAAGTGAAAAACAGCATACTTCACCTTCAAAAAGGAGCCCATCTAACTCACACAAATCTACTCTTAAAGCTAACCTGCACAAAAGCACTCTTAGTAGGTACTAGAATCATCCACCCAGGGAATTAATGCCAAGTAACTAGCAGGCTGTAAATTTACACTGAAGCTCCCTGCATGCTAATTCTCCCAGCAGACAGGTCCTTGTGAGCCCAGAACAGCAGCCAAGCAAGCCCAGCCACAGCCCAGGACCATCAGGAGCCCATGTGGTCCAGGGCTGCGAGCTTATGCAGCCTCTCCTCTAAAAATACCTATCTGTTCAAACCAGTTCCTAAAGAATCTCAGAAAGGAACAAGTTATACAGAGTATTACAGAGAGAGAGATAAAATATGGGTGACATAAACAGAGAAAGAAGGGAGGGAAGTTAGGGGCAGCCATCAAATGCCTACAACTCTTCAGCCATTAAATGTGAGGTTTCATTTATCGATACTAATTCCAAGACTGCATTTTAGGGGCTGCTCTTTAGAATGCAGTTTACTCCCTGTGCATACTGCCAGATTTTTTTTTTTTTTTTGTTCCTTTTGATCCTATGGGTGAGGCAGGCTGTGCCAAATATGTCTTTGCCTAGGGCACCCGTCGATGCAAAGCCAGCAGCGCTAATAGGCACTGGAAGCACTCGGCGCTGACACTTCATACATCAGCAGCCTAGTAAATTGTACCTATTTTTTCAATATTGTCTCTATATACAAAATCTAGAAAAGTGTCGTTTACACACAGAGAGACCACAATTAATTTATCAGCACAGTTATTCAAACCTCTTTAAACATCTTCTTTGTCACCAGAGGCACTTTTCAACAACCCCCATGGTCCTTAGTTTCTCAGGCCTCCACGTCATTATAATCTATTAGGCACCTTCATGTTAGCTCTGTTTTATTATATGACACATAATTATGCATTTCATTAACAACATCACTAGGCACAGTACATCAAAGGGAGAAAGGCAGCTGCCCAGGAAATTTTAAAAGATGCCATTTACTTAAAGCTCACTGTTAAATAAACCTCCCCCGATTTTCGTTAAATTTCTGCATGTTTCAAAGACTTTACTACAGCTCAGAGAACAGTGTCCAAACAACCTCATTAGATGTAAGGCTGCTGATACAGTGAATATTCTGTGAACCCTTCATATTTCCAATAAAGAAATTTCTCTTGCTACCTGCAGCCTACGATGACAAATTTGTTCATGATTTGTTCAAACAGAAGAGCTGCCTGAACAAACAAAAAACCAAAATCTTCTTCCATCACATAGTATAAAAACCATCAACCTTGGAAGAAGCAAACTCCCCAGAAGAAATGATTTTGTCATTCTTCACAAGGTCACACACACTAAACTGAAAGACCTGGAACTGAGAAAAAAAAGACTGTGGAAAAACCAAGTAGCTGCTGGACAAAGGTACAAGGCAGTATGTCTGAGAGCAAGTTTAAAAAGGAGGTGGATGGGAAGGGACATGAAATCTTGGTACTAACAGTCAGACCAAATAGTTTTGGAGTTGAGGCTGCAGCTGTTACAATACACCAGCTCTGAGCACAGTTTCCCAGTCTCCATGACACCAGATTTTGTGGAGGAGTACACATGGCCCCAGGAAAGCACCTTTCATTTCTCTCAAATGCAACCGGAACTTCCCTCGTTTGAAATTTTTTGCTACTATTGATTAAAGACACCAAGAAAAAATTGTTCATGGTCAACAGAACATTTCCAAAGGGTGGAGGGCTTGTAGCCAGCAGAAGACTTTTGATCATTCTTTTCCTGGAGCAAATGTGCACAAGGTTGCAAACTAATCACTTGATGTAAAGAATGGAAGGAGACAACAATTCCCTATTCACAGTAGTAAAAAGAGCTGTTCATGCAGCTTTCTTGAGAATAGGAGTTTGTGAAAGTAATGTGTCACAGAATTAAGTTACATGCATTGTCACAGCCAGTTCATAAAAATGCAGATCTGCATTTCAATTTCTTTCATCTCTGGATTATCATCTGCTGGCCCCGCAGAAACCTGTGCATTGGAACACTGGAGTCACTTTAATTGCCACTTAATAATGTCCTGACAAACTATGAATTGAAATGCATTTATCATGGTCCACTATTTCCATCTGGAATTATGCCAAAAGAGGCATCTTCTTCACATATCGATCCAGCTGAATACTCCCTTCCTGAACTTGCATTAATCTCTCCCTTTAAAACTAAGTGAAAAATACTCTTTTCCTGTGCACTTCACCTTTAAACAAATTCTTTATAGTCCCAGGACTACATTCATTACCTCAACTCACTTTACTCTGTCTTCTTATCACTCACCAACATCACCACTGGAAATTTTTGGAAAAGTGGGATGCTGCAATACAGTAAACATAAATCTCCTAAAAAGGCACGATTGTCATGCTATCCCCAAAAAGTTATGCGCTGAAGTTCCCTCACCCTGCTGAAAATAATTATTCCTTCCAGCCTGAGGCACACAAAGCTGTGCATCACACTCTACAAAGGGCGGCACACCCAGTGTAGGTTCACTGTGAGGACATGCGTCCTGCCAAACCCCAGTGCCAGGAGGATTGCACAATTAGTGGGATTCTTCCTCTTCCAGAGCTCTACCCTGTTAACTATTCCAAGCCTTTACAAGGAGCAGGCAGCCTCTAGTACCCTAGAGCTTAATTACTGCCAAGACAGAGCATGAAAAAAATCTTAGCACATGGCACATACTTTTTAAGCAAAGTGGTTCTAATTAATCACACTCGCGTACTACTTAATTTACCTTAATTCCTAATTCCTAATATTAAGTGAGCTTTTGTCCCAGTTTTCTCTGATGTGAATTTAAATATTTTTGTGAATCTTTCTGAAGCCAACCTCTGAGTTTTTCTGCAGCATTATGTTGATGATTTCCTTGGTAGAAGAGAAAGCATTTTTTTCTAGTTCCAAGACCTACTACAGCAGCAGGACATTGATTGCTACAGAGAACACAGAAATACCCAGCACAGCTAAGTAATCCCTGGAAACATATCAAATTCCTTTGAGCCTCAGTCCTTGGGAACTTGATGGAAAATGCTATGCAAATGTTGGATTTCTTGTTTTAGTCCCCCAAGGCCTATAAATACACCTGTTTTGACAGGTTGCAGCAATGGATGAAAGTGATATCGGAAACAGTATTGGTGATACCAGTGACTCTTGCCAAAATCCCCTGGGAAGATATCTATCAGGGATTTTTTCTGTAATCTGGCTCTTCATCTTACGTATACAGCAGACACAAAAACCTGAAAGGAGGTTTCAAAGCTGTCTAAATCTGTGTCAGGAAGGTAACACTGGTGCGTGTTGTGTCAAGTGAACTTTCTGTTAACAGAAAAAGCACCACTGTGTATGTGTGTTGCTGAATATGCCCAAACATTCAGCTAGCTCACATATTAAATCTTTTCAAAACAAGCACGGTACTGTATAATAAGCCACCCAAGCAACCTTGTACTTTTTTAACGCACAGTATTGCAGAATGCTTTAAATTACAATTCATGGGCATTTTCTTAAAGTAAGATAGACAGCTGCAACATATTTAAGTGATGCTAAAACCAACACCTCCAGAATGACACAACTCTTATGGTCCCAGCTCCTGCGGTCTATAAAAGGCTGGAGAAGAAAGAGCCACTTGAATACAGATACTGCAGACTGGATAAGGGATGTAGCAGGGCTATCTGATAAACACTCTATGCCACAGGCTGAGAAGTTCATTTCAGCTCTAACTTCAGTAGGAGATTATACCTGAAATAAAAGAACAGAAAACTTACAAAATCTTGCTGTTATCAAAACGAACATAGGTATTCATTCACTGAGCCTCCAGTTTCTTAAAGCGCATTACAAAATCTAAGGTTCAGAAACTGTTGCCCATCCCCTTCTCCATGAGAATAGTTTCACTTACTTCATTTTCCAGACAAGCTACTGCCAAAAAACACACAGTGCTCTTCCCCTAGTTGGAGTAAATTCAACAGAAAATAGTAGGATCTAACGTATTTAACAGTTTGTCGATTATGCATTGTTACTCCAATTATTTTGGGATTAATTTGAATAAAACTAGCATCAGTACAACAGTACTCTGTTTCTCTGCTTCTTTGTAAAAAGGTTGCCATCAGGTTCTGAAATAATGTTAAACATATAATTTGAACACACTAGCTCCTTCTGACAGGCAGTGGAAGCAGAGTGAACACTTACCCTGTTAAGCCAGCTTGAAGATTTTAAAAAACTCTTTTGACTAGGGTTTAAACTCTTCATTAGAAAAAAAATCAGGCAGCTTAGTAACAGAAAGTTAGGTCCTGTCAAAACAATTTCTGCGAACCATCTCAGGTGTAATCAAAAACGGTAAGTGAGCCCTAAACTATTTAAGTATGATGGGCTGATCCATTAAACAGCCTAGGACTGGGAAGAACTTGCCAAATTAATTTCCAAATAATTATGCACTTCCTCTGCCTGCTTTGAAGAAAACATGATGTGAAAAATCTTGAATACTACACATTTTCCCCAGCTTCTGCAAAAGATTTTCCTTTCCGCACCAAAATCAGATGGAAAAGGAACCATGTGGCATTCTCTCCTGTGGAGTTAAAATGAAGACTGTGGCCATTCTCCCCATGTGGCCATGGGGAGAATCCAAAAGCTAGATTCAGTATTGAGTAATCCTGCTGGATAACAGTATTTAAAGCATTTAATTTTGAACTATTTTTAAGCATCTAAGGAGAGAAGAATTTGAACTTGGCTGTTGAGTGGGCACATATGCCTTCCTGCCCTTTTGGTAAGGACTCCATAACACATGCCTTATTAACCATCAGAGCAGAAAAAAAACACTCCCTGATCCAGACCATGTACATGTGTACTCATTCTAAAGCAAGGGTCAAAATCTTCTCTCATCTACGCTGATGTATCACAAGAGATGCTGACATCACCTGCCATGCATTTTCTGTACTGCATTTTCACACAGCAGTGCCTCTCCTGACAGAGAGAATGCTCCTTATCATTTTCTCTCCATGTTTGCCCCAGGAACCCAATGTCCCTTTCACGCCCTTCCATCTTGAGCAAGTCAGAGCAAGGCACGATCAGTAATCTCCCAAGTTCTGTGTTGCCAAAGTGTGCTGTGAGGATGCATTCATTTTTTACAGCCAGTTCTCTCCCTTGTCTTCGTCTGTTCCCTCCCAAGTATTGCATACACTCTGCTAAACAAGTGGGAGAAAGGGAAAAGTATGACTCAAGTCTTCCAAATAAATTCTCCTGACCAAGGGTCAGGCTGAGGAACAGGGTGAAATGGGAGCAGGATAACCAGAGTAATCTGAGGTCAACCTTCATGCTCATATGACCTGAAGTGCCAGACAACTCCACTCCAACTATTTCCACAGTCTATGCAACTTCATCCTTTCTAAAGTGAGACACTGCTGTTTCACAAGTTGCACCAGCAACTGCAGAAATCACATGCTGCTGCATAACTCACCAATGAACAACAGCCTGGTGGCCACTGCCAGTTTGGGGTGTTGGTGAGGTGTTCCTTTAGAGATGCAAGAAAGCAGATCAGGTCTGACTCTGCAAGCTTGCCTGAGACGCAGCCACCAGGCACTGAAGAGTTTTTCTGTCATGACACTTTCACATTTCAAAATGTGAAGAGTCATCATTATGACAAGTTCCACTGGGTACCATTTTTGCTTCACTTTTCTGCAATGCTTCTATTCTTCCATGTGCTTTCATTCTTCCCCTCAGTGCCTGCCTCCATTCAGTCTTGTTCATGAGAGCAGCACACCTTTCACCAGTGTTCACCATCACCACCATGTGTGTTCTGGACCCAGTCTTATTCCTCTTCCAAAAAAAATAGATGACATGTTGAAACTGAAGCAACAAAACATGTCATTCTGCCCATGTTAAGAAGAGGGGGGGGGCCATGGTCTTCCCTAGGGATTTACCTCTCTCAGGAGAAAGGTGAACCTACAGGAGGAGCCTCCTTCCCACCAACAGACCATGTCCAGCCCAGCCGCTGCAGGGTTGTGTAACCACTTGCTCCTGTTTCAGCAGGTTCCAAAATTAAATGGGGATATCTGGCCGTTCATTAGAACACCCAGTTACATGGGGTTTTAATTCAAAATTATTATAAAACCTTCAGACAGGGGAGAAAAAAAAAAAAGCGATAGGCTTATTGTGGTAGCTTTCGTCCCAGAGATAAATCATTTTCTCAAAATTTGGAAAAAAAAACCACTATTGGCAGCATTAGGAAGGTTTTTAAGTTAAAAATATAATGAGAATTAATGGTTTTCATGACAATGTAACTGAAAAATGTCTTTAATTTGGAAACAAATTAAATTTGGCAAAGAATTAGTACATAAGACAGCCCTTTTGCATTTTGTACTTTAAAAAAATTGAAAACAGATAAGATACTGTGAATTAAAAATAACTTCTGCACATTAAATTCCCATGAACTTTCACTAAGGTTTGTGTTACATGTCCCAAACGTACAGTTGTATGTTGTAATACACTAGATCCCTTTATTTATAAAATACCTTTAAAGCTACTGAAAGCTAGAGCCAGAAAAATGACTGTATAAAAATACTATCTTCTTGAATTACAACTTAATTTCCAATGTGTGTATTTAAAACAGAGATGCAGTCTCAGTTTCAATATTTCATATGCATAACTGAACTTTCTAAAAGTTCAATGCCAATTGAATCCATGTTGAATTCAGTTGTGTCTCTTTATTTTTCTGATAAAACCTGGTACCAAAGCTGACACAGCTCTATTAGAGATAGAGCTGGATTCTCTTCTAATTTAGGAATTACCTACAGGATAACCAACTATCGCACAGTTGCAGTTCTTTTTTACAGATGATGAATACAGGAATCAGAGGGGACTTGTTCTGACTTTCTGGGATTGGGTTCACAAGGCTACCATCCAGAAAGAAAAGCAGGGGTTCTTTGAATTTTCCCTACAAACATACATTTCTTATGAAATGTTCCATTGACCTGACAAATCACTTATCATCCCTATAGAGCAGTATCTTTTAGGTTAAAATTCAAGAAGCTTTCATTTGGAATGCTATATTGTCATCTCTTGCAAATTTTAAATTTGGATTTGTCTTGGCCTCTCAGATTAAACTATACCTCCCACGATGCAACATGAATTTCCCCTTCCTTCTTTGAATATACCAAGAAAGTTTCTTTACTGTTTCGTGGGAAACATTTCATTCCTTAAAGGAAAATGTTAACATGAAACAACAAAGTTTTATAGCAAGACATTTTAAATATTTTTCTTTATTTCTGTTTTTCAGATGTTCAGCTTTTTGATGAAATGTCCAAGGTTTTTGTAAAAACAAATCTGAAGATAGAGGAGAAGCAAACTTTTTGAAATCATTTTAGGTGGTGGTGAGAAAACAAGCTCTTGCAGACTACCATGTTGATAGTCACTTCCACCACAAATGTATTTTATTGTATTTGACCATAAAATCATATTAATCTTATTTGACCATAAGATATTTCATAAGAACAAGAAATTCATGTATTTCAAATCAGCCTGTTCAGCCTATTCTATGCCAAAAGCATACTCAGCACTCAGAGAAATATTCTCCTCACACCACAGCAAAACATACTCCTTTATCAAGGAAAGGATCACAGTTTGGATGGCGCTATGAGCCTGGAAGGAAACTGCCTTGTCTTCAACTAGCCAGATCTAACACCATGTTTTATGCCCCGAAAACAAGACTGGCTTCTTTTAAGACCAGAAGGACCAATTAAATAATTTAATTTGACATCTTGCAAAATATCCTGCTTCCTGTAATTACTCATGCCATTAGACCTGCCCTGAAAAGCTGTCATGGACCAAGATCCAATAGCCTCCATATTCTGAAGCTCACAGTACAAGTCTGCAGCAGCTCAAGCCCTGTCACTTTGGGGTCAGCTGCTACTCCATTTGGAAAGAACATCAGGTTCTGATGAACCAGCTTTATGCCAGCACTCACTTTGTCCACTTCATAATTGACAAAAAAAAAAAAAGTATGACAAACTAGGTGGAAATTACGAATTACAGAAAGACACCTACAGTCTAGTTGTTGTTTTAAAGTCAGATATTTAAGGGGTATTTTTACTGCTTCCTTTACAGAATCACAGAATGGTTTGTGTTGGAAGTGACCTTAAAAGATCATCTAGTTCCAAATCCCCCCACCATGGGCAGGAAGACCTTCCACTAAAAAGGGTTGCTCGAATTCCCATCCAATCTGGCCTTGTCCCTTCTCTTACCAGAGCAAGATCTAAGACAGCAAGCACATGAATAAGTGTCACATAAGGCATAGTTTGCACCTTGAAAACACATAGGCATAGTTTGCACCCGTGAAAACCTTTTGCACCTCTGCCAGAGCACCTCCTGGAATAACACCTAGCTCCCTTTGCAGGCTCTCCTCATTGCCCACACAACAGCCACGGGCACTTATATACCAGAGGGGGACAAAGCATTTCATACTGTGAGCTTCTTTAATCCTTAGTTTCCAGCTCAAGGAGACGGGAGGAGGGAAAAGCAGGAGATCAAAGCAGCAGAAACAGCCCCCACCCAAATGGACGTGGAGGCTGCTCAAGGCAAAAGGGCACTATGTTTCCCATAGTGAGGAATAATGAGGTCTACCTTCTCAGGGAGACCTTCCCCTGCTAGCAGCCAAGTATAACAGTGAGAGGTAATGGGGGCAGCAGGCAGGCTGGAACCGAGAACTGAAGTTATGTCATTCCTGTTCTAACAGAAATGCAAAATATCACAAGAAAAGCAGTTCACTGGGCAACCTGGCATTTCTATTAAAACATTCTCTGCCTCTAAAACAACCAAGACCCAAACACAGCAGCTGCCAATCCAGTCCATGGCTCTCCACCACTACAGAAGAGGAAGCTGAAGTGAAAAAGAATGCTACTCCCAGCATGCTGAAGGGCACAGCTATACAGACTCTTGCTGGCATCCCACTAGTCAAGAAGAAATCATAGAATTTACATTTAATCCGAGCGATACATATCACAATTTTGTTGCCCAGTTAACGTACAATGTATTCATCTTCACCTCTAAATTAGCACCATCACCCATTAGATCAGGCCTCACTCAAAAGAAATTTGATTTAAATCAATGAGAATTCCTGCCCCCCCCCCCCTTTAGTAGCAACAGAGAAAAGCAATGCCATGAGCAGCCAGGATTGTTTTCACTGTTTGGTCTTCAATCACCAAGAAGGAAAATTCAGAATTTATATTTGTGTCAGCATTTTCAAAAACGTCCTTCGTGCTTGCATCATCATTTCTGCAAATGGTTTCAAATGCAGCATCTTGCATCCTACAACCCCCGAGAAACACAGCTCCCTTCTGAAAAACTTGCACTAGTGCCAGGCAGACCTGACATCTATTTTAGAAGTCTATTTTTCTAACATCTTGTACCACCATTCTGCTTTTCTTATAACTTCTCTCTAGTTATCTGGATTTGGCAGTTGTCTATGCTGTACTCTCATATCACATCTGTAAAACAAGGTGTGTCTGTCATATCTACAGCCCCCATCTAAGGGCCCACAGCCATGCTCTACTGAAATTTCCTGTGAAAGGACTTAAGCTTCTTGAAAGAGTCATTTTCTCAGAGAAAATGAGAAGGGTAACCCCAGGATCTAATCCCCTAAGGAGATTTCCCTTTGGTTTATATAATGACATTGCATTTCCCTTTCCAAATCCTAAGGAAAACTCTCTTTCTCCTTTAGTCTACATCTGTCAAAAGCCTGGTATTTCAGTATTTCACACTCACAGGAGTGTTTTAAGTTTAAACCTTTCCAGAATTAATTGCTTTCCTCATGTCCATCAGAAGAGATTTCTCGAAGAAATAATTTAGGCCAATAAACTGATATTCTGCTTTAATGCTGTTTGAGCAGAACAGGCAAGAAAGGAGGTGAGAGGCAGGGTTATTTTCTATCATGTGTAAGAGAAAGAAAGACAATTCATGGGACAAAGGATCCAAACTGGTGTAAATCAAGCTTCTTTCAGCTTGCCCACAGGGGCATCAACAGTACCGTACAAGAACACTAATACTAGGCTAACCTAGTATATAGAACACAATATATATATAATATATATAATACATATAGAACACTAATATTGGGCTAGCTCTCCTCTTTAACACTTGTGAGGCATTGTTATTGAGAAGCAAAACTAAAAGGAATGACAAAAAAACAGAATTAGCCAGAGAGCAAACACAGTGTAGGAAGATGATATTCCTCTTCCACATCTACAGCACCCCGAGGCCTGCAACCTCAGAACACATGACACTTAAAAGATGTGGGAGACAGAAAGCTGTGGGAAGGCAAGTCATAAGGCTATTCCTTGTACTTGCCAAAGAAAATGTCACCACATCTACCGTTTGCCACAAAGAGCTGAGGATGAGGGTCAAGTGTCAGCATGGGGGGTAGAAACTGGCAGCCAAGAAAGAAGAGGTGGGCAGATGCCTGTGGGGTCTGCCATGAGAGAAGAAAAAAAAGCATCTTACAAACCTGTTCACTACAAATCCCACATTCATGACTATTTCCAAATGGAAGGCTGTGAAAAGCCAAAGCAAACATTCTCAATTCTTTTTGAACCCATCACACAATATAGGAAAAATATGTGCTTTTTATGGTTTGAGGGCACAACCTTTTAATTATGTGTTTGCATTGTCATGTCCAAGACCTTTTTTCTCCTCAAAAATTAATATTTCCTCAAGCAATGCGGCTATTTATCTTGGATGAACATGAACTGAAACAGAATCTGCCTCTGCAGAGAGAGGCACAGAAGGGTTAGAACATGACACCTAGGGGAATTCAGAACACACTGCAACACAATCCTCATTATTTTTCCAGTGCCTTTTCAACTCGATTTCCTCCAGTTCTCTTAACAGTTTCCAGCTATTGTTCTGCATATGCTGTATGTGCATGACCACAGAGGCACTTGTAAAGAGAGTACAAGTGCAGGTAATGGGGCAGGTAGGGAGAAACTGAAGAAAATAAAAGGCAGTAATTTTCTCTGTACTAGAGCTGAATGAAAAGCAGTTCTGTCATCCAAGACCAGCACAGTTTTGGCACATAATCACCTCTCACTTCTCTGTGATAAAGCTCAGCCTCATGAGCTAAGGAAGATGTCAATCAACTGCTTTTGCCACTAACAACTTAGAGGTGCAGAAAGACCACAAAGTAATGGTTCACAAAGGATATTTAAATTAAAATATGTTGAGTCATTGCTAGAAAATTCAGGCCTACTTTGGAAAAGACATTACATTTAGTCATAATTGGGGCTCTCAAAAAACTTACATCTAGTGTTCAAGCACCACCTTTCCCCCCTTCAATTCTTACAGACTTGAAGGCCAACAATTGGCCAACAATTCATACAGTAACTTCCAAAAGAGGCATAACTCCAAGGACAAAAGAAGAAATACCAGAGTCCATTTTTACTTAAGGATAAGTAAGTGCTAAAGCACCAAGAAGATACTGAAGGAGGACTGTTTCCATAACCAATCTAATTATTATGTCACAACAGAGAAGTTTTTATGAACATACAACACCTTTCAAGAGAGAATTAAAAAAAAAAAAAAAAAACTAAAAACAAGCAAACAAAAAAAACTTCCTAAACAATTTACACAACCTTCCGCTAACATGGACCCAACTTGGTGTGAGTGCCAATAAACAGCTATTTAATCAAACACTGTGCAACAGTGTACTAGGAGGGAAAATCTGGGCTGAGTCACTCTGTGTGAATTCTGACATCTGCAAAGATTTTAATGAGATCCTTTTGGGCAAAGCCAGGTGGGTAGCCAAGTCTGGGTTTAGTCATGGGTGAAATTTCCACACACACTAATACTCACAGGTCTTGAATGTCCTGCCATGGAAGGATGAAAACTTCCCCCTTGTGACCTCAACTTCACTTCTCTGTTGACTAAGCTGAATTTCAGCTGTGCCTTACAACTCACCATCCCCAGGTGTTGCAATCAAGGAGAGCAAAGAACATCCTCTCCAGTAGAATTATGTGCAAATACTTTAGCTTGCAGAAGTTTGTCTGGAAATTATTGTAGTGCAGACTCAAGATGCTTTGTTACAACAGGAGGGGACAGGAAAGAGAAATATGAAATGTGTTCCAAATGAATTTCAAAATTCTGAAATCTACGAGACACAACTTGACCAGAGAGACCTGTGAGGCTTTCCATTAGATCACTTGCCTATACTACTGTAAGTCCTTCACTTACTCCATCCAGAAACCCATATTCAACCCCAGCATTAAAAGGTACATTGCACAAGGCCCTCATGGAAGTCAATTCACAAGGAAAGTAATGTGATCCACTATCGTTTTCTAATCCCTTTTCTTGTTTGTAAACCACTGATGGCATTATCATTGCTGTAACCTCAAAAAATTTAAAAATAGGAGACAGATTTCTCAGTCAAAGTGTTATTTTAAAACTTACACTTCACAGGTAAAAGTTCCAAGAAAAAAAAACTAAAACTAAAACAAAAAACACCTTTTCAGGCAAGCTAGAAACAGCCAGGCCAATAATTTATTTCTCTCTGGTTCACTGTGCATGGGACAGCAGTGTTTTATTTAGCTGCAGCAGCAAAAGCTCAGCTCAACCTTGGCCACAAAAATACCTGAAAACTCAACATACTTACCTTTATCACAGTGACAGAGATGGTAAGTCTTGACACACTACTAAAAAAGGAGGCAGCTCCAATGGCAGTAAAGAAACCTGGATCAATCCACACTCCATATTCATTGGTTTGAACACCAAAAATAGAAACATGGATCAATTCCATTATCCTGCCATACAAAGCTCCTGTGTACCTCTACACAAGAAGAAGAAGAGCAATCCTCCTGACAGTGGTGGCATTTCCTAGAAATGCTTCTAATATTCTGCTGGTCCCAGATTAATTTTGTCAACTTCTGCAGCGACTCCTTCCCCACCACCTTCTTTAGCATGGCAAATCAGCAAGCACAAAGCTGCCAGATTTACCAGGAAGGAAAAAGGACTAACGGTATGTCTGTCTTAATGTCCTTCAAAGCCAAATGAGAATTGACTTTATGGCAATAGCCAAAACAATAGGTCACAGATACACACACTGGGCTATTTCAGTTTATAAGGCCACACTTCTAGAGCTCCAGCCAGATATAGTTTCTTAAAATTAGGTCTATATGCACTCCATAAACCTGGCAAGTAAATTACAGCCATGTAAGAAATGGGCAAAAAGGAGTAATAGGTATTAATGATCTGCTCAAAACTAACCAGGAATGAAGCTGTGAAGAGAACCCAGAAGTCCTCAAAACAACCTACACTGAAGAGGTAACCCAAAATGTAACACAGTTGTGCAGGTAATCGCTGATGTGATGCCCAAAATTTCATTCTATATGCAAGGAATTAAATATACAGATTCAAGTGTCAGACAACGAACCAGATTTGTACATTCACTTTCCAGAAATGGTGAATTACTATTATTTATACAATAGCCATACATATATGATTTTTTTTTTTTTTTTTGTGATTGTGCATGGGGGGAATTACCTCAAATGGCAGAGTGCTTATTTAGCATGTAAAAGGTAGTGGGATCGATGTCCACAATCTCCAGTGTCATGTTTTGATGTATGTACTGGGGAATGAGAGACTGGAAAGTAGTGCCAGAAAGTACTGGGGGTCCTGGTTGATGGCAGGTTGAATATGAGTCAGCAGTGCCCTGGCAGCCAGGAGGGCCAACCGTGTCCTGGGGGGCATCAGGCAAAGCATCACCAGCTGGTCAAGGGAGGTGATTTTCCTGCTCTGCTCTGCACTGGTGTGGCCTCACCTGGAATATTGTGTGCAGTTTTGGGCACCACAAGATAAGAAAGATATTAAGCCATTAGAGAAGGTCTGAAGGAGGGCAACAAAGATGATGAAGGGCCTTGAGGGGAAGCTGTATGGGGAGCAGCTGAGGTCACTTGGTCTGTTCAGCCTGGAAGAGACTGAGGGGAGATCTCATTGCAGTGCGATGAAGAGGAGGGGCAGGCACTGATCTCTTCTCTGTTGTGACCAGTGACAGGACCTGAGGTAACAGCCTGAAGCTGTGTCAGGGGAGTTTTAGGCTGGGTAGCAGAAAAGGGTTTTTCAGGCAGCAGGTGGTTGAGCACTGGAACAGGCTCACTAGGGAAGTGGTCATGGCACCAAACCTGTCAGAGTTCAAGAAGCATTTGGGCAATACTCTCATGCACATGGTGTGAATCTCGGGGCTGTGCTATGTGGGGCCAGGAGGTGGACTTTGATGATCTTAGTGGGTCCCTTCCAATTCAGGATATTCTATGACTCTATGATTTGAGGAGGATCCTCTTGCACCATCACACAACTTTTTCCCATTTATTCATACAATGGATCTATTTGATTGATGGATGCAGTTCTGGAATTGTTTTTAAAACTATATATATAGTTCTACAATGGTTATAAAAACTAGATTATCAGTTAAGAAACATGGGTGCTGGCTGATAGACTTGACTACATCTATTCAGCCAAGAATCCCATGTTTCAACAAACAGTACATAGTAAAAATTGACTTAGACAATATTTTGGGGTGAATAGGAGGTGAATACATAGGGATAGGGTAAAGGCAGAAAGCTGTGCACACAACTAATTCTTTTTAGACTTTTTTTCAGTGTTTGAATTGCTTTATGCACTATTCAGCCATGACTCTTTGCTTGCTGAACATTAAGCCTCTCAGCATTACTGCAAGAACCTTGTCCTAGTCTACAACAGCTTTCTACAAACTACAACAAAGAACCAACTCTAGTTTTCTCCGAAGTCTAGGGTGTTGATTTTCAAGATTAAGGTTCAGGCTATTACATGCATAAGAAACAGATGAAGAGTCTGGATCTGAACCCGTATTTCTACAGTTACAGAGATGGAGCCAGAAGCCGAGGCTCCTTCTGGGTCCCCAAAGGATTCAAATGATCTATACTTGGAAAGTCCACAGTTTTGGCTATGGTTCTTGCACAGCTATTCTCAGATTATATTTCTTCATTCTTTTCCACAATTTTAGCATCTCTTTCCAAGCAAATCATCCTGTTCTACCTATACAGCCTCCTCCAAACACTCATAGCTTTGCTATTGCCAAGCTTTCAACTTAGAATTCAGACTGCTGCTACTCAACACAGGTCTTTTGTAGAGGAAGTGCAAACCAGGATGGGTGGAGCTTACAGCATAGGAATAATCAGGCCACTGGGAACTGCAGAACCTGTCATTCAACACCTAAGGATGAAATAAAATGCCAAAGCAGTGCACAGGGATATGTATCCAAATTGTTCATGAGTCCCATGTTCAAAAAGATATGTGATCCCTTACTTCCCATTTTCAACTGGAAGTGCAGCAGCTGCAACACAGATGAAGACATGTGCAGAGATACAAAACATAAGAAGGTTCCTTTACCAAAATGCAGTTTGTAGTAGTTCTCATTTGCCTAAACTTTATTAAAAAAGCAGAGTTTGCATGACAGCTTCAGCATCTAGGGCACTTCCAGGAAAACAAGGAATGTATGCTCTTTCCAGTCTGGTTCTGTGTGATGTTAATCCTGATCTAAAGAGAAACTACAGCCATTTAAGCCAAAGAAAACAACAGTACTACTTCAGCAGGGCTCTTTCCCCATTACTTTCAGAGGCAGTAACTCAGGATCTTCCCAGCATATTTGGCTCAAATATGGAACTTAGTTCTGATACGTCAGAAGGGAGCACTACATTACTTCAAAGAAAACCTGTGTTATGAGCAAATATACCTTGATATCGCCTCAAGTTATTTCACTTTCTTCCCAGGTATCAATCACTTAGCTCCCCTTACCGTGACTGAAGGTTTGATTAGAATCTCTGACTTCATCTGGACCAATTCATGTGCTTGATGAACAGCTATATTCTGAAATTTCCCTCTTGAACTGATTTATGCTTAAATATTAAAAACAAACAAAAGAATTATTAAATAGATGAATATAACTTACCTTACTACCTGTCCAGAATGTGTCTACTAGAAATATATTTTACACAAGAAGCCAGCTTTCCCTTATATTTCCCAATTAAGTTGTTTTGTTAACTAACAAATCTAGTTTACTAGATCAGTTTATCAATTATTCTACTAATCTATCTGGTTTATTAATGCTTATATTCCTCTACATAAACTTCTTTATGCCAAAACCCAAAATTCCCCAAACAAAGAATGACTTTAAGCTGCCTAAACCCAGAAAACAGAGTGAAAAAATTATTAAAATGCACAACCTGGCCTTGATCTCTTTGTCCACACAACATTATAAAACAGGATTATCTGACCAAAAATGAAGCATTCCTGACAGCAAACACTTTGGTGGGTAAGCACAGCATTGTGAGCTGACAGATGCATTTGCAGTTAAAAAGCTTTGCACTGGAGACCGTCATGGAGAGCTGGAAGGACTTAGAGGTCTCCTCTTTCACAGCAGCACAGGCTATACTCAAACCACACCTAAAAGATGTTTGTGCAACATGTTCTTAAAGCTCTCCTTTGGTAAATACTGGCACCAGTCATTTCAACGTTTTGCAACACAGACTGCCGGTTATCATGCTGACCACAACCAGCCTTTCTGTACAGCACTACTATTCCTGGACGCTTTCTCAACCTCTGTCATCTGGAACAACTGAACTCTCCAAGCAGGTATGACTTCCTTCTTCCAGTTTGGAAAGCCTCCAGCATGTTTCGGACATCACCACAACCTAAACAGTAACAATATAAACTCTGTTCCTGGAACAAAGAGCAGGAGATCCGTGGTATTTGACCCAACTGATCCCCACTCAGAACTACAAGGAAAACTTTAAATGCAGCCAACATCTAGTGCTAGAAAATTTCTTCCAGACCCCAGATTGGCAACAAGAGGGACACAAGATACTTCCCAACCTTGTATTAGCTTTTTACATTATTCCAACCACTCAAACAAGAATATATTCCAAATTCATAATAGTCAATAAGAAAATAAAAATCTGATTACTCTGTCCTGCTTTAGAAGTCATATGACCGTGTAACTCACTTATATCAAAGACTCAACCTCTATACATATGTCTTTGCTACCAGTAAGGGATTGCACACACAAAAAACCAGCACAATTGAGAAGCAATTTGAAGCTTGCAGCAATGCCAAAATAACAGAGAGAGAAACAACAGAAGAAAGGTTGTTTTACAATTAAAGTACAAATGGTTGAGTAAGCAGAACAAAGCACAGACAATGGAGGTGTAGGACTTGTTTCCACACAGAGTTTTGTACCACTAACTCTTTCTGTTTGAAATCACTGTATTTAGTAGAGACAGATTTCTCCCTGTGAAAACAGGAGGACTGTACTGCCACACTGCAGGAATACAGTACCGAAACCTGCTGACGGAAGAAGCCCACTGCTTCTTTACCTCCTTCTCTTGCCTTCCCATGACCTCCTAGTCCTCCTTCTCCAAGGAATCCAAGTGCTTCTCCGAGTGCTACAAAACACTACTGATAGCACCGTTCAGTATAAATGTATGAGGATAAGCTGTGATAGAAGGAAGTGCTGTAACACTGGCATAGCCACATACAGACCCACCTGGAGCTGCAGCTCTTTTACTATCAAATTACAGTTGAAAAGCAAAACCATACACTTGACCAATTGGATCAGTACAAAAGACAAAATTTAGTATCTTACCAATTTTTTTTTTTTGTTATACAATTCTTATCTGATCTCTTAAAGTAGCAAGGGTGCTTATTACTACTCTGTTTGATCTCAAGAGGGTAATGATATTTATCTGCTTCTGGAGCACTGACTATCTCACATTATTCTGAGATGAGCCAAATCTAAATGATCCTAACCAAAGACTTACAACTCCAATCATAATTCCCTTTTTCAATTCCTAAGAACAGAATAGTGAACAAGCTTCTTTTCCACATTTAGTCTTACTACAAACTTATTAGAAATATCATCACTACTTTCATCATGTGCATGGCCTTACAAAATCCAGAACAATTTGGTGTTGAATCCCTTTTCAGATCTATCCATTTTCAACAGGATATACTCTTTATAACTTGTAGCTCCACCAAATAATAAATTGGCACTGGGACCATTCAACCTCTAGGCTGCATCAGCATGACTATTTTTGATTCAGAAACAGACAAAAAAAGCCATGAAATTATCGTGGTTTCAGATGTTTTTCCTTCACTGCAAAAATAGTTTTGTTTTGAAAAATAACATTTTGCAAGCATTTAGTCCTTAAAATAAAAAAGGATGTCAGGGTGAGGAAAAAAGCTCTTCCCACAACAATCCAAATAGGCATAGACACCAAGTCCTGATACGAACTGACAAAGTTTGCTCTTATAAAGATTATGTAAATACATAATGTAGCAAATGATACTGAATCAGGTTTTGCAAGTCAAATAAGAGGCTAGAATTGGTGACTAGCATGGGAAAGGGCGTCTGCTTTCTGTGTACTTAAATAAGCTGTTCAGAGTCCAGTCACTAATGGCAAGTTATTCAGTATTTATGGTTTATTTAATTCAACATATAAATGATGCTGCCCCCTTTGAAGGAGGAGTTCATAAATTTTCCAAAATTCTGAATTTGTAAAACTACAAGTTGGTAGTGACAACTGTGAGATCAAGCTGTCATTTAACCTCAATCTGAGCAATTCTTTTTCTACTCCCTCTAGATTCCTCATGCATATTTTTCAAGAAAGATACTTGTACTGCAAAACCTGTATCAGAATCAAGGATCTCCTCAACCGTATAACCAACAAAATCCTTAGCCATTCAGTCACATATTCCCTACATGTTTACTAACACGATATTTGCCATTTTAAGTCCCCAGATGACAGTTTCTGCTGTAGCCCTTGATGGGTTGCCTATTCATGTTCCTGTAGAGAGGACTGATCAATCATGTCCCTCAGCCAATAGCAGCCAACTGGAGCTGAGAATAACAAAGTTTTTCATCAGCTTTCAGTTCCAGATTTCCACTTCAAGCACAGGCTGTCTCCTATAGGCTAATACACCTATCTAAAAGGCCTATACACCTTTAAAATTGAAAAAGTGCTTGTGTGATACATGCAGCCACATTTCAAGCTCTTTTCATTTTTTAGCTCCTTTTTGTTTTTTTTCTTTCTCTTTTTTTCCCCTCTAATTTGACATGATAGAAAATGCCTCTCACTGGAAAAGTTTAAGTGTGATTAAATTTCAATGATTAAAAGATTAAGTGTGACTTTCGTCTCCACATGAATTCATTTTAAATACTCAGCTCTGCCGTACCTTTGGATATTTTCCATCCCAAATCCTTGTAACAGCTAATTGGAAGAAGCAGTTAATAACTGTATTCACATAGTGATCCTCCCCACTTACATTTCTGAGTTGTTTCTCATCTGGTAGCTTTTCACACTCATAACAGGATTGCAAGAAAAGAAATATGGTAAATACACTGTAACAATTGTCATACCTGCAGGCATTAAAATAAGTAAACAAACTATTGTGAGATGAAAAACAGACAAAAAAAAAAAAAAAAAAAAAAAAAGGAAGTGTGTAAACCCAGTAATGCCAGCAGTTACCACAAGGAATCTCTCTTTTTGTCTTGCCCGTGAATCCCAAAAGACCAACATTTGCTCATAAGCAATGAGTAAGGCTGGATTCATTCAGTCCAACTTCAGGGATTCAGCTGTTGCAATTGGATAATTGGTCTCCGTCTCTGTGGCCATCAGAGACCATCACTACCTCCAGAAGGACTTGCAGCATGTGGAATCCTCTACAAATGGCCAGACTCCCCACCATGCACCATGGCAGGCAGTGGAGACACAGCCAGAGAGAGTTCCTTGCAGGCTGCTGGCTTGAGCACAGCAAGGGCTCAGGATCTGTATGTCTTTCATTAAGGACCTGTTTTTCTGGTTGGTACTTAAAATTATGCTGTGTGTCAGGAACGGTCCTCTGTTTCAATTTAAATTCCTCCCTACTTGTGCAGAGTTGAAGCCCCTGGTCAGTATGAACAGCTAAATACTTGTTTCTGACTTGCAAACTTATTACTTCCCTTCTCTCATGAGGAAGATGTTATCAAAGGACTAATATTTAATTAATCAACGGATAGAAGTTCCTAGGTGTCCTAGCAATGCTAGACAGCTATAAAGCCTAAAGCTGATTAGATGTTACACAGTAGAGACAGACATTGCAATCCCGACATATGAAGATACTTTATCAGGTCCTTCTAGTTTTCCACATATCCATTTTGAAGGAAGCATGAATGAAACCCAAACCATTTGAAATAGAGCACAGCAGAAGGTGTTTTCCATTGCCTCTTTGCATTCATCAAAAGCAAAGGGAATTTTTTCACGAGATGCCTGCATTTCAGCAGATGCTTTATAAGCAGATGCTTATTTTTCAGTGTAACATAGTTCAACATAACATAGCTATATTTCATTAAAAACTATTTGTCATTTTTTTATCTTGAGATTAATTTACACTTCTGTGTAAATGAAGATATGCCCAAAGTTTAAAAAAAAAAAAAAAAAAACAAAATACAACAAAACACACACACACATGCAGAAAACCCCAAACCTACAGATTTAGAAAAGATTTCAGAAGACATCTTGAGAAAAATTACTGGAACACACAACCCTAGTAGTAATATATTTTCCAAGCACAAAGTTTCATGCACTCTGTGGATCACTATAAAACAGCTCAGATAGCACATTTGTAGAAACCTTTAAGCTGAGATTCAGCTCTGTGCAGTTGAGATGAATTGTCAGACAATCATATCTCAAGCCTTTGTTTCCCTCTATCTCAAAGATTATAAGCTTATGGGCAGAACATATCTACATCAGATAGATGAAACTGGGAGTAGTTCAGCCTTCACAAAGCTCAGGTCAGGTTTTATTCCTGAAAACTTGACTCTGGGACAGTTCAAACACAGGTCAATTTTTTGCCAAAGCTTCGAAGTCCAAAGGGAGCTGGAAGGACAGCTAGCCTGGGGCCAGTGGCTATGTACTTAAAGCAGTAGCCTATCTTCACAGCTAGGTAGAAAAGAAAATAATCCTCTCAAGTATCTTTTTTAAGTTTTGACAGTTTATATATTAAGTATATATGCATATATTCTTAAATTATCCACCCTGCCCATGGAAACACTGAGCTTTTGGAACAGAAGCATTAGTCAACGTGATTAAAAAAAAAAATAGAGAAGAAAGATAGCTCTGCCAGATTCTTGGCAAAACATTATCTACATCGTGATTTCCTCACAGAGAGAAAGGTGATGAACTGAGGAGAAGCAAATACAGGCCAAGGGGCAGAAGGGCACTTAAGAAGACAGCTTTGTCTAATCTATGGGCTGAAGATTAGATATTCAATTCCAGTCAAAGGAATGGTACTCCGGGTTATATTGTGGGTGTGGAAGATACCATGATGGGTTCTTTCCAAGTTTAAATGCAAACTGGTTTATACAAGATTATTTTTGGTTAAAGTCACTGTGACACAGTTTCTTTCAGTTGCCTGATTATGTGAGGGTTTTTTTTTTAAAAAAAAAAAAAAAAGTATGGTTCCCTCTCAGATCAAACAGTTTCTTTCCTGCCTTTTTTCTGCCAAGTTATAATAAAATAAGGACTGTGACCTGAGAAGGATCTTCTAGAGCTAAGAAAAAAGGAAAAACAGTCTGAATAAGAGTTCATGCTACAAAGTTAAGGTAAAAAAGCAGTATTAAAAAAAGAAATACAGGATTAAAGCAAAAATATATAAACATAAGAGCTCTTGTAAGCACTACAACCCTGCAAAACACATGCTGTTCTCCCAGTTTCAGGTATGATCTGGCAAGGTGCTAACGGCCCCATGAACTTTTGGAGTCAGTAAGACACCACTCTTAAACAACATAACTCTTAGGAGGTGCTTTCTTTATGTCTGACACTAAATGTTTGCTAGCTGATCTTACATTTAATCCTATAGTGTCTTCTAACATACTGGCTCTTACTGGCTTCTGTTGATGCATGTTTTGGTTTTCATTCCAAAGAGTAATGAGTGTTTTTTACATGCTTAAGCAGTTTATGCAATGTCTTTGTAATGTACCATGAGAAAGCCAAAGCTTTCCCAATAGTAGGGGAAATGGCTGTCAAACACAGCGCTCCGGCTCCAAATTGTTAAAATAAAAACTGTTACAAACCCGACCTCTTGCAAACAGAGGTCCTTTGGAAACACTGGCTTTTCCACAGGACTAATGGGAGTCACACATGGGACTCTGCTCCTCGTCCTGCTTGTCTGAAAACTGGATTTGGGTTAGGATGTCTCTTTGCAGTGTTTAACAGCACAAAGCCACAAACTCATCGCGAGACCTGGGATTAAAGTTGTAGCACAATGTGAGAAGGCTGGTCAGGGGAAAGGCTCTCCCTGGAACTGAGAAATCCCCTTTTTCCTACAGACCTTACTCACTCCTTCAAACATGGAAACAAAAAGCTTGAAGTTAGCTTCCTCGGGGTGTCTTGCCTCAGCAGATGCTGAGCCAACACAGCTGCCAGCATCCTGCCGCTAAGAGGAGCTGAAATTCAGCTGCCATCAAAAGCACAGGCATGCTCCAGTACAGTCCTTTCACCAGGATCCCTCCTCCTTCTTTTCTTCCTACCTGAGGTCAGATTTCATCTCTGATGTGCCAGCAGAGAACCCAACAAGCAGGTTGTTACTGTCAGCAAGGAGCAGGACTAGGCAGAGGAGGAGGTAGACTGTCAGAGCACAGTATGACCTGTGTATGGAGAGGCAAACCAATGGGAAACAGTCTGTGGAGAGCTTGCAGAGACTTAGCTATGCTACATCTTTTTGCTGGCTGGGAGTAGAAGCTGCTGAAGGCATGCCTGGGCTGATGGGAGGAGAGCATCATACGGCCAACTCATTGGTTAACAACTGAGCAGCCTGCTCTCCAGGAAGGAGGGAAGAGAAAGTATACAACAGTATTTATAGTGCATACATATGTGCATACATAATACACACTGGCAAGTCTGCCTTAAAGAGGGCAGAAGAAAGGGGCTTCAGTGTTCACCAATTTCCCTAAAGATAGGTCACCTCAACACATCTCTAGGATCAGAAAACTCCTCAGAAGCACTTCATCGAAAATACTGGAAATAAAGGAAACTTACGATAACCAGGTATTCACTCAAAAAAACTTGCAGAGAAGCTCAAAGTTGCACAGTTTACTAAAAGTGCAGTAGAAAAGTTCTGAGGGTTTCCTTCCTTCAAATGTAATCATAGGATGGTTTGCATTGAAAGGGACCTTAAGATCATCTAATTCCAATACCCCTGCCATGGGCAGGGACACCTTCTACTAAACAAGGTTGCTCAAAGCCCCATCCAACTTGGCCTTGAACATTCCCAGGGATGGGGAGTCCACAATTTCTCTGGGCAACCTGGTCCAGTGCCCTACCACCTTCACAGTAAAGAATTTCTTCTTAATGTCTAATCTAAACCTACTCTCTTTCAGTTTGAAGCCACTCCCACTTGTCCTATTACTACATGCTCTTGTAAACGTCCCTCTCCAGGCTTCCTGCAGCTCCCCTTTCGGTACTGGAAAGCTACAAGTTCTCCTCAGAGCCTTCTCTTTCTCCAAGCTGAACAATCCCAACTCTCTCATCCTGTCTTTATAGGGCTATTAAGTTCATAATGTTCTTCATAACAAAAAGTGTAAAACTGAAAAGTATGAAAATAATCAAAATATAGGAATTTTCTGTGTAAGGTCAAACATACACAGGTATTCTTCCCAAGAATTCCAAGGCAGTGGAAGGATTAAAAAAAAGGTTTATTTCAGATGCAAGGACCATTTCTTAACAATGCTATGCAACTGGCCTCCAGGGGAAAAAAGGCAATGCCCTGCCTTCTCCAAGGCTTTTTGTATCTTCTCTGTCTCCTCCCCCACCCTCTCTGGCCCAAGGAGGCCTTGTACATGTCTGCAAACATGTTATCTCTGTGCACACCTGGGAGAGAAAGAGCTTGCTCACAGCTTCTCCCTGTGACTTTCTCTGAAATGCAGAAGGAAGAAAAAAAAATTCCAACCTATTTGAGAATGCATTTTGCAGTCTTCCTAAGCTAAACCAGTTCTAGCTTTGCATTAGAAATTCTTCCTGAATTGTACCTATCCCTATATTTTGTCTATACCCTTTTTCTCCCAATGGCATGACCCTCCCCAAAGCCACACAACACTAAATGGAAACTTCAAAGCTTAGATGTTAAGTGGCCCCATCATGTCTTATCAGGACATTTGAGCCTTCCATAGATTGCAAATAAATGAAAAAGCACACCATAACTGCTACATATCATTAAGCTGATGTAGTATCATCAGAGTGAAACAGCAGTGGGAGAGCAAATCTACAGATAAAATAATTCAAGCACGAAAACCAAATTAAAACAAACAAACAAAAAATATCTTCTCCATTCTCACATAACTACAAACATTAAATACATATATGTATTTTGGAAATCTATATGTTTGCTGTACTTTGTTGCACATTATCAAGTACCAGCAGGTGAGATTCACTTTTCCATCCAGCAATTTATGACCTACCTTCATTAGCCACTGTAAATATTGTAGAATCAAGACAACCACATTATTTACTTACTAGGATAAGCAGTCTCCAACAGCTTGCTTGTTTTTCCAGGGGATAATTTTGGAATTGAATTAAAGAACTGCATATGTAGTTTATTAACCTTTATATTTAGGGAAACAAAGAAGGCTCCTAGAAGACCTCCAAACACACCAAGGAGGATGGTCAGAATGAAGGCCAAGAGGTTCATGTCCAGTAAGTTCTTAAACTGAGCCAAAAAAAGGAGAAAAAATGTCCTGAGCATCCTGCCAATGACACGAACTATTGCACCCTCTCTCACAAAACCTGATACCTCAAAGTAATTTCTATTCAGGAAATAAATCTCTCCTTGCAGTTTAGGGAATTCCGCTAATTAATTTGAAACTCTTCTTGCACACCTCACAGGAGTGGAAGCAAGCAGGTATACACTGGTGCTGGCACACACAGCAGAAACCGCCGTGATGTACTTCACTTACCACTAGCACTCAGCACTTCAAGTTACATCCAAATAACATGACATGATGGCCTTAATGAACGTTTCAAAAGACTTTGATGAACCCGAGCTTTGCTGAATGTTCACTTACTAAGTGTCAACTCATGTGCATTGAGATAATTTATAAGTAAATTTATTTAAATAAAACTGTGGAAATTGATGCCGAGCTAGAACAACTTGCAGAACAACAAATCACAAGGACAGAATATGATCTGGCAGCTGTAATAGTAATTGAATTTTCTGCTTGACTCCTCAACAAGCAGCAAGGATGAAAGCACTGTCATGTTTTAATTTGATCTTCCAGCCAACAAAAAGGGGTCAACAGGTTGGCTGTAATCTATTAAAAGCTGTAAGGATATTATTTCCTTAGCCCAGGCTTAGGGTTAGGATTTTTGTTATGATTAGGATCTGAACAAAGTAAGAGATCATAAAGTGCAAAAAAATCTACATGGCAAGAAGCAGGAAGGGCACATGGCAAGGACTGCCTGCAAAAAAAACCCCTAAACCGGAATAATCTTGGGGGTAGGGGATAGGAGAGACTGTCTGGTGTCAGTCTGCCTTAAATTGCTTCACCTTGAGCTCCTCTTACTGTTCAAAGTCTTTTTTCTTCTTCCTTCTCTCTCCTTGAACCTTAATCTTATTCTTGGTCTCACTACAGCCAGCCTAGAGTTTAGCAAATTCACCAGGTGTCTGTACTAAACACGGGGGGTATTTCCTGAGAGGAGAAATGCCAGGGTCAAAACCCACCAAGGCTTCAAGGGGTGGTTCACAGGGCACTGCAGAACCTGGGCCTGGAAGAGGGAGAATCCCAGTAGCCATTCCTAGGCACCAGTAGATATCGACACCTGCAGGCTACACTCGCGGGGACTACAATAGGACTACAACAATCACATATATGTAGGTACTCTGAGTACTAAGCGAAACATTAATAATGCTATTTTTAACAATAGCTGTAACAATATCCATGTTTTTCCAAAGGATTTAAAGGGATCTAATGTTTAAGGTGTTGAAATTCTGAGAGAAGTAGCATAATTTGAAGTAGAAAAAAAATCTGTTTTATTTACTGCAGGATCCAAATATCTTGCATTATATTCTTCCTAATTCCAATCCTTCACTAAAACCAAAAATAGACATATGTGATTTTATTTTTTTTTCTCCCTACCTCCATTTTTCCTAAGGAAAAGGTATACTGAGGTATTTGCTTTAAGGTAATATATGCACATTTCACTGCATGTGTGTGGCAATGAAGGTAAAGCCAAGAGAGCCAGCATGTTCCCCATGCTGGGAATGAAAGGTAGCACAGTATACTGTTTGTTTTTGTTGTAATATCAGCCATAAGCTTTGGCCAGTCACCAAGAAAAAAATGGTGCCTACAGAGCAAATTTCACCTTTAGGATTAATCCAATGGTCTAAGTAAAAATAAAGTAAAGTTTCCTGAAAATCATCTCATGCTCTGGAGTACAATAAACTCCCCTTTAAACATTATCCTAGGTAGAATGAAACTTTTTAAAAAAAAATCAAATAATTTTCTTGAGAAACATAACCCACAAGCTTTCAACTCAGAGTTTATCTACTGTAAACTGTGTTTGGTTAATGCCACAAAATATACAAGAAGCAAAATTTCCCCTGAGCCCCATGCCCAAATGTTTCTGGTTATCTGTACCACAATGAAAGACAAAAACTACTGAACCCTGCTAGAAGTTATGTTGTTAATAATTTTAGCTAAATTTTCCCTCCAAGATAGAGTGAGAGAGAATCCACTGCCCTTTTCAGAAAACATCCTGAACTGAGTGTTAAGAGAGCAATGCTTATTGTAAAACAGCAATTGAAGTGAATCCACTTTCCGCTGGTTGTGCAGCTGTTAATTATAAAACACTTTGGCTCAGCAATGAATCTGGCTTCAGAATGCCTGACCTTTTTCCTGCCCACAAACTTCTCTTCTTTTTCACCTTTCTGCCACAAACTTTTATCTTCTTGGTTTGTAACTGCAGCTGTTTGGGGGCTACGCTATGAGTTAGTCCACAAAAAGAATTTGGGGCTGAAAACCCATGTTTTCTCTATTTTCTCCTGCTAAACTGGTGATAAAGCAAATATATCAGGGAGCATGCACACAAAAAATGTTGACCATTTTCCCAACCAAGGTACAGCTATAGTGGAAAATGCCATAACCTTTTTAGTTTCTGCATTGCTAGAGATACACAAGCCAGAAGAAATTCAGCAATAAATGAAAGTGATCAGGCAATTACTGTAGGAAAAATTTATGTAGTGGCAAAAAGTGGATTAGGATTCAGAATACCAGAGTTTATTTCTAGCTCTCTAATTGATCTCCAGGTCAAACACAAAGAAGGATATTTAGGCAACAAGAAGGGAAGATCATGATACTTGCACATCACTCACTAGTGAATATTGCTATCTTGCAATAAAATTGAGTGAAAGACATGATAATAAAAGCAACTCTACTTTCAGGTGGACATAAGATAAAATCCAAAGATAAGCTTGTGCCATGCTGGAAGGAATAAAGCAAAGGTAGGTGAGGCTGAAGGTCACCTCCATTTTGCAACCAGGAACAAACAGTGATTACAGCTTTTCAAATGTTTAATCTGGAAGCACCAAGAAACAGGGGCACAGTACAGCACTGTCTGCAGCAACAGCTCAGAGCTGGAGCCAGCCACAGGAGAGGACAGCCTGTTTAAGAGCTTCTCTGCCTTTTCCTTTACTTCAAAGTATCCCTCCTCCATCCAGCACCAACACAGAAAGTTATCTTAATAAGTAATATGATTGGTTAATAAGCAAACAGTAGATGCTTTGTCTACTTGTTCGCTATAATTTAGAACAAACCAACTCTCTGCTGTATTTAAGTGATCACCAGATGTAAAGAGTGAAGACATCCATATCCACCAATCTGATAACTGAACATATCCCAGCCATTCTCCTTCTCAGTCCCCCTTCCCTGCTTCTCCCCCAACAGCAACACTGAAACAGACAAGTCTAAACCCTCGTATCTATTTCCTCCCACACCCACATAATATGTACCCAAAATAGAATTCTTTTCTCTGCTTCAAAAAATCCAAAATGGTCCCTGCAAACAAACCCATAGAGAGAAGAGGACATTACACCCATGGTGAAGGTGGCCATCAAGCAGCAGAATAAGCCTTGCCAGACCAGCCTTATGCCCTGGAATGAAGCCATTCTTCTCAAGTGAACAAGAGCCCACCAATGGGGACGTGAAATACCGAAGTTATACCTGCTCCTGCAGCAGCCATAGTGAAACTGCATCTGCAGCAGGTAGAAGAGTCAAAATTTGGGCAACAGAGGTAAAAAAAAGAGAAATAAAAAACACCATAAACATAATTCCCTCTCAAAGTTGGGTTTATTAAACGCCCAATGGTTTATTATAGTGTCATTAAAGTGCCTTGCATCTCTACGATACGAGTTCAGACACGTCTTGACAAAATCTCAACCCTCTGACATCATTTGGGGACCACTGTGCCATGACAGTGAGCTAGCTGAACTAGCACCAACCAGCCTAAGGCCAGGAAGACGTGCCACTTCACATCCTGGAACAGTGCAGTCATAGGAGTGAAACACTGCAGTGAAATAAAAGGTAAGAAAGCTTAGGATTCACTGGAGAATAAGAGTACACCCTGGAGCCTGCAGGCTCAATATGCTGTCTCAATTTATAAATGTCTGATAAATCCACAGGGAACATTATACCTTGTCTCCCTCCCTGTAAAGATATGGAGCCCACAAATGCCCCAAAGAGTAACAAACCTGTGTTGCTGTAAGCAGCAAAAGGAGCTCAACTGCTGGAGATCTGCACTATGACCCACTGCCAGTAAAGAAAAAAAGGAGGAAAAAGAAGGAGAAAAAGAGAGAGGAAAATAATTACATTATTGTAAAAAAGGCACTAGTGAACAATCTTCTTTTATATATTTATATTATACATTTTCCCATACAAAACACAATTTGTTTCCAAAACACCTATTTCATTCTATTAAAACAACATCCTGAATCAGAAAAATGTTACATTTTTAATAGAGGACACAGTGTGCAAAACTGAAGGATTTAGAAAGAGGAAATAAAATTATACTTGAATTGTTTCTTAGAAAAACAGAATCAAGGCCAGAGTTACTGGAGTGATGCTGATACATCTAATGCACTAATCAATAGTGCTCACAAGCTTATAAACCTTGTATCCTCTGGATACCTCAGGGGTAATTTGTAGACATGCTGAGCACTCAGTAGTAGATGAAGTCAACAAGTATACAAAACACTTGAGCCTCCTTTAACACTAAAACATACTAGGGGAGTGGGAGCATGTCATCCTGGCCTTTGTAAAGAGGTCTCAGATTGAAATTTATCTCTGCTGCTCACCAGCAATCCTCTCTGTGAAGGGGTGTCATGGTTTTGCTTTGTGCTGCTAGAATGTTAAAAATTGTTCCTTTTCCTTGCCTGGTGGGACCGGTTGGTTC
>JAWWES010000081.1:109460667-109511593 GCA_035583135.1 Lophotriccus pileatus | reverse complement strand
CTTAGGGGGAGGAGTTTTTGGGTCTCCCCTGTGGTTTAGTCTCAACAAAACACTTGTGTCCCACTCAAACGGAGACAAGGGGACATCATACAATCTGTCTCTCAGGGATGGTTCCCGACTGCAAGCTAATACTTCTTTCTAATTATGCTGTAACTGGATTCTGCACAGAAAAACAAACATTTTCTATCCTCTTCTGACTGCCATTGCTGATTTCTTCCATGATTAACATTTTGTTTAACCATCACATTGCAGATTTATTTAAATGACTGATCTTAAAAGGCTAAAGGCAAGGGAGACCCCATATCATCCCTTTGGGGCTTGTTGATTTACTTTTAAGCTACAGATAGTTCACATGTGACTGTTCATTTGAATTCTTTCTATTTTTTGGGGAAATTAACACATAGGAGACTCTTTTTTTTATCCTTACTTTAAAAAAATAAACATCATTGTATAGGGTTTTGTATGTCAACATGACAATACATACCATCCAGATGACATAAACTGGTTGCAGTTTCTTTTTCTGGAAACTAATCTCATTAATTTCAGTAGAACTGTTCACAAGAGAGAGTTTACCAGAATTATTTCACAGACACACATGAGCAGAGAACAGCCAGACTAAAAAAGTGTCACAAACAATTTACTTTTTCAAAACTTGTAAAATAAAGCAAGGCCCACCCGTGCACACTGTGCAGTTCCCATCACCTCTTTTTTCCTGGGACAGCATCATCAACTTAAGGATAAAGTCCGTGTGTAAATATCTTTCATTTTTCTCCCTCCTTATACAACCCAGAAGGCAATGCGAAAAAAAAGTCTTCTGTATTAATGTATTAAACAACCTGTGAACTTTGTTTTAATTAAGGAACTTTAAAGTTGTTTAATTAATCAATTTTCTTTTAATTAGAGTGGGTGGCTTTTTCCCTATTGCAAAATGCCAAACCTCAGAAAGGTTTAAAGATTGCAAGTGCAGCGTGTCTGTTTCCCTTCCAGATGCAGTGGGTGCTCACTGATGACTCACCAGACACTCTGGGGCACCGAAGGCAGGTGGCAGGGTGGTCCCTGCAGAGCCCCACAGCTCTGCCTAACACTTACTTATCAGCTGAATTCCAAAACCTGGTGAAGATCAGGAGGTGGATGCCAAGGGAGGCCGACTGCAGCTGGCCCAGGGCCACAAAACCAGGAGAGCACTAAAAGTGATGTCGTACAATTGAGGGCACTCTTTGGTAAATCATTCATAAATCAGACACGGTTAAAGGCAGAGGAGGACAGAGCCTTGCAGAGGCATGCAGCAGCAGAGCTAGATTGGTTTCAACAGATTTCAACACAGAATATGCTCAGCATGTCTTTTAAATATGCAAAGTCCTGTTGACATAAAGGAGGAAGCTACTAAAGGCTTTCAGATTCCTGACTCAGACACTTAAATGTCTCTTTTGCAAGGGGTATTATGACGATAGTCCCTGAAATGTCTTTAAGAACAAACAGCATGTTATTGTTTGCCAAAATGTGGTGATATGCCTATCACTTCAATCATCTGTTCCCAGGTTAATGGCCAGGGCCGCCAGAACAGCCCTACAGCTAACAAAAGATGTGTAATGATTTAAATATTACAGTGTGTTCCCAGGCAGCACTTCAAACTGCATTTAAATGGGGGGAAAAAATCCAAACACTTAGTGAAATGAAAAATCTATTCATTGCATAATCTTGGAAGACTTTTCTACAAGACTTAAATTTGGAGCCTTAACAAATCTCTCAGAGGCTTTTAGCAACTTACGTGTGTTTATGTTTAATAAAAATGGTGGAGGGTTCCAACTAAATTAAATTAAACTAGCTCCTAATTCCTGTGTTTTGAAAAGGCATCACGTTGATACTGTGATGACTTTATTCATGGAAATATGATTCAGCTCTTTGGCTCATGCATCACCGTTACCAACCCAGCACAGAGGGGAAAAAAAGAAATCACAGCTGCAGTCTCTGAGCTCCCAGAGACAAATGTCTGAAAGCAAAGAAAACAAAACAAACCAAAAGGGAGAGCTAAGCCCTGGTAAGCATTGTCTAGAGGGTTTGTGGCCACCGCTGACTAACCGCGCGCTCCTATTTATGAACATCTGAGTCATCCCCTAGGGTGCTACACCTCTATGCAAATAAATAAATAAATAAATATAAACCCACTGAGCAACAGAAAATGTGAATGGATGGTCAGGAGAATAGCTTTGGTCAGGGTGGTGAAGAGGGAGAGAACAAACCTCAAGGACGAATACTCTCCAAAACCAAAACGGATCAGAAATAAAACAGTAGAATCACCAACAAACAATCCTATTAGTAGAGACCAGTTTTACCATCTCTACTCAAGATATGGGTCCAAATAGGTAATAAAGTGCAGCAGGAATCTCCTCTAAACAATGAACAAAGGAAATTATGTCACTTTCCAAAACAAAAAGTCCAAAATCTGGCTTGCAGTTACCAAGTTTGGTTATACTGCAACAAAGTAAATTTTAAGATCTGCTCTGACCTACAGAGCTGGAATGGGCAACTCTCCTCTGCCCCCTCACAAGGCCCAGACCACAACAGGGTGACGGGATTCTCTTCCTTTGTGCATAAGAAGAAGACATAAAAACATTATCCTTCAAAAAGACTATAAAGTCTACTCTTCCCCACATAGAAACCTAGTATAACATTACTGCATGAACAACAAGCAGCTTCAACCCAACTTGCAACCAGCCACATGCAGAGCAGCTCCTGGTTCCTGCAGTTGCCCTCAGCTGGCATTGGTGTCTGCTGTGTTTGCAAGCTGGAAATACAGACCCCAGAGGTCTGGCTGCCCATCACTATGTGCCTTGCACAGCCACTTGCAGCACTTCTGCAGGTGGCTGTAAAATTATTGCCACCATTGTGTGCAGCCACTTGAGACTGGCTGCAGACTTTGCACAGGTAAAAGCAGTCATGAGAGATGTAAAGCAACCAGCAGGCCAGAGCTGTGGGACAGGTGGCTTTTCAGAAACAAAACTGACTGCAGTTGTCCAAATAACTGCTTGCTGAGCATCACATGGAATTGTGTAAGGGAACCAAGGCAGTATTTAAAACACACAGTGAACAAATCTTCTTCTTTACTGCATGGCATGAACAGTTGTGCTAATACAAAGGATGTGGGGAAAAAAATTAGGTGAAAAGAGCTCTCACTGCAGGGTATTTTTTAAGCCAGTGCCGCCACCAAGACAGATGTTACAAAGCCATACCCTCAGCCTGATGGCTTTAACATTTGTCTGCTATTTCTTACATCAAATGGATCATGGGACCTTCTGGCCTGCAGAAGAGCCTGGAGGCTACAGCCAGCAAACATGAGACAAATGTCCCTAAAAATGTCTTGATGTTAAAAAGATGTTGAATAGAAGTGCCATTCAAACACCCAATAACTTCTGGCAAGCCAGATGGTGAACATGCTGGGCAAAAGGACTCCAAAGGAAAAAAAAAAAAAGAAAAAAAGAATACAGAAGCAGATTCAACAATTATTAGATGCTGATGCGTTAGATGCATCCATGGACACAGTTTTTCAGTCTAGCCCTCACCTTGCTCCGTTCACAAACAAACTTCCCAGAATTAACAGTCAGCACAGGTACACATAAAACTTCTGGCTATGCACAAAAATTCAAGCTCCCCACAGTGTTGCTACTCACGTATTGAGGATAATGAGAGGGTCCCAGGCCCAGACCCCTGCCAACTCTCCATGATGCCTGAAGCCAACCAGGCTCTTCTCTTGGCACAGACTGTCTAAGGGGCAGGGTGTACGTGTGAACCTGTGTGATTTTTCAGTCAGTTCAGACTTTAGAAAGCTTAAACCTGGGTAGTTATTGTGTGTATAACAGCAAACTCTATTTTCCTGTTACTGAATTTCAGGGTAAGTCCAGTAAAACATTCACTTTTTCTCTCACCTATGCTGTTAATTGCCTGTCTATAATTAAATTGAACACAGTAGGATAATAAATGACAGAAAAGCTCAATGTTTTAGCCTTACTGCCTCATAAAAGTACTAAACTGAGCTACATGCAATACCGACATAGCACAGCTAAATGAACAATCTAAAACCAACAGGAACTTTTATATGGACTGATGGTCTTTGGCTTAGGCCCCTTCCAAACACTGAGTTTTCATGAGTTACACCAGCTGCCACTTATATTTATTTTATAAACACCACATGCTAAGTGTAAATTGCGTCGCCACCACCGCTGATTTCACCCCAGACACTTTTATACAAGTTACGGGTGGTGGAATCCAGTTTTAGGCTGAAGTCCAAGAAAGACCTTTCCAGTGGGGTTGTATAACTCAGGGGGAGGAAGGGAAGGGGTGTTAAAAAAAATAGTGAATCAACCAGTATACAGAAGAGCAAAAGATTTAGTTCATCACAGTGTTATTAATTTGTTGCATAGGAGATCTAACACTCACCAGCACTGAGCCTGAAGAAAGAACCACCAAGGCCAACCCTGACCAAAGCACGAACAGCCAGGTCATGTGGATGTTGGGTGGGCAAATAGATTACTACATCAGCACTCACAGACAAGGTCCTGCTTTTCAATCATTTCTTGTTCCACAAATTTCTGCAGGCAGAAGGTGTATGATAGGGAAAAAATCAAAACAAGCAGCACAAGCTCTTTAGAAGGATGGGAGTGAGCAAGGCTAAGGTGAATGATGACTTTCAGAGTCAAGTAATTTTTTTTTCCAGGATTTCTCGCCCATGTCTGAAAACGTTATAAAGGATACATTGTTACTCATCAAGACCTTTCTAAGGTCAAAAGCAGAGTTCAAGGACCTTAAGAACACACACAAGAAAACACAGAACAAGTTTTGCCTGAATAGAGGCTTCAAAGTCTTACATCAGTAATAATCTTCATGAATTTGCAGCTATCATTAGTAGACAGAATATACATGAGCGAGCTCTTTCCTGCTTTATTTTAGCCAAAAGAATATCTCTCATACTGGGCATTCTAACATTCAAAAAACACGTCTTGGCCATCCTGGGTTTTTGGCTGGTTGGTTTGTTTGTGTTTGGGCTGACCACAGCGCTGCTGTCTCCAGAACTCCTCAACTCCCACGTACTTCACTGTGAGACATTGTGGGCGCAGGTCAAGCACATCCCTGCATTTCCGAGGTCACAGTGTCATTCATACCCAGACACCACAGCCTTCCCAGCAGCATCTGCCGTCAAGTGTTTTGTAAATGCATTGTGCAGCACAGCCAAACAAGAAAAGCAAAGTGCACAAAAAAGAGGTTTGCTCATCCACAGCTGAAGGAGGTATTTAGATGGGAAAATGTTCCAGAGCAGGAATTACATGTTTGTACTTCTGTCAGAGCTCAGCTCCTGTCCCTCTGCATTAGCTTAATACAACAGGACAAATTTT
This sequence comes from Lophotriccus pileatus, assembly GCA_035583135.1. NCBI lineage: Eukaryota > Metazoa > Chordata > Aves > Passeriformes > Tyrannidae > Lophotriccus > Lophotriccus pileatus. The sequence continues at coordinate 109,506,206 of JAWWES010000081.1, read as the reverse complement.
ATAATACAATAGGACCAACAGTGTGTGTAACAGTGGTTCTGATGCCCTGGAGTCAAACTGTGGTTTCTTTCTATTCTTTATTTATACTTTAGTGTGTATATATACACACATACACATATATACACACAAATGCATATATACACATTTGCGTGTGTATTTATCAACTGTTTATATATCTTATAAACATACACATAGTTTGTATAGAAAAAAAATCAGGGAAATAATATTCCAAGAGCATTATATATGCTTTGCCCATGGAAAACTTAAACTCGTTCATTTCTTGAATATTCCCACTGATATATTCAGCTTCCATCTGCTCCACAGAATAACCCTTCCCTTGCATTTCTGTGAAGTGACTGAGATCTGTCCTTCAGCAGCTGGCAGCAGTATTCCATTTTTTTGATTCCACAGAATATTGGAGGACACATCCACATATCCATCACACCAGAGAGCCCAAAACTGGACCCAGTACTTCAGATGTGGCCTCACCAGTGCTGCAGAGATGGGAAGAATCACTTCCCTCAACCTGCTGGCAACACTTCTAATGCAGCACAGGAGGCTGTTGGTACCACAGCCTTGCCACAGGTCTATCAAGCACTTCTTCCTTCCAGTTTTGCTTTTGCCTACAAGCTTGCTGAGGGTGCACCACAACATCGTCCCATCATCCAGGTCATTAGTGAAAACATCCAACAGTATTTGGCCCCAATACTGACCTCTGGGGCACACCCGTGATGACCAGCTCCAGATGGACTTTGTGCCACTGACCATAATGCTTTGAGCCCAGGAGTTCTGCCAGCTAAATCCATCTCACTGTCCACTTATCTAACCCTTACACCATCAGTTCATTTGTGATGATATTATGGGACAGAGTGATGAAAGCCTTGCTAAAGTTGAAATGAAAACATCCAGTGTTCCAGTCATCTCATTGTAGAGTGTTACTATCCATTGTAAATCCATGCAGGCTACTCCCAAGCACCTTCTTGTCCTTCATACAACTCCTGCTCCTAACTGTGTGTGTCCTTCGTAAAGACCCTCTATCCAGCTGCTGCAGTGCTACAGAAGTGCCAGCTATCCCACCCCATCTGTGCAGACAAGGAGCTCATCTGCCATGCTCCACCCTCAGCGAGAGACCCAAACACTGTCCACAGCCACAAATCTGGCCTCCTTCTGCACAAATTGCTGGCTGCATGCTGTGCTTGATGGTCATATAGGGTCCCCCTAGCACCCACTGACAGGATTCCTGACTCTTCCTGGTCAGGATTCAGCTGGAACAAAAGCTCAAAGCCCCTTTCTCACAAGAAGCATTTTGGTATTTATATCATCTACCACGGATATCACAAGCCAAGTGAAGCTTTTACCACCTAATTCTCTCTACAGGTGAGAAAAGCAAGTAGTCAGCGTCAGTGATACCTTAACATCTATACTGGTTTCACCCATTCAGTGATTTTTACTATCACCATTCTAATGATCACAGAGATAATGGTATCCCTTAAGGACAAATTAATAATTCCACAATATTCTATTACTGAAAATATAGCTCCCCAGACATAGATAGAAGTAACATACCTGATATCAGGTCCACAATCACTAAGTATCTTTATGAATCTTAATCTCTTCCCTTGGATATCAACCATACCTAAAGCAGCACGTGCCTCTTGAGTACAAGGAGAAAGAGGAAGGCCATAGTATTTTAAAGTCTGCTTTCATCAATCTCATAACAAGAACACCCTCAGATATTATACTGTACTGCAGGTTAAGTTGTAGCAAAGGACACCAACGTGTGTATACACAAAGAACTGCAGGGTATCTGATCTCCACACCCACCTAGACTGGCAGCACCTTTGTGTAACTACAACTTTACACTGTTGATTTTCTAATAAACAAACACAGAAAATGTCACTCTGACTTTTTCTTGCTCACCTGCAGGTAATTTTCCACCAGGTTCCACTTCAATTTGATGAGAAAGTCAATTACCTGATGAATCAAAAACCCCAGCACCCCCACTGCTGTTCCGATTAGCCCCATCAGGAGCCATCGATCCCACTCTGTTCTAGAAACAGGAAAACACAGTTACCTCTCAGACCATAGCACAGGGCTATTTGCAATGCTACCTCTCACAAACATGCAAGCTCCATTTTTAGAGCACTTTGATTATTAACCGTGACTGCCTGATCAAGAGGCTGTTCTTGCCAATATTTCTTTTTAAAAGTGTACACTCAACAAAGCTCTACCTTCAGTGAAAGACATTTTCATTTGGGTAAGGAACATAGTTGGATTTTTTGGTTTTAATATATAAGTAGCAGTGCAATCTGGTCTCACATACTGTTTGATGTCATACCAAAATCAATTACATGACTCAGTAATTAAGCATTCTGTAGAGCACTCTGAATGCATTTCAAAGTAATCCTTGTTTTCAACTGCAAGTAATGCACTGACCACCTATCACATAAATGTGCAAACCGTTACCTCCAGTTTCTATCTTTCCTAAACTTCCAGTTCTAATAAAAATCATGCACCAATTAGAATGACCCAATTTGTTTCTAGTATCATCTAGGACTAGAGAAGGCCTACTGAGACTCAAACACTATAGTTCCTGCAGATTATACTAAGAGAAAGTTTTTCTTTACAAAACCCATTAAAATTAAAAAATTAATTACTTTTTATTTTTAATTTAAAAATTAATTGTATTTTTAAAATTAATCGCAATTAACTTCAAGAAAAGTCTCAGTAAGAGAACATTCTCTCAAACCCCTGCAAAGTCTCCTCTTAAGCTGTAAACATTGAGAAGTTAATGATTTAAATTTTTTTTGCATATTCAGTAATCTGTGAAGAGCAAAGACAGAATCACTTACAAAAATTATTTACATTTCTTGGGCCCTTTCTACATTCAAAATATTTTTCTGTGTACAGAAACAATAAATAACATTTTCATAAGTCCTTCTGCTATTAGGCACCTCCCTGGAGTGTCCAAATTACACACAGCTTTAGAGGCAACTTGACAGTATTTAAGGTCAGTTTACCTGTATTTTTTTTGTTGTAGCCACTTTTTATTAAGTTTACTGTGGGAAGGCAAATAATCCAAACTTCTGTGGGCTATCAGGTGTCTTCTCTCCTCCTCCTTGCAGTGATAATATGCTAACCTGCTTCTGTTGATGCTGCATTGACTCCCAAAATCCTGAGAATTAATCAAATCAGACCCATGACCTTTCGCTATTAACACCTCCTCATCACCATTTCCCATGTGGGTCCTATGGGAAAAAAGTGATGATGTTACAGTGGCCTCCAAGAATCTTTGGGATGCCAACAAGAATTATGTGAGCCCAAGATCAGTCTCCTTGAGACTGAGAGAGGGAGGAATGGGAAACCACATGAGGATGGGGTAGTTGTGGCGCAGCAATTGGCTGCTTTGTGTTTGGCATTGCCTTGCTGTGGCTGTGCATGGACACAGCACTGTCAAAGCAATGGAAACCTGCCTGAGCTGGAGCTCTCTGGTGAAGAAGTCATTCTAAGTACAGACCAACCACGGCAGCAAGAGTATTGCACCAGCTTCTTGCTGACTGTTCAGAGGACAGGGACATTTAAGCCATAGGGGCTTTGTCTGTTTCAAAGAGATGGTTACTTGCTGTGCTTTGGGCTGTCCATAGCTCTTGATCCACTAATCTAATCACACAATTAAATAACACAAAACCTAGACTGCAGTGACATTCAGTTAAACCCTGGATTTTCAGTTTGTTGCATAGGCATTCTAAAAAAGTTTATTCTCTAGCACAATTACCTTTGAATCTACATGTCAAATTTCTTTTTAAATAGACAAAGCCCATCTGCTAGACTACCAAATGTACTACAGCTTGGATACTTTACCCAAGGTACTTTGCAAGTTGGCAGTTCAATCAGAGCAGAAAAATACTTGATGAATGTCAAGTATTTACTGTAAAGAAAAATCAGAAACATGCTGTGTGTTTGCCACCTCCAAAGCATGGCTTTGGTTACCAAAGACAGAATAAGAATGGATTTCTGCTGCTCTCCACTAACTGGCATTTGGACCAACTTGGAAAGGTCTCATCTCAAATAATCACAGAATCACAGAACCATAGAATGATTTTAGATGGAAGGGAACTTAAAGATCATCTAGTCCCACCCCCCGTGCCATGGGCAGGGACACCTTCCACTAGACCACGTTGCTCAGAGCTCCATCCAACCTGGCCTTGAACACTGCCATGAACAGGGCATTCACACCTTCTCTGGGCAACCTGTTCCAATGCCTCATCACCCTCACAGGGAAGAATTTTTTCCTAGTATCTCATCTAACCCCACTGTCTTTCAGTTTGAAGCCATTTCCCCTTGTCCAGTCACTGCAAGCCCTTCTAAATATTCTCTCTCCATCCTTCTTGCAGGCTCCCTTCAGGTACTGGAATGCCACAATTAGGCCTCCTCGAAGCCTTCTCTTCTCCAGGCAATGAGGGAACATAAATAGTCCCCGGTGGTCATTTTGTGAGTACTAAATGACAAGAGGGAAGAAAAATCTTTACAGAAGCCACATGCAAACTACCCAAAACCAAGTCTTTTGGACCTACGGTTCTGCAATGCTGAAAATGTCTTTGTGGCCCACTGCTCACACTTCTCAAATATAAGAAAACACGTCATGAAGGCAACACTGCCCAGGGCAAGGAAGCACATCCATGTCAGGATACAGCAATGGCCTAAGTCCAATTTCTTATACCATGACTGGTGGTGTTTTGCCAGCTCAATCAGGCATTTAATTCTAGAGATTTCAAAAATATTATGCAAACTGCAGACCTGGTAACAATCAGTCTGAGAAAAAAGAGAAAGAGCTAAGAAAGAATTGGTGTAGGTGGAAATCAAAGACTTTAGAAAAAATTGTTGCTGGGAACTGTGTGAATGGCTATGAGCAACAGTAAATGCATTAGAAAAGTTAATGTTACTTTCCTTAGATATAGGGAAATAAATGTATCTTTGCCACCCATACAGCCACAGTGAAGTTATCTGACAACAAATACACATTGTGTGATCAATTAAATCCCTCCAGTCAAAGGTGAACTGAGGAGTACTAGCAGGATTCTGACTGATCATGTACACTTCTTCTGTAAAAAGTGATAACTGCTTCACAAACTGCTTCACACAGAAGGTCAGACCTTAGTTTTGGGTTTAAGCACAAAAATGTTTTGAGATTAGACTGCTGATTTCTGCTTGTACAAAAGTTGGGTTGAACTATTCCAAGTTTCAAATGGAGCAAAAAAAAAAGGCAGCGTCCAAACAAGAAAAGCAGGCAACTGAGCAGCGCTCCTGGCTGAGACCTCACCACTGCTTCAGTCAGGATGCCCAGACTGGCCACTCTGAGGTCTCCACTTCTTTATTTCTGGAACACAAGATTTGTATGTTGTTATTTTCTAGTTGTGTTAGATTTAACTGTTATATGTGAATAGATCTGGGTATTACAAAGATTGCAGCATAACAGAAATACAAAATCCACTGAACAATACAGATGGGGGTAAGGGAGAAACCCTGAAACTAAAGCTATGTTTCTAGAGGAAACAGAGGAGGCCAAGTCACACTGTCATAGACAACACAGATATACCTCATTCCATGTCATGATGATCTCTCACATAAGCAGGATGGCTGTTTTTCCTCAAACAGGAATACCACTCCCCTCCGTAAGAGCATAACTGAGCATTTGCCTTTGCTGTTCCTCATTGCCAGAAAACCAAAGCTGACAACTCCTCTTCCATCAGACAGGAATCCAACTCGGTCTCTGCAACAGCAGGTACTGCAAATTCTCACAATCACCCACTCATGCATTCAGTTTAAAAAATGGAGTAACAATGAGTTTTCAAACTTTGACCCCTAATTTTTTTCCCCATGGACTCCTCTATAGTTCACTTAAACCCACCAGTATAGTCACTTATCTGAAATATATTTCACAAACCTCTGAGAAGCAGTGCACAAATGGCCAGGGTTCAAAAGCTAGATGGTTAAAAATCAAGGAAAGATTTGAGATTGCTGCATTCTAGAGATGCACAAGTTGAGACAACTCTACAGAGGACAGACAAGGCCTTACAAATTACATATACACCCAAGGCTTTGTTCGGTATTTTACAATGAAACCTGAAGACATTATCAGAATACTTAGATGAAGAAGGCAAATGCAGACTGGGGTTGTAAAAGAATTCTGTACCAGAAATTCTTCTGCTTAATTGCCCCGTCAGAATATAATCCAAAACCTATGCATTTTGGCTGTCACTGTTAAACACACTCCTCCAAAGACACCCACTAACACATCCCAGTGCAGAACATGAGTTTTCATCTTTCTTTTGTAAAGTATTTTCAGTGGTGTATTATCAGTTCTGTAAAGTCTGCATAAGGATTGTCCTGATTTCTGAAATGTTTTTATCTCCAAACATCACACAAAGATCTGCTTATTCAAGAGCTTTTGCAACTCAGGTTTTGCCACAGATAAAGACAAGGGCAAGGATGAAAAAAATACCTTCTCAATACTGGAAGATAAAATGCCCCCACCTGTGCAAGGAGAGCAGAGTCCAGACTATGACCAGTTCCCAGGTTTTCCATTAATTTCTGACTTCTGCAAGGCTTACTACCTTACTTAAGTGTTCTTACCTCACTACAGCCTAACTGGGCACAGCTGCTTTGGAGACAAGAAGGGAAAGGAGGAATATGCATTCGTCACCATAAAAAGCTAGTAGTACACATTTGTTTCTGTAAATGCTTAAAGGAGTCAAGTTATAAATTGAATTTTACTTAGTTGTGAAAGAGTTATTAAATACCAATATGGGGGAAAAAATCATGCTTTCAAGCTGCAAGACCCCATTTGGGAAGCCACAGGGCCCCTTGCTCAACTCCCAAGCAGCTGCCGTGCAGACCACAGGGCTCCTCACAGAAGGGCAAGGGCAGAATAAGGAAGGTGGACAGACACCAGCACAGCTCTCTCCTCCTGGGTAAGCCTAAGCAGGCTGAGCTAGACTGCCTCCAGTTAGGATCTGGAAAGCAGCTCCCTTGAAACTAGGAAGATGAAGGATTGGACCGCTCCTACTTGCTGACCTGAATTACAGGCGAGGTGTGTTGTACAGCAGAAATGCAGCTACCACGTGATCACCAGTAGCTGCCCATTCCAACATAAAGCTTTGGGCCAGCCCAACTAACTCCTCTCACAAATAACCGGGAACAAGGAACAACACAATTTTATTTGCCTAAATGCTTTGTAAGAGTATGTGCACGCATGCACGCACATGTTCTTTATCCCTTAGAAGACCAAGGTGGAATAATCCCAACCAATACTAGGAAAATACAAGAGTTGCTAAGTTACAAGCCAGAGCAAATAAGAACTACCCATCAAACAGCAGTAGAGGTACAGCACGAATGTAATACCAAAACATTTGCCACTTGTCCTTAAATAGTACAGACATCAGATTCCAAAAGCACCTATAACAGAACTCTAATTCTTGCTATAGTTGCACTAAACCCCTCCTACCTGAGCACAAATTACTGGTCACCCCTGTATCTAGCTAGCTATATAATGTAAATTCAGCTGCAAGCATGTAAAAACAGGCAGATATTTAGTTGGCATCTTAGTTTTAAGTAGACAGACAACCATGTATTTTTGAATGGTGTCAGAAGTTGTATACACTTAAATTACAGGAATTCCTTCTCTCTCCACTGCCCTCCTGTCTTCAGCTACAGGCTTGTTAGTGCAGCACATGTGATCTGTCCATCTGTCAAGTAAAACAGTGCACCACTTTTGTTGGCTTCTGTTTTAATACTAGAATCAGACAGATATTACAGCATCATACAATCACAAAAATACAGTAAAGCATTAGAGACTGAGAGTTAATGTTCTTCACACTGCATGAATAACACATCAATTCCAAACAAATCTGAAGGTCAAAGTGAAGAGTATTTGGAATGCTAGAAGAAATAGTTTCCACTCTAAAGAACATGAGCAGTTCAGAATAATTTTTCAACAGACTGAGAACAGGATGGTAAAATGAAGAGCTTCCAAAGCAGTACTCTATTCACGGCATCCCACTCAGAAGATCAAAACGATTACACTACTAACTGAGGAGACACTCAAAGTCTTCAAATAATGAGTGTTCAATGCACAATCTGAATGACAGCTCAAGGAAGCAAATCATTATTGCAGTCATTGAACAGAGATATAAAGATATCACTAACTAGAAACGTCATGGCTGTAAACTTCCATATTAGTTCGGTATTTCAAAGTTACAGCATTTAAGCAGTGAAAGTATAATACTAACTTAGCATGAGAATTTTGCTATAAATGCACTGACTCATACGTATGATGCCGACTCTAAGGACAGAGACGTTGAAATGTTTTCTGATAAGGCTGTAACAAATCTAATATACCGACAGGTTGGTAGTATCATGCGACACAGCAGATGTAACCTGCAAATCTTCAGGAAAAAAAATGTACACATAACAGGAAATGGTTTCAGAAAACACAAACCAAGATGACTACGATCATCTCCATGAATCCTCAAACTGTGACGTTGTGGCAAGGAGTTATTTCAGATTTCTCAGAATGAGGCGGTCCCAGAGCTCAAAATGCAACACATCACCCAGAGATGAGAAATAATGTTCTCTCACAAAACTGCAACCGAGCAACAAACACTGGAGGAATTTGTCAGCCAGAAAAGGCAGGGGTCAGGGTTGCTGGCAATTCGCCTGATACTGTTACAAAAGCAGAACTTTCAGTATAGACTTCTCTCATTAATAGTATTGACTCTATTAACTGCACACACACATTTAAGTCCAAAACTGCTGATCATCAAACACTTAAGATTACTGTGGGAACTAAAGAGCCAGCCATCAGCATCACACAATTCCATGCTTTTGGTTTGCACAGCTCATGGTGGCAAGTTTTGCCAAAATCCAAGAGAAACAAAGTCATCTCAACCTGCTGTATTTCACCACAATGTTTAACAACTGTAAATGCAGGAATATTCTACCTTAAAAAGGTGAGAGACAAACAGAATTGGGTTATGCACTGTCAGGCTGACTTGAAAGAGTTTCAAATGCTACATCATTTCCCAAAGTCATTCTGTGAAGCTCAACCCTCTCTCCCATATTAACCCAATTTTCAGAACACTGGAAAGATCTGCTAGAAACACTCTCTTCCATATCTTCATGACAACTTCACAGCTCTGCTGTTTAAGCTGCTCTCATCCTAATTGAAACAGCTTTTATTTCTGTGACAATTGGAAAAATACAGCAGTCTTTTCATGATCTATTCTCAAGTCAGTAAGACATGTTTACCAAGTTTATTCTTCTTAATAATTTTTTATCAGTAGAAATCACAGAGGGAAATCAAACCCTTTTCCCCTCCCCTTCTCATTCCTGCATGCTTAAAAATAACACTAGGATATAATAATAGTAATTAAAACAGCCAATGTGTTAAATCAGCATACCTACACATCTATAACAATCACCAGGGAACAGAGTAGGAACATGCACAGATCAGCTTATAAAAACCTTCTTTGTAGTATGTCTGCACAGCCATTCCTTCAGTACTTCTGATTTAACAAATATAGAGTTTGGGGTTTTTTTAACACAAACTCTATAATTTATACATTATAAAACCGTGTTTATATTTTATCCATACTGTAGATATTAAAAGCAGAAGGTTGGGATGCTGCTGTTAAGAAATGGTGAAAGGTCATAAATTAGTATAGAAAACATTAATTATATCAAGAGATCCAAAGCATTGTTCCATTAAGTTATCCATTTATACAGTGTGGCACTAATATAAATAATAAGAGGGTTTTTTATATTTATCACTATTTTAAAATAGTAAAGACAGAAAAACTTCATGAAATTGTTTGAATATGGGTATGCAGCTTGAGAGTTCGCATACGATGTGTATTTCATATAATGAAATTCACTGTACATTCACTTACAACTTTTCACAAATTGAGTTGAAGGTATACATCCATTTAGTAAAAAAAAAAAAAAAAGCCAACAAAGAAGTTACAAACCACATTAAGGTAATGTAAAAACCTGATATTTTAGCCATTGAATGGAGAAATCATACTTATGGTAGTTGAGAACAGCTAGTGAAAGTTCTTTTGTGTTTGGTTTTTTTTAAGCAGCATGTTAGTTTCATAATTCCAGCATTACAGGCAATATACCCTTCATACTTTAACCCACAATCAGTTGGGTCTGCAACAGAAAAGGTATAGCACATTGTTTCAGAGAATAAGGCCATCACCAGAACAGGGAACAGACAATGCCATCTCCCACACTTGTTTCAATAGAGAGAGTTAACACAGATGGATTAACACATTTTAAAGCTTTCTTTTTAATTTATTATTAAATAGACTACAGACATTGATCATGTTCCTCCAATGCCTCCCCACCTCAGAAATCTTTCAAGGCTTCATAAATGAGTTCTGAACACATTATTTAAAACATACACGAAAAATGTATTTTGTCTCACTGCTTCAGATCTGGAATTTTACTCACATAAAAGGCCAACAGTAGTTTTAAGTCATCCTTTTCTGGTACAGTAACACATATTGAGACCTGCTTAGTACCAATTTACTCCTCCTCTAGCAGTTGAGACTAGCCACCCCAGGGCAATCTGGCTGAGTTTTCAAAAACTAGAGGTCAGTATAAAAACAAGTAGTAGTCAGACATCCTGCCCCTATCTACTAAATGAGCCCTCTGCATCAAAAGATAGCATAAGAGAAGTGTAATAAATATTTTTAGGCCTTGAATTATTGTCCCAGAAGCTACTAAATGGGAAATATGACTCCATAAAGCTCACCATATAAGTGACCATGTGAAACACAAATATGTGTCCAAATTACAGAGCTGTTATTATTATAGTTGATTAACTGCCACAAGATGCACTAAAATTTTCCTTTAGGTAATTCCCTATACAATAAAAAACACTTAAGAAGAATATGCATTATGCATTTATTTCATAATAGTTGAGGGATTCATTCCTGGCTCTGTCTTGCTGGGTGACAAGTATTCTCAGCTTGCTTTCAGGAAGAGAAGCACAATCAAGGCTTGTTGGTACATTCACACCTCGTAACATTTTCTGTACTTACTTATCCATGAGTAAGGCACATTATTTGTAATGTGGCTATTTCCATAGGCTTGCTCATTGTATCTTAAGGTTTAACAAAGCATGAATCATACCATCTTTGGTGTTTTAATTTTCTTCACAGAAAACACATCCCTCCGTTGGACAACCAAAACATAAGAACTTTGGCAATGCTCCAGAGCACAGAGCTAGTTTAAATCCCAGTCAGTGACTGCCAACATGAAAAAAATTATATATTTAGAGCTTTTTCATTTTGTCCCTCACACAACTGGCTTCAAATCGCGCTCTGCTTTGCAAGATGTACAATTACGGGTTTGAGAAGACAAAAAAAATGTACACATTTGGTAACAATAGTAAATTCAAATCTTTCCAAAAGAATGTAACACAATTTAAATTCTCATGAGAGGAAAAGTAAAATTCTGACATCTAAGCAGGCTACCTAAGAGAAACCACAAGAATATGAGAAAGCAATACTAGGTAAAGGTTGATCAGACATGGATACCTGTAAAACAAGGTAAGCTTTCTGAAGGAGAGTAAGCAGCAGTGCTTCAGAATCATCTTCAGGTAGTATAAGAGTTTTGAGGATGCTCTCAACTTCATGCAGTAGTCTTCAAGACATTTTAAAATTTCATAATTAATTACACTTAGACTTGTTCCAAGTGTGAGCAAAATGGAAAACCAACATACCTAAAATCACTGCAGGAATATTTTTATAGTCATCCTTGTATGTATTACATACGCCAGTGTCAGAGATCAGGTCAATTCCATCCACCCATTTCTGCCTTCTGCAAAATATATCTGCTTGCAGCTGGATATGCAGATTTTCACCAATACAAATGGTTAGACTGTTACGGGATCAATTTCCACCACATAAAACCAAGCCAACAACGAGCCCATTTTGATGTTCTGTGAATAAGTCAGTCTCTTTAATTATGTTACCAACCATACAATAATCTACGAGTATTTCTCATTCTCTCAATAGTTTATGTTCCCAAAAATTCACATCTCAGAACTGTACTGTTCCATTATTTTAATTGATTAAATATAGATTAGCAGTGTTAGTGTAAGCAAAAGGATTTAATGGCATCAATATCATTCAAATTAAATCAAGAAAGAAAATGTTGCAATGCACATCAGCCAAACGGTCACAACTGATATGTTATATAAATACAGACACGAGGTAGCTGGCAGCTCTAAATCCACCAATCCTGGAAATGCCCAATTTGTCTAAAAAGCATAAACTGACAAATATTAAATAAACCTTTCCAGAAAAAAAAAAATAAAAAGACCACTTAATTTATTGCTTTCAAAGGTTCACTGTTTACATCAGAAATAGGCAAAGGCTTATCAAGGAAAGTTAGCTGGCTCTTGATGGCTTTTGATTATATCAATTTTTTCAAAAGAATCACAAAATAAAAACTCTGAATGCAAATTGATGACTCACTCCCAGTGATACATACTCTCATCAAAATGAACAAAGGCTTGCATTCTCCAAGTTGGGGGGCAGAGAAAGAAGGCATAATATCCAAAAGAACAGCATTAACTACTTGCTTATGAGAAATCAGTAACAGAACTAAAACCAGTGTTCCCACCAGACAGAATACATTGAAAAAACAATTGCAGGAGAGGCAGAAAGCATTCTAGCTATGAAAACAGTGGCATCACGGCATATGAATCATGGAACACATATGAAAATATGATGATCTGTACCACAGGTGTAGTTTTTAGTAAAGCTTCCTGAAGTTTCTTTCTTGTGTGTTTCTGAAAAGGCAAAAGTGGAACAGACAAGAAGAAAAGAAACATAAAAGAGGAAAAGATGAAGAAAGCAAGACTCAAGATAGGAACTGCAAAAAAAAGCAAGACAAAGGACTGAGAATTAGAACAGACTTCAGCAATGTAGTCTGAAAACTGCTTAGGGGTTAAGGAAGCAGAGTGAAAGTTATGCTCATTTCTCAAAAGAATGTGGAGGGGAACTAAAGGGGAGGTGTGTAGACAAGGGGTTTTTCTTTGTTTTTATTTTTGGTTTGGTTTTGTTTGGGTTTTTTTCTGAAATAACATATACACACACAAACAGAGTGCAAGTTGGTCTAAAGAAGTGATACTACAGATGACAGAACTTACTCCCCTGCAACAAATGGAATTTCTTGACCTCTCAAGTAAACTAAGCATACAAAAGTGATAAGGACAAAAGGTGCATGTAACACCAGCAGCAATATTATGTTTGGCTTTCCACTACTTCTGCAAGTTACTGTACATATATTACATCACTATTATAGAAATGGCACAGCCTCAGACACTTTCCACATTTTATTTACATTTTAAGACTAACTTTAATCTCAATCACATATCCATACATTTCCTTTGTTTCACTAAAACTTAAATGCATGGTTTATTAGAACAAAGACTGTAAACAAATATTTGTCATGTCCGATACATGGAACACAGGAGCTGCTTAACAGAAATTAATCCCCCCGTTTTATAAATACAGGTATCAAAACAATCCTGAACATACTTTGTGACACTACTAGTAGTCGGCACCCACACCCTTGCAAAATTAAAACAAGATGAGCAACGGTATTCACTGTACCTGCTACCTTAAAACAAATTTAATTGCAGCTCTTTTACTAAGCAAGATGGATAAAGCATGCCATTTATATTTTGCCTTCTCCAGAGATTATTTTCAGTAACACATATTATTCCACAGCAATCTGACACTTTCTGTCATGCTTTCATCTTGTAAAACCTGAATTCCAATTTTAGGCTATTTCAGGCTTATGCTTAAATGACAGTGCCTCGATAAGAGAAAAAAAAATAATTGTGCTGCCTTTTTCTCCCATAGTGCCTGAAAACATATTGGGCATACATATATTATATATTCTTACAAATGTCCAGGTCATGTATACCAGCTGAAATTCATTAATGTGTGGGTGTTTGCATTGTGAGATTTAATCAAGACATTAACATGAGTAGAAGGTTGTTGTTTTAAGACAGAAGTTTCAGAATCAGCTAAAATTAATTATTGTAAGTTTGTCCCTCTGGAGGTTGTGGAAGCTTCATATTTTCTTTGGACATCATTAGACGTCTTAGCTCTTGAAGTACAACTTTAATGCTATATGAATTTTGCCATTTTGCTAACACTGGTATGCTCCGTGCATCCACCTGGAAAAAGAAGAAAGAAATCTAAGTTATGATGGAACATAAAATCTCTACATAAATAACTGTTGTTGACCTAATTGCTCTAAGAAACGTTCTAAGCATTCCCTGATACTTTCTCTGTGGCATAAAGTCCCTGTGTTCACACAATATTTCAAGGAAAACAAGCACGTACTTACACACAGATATAGATTCTGCAGTGAAATCCATGCAGGTGGACCCTTCCATCTGTGCTGCTACTAATATTAGTGAGAAGGAAAGGAGGGAGGGAGGAGGACATCAGCAACCTGTTCACCGCAAAACTGGAGCTGCTATCTCGTAAAAGTTATGGGGGTTTTTTCAACCAAAAAAGAAACAAGTAAACATTTACTATGCTAATATAAGCACCTGGGTGCTCCTCAGTTCTTCAAAAGAACCCACCACACAAGAGTCTGTAGAACACTTTTCTAAAGGAACATTTCCCTTGGTTTTTCCTCGCTACAAGTATTGTTAGTGATTTATTTCACATCGCTATTACGTGGTCCTTCTGACACATCTAGAGTCACTACACATACTAAGAAATGTCTGAAATAACTGATCCATAATGCTTGGACATTTCTTAGTCCTTTGCATCCTTCTTACAGTAAGTCATCTTATGGAGCCATGAAGATTACTGTACATCACTTACCAATTTGAATATGAACTGAAAGGAAAGGACATGGGACTTCTCCTATGCGTTTATAAAACCTGTGGGACAATTTACACAATTATAATATAACAGGGAGGTTTCCATAGGAAAGTCAGCAATTGAAAGTCATCCTGGGAATTGTTTTGGCAGCAGGTTAAGTCCTAGCCCCTGCACAGAGGAACTTCACAACACAGAGGGGTCTACAGTTGTGCAACTGCAAAGCAGGCCCATGGGCAGGAATAGGGCTACTGAATTCCACTGGCAGAGTAGTATGGGCAGCCCACATAGCTGTGGAAGTAAGGGAAACCACTGTTTTTTGATTTAGGCAGCATAAGACATCAAGAAGTTTTTTATTCCATCTTAATAAGGGCAAGCTGAAAGAAAAAAAACCTGTAATCAGAAATAAGAATGTTAACACAGATGTCTGATTTCTAGATTATTCGAAGTGAGGCTGTCTATTTTCAGAACAGTGAATGAGACTAAACCTTTTTGTAGGAGGAAGCTGAGGCCAAGGTTTAACAATGTGCTGGCCTACACAGCAATACTAACCCAAGAAACTTCTGCTCCCTCTCACTAGTCACTTGTTTGTTTAACTGTGTTACTGTCTATCAGCTCGGGTGAACCATGCAATGTATGGAGAGCTACTTTCTGAACTGAACTGACAGAACCCATCCAGTTTGAAAAAAAAAACCCACCTTGGAAAGAAGCCCCTAAGTAGGATCCTTGATCTTGTTCACAGCTCAGTACTAAAAAGGACTTATTTTTACACAAATAATGTTTTATTCAGAGTCTGTTGCCTATGACAGCATATCAAACTAGAGTACGGAAGGCAGACAGATTACTTAATTATTGCAAACATTTAACATATTAGGAAGAAAAACAGCATCAAAAGAAAAGCACCCTTATGCAGAAACATCAAGCCATTTTAAAATACATGGGTGTATGAGGTAATACAAAAAGGTTTTGAAAGTTAACACTGAAACCATCATTGTAATTCCTGTACTATTACTACTTTTTTAAAGGAGTATTTGGTTTAATGTGGTAGATAAGAGTCAAAATGACTGGAAAGGCAGTTGTTCTGGGACTACAGAAATGAATGGCAATCTTCAGTCTGGCCATTCCGCTTTACCACCATCTTCCTTCTCTTCAACACTGCCTTTTGTAGGCTCCCTCAGGTCTGTATATCTGCCTCAATTACTGCACACAGCAGTCAGTCACTACTGCTGTTCAATCAGTACAATTCTATATAGACTGGAACATGAGAGCTGACCACTTCAAGTTCCTCCTGCTTTTCTTTCTTGATTGGGAATTTGTAACAACAAAGTCACAGACCGTAAACTCCGCTTTAACATTGTATGATTGTTTTCTGACTAAAGATTGCTGCAACATGACATTTTTGTTGCTATTTATCTCAAGTCTCTTTTCTGCAAGTCACTAACTTCTTTTATAACATCTTGCAGCAGTGAAGATTTTGGCTCAGGTTCTGTTTTCTGTTGCAGAATTATTTCCAAATTGGTGCACAATAAATTCACTTTACGAAGAACAAGGAGAAGACATTTAAAAGAGTGACACAAACTGTTCAAACTACACAAAAGTATTAAGTAATATTCAAATGCATGCCCTGAGACACAGAGGGAGACATTTCAAGGTTACATAAAAGCTGATAAAGCTGCAAACTGCAATCTGAAGATGACTTTATTCTGGGGGGTAGACCACTGTAAAACCTTAAACAATAGCAGAAGAAGCAATATGTATAATGCATCATTCTTTCCTAAACAGTTGAAAATAAACTATTTTACACAATGATGCTAAGTATTCAGTGTTTATAATCTTCCAAATAACTTCAAGTAGCAAATGGTAGCAAATGTCTACAATAAACATATTCAAAGCAGTAACTGGACAGCAGCTTACAGAGTTATAGCTGACAGAGTCCCAAGTGACTTTAAAGGAAACAAGTATTCCCAGCTGTAAATGGTATCTAAATGAACAGAAGTGATTGCAAGACAGACAGCTGAAGAGTGCTCTCAAAGATTGAAAAATCAGGCAACCTCAAAAGACAATGGAAAATAAACTGCACATCAAAATGCAACCTCTGTTTTATCAGTACGGGATACGTAAGTCTCCAAGAGAAAAGACCCTACAGCATTATGAATGATAACTTAGTTTTACAATAGTAATGCCATTAATACATAAAGGCATTTTATCCGGCTCTACACAAGTACTTGGATTAGCTTTTCTGACCTTAGTAATATAATTCTGAATACAAATGCAGCAGTTCCATAGGCAAATTGAAAAGAAAAACCACAAAAAACTAACTTGCAGATTAAAAAAGACAGGGTGCCTCAGAACACCTAAGTTGTCTTTTTGAGATAAAATACTCCTGAACTAGTACTCTCCTTTCCTGCACTAAATTTATCAAACAGCAATCGCTGAAGATACGATGTTGATAGAAAAGTTACTTATAAGCAAAACTCTTCTCTCAGAGAATAATCAAAAAGTCAATAAAGTTGAACCTGTCAGTATTAATAAATTCATTAAACACACACTTTTCACGCAAAGTGTAAAAGGGATCTGTAGGTCAAGAAGGCTGAGAACCACTGCCAACAAGGCAGTATGAGACTACTTTCCTTAGAGCCCCAATGACTAGCACTTAGAGCACTTAGCCACCTTTCCCCTCCACCACTGACTCAACAGAAATCAGCACCCTCTGACCTCACAACGGGGGCCCTACTTTTCCTCAGGTGTTAATTGGCAACCATCTCCTACCTTAACCTTACAAAGGTTTTGAGCACGATCTGCTGAGACACACAATTGCAGCTGCCCTTTCTATCCAGTCTCTTTTCTACAAGTCACAAACTTCTTTGTGACATCTATAAGCAATGTGATCAAAAACTGGCCACGTGTCAAAAACCAGGGTGCATGCAGAAGCACAGATAGAACATGTCTGAAGATGAAAGTCTGCCATTCAGCAGCAAATGACTTGTGATCTATTAAATGAAGATGACCAGAAAGTGGGAGAAGAGGTTGAAAGAAACAAGAAGAAACTATCAGGAAGCAGCAACACGAACTGCTCCAGGAAGTTGAACCCTGTTTATCTCACAGTTTCTCTAATGAGCACAAAGGCAAAAAAAGGTAAAATGCAAGACACTGGGACAACGGGCACATTAAAGATTATGTAATATATGTGTTTTAGATTCATTACTTATGAAAACTTTTCATTAAAAATATTATTTAGTCCTATTTAAACCCATTTTTTAGAAAAAGTTATGTATTTGCATAGCAAATCCTTCGTATGATACACAAGTTTATAGAACCGTTCAGGAAAAAATGAATGAAGGTTTTGTACAAGGTTTGAACTCACTAAAATCAAAATTTCCTGTAGTGAGGACTCAATTTTTACAATGTGTTTAGAATGACCAGGCAGATCTCCTGTCACAATATTAACCCTGTCCCTCAGCAAGCTGAGGGAGTGTAGACTTCTCCAAACAAAAGCTCAAGTCAACTGGCCCGGTAAAAATGAGCCTTCAGGCTCTACAAGCCTGAGATCCTGCTTCTGAAAACCAACACCTACACTCTAAGGCAGGCACAGATGAAGAAAGAAGAGCATGCTTCTCTAACAATTCAGAGAAATACATGTTACCAGGAAGAGGTACAAAAACCACATATTATTAAACATACCAAAAGCTCTGCTGCATTCCAAATTGGCAGTTTCTGCTAATGACAACTCAAACTTAGGCAACAAGCCACAGCTGTGATGAAAGGCATCGGTTGGCAGATAGCACTTTTGATAAGATCTTCAGGTAGAGTAACACTGTTGGCTATTAAAGTAATTTTAGATTATTTCTGAAGTGTTAGTGCACTGGCTTTGGATGACCAACCAGAACACTACCATACCTCAAAAGAACCCTTGAGAACCTCTCCCTCCACTACAGTCACTTAGAAACCTAAGTTTCACATTTCAGTACCATTAATTACAGCAATGCAAATCCACCTTTCCTTTAGATCTTGCAATTTATTTAAAATCCAAAGATGGTCTTTGACTCACCTCTAATGTACTTTGCATTCAGTAAAGATAAATGTACAGAGACAAGTGTGATATGTTATTGCATTTCCTGCTGATATATGGATATACTACTATAAATGCAAGACAGCTCACACCTCCTTTCATTGAGCAATGGCCTACCTCAGGCTTACTCAC
The DNA here is from genome assembly GCA_035583135.1 of Lophotriccus pileatus. Taxonomy (NCBI): domain Eukaryota; kingdom Metazoa; phylum Chordata; class Aves; order Passeriformes; family Tyrannidae; genus Lophotriccus; species Lophotriccus pileatus. The sequence goes on along the minus strand of JAWWES010000081.1, from coordinate 109,487,087 downwards.
AGGATTAAAGTACTTAGTGAAGAGTTGAGTAACAAAGTTATTTGAGCTACTGCCATTGCACATGAACTCATCCCATCCTAAGGGCGGGATCAGTGACACTAACTTACTGCAAACTGATCTTTAAAACGAAAGTGATTACCATCTACAGCAAAAGATCTTAAGACTGAAGCTCAGAATCTCCTTGGATCTGAATAAAGGCAGTATAAAGAAAACAAGAATATAAATACCCCAGTTCATTAAAGGTGAGTTAATACATCCAGATTGAGTCTCATCAGAAACAATTCCCATTTTTAATTAATGGAAATATCTGATAAATTTTGTAATATTCCTGTTATAATATCCCGTTTTGTAAGAGTATTACAAGGGAAACACCTACACACACAGCTTAAGCACTAATTGTTTTCCTGTTCAAAACTGAAACTTTCATCTTCATTTAAAAGAAAAAACTGTCTCAGTACCATAAATAATGCTTGTCTCATTGATAAGCCACTAAGAGTCACAAAGATTTGAAGCAGTAGGCCACAAAAATTCAATTGAAAACAGTACTTATATTATAAAAATTAAATATGAAAGCTCTGTCCGACATGCATATTCCTCACCTGAGTTTTTCACAGAAATACTTTATAGTATAAAGTAAGAACATGGTTGATCTTACCATTTCAACTTACCATTCCATTGGAATTATTTATTCCATTCATATTAATTTTAGTTACAAATCTAACTGTAGGAGGTGCTTCTGGATATTTAGGTCCACACTCTACTTTCAGACTGTATATTCTGTTTTCATAGTTTGTCTAGAAAGCAAAAAGACAGACTAATGCACTTTACTGAAAGCTAAATATTACTGATTTTTTAAAAAGCAGAATAAAGGCAAGAAGAATAAAGATCACGAAATATAAAATAAATATAAATTTGTTAATACTGTGTACCAACTGAAGGTCTTTGATTACTAACTCCACTGTTTTGGTTATGTTGATTACTTCATGATTATGTGTAAATTACATTACCTATTGACTATTCCACACACAAGTTTTAACACAATACAATTCTTTAATTCACATTTGCTCTCATCCTTTCTACCCACCTGCATTCTCAAAACAACACTGGAACAGTACAGGGCTGAGAGAAATCAATAATCTTTAGGAAAATTACCACTTTCTCATGTAATAAAATATCTAACACTGCAAAAAAACTGGAAATGGAGAAAGATGAGTAACTCGAGTTAAGATACAACCAAGAACAAGAAAAAAAAAAAAAAAGGATCTGCCAAAGAAACATATTCTGCAAGTAATTAACACTATGCAAAATATATAAGATGCTTGGTTTACTGGAGGACTTATGAACTTTGGACAATAGTGACTGCTAGCTTCCAGATGTCCTTCTCAAGAGACCAGAGAGCAGGTAATTCTAAATGCAAGTATATTTTGAGAAAGTCACATTAAAATTAGATATGGTTCTATCTTTTTTAATCTCTTCAAGTAGACCATGCCAAGGATCAGTGGCTTTGCTGGTCACTGATGCAGAAGCCTCTGTGCTCCAAAAGGAAGATAAAGTCACTTTCTACACCTGCTTTTCCATTGGCACAACAGATACAGCCAACATGAACCAAAAGCAATAACATGCCTCTGAACTTTCCAGAACCAGCATCTTTAAGCTGTTCTGCATCAGCCAGCCATCACTCCAACTAGAAGTATCAACTACAAAGCCAAGTTACCAAGTGACAGTCCACTCTGTGGTTAATTAAAAGGCAGAGTGGAAACAGGACTACTAAAGCACCATAATTTTAAGAAGGCACAAAGACTGAGCAGCAAGTGGTTCAGAAAGAAACAAGGCAATACAAAAGGTTTTCTATGATTCTTTCCCATTACTGTGAGGGCGGTGAGACACTGGAACAGGTTACCCAGGGAGGCTGTGGATGCCTCAGCTCTCGCAGTGTTCAAGGCCAGGCTGGATAAAGCCTTGGTGGGATGGGGTGGGGGCTGGTGGGGGAAGGGAGCTGGGACTAGAGGATCTTTAAGGTCTCTTCTAACCCTTAACATTCAGATTCTATGATTAAAAGCTAAAGGCCTAATACAAGTCACCTTGTGCTACAGGTAACATAGCTGGTACCACAGCAAGAAAATCCAGTAACAAAAATTCTCATTATTCACTCAGCAAAAACAATTTACCTCCCCAGAGAGGGATACTTTTCGTTACAGTGGAAACAGGCCAAAATGTATATATACTGCTCAGAACTCTGAAAAATTCCAAGAACAGCACTCATTCCCTTATTTGTATCCAGGTGGCTTCTCAGTTTTGCTGAGTTTATCAAGTCATTGTTTACTGCAAGCCAAGCATCCCTTGCCAGCTTCCCAAAAAGCCTAAAACCCCATTTGCTGGGAGTCAGAAAAACATTTTCTTCAATCCAAAACAAATCTTACTCTCCTCCACCCATGTTGATCACCTTTCAAACAAAGCAAGAAAAAAAACCTGATAAGCAATTTTTGCACCGCTCTAGAGAAGCCATATGTGAGAAGAACTTCGTGCTGTGGACAGTATTAATAACTTCTTCTGTGTTTTGCCTTACTGCACCATCTACATAACTCAGCCAATTCAAAAACCCACCCATCTTTTACAAACACAAACTGTATTTGCAATTTCTCTCAAGATGCCACCACTGTCTTTGGAACTGGTGGCTTCCACTTTCTACAACCACTGTGTACTGCCAGTCATTCTATCAGCAAGATTGCAAGCCCCTGATATAGCATAAGATATTATTTGCATGTAGTCTTTCTCATAAAAAAGATAAAATGACAGAAATACAAACAGACCAGAATTAAAAGCACATATCAGGCTTAGTTGAGCTCCTTTATTTTTTTTTTTAACATGTGGGATCCTATATAATAATCACTCCTTTCAAAGATATGGAGTAGTCTACCTTAGGTTGAATAAGAAACCAGTCACAGGCAGTTCTGAAGGCTTTCTGGAGAGTCAGGGAGATACTACTTCAGCTAGCTCAAATTTGTGAGTTCTTACCCAAATCCGTAAGACTACAAAGTTTCTTCAAAACGTATTCAAACACTGATTCCACATAAGTTAGTATCCAAAGCACACAGTCATTATGCTTATATTTTAAATTTGTCCTCTCCCAAATGCACTCAAAACTTAAGAGCTCACAACAATTATTCAAGTCTTCCTAACAGTCTGCTGCAAGTTGCAACTACCTGACTTCCAAAAGGAGCCTGAATTACACTGAATCTAACTCTGGAACTCTGTTACTCTGCAAGACATTGTCTTCACTGAGGCCGAGTTCTGATCTCCGTTCTTGTCATGGACAGTTGTTTCAACAGCCCTGCAGCACGGAAGGATACACAAGAGAGTAACCTCCCGCTAGTAGTAAAAGATACATGTTAACTCAGGGCTACTTAAACATACTCATTTAGCAGTCTCATTTACACACTGAACTTTTGTATCATATTGCAACTCATTAGAAAGTGTCCACATAAGTCAAGTAAAGGTGCCTCCACTTGTCTCTGATGAGGCAGATACTCAGATACAAGAGATTATTACTTCTCTTGCAGGTTTTATCAATCTACATGACATTCTACAGAACTTCAAAGGTCAGAAGGATTTGAGCTTTGTGCATAAACTTTAACTATCAGAGGTAATTAAAAGCCACTTAGTCTTTAGGCATGATTCAACTGAAATACTGACACTGCTATACTGAAATACTATTTGATAAAACTTGTATAAATTGAAAATACATTGCTTTACCACAAAATTGAAACTACCAGGCACATATGATAAACTGTGCAAAAGCAGTCACCTGTTTATTGTATTATCACTGTACACTTCTGTGCAGTAATAGTGGAAATACAGAATGAATATATTCCTAACAGTAAAATAAGTCTCAAATCACAAATGGCTTTTACAGCCAGCTGCAGAAACAGGGGAGGCTAGACTGAAAACACTAACATGCCTGAAAGTGACGAATTCTAACACAAATATACAGCATTTCTACAATTTCATACATTGAATTTTAACTAACTCCTTTATGGTGTAGAAAAGTAACTTTTTTTGTGTGTTTTGTATTGCCTACAAACCTATTAATTCATCACACTTACCCTCGGTGGCCCAATAATCATTCCTGTCCATCTGGTGAGTGTCATATCTTCATCATCTTCAAGGCCCCAGCTTACTGTACCATCACCTACTCCCTTCTGTCCTTCTTCAAGTTCTTCCAACAAGCGAAAATTACGAGGTACTTTAACTGGAGAAAAGGGGAAAATGTAATTCTGCTCACATTAAGGAAAAAGGAAACAAGTTCATTGCTTTTATATGTTACACGCTGGCAACTGCTGAATATACTTTCAAAGTCACACAAATACTGCCTGCATGAGTTCATTTAGCACTCAGACTGCTTTGAAGCAACTAACTGCTTCACTGGACGGTAGTTACTACCAATTAATACCAATACAAGCCATAAAAGATAAGAGAGCTTTCTTTAGTCTGATACAGCTTAATTCAGATCCTTCCCAAGCACAGTACCATTTAGAAACAGTGCATTTCAAACCAATTCACTGTCAGTCAAGTGCTAATCAACTAGAATCCACATAAAATTGATACAGCAAATCTACCAAAAAGATAACTAAAGAATGCAACATTTAACACAGATTATCTTCATAAATGTCCACTGTAAGAGAAAGATTGAAACATTTTCACTTGATTAATTTTTTTAAAACCCAACAAAACACTTTAATATCTGAAAACAAATTGAAAATCAAGTCTTTTTTAATCTAGTGATTAATATTGCCAGAGGAAAAACAGTAAGCATAGAAACATTGATTAAGTTTTTAAAGAGAGATAATGATATATTCACAACACAATATGAGGACGTATTGCCTTAAAAGAGAGTAAACTAATATACTCACTTACCGAACTATAATTACTGGATTTTTATTATTATACATGAAAACAGGCATATTTTGATAGGTATTAAACAACTAGATGCTTAATTGCTTTACCTCACAGAAGCTAAAATTGTACTTCAGCACTGATGTAGGGAAAAAAGCTAATTAACACTTGTACATGCAATCATGGAATGCTTTTACTTCCAAATAAAATATGCACAATGATGTAGTAGCCATATTATAATACCATAAGACTTCCATTTTCTCATAGTTGCTTATAGCTATGTGATCTTTCTTATAGCTACTTACAGCTATAGTTCTTTCCACAATTTTTACTAGAGATCCTTTCTAGTACTGGAAGAATCCAGGTGCTCTATAAAACTAAAACTTAAGCCTGGGCATACACAATGTTAGCAAGTTTGAAGATGATGGGGATCAAAGAAAACCATTTTTCATATCCGTTATTCAGTCACTGGGATTTCAGGTTCTACATTTCATTTCTCCCTAGTCTGTATTCCAAGCAGTCTCTATGAAGAAAAAACTAAGACTAAGAGTATACAACATTATTTGGTCAATATGCAGGTACATGGACTAGGACAGATACACATACCTTTCATCAACTATTCAAATACCTTATCTTGCAAAACTATGATTTCTCTTAAACGATGTTTAAAACTTCTTTTTTTTTAGTAACACAGACTAGGGAGAGGCTCCTAAAATTTTCAGAAACTATTGTGTCCAAGTTCTCCAAATTCCCAGCGGAAAGCATTAAGAGTATATTATCAGGACAGTGCAAGGAAATTAAGTCCTTCATGTACAGCCTCACCTTCCTGCTTTGGTATTGCCACTCATTTGAGCCCATAATGAGCTACTTCTGCTTGCTAACTGAGCAGAAAGTTATACACTTTGGTTAGTCTTCCAACAACTTAACAAACCAGCCCAGCCACGGAGACATCTGTCAAGTACTAGCATTCAAGTGCAGTCATGGCAGCAAAAACTCAGACAACCTCATGTAAAAATATATGGAACCTTATTTTTACAGGTAACAGCTCATGATATTACCTGCAAGCACTAGTACAGTACATCAAAGAGCCAATCACTTCTCAATACTTTGACATAGATCCTTTTAAAAGCTTCATTTAAATTCATTTGCCCATTCCTCTGGTCCCATCCTGACTTGTGATTAACATTATGTCTGTACACTTACATGTCTAATTCAGACCAGAGATGAGAACTGAGAATCGTGCTTCTATAAGACCACAGAGCACAAAGTTTTTACTTCTGCTCCAGATTCATACATTCTCTAGAGTTGAATCTGCCAGCATAATAAACTTCTACTAAACTTCCTGTTTTGCATCACACAACTCAATAGCTCCTGATTGGTATGTAAAGCCTCAAAAAATACCCACAACCACCTCCACCCCCAAAACCCACGTACTTTAGCATCCAATTACTACCTTAAACTTCTCCAATGGCTGCTCAGACTGCAGAACTTCTGATTTACAGTTTCGCTCTTTAAAAAGAACATAAATGATGGTATCAAATAGTTTATTTCTGATCATCTGCTATCACCTTTCAGTACAGTTGAGATGACCCAACTGCTCATTGCCTGAAGGTTCCATGCCTTCTCCCAGAACTCTGTTGTTCTTGCACTAACCAGACTCCTCTATTAGCCAAACTGTCACACTAATTTAGCAAAAAGCTGTTTTTCCTTCAGGCAAAAATCAAATCCAACCAGTTAATCAACGGAATTGACTCAGGAAGAAAGATCAACAAACACCAGAGCTGACTGCTGTATCTCCTCAGTGCCATCCTTTGCAATACCACGGGTGAGGGAATTAAGGAGCTTTTTGTGACAAAAAGCCACTGGACTGACTCAGCTGTTCCATAAAACTGTAGTCAACACACTAAACTGTAGGAGACGAAACTTACAAGAAAATAAGAACCTCTTATGGCTAACTAACCTGTGTTCATCACATTTTTTCCCACTACACTATCTGTGCTCAATGGTTCCCCTAACTGCCCAAGGGGAGAAGGGAAGTACTTGGGAAACATCCAGAGCATCTCCAGAAAATAATTTAAATGAAAAGAGACAAAGATCTGAAAGCAAGTGCCAGTATCCTCAAACTAACACTCTTATCAGTGCTTAAATGTAGGTAGTAAATTGCTGTTCTGAAATTAAAAATAAGAGTAAAAGCACCTAGTGTTAAAAAAATACACAAAAAAACCCCAATACATACACATATAAAATCCCATCAACAACAACAACAACACATACCACCCTAATGAGATTCCAACTCACTAAAAAACTCCCAGAAAAAAAGAATCTTAGTTCTCAACTATAACTGGACCAAAGATACACTCAAAAAGGTTCTCTTTAAGAAAGTTACACAGTCCTACAACATTTGGGTCAATGGTGCATACACAACTTGCAGTTTTGTCTCTAATCTAGCACTGCATCCAGCACAGCTATTTGCAATGGCAGACCAAAGCTCTCCATGTGAAAATATGGATGGGCTCATCCGGATGAAGAAACACAAAAAGAAAGCAACATGCCCTTAACCTCCCTTTCCTTTATCTGCAAAACTCACCTCCCTATGGATTTTACTGACAAATAACCTCCTGACCCACCTGCCCCCAAATTGTCACAGGAACTGTCAAAGGACTTCTACCAAATTTTCACAAACAGTTGAAGCAAAGATATTTCACTTACACAAACAAAACAAACAACATTCACTCATGCTTACATATAACAATGGTTTTTAATGTAAACATATAATCATGAAACTGGACTATAGAAACTGGTACCCATTAGAACTCCACAAAATTATCAGTTAATGTAATATTTTGGACCAGTAAGAAGAAAATAAAAGCAGAATCGGTAAATAAAGACCGTAATTTAAGCATGAGGGTCTACTTTCATACATATGGAGCTACTTCAGACATTACATTGTAAACCACCAAATTAACAAAAGCAGGAAATACTGTCACAAAGGACAAGTTAGAGCTCTGCTTTTATCCAGAATCTGTATAACCTGAGGAAAAAAAAAAAAAAACAAAAAAACAAAAACCAGGATTAAAAAAAAGGAATCTTTAGTATCCATTAGCAGGGTCAGGAACTTTCACTGGAGCAATAAAGGTGAATTGCCTGAACTGACCTGTTCTTGCTAGTATGTCAGGCCACAGTTTCACAGTCGGTAATGTCATATCACCCATTAGTACGGAGACTGAATCAGCATCAAGACACAACACACAATCACACTCATGTCAAATCTGACAGAACACACTGGATATAGCAATCACATTTTTAAACAATTCACACGGACACATGCCTTCAAATAGAGATGAGAGTTCAAACTCCCCAAACACACACCAAATGATTCCTTGATGTGTAACAAGCAGGAGTGGGATAACCTACACTCTTTTCCCAGCAGCTTTTAAAAGGGAACAATAACCCTCATTATTCATAGATTGGGTCAGAGCCTAAAGTGTGAGGCTTTCTGTTATAACCAAATCTATTTTTTTAGAATAACTGTCTATTACAATATCCATACCAACATTCAGTTTATCTTAAAATCTTCCTTAGCTCTTGTCTTCAATCACTCCTGAAAGTTACAAGTAAAGTACCAAGACCCTTTTACCATAGTTAAATCAGCACACTCCATACTACCAACACTCCACAACACAGCTATAAAAACAAACCCCAAAACAGATCCAAGAGCAAGTTATATCAGGAAATTATATGTTAATACAGCTAGAATACTGTCAGGGATGCTATTCTTCCTGATTGAGACAGCTACGTCAGGAGAAGACTGCAGTATGAACAATTTTGAATATGAGTTAGCTCTTGCCCACTGACTTCCAGCTAACAGAAACTGAAAACATATATCTAGCTTGGCAACAAAGAGGAAAAACTCTCAAACCCCATTTATCAGCTTCAGGCTGGCAGAAAAGTAAGTATTTCTTAAGGGCAGGGAAAGGGGGGAAGGATGTTAGCCTTGCAAATCCTAAGCCATAATACTTTATCTCCTGGGCAGGGAGAAGAAGAATAAAATCACCAAGAGAAACAGACAGAATAACAGGTTCCTTTCAGCCTCTGAACGATTCATCTTGCTCTGGACAAAATAAAGCAAGAAAATGAAATACTGTACTAACAGCAACACCATACACCCACAAAAAGAACCTTAAAGAGCCTTAAATAGGCCCTGAAATGGGCAATGCACAAAGAAAGAGGGCCCTGGCATTTGACATACTAACATATTCTATTCTGCCTGCAAAAGATATTTCTGTGAAAATAAGTTTTTGGAAGACACCCTTCTCTGGAAAAAAAAAAGATACCTTTATAAAAAAAATTGATCTATATTTTTTATTTCAGTTACATCACATCCTCTTTTGCCTAAGTGTTCTGAAAATACACTAAAAAAAAGCTTCTTACTATCAAGAACCTCCTATCAAGAAGTAGTACCAGGTGTACAGTAATGATATTGCAATTACCTGAGGTTGATCACAGTAATCAGACTCCAAAACCCTGAAATATTTCTAGTAACTTGCCTATTAACTAAGCTGGGCATGGGAGTTTTGTCTCCAAAAGAACTCCATTGCTGGCATTCATAGCAGAATGCAGCAATTCAATAGTGAATTTTGTTGTTGACGTTGCTGTTGTTTTAAATCAAGTATGTTACTACACACATAGTAAAGCACTGTTTCCAATAACCAAGACAACAACATGATTCTTGTTCAAGGTAAATAGACATTTCCAATTAAAAGCAATACATTTTTTTCATTAACTATAAAAACATCCACTCAAAACATTGCTGCTGCACCTGGAATCAACCTAACCATGCACCACAGTGAACTTGCACTGAAAAGGCTGTCTTCATTATATGAGTTTGATACATCTTGATATTTCTATTAATTGAAATTTCTGCTTTCTCAGAATTACAGGTACATCCCGCTTCCTTGAACTGTTTTCCAAGAACGTTTCAATATATTTCAGTAAAATTCAAAGTCTTAATCCTGTATATCGGTCGTATTCATAAAGCTGCACTTACACATTTTTTCTCTACTTTCATTCAGCGTGTCCCAAAGCAATGAAATTCAAGCAACAGAATATTCAGCATTAACAGTTTAGAGTTTAAATGGGGGAAGTCCTATACTATGTTATTTTAAATGCCTTCGGTAAAACAAAGGTATTTAGCAGCAACATGTGGTCCATGCACGTTGATCAGGATCGTGAATAAGGTACTAATCAAATCTAGCATGTGTGGATGAAATATTCATATAATGCAAGTATATTTTTTTTCCACAAGAACATTGAGATAGCATTAATTTTGACACCTAAAATCAAATAGATGCATTTCTACCAACAAAACCAGAAGGACTTTATTAAAGCCACTCAGTACAGACAGATGACATAAAAAGAAAAGAGACTACAGAGACCCCTTTGTGCTACCAAAACTGATCATGGGCAATCCTTCAAAACCAACAGTGATCTTGGATACTTTCTTCTCCATTTCGCTAGTGTTTAAAGTATGCATTACATCAGATCAACTGAACAGTATCATTAGTGTCTGCAACTGGCAAAGCTGTAAGCAACACCAGTTCAGATCTGCAGAATCACGAAGACTAACCTAACTACGCTTACGTGTGGAAGTCTCCTAGGAATAGAAGTCCAAGAAGAAAAACAAGTCTGACATAATCAGATAAAAATTCATTTCCATGTGAAAAGAGATTATTCATCCTAAGAGGAAAGAATAAACAAGACAGCTAATGTAAAGAATTAATAAGAGATGAGTAGCAGGTAAGTTTTCACAGCTCAAGTAAACCAACGTACATCAAATGAACACTATAGAGCACACAGGCATTTATTCAATGAATTCAATGTTCATTGTAATTCAGGGCCAGTTTTACTGCAAGACTGAATGTTAGAAAACTGCCATCTTGCAAGAATTAAAGAAATCACCTATACTCAGAGTGGGTAAGAACTGAATGAGCTATTGCACTTCTTGGCAGGACTAAAACATATACATACCTATATAAAAACATGACTGTGCAGCAGCCCTGCAACTGGTTAATTTCTTTTTCCTTTTATAATATTTGAAATTAAATAAACTGAAAGCACCCTGGCTGAAAGAACTTCAAGGAAGACATGCGAGTCTAGGAACTACCTTGAAGTTTAAGTATGCACTTCATCAGCTTTTGGGTTTTAGTTTTTTCATACAAAGATGTTACTTGCTAAGAAACATTTCCCAGCATGAGCCAAGAAACAGTCACAGGAGTGTGAAAGTTAGCCTTCACCTTAAAACCTAATTTTTGGTTAAAGCTAACCAAAGTAATAATCATTTTTAGAATTACATTGGTGATAATTTATTTATTTCACTTAAGTGTAATCTTACATCTGTAACTACCTTTCTTAACAGACACAGTCCAGAACTAAAGTTAGGCTGCATGAAAATAACTTCCATAGGGATTTCCTTTATATTTGAGTCTAGCCACAGCCATAAACATTCTGATGCCTTATATTAAGAAGGCAGCTAATGAGAAACTACGTTAATACAGCAGAAGTCTCGGTCATTTACTGCAATCCCATATTCACATTTTGGTGGAGGGGAAAATGGCTGAAGGGGTATAGAGATATTTATTTCTTTAGGGTAAGGCAAAAACACTAGTGTTAAAAAAAAAAAAAAAACAGTAAAGACAGAACACTGATTTACAGAATCAGATTTTTTTTTTCTCCTTGCTTTCCATTTCATATGCACATTCATAATATTGAGACACTATTAATTATCTACTAGCAATAATAGTTGAAAGTTATAAATTCTAAACAGAATACTTTGGGTTGAGCTGCCAAATACAGAACAGGTCTTCAAAGGAAAACAGAACTTACTTCATACTTGCACATTTAGGGCCAGGCAGAATACCAACCCTAAATGAAAAGTCTGTAAGCACAGGTACAGTCCACTCCCTGTCAGCTCCCACCTTCATGACTGAGCTCACCTCAGAAGTTACTGGTGGTATTCAGTTATCTCATTTACCTTTCACATACATCTTACCACCTGCACTCACAAAATAAAGGACATAGTATAAAATGATAGATGGCCTTATAAGAATGGAGAGATGGTAACAGCAATTTGCTTTACTAATTTAATTCTTAATTAAAAATTACATCTTTAATTTAATGCTTACATTTAATTAAAAAGTAAAAAAAATGGTATTTAGGCACCAGAAAATCATAATAAAGCTTTCAATATATGATCAGCTACCCCACTGTCACCCCTTTTCCCTGACCTTTCTGAGAAAAGCAGCAGATGGAGATGCAGCTGCCATTAACTACCTGATCCATGAGAGCTGCATTACTCTCTGGCCAGCAACCATGGAGAAGCCAATCTCTCAAAAATTCCAGCAAGTTTTTGCCATTCCCATTTTCCCATCTCTCCTTCCCAAGGTTCATGCCTCACTGAAAACCTCCAATCCCCACCTTCTGCAGTCCAACTTCCAAATGCCCTCTTCACTCTCCTGACTTTTTATGTAACAATACCCTACACATCCTAAAGTTGTACAAGGTACAACAGCAAATAAGCGTAGGAGTCATCAATTGCACACCAGTGAGCTGATCCACAGAGTACTTAAGGCTGGATATGTGCACACACAGAATATAGTCCAGATCTGAGAGAAACTCCAGCTGAATTCAGCTTTGTTAGCAAGGATGCAACAACTGCTGCTGGCATGGAATGACTAATGGAGCTCATAAAACTTACACTAATGAAGAAGCTCACTCCACTACAGATATAAATGTTGTTAGACTACAAAACAGAAGGCATGAGCAAACCCTCAGCAAAAAAAGAGAGGGGAAAAAAACCCAAAACCAAGCCATCTTCATAAATTCCATACAATGTGTTTTAAGTAATTAAAATACATCAACCAAAAAAAACTTTGAAAAAAAATTACCACACCAACAGAAAACTATAGTATAAAACCCACTAAACTGGATTGTAGTCCCCAAAGACAATTGGTATCAATTGCTTAAAAGTAATTTTACAAATTTGCACTAATATTAGTGGCATTCACTCTATGTGGCATCAGTCTATATCTAAGTGCAAGTTTTTGCTACAAATAAGACCATTGTTAACTCACACATTGCATGTCCAGTGGTGTCTAAGAAAAAACGTACAGGTATTAAACAGTTAAGTCACTAAATAACTCATGAAATGACATCAAGGCTGTTTTGGTGAAGGGTGGAAATGCACAGGCAGACTAAGATTTAAAAATTAACTCTTTACAGGCAACTACTGAATGAAACACAGATTAGATATTAAATGGTTTCAACTATCTTCCCATATGTTTTAGTATAAGAAATTATACATTATAAAACCTGACACATTGTGATGCTTAGCAATTTGAGAATTACTATTTCAATTCTGTACAAAACAGTGTAAGGCAGGAAGCCAGTAAACAGGATTTAAAAAAGATATCTGCCACTTTACAAACCACCAGCAATATTAACTGTGATTTAATAGTCTAAGGAATCGAGATTTTACCAAAGAAATCTTTTCAATTTCTATCTTCAGAAGTTACAAACTAAACCCCAAACTTGTTCAGTACAAATTATCCCACTATTAAAAGCACAAAGCTATCCAATGGCAAAAAGGCTAAAGGAAATGTAAAACAGCAAATAGGCTCAATTTTTGAAAGTTTTATCTTAAACGTGACACCGTATTGGCAGAGAGGAAAGGGGATTTAAAATATTTTTAAATCTTTTTAAAAATATTTTTTAAGTTGCCTTTTAAAGCACAATGTCAAAAAAAATTTTTTTTCAGATAAAGGGGAAGAAAGAGTAGGACACTAAAGGAACCCAGCAGAGGTCAGTATCTCATGAAACAGCTTTCCCAGGGTCTGCTTTAATAGTTAAGAATATAATGTGTGACCCAGATAACATGAGTAGCACCAGGGATTTAGTTTAGTAAAGCTGTAAAGCTGTCTAAAACAGGTTACAAGTCATTGACTAGCAGTAGTTGTTCTAAGACTTGCATGAAGGTCCTCTCTAACATGACTCAGCACCTACCCACAGTCCAAAATATATAAATCTTTTATCTACGTAAAACTAATAATGAGATCCATGGTTATTCTTTCAGTTATACATGTAAGCATACACTTACGTATAAAATGAGCAAATGCACCAATCACCACATATTTACTACAAAGAACTGCCATTAAATTATTTTCCTACATTATTTTTGTGAGTCATATTTCATCCTGCTATTTTCTATATGCCGTGGTACTCAAAAGTTCAAATTATTTACTGTTTACACGATCACACATTCCACTTCAGCAAGAAGAAAATCTGCAATTCCTTCTTTGGAAAAGTTATAAGTTATATGAATAAAACTAGACATTTTAATAAGACTATACTGATATCATAAATAAAGGATATTACTTTTACAAGGATTGGGCAAAATGTTATGATTTACTCAAGCAAATTGCAAATTCACTTAACCACACAGTTTATGAATAGTTACCAATGCAGTGAAAGGAGGTGATTTTTTTAATCTCTGCTGTTTAAATGTCCATTAACAATTTTTAAAAAGGGAATACTGAGTCTATCTAGACATTTGTCAATTTTTTAAATCTAGTTGAAGCATCTCATCCCTCTGAAATAAACGATTTAAAACTATGAAGTTATAAGTGTTGAGGGTTTCACTCATTCCAAAATGTTAACTAGAAATAGTTTGAAGTCACACACTTAAATCATCACACATTCTTGAAAAGGCTGTAAAACAGAAGCTCATGTTATTCAGAACCAGTCTGACAGCTTCACAGCCAGTCATTCAAAATATTGTTTGAATTATATCTCGTTAGTGTATTCCAAATGAAAAATACAAAGAAAAACATTCTTTTGGGCAGAACAACATACAGCAAAATTCTTCCAAGCACAGCTTCAATCAAGACTACTTTGAATGCTTTCTGCACAGCTCCTTCTTGTCTTTCCATGATCTGAGGATTCCCACAGGATAGCTGACAGCAAGGCAACAAAACCTAAATGACAGGAGTAGCTAAAGCTGATGTAGTACTTTACATTAAGTTTCAGCAAGAATGAAATACAAGCTATAGTGAAAAAGATAATAATATAGATAACAATAAAAAATGATAGATAAAAGAGATAATAGTGGAGATAAAAGGAGTAGGGGGAGAGAGAGGAAGAAGGGTCTGTCAACAAAATGAGGCTGAAGAGTTTCACAGCATGTATTTAACACTGCCTCTGGAAAAATCTTCCATAAGGCAAAAGACAAACACTAGCAAACATTTATGTAATTCAATTCTACCAGCTACTCACAAGACTTGTAATTCTAATTCTTATACAAGAAGCCTTCTCATGCATGCTGAGATTTATAGTACTGACCATCTGCCTCCAGCCGCTGAAAGGCATATCTTCCTGAAACTCTGTGTGTTGTACCTTTATCCAGGCTAAAATTTTCCAGAATTGTACAGAAGAGTTTAGATAATGGGCTTCAATACTGTGTCTGATACCATCCTTGAATTTCAAACAAGCTCTTAAACAAACAGAAGATTACAAAGTAGGCCACCTTTTTATCACAGAAGTAAGGTGCTTTGCCTGTTGAGCATATTCTTACACAGCTATTGTGGCAGAAAGACATAAGTGGGTTTGTATTTAAAGGCAGAGTTATGAAACACGAGGAACAAAGACAGGAAAATGATACAGGCAAAGCTCTGAGAAAAAACAGAGTATCTTGCCTATATATGCCCCAAAGTTGGAAAGAACTGATGGTCTATATATAGTTTAAAAGTCATTTGCAACCTAGACTGTTCTCAACCCAGCTGAAGCACATCAAAATTATTTGTGGCTCGCCAAGATGTTTTTAAGCAGGCAGAACAATCACAGTTGCAATTCCTTGTGCATAGGACAGGATGGAAAAATGCTCCACACAGAATGCTTGCTGCCTCAGAGAACACAGTATTTTACTTCTTTTGTTTTGTCTGATTACTTGCAGCTTCAAGAAGTCTGTGCTTACAGAGCTCACACTTAAATCCACAGAACAAACTTTGAGGACTGTAGTATTCTAAAAAGCTCTTAAACTGACTTCTTGGACAGGTTCTGGGTAAGCAAACAATGTGGTAGAGGCATAAAAGACAAAAGGGAAGGGAATAATAGATCTTTGAAGGTAAAACATACCAGAGAGAAAACAGACAACTATTTCCTCCACAAGGAAAAAAAAGAGGGAGGAAACAAACACTGAACAGGTCAGAGGAAAAGACCACCTATGCAGAGTTTAACACACAAGTCTTCTAGATACAAAGCTCAAATTACACCACATCTCCTGCATGGAAAAAAAATAGTCTTCAAAACATTGCTTCTACATCCCACTTATGTATACATTCCTTTATTACTCCTCTGAATGGCTCTTAATATGTAGGTGTCTCCAAACAGGGTATGGCGTTCCATCACTCTATTCTACCAAGCACAGAACAGGCAGGCACCATCTTGATTTGGAATGGAGAACAGTTTCAAAAGATTTAAGAGAAAGTATTCCATAATATGAGATAGGGTTTTGCAATATTTTTCAACAGAGGATTTTAGTGAAGAGGGGGAGGAAAGCTTTCAAAACAAAACAAAACCAACAACAACCACAAGCCCCTCAATCATTAGGAAAGACACACTCAGTCCTTGCTTCACAGTTCAGGGAGTCAGACTGAATGCACTCAAGACCACTTCAAGCCCTTCAGTTTTAATCTCAGTTTTGCTGTAATCATGCACACGTAGAACTCCTTCCACCACCACTAAATGTTTGCAAATAGAAGTTAAAATAAACCAAAGAAAATAAGGCACTGACATTGTGCATTGTGCCATTTCTACTCAGAGAATCAATCATCTATAAATTCAAGAGGAAATATATTTTTGCACAAGCAACGTAAGTTACACAAAGAAACTGATTCATCCTTAATGATTACAATAACTGGAAATGAGAAGTGTGGATTTTACAGAAAAAAAATACTTCACTGGGATCTAGTCGTGCACCTTCAAACACATTAAGCACAATTTTTAAAAAAGACTGCTTGTGATTACATACTAGAAGTAAATCAGGAATCTCACATGTAATTCTCACTGCAGACCAGTTGATTTTTTTCTTCCCTGAGTACACAGTTTCAGCAAATCAAGGAGAATTTTCATTAACACAGCCCTGTTCCCCCTCCCACAAGCTCCTGAAGCTCTTGGTTGAAGGGAAAGGAGACAAAAGCTATAGCAGCCCATAGTATAGCAGCACAGTACTTGACACTGCTACCTTAATTCACATCTTTTTACACCTAAGTTCTAACCACTTAGTGGCACAATTCCTGCTTTTAGGAAACATTCACATTTTTGAGATAGATATAGATATATACACACACACACATCTATACGCATAAGGTAATATTAAGTGAAACCCAAATTATGGAAATGCAGAAATTAACTCCTGAATTAACTCCTTTTAATTAAGTTTTTTTAATCTGTTTTTTTTTTTTCCCCTCAAGAGACACAGGAGATGTTTAAATGGTACGCTTTAGTGAATTAAGGAACTTGAACCTAGGTTTATTTACAACCTATGCTTTGCATTTTCAAAGAGATTAAGAGAATGTATCCCTAGCTAACTGATATGAAACTGGCTGATTATATCAACAATAGCTGCTCTTTTCTTTTATAAATTGACTTGTTTTACCAGACCTCCAGCAGTAGCTGCACAAACAACCTAGATCCAGCTTCAAGCAGAAGGCATTGCAACAACAGAAGACCAAACTACAGCTTAGAAATATCCATTTCTAGCACAAGCAGAATCTACGTGTAAAATTACGCATTATAGGTGATTTTAGAAAGCAGGTAATATACTTAATCGACAGCAATATAACACTGATATATACAGTTTCTTTACCACACATTGAAGAACAGCTATTTTCAAACTAAATTACCTGCTGTTAAAGGCAAATAACTTTTTATTTTTTTAATTTTTGCTGTTCAAAGAATGGCGAGCTCTGGAAAGGAATTTCTGGGATAAAACTAAGACAGTTGACCTTACTAGAAGTTTTGCTATTGACTTCCTTACGGCTAGAATTTCATTCCTGGACTTCAATGCAATCAGAACACTTTTTCAATTTTTTTTCTGAAATAAGAATGAAGTTGAATTTTACAGCAAGAGCAGAGTAAAGTCACAGAGCACCTAGAGTTAAATCTTAAGTCTACACCGAAGTTAAGTCTGTGGCAAATCATTTCCTTCCCTCTTCCACAGCTTCCTTGCAAGAGCAGTCCTGGGTGAAGTCTTGAAAATCTGAATTTTTGTGTACTGTGTGGAAAGAACAAAACAAACATCCCTCCTACCTCCCATCTATGAGTATACCAATAAAAAGTCACAGTATTTTCTCCACTGGAATAAGTACTTTGTTTTAGAAGCCCTGACTAATTTTCCTAGCAGTTTTGTTGATAATTTGGTCTGCCCACTTCATTTTACCAAAACAAATTAGTTTAATTTTTGAACAACGTGTACATGCAGTACTAGAGCTTTATTTTTTAGAGCAGACACATGGATAAAGAGTATCCTGCATCTCCCACTTTTTATAAACTTTAAATGTGGCTGAGTCAAAACCAACCCCAGTAAGCGTACATGGAAGATTTTAAAATAAAACTCGTAAGACTGCAAAGAGCATTTAAAGCAGTAAAACTATCAAAGTTTAGTTAAAAAAAATTTATTCTTATAGAGCTGAAGTACAAAGAAAATAGATTTTTTCACTAAACAAATTTTTAGGAACAGATATTTTACACCAGCCAGACTGAATGGACTATGATGCCAAATACCAATAATCAATACACATCAACCAAACCAATTTTGCTTCCTGGTGTATTATGCGAAATTTCAGGCCAGAGCCTATACATCAGCTGAAGTTTTTCAGTATTGCTCCATATTAAAACTAGTAATAAAACCCTTTTAATCTTAAGACACCAGTAAAAAAATTTTAAAAAAAATTAATAAAATGCAGTCATTCACAGATGAGCAAATACTTAAGTTTCTGTAATATATCCACTCTAGCTCAGTTTATCATAGGCAATATCTATGATTGTGGACTGCTCATTCACAAAGCTGCAGAACCTACTCCATGCCCCAGAGCGATGTTACCTTAACAAATTCCACTCTGGAAATCCCACATCCTCAAAGTCTTACTACCAAGTGGAGAACACTCTCCTACCCCTAAAAAAAAAAGAAAAATAATCTGCCCAAGTTCTCTTCGCAGAACCAACAGTAAGGAACCAAGACCAGCTGAAACACAGATGTTACTTCCATATTTTCTTATAGTCCCAATCCCTCAACGACCCAGTCGACATGCAGAAATAAATTAAGGGCCAACATTCAGCCTAGACTAACCACTGAGGTCAATTCATTCCTCTGTCCCGAGCTCTGTCAATCCTATAAAGTCTCAGGGGTGACAGCAGAGGAAATGAGGCCCTGCAGACTTCAGGTTTTAGCACTAGGGGAAAGGTTTTGTATTTCAAGCCTCTCATTAAATGAAACTGAAACAGTACAATTGTGCTTCTTAAATTTCTACATTTAGTACTTGAAGCAATATTCTTGGCCCTTTCTTTGCCACCACCTCCCACAATATTCTGCCAAGCAAATGCTCAGCACATGTTATCCTGGTTACTGGTATGGGCTTCCTGGGATGACTGTCAGCTCTTTGCCCTTACACTTGCCTACTGGAGACGCTTTGGCTCCAACGACCCTCTAGGGGAAGAGCGCAAGATGCTCCACTCCTCCTTCCCACCATGCTGCAGTCACCACCAAAGTGAAGTACCTTCGCCCCAAAACACAAGACAGGCCTGACCCCTGTTCTCCTGCATCAAGAGAGGAAAGAGACAATGCTTTATTTTAGATACTGCTATACCACAGTTTCTGTATTCACCCAATGGTACACTGGGACAAACCTTTCATACAAATCTTTCTTTCCTACAGCATTTTTACCGAGTTACCGACATCTCCTCTATTCCCCATGCGCACAGGCATCATTCCGTCCATTCCTGCCTCTCAGCAGGTAAAGTCTTCCCTCCCCCGGCACCTCAGGACGTTCATTACACAGCCCGCAGCCCTTTCTCCCGTCTCCCGTATCCCAGGCCGGGCTCTCACAAGGATGTCCCTGCCCTAGGGACGGGAGGCCCGGGCCCGGGACACAAGTAAATTAGGAGGAATTTCTTCGCAGATTAGACATTGGAATGGTCT
Source organism: Lophotriccus pileatus (assembly GCA_035583135.1). NCBI lineage: Eukaryota > Metazoa > Chordata > Aves > Passeriformes > Tyrannidae > Lophotriccus > Lophotriccus pileatus. The sequence continues at coordinate 109,466,947 of JAWWES010000081.1, read as the reverse complement.
ATCCAGGGAGGTGGAGTCACCGTCCCTGGAGGTGTTTAAGGAAAGGCTGGACGTGGCACTGAGTGCCATGGTTTAGCTGACATGGTGGTGTTCGGTCACAGGCTGGACTCGATGATCTCAGAAGTCTTTTCCAACCTAACTGATCCTGTGATTCTGTGATAACCTGGCCCGGCGCCCCTGCAGCTTTCCTTCTCCCCCTGTCAGAAGAAAACTCCTCCCCACTCGGGTCTCTCTCGTCGGAGGCAGCTCTCCCCCCCCGCCATCCTGGAGAAGGGAGACACCCCCCCCCCGGGCCCTTGCGGGGGCGCCTCCCCAGCGCGATCCCCGCACGGCGCCCTGCCGGGCCCGCCGACCCCCCTCTCACAGACCTGTGGATCCGGCCATCTTGTCCGAGCCCCCCCCCAGCGCCGCTCCGGGCCCGCACGCCACGCGCGTCACTTCCTCACGGAGCGAGGCCGTCACTTCCCGCCAGGAAGGACGAGCCGCATCCCCGGAGCGCGGGAGCGCGCGGAGAGGGCGGGGCGCGGGGGACGCGCTGCGCGCCCCCGGCCCGGGACCCGTCCTGGAGCTGCTCCCGCTGGGAGGCCGCAGCCAGGGCATTCCCAGGGGTGCTCCCTCGTTGGCACCCCTCTCGCCAGACCCTGTCTATCCGTGTTCCTCAGAATGATATGACAGTTTCAAAGGCAGAAATACCCAACGTTTAGCAGCAAAAAAACTAGTGGAAAATTAATTCTAAGAATGTCCAGCCATGAAGCCAAACATTTCTTCACCTGTAGAAGTCAATTACAAGAAGAAGTTCCAGAGGCCCCACAGTGGCGAGCCCTGCTGCCAGTAGCATCCTACCTGGGAACCACAACCTGGCACTGGGTTTGGATCCCGTAGGCAGATGAGAGAAGGCAGCTCCCCTTGCAGAACGCAGGAAGGGCGGCATCCGAGAGGGCCCTGTCGGCGTTCACATGGACAGGAGGGAAAGGCTCACCAAAGCTACATGCAGGCAAACACACCTGAGACGGGACACATCCCAACACCTGTGCCGGGGGTCACCGGAGGGGTCACTGTGGTGAGGAACTCCCAGGAGGGCTCACAGGGCTGCTGCCAGCAGTGTTTCTCTGAAAAAAAGCCTGTCCCTCACACACCTCGCTAACCAGTGACAGCACCCACCTGCTGTTCTTGGCATCCCGTTTTATAGGACATTCTTTCCTTTACAGTTTATAGTTCTTTCCTTTATAGGTTGTAAAGGGTCTTTAACTCATTTAGAGATTCTTCTGGTAGAGATCAAAAAACAAGGATGCAAAACGTTTTTCCTCCAGCTAACCTGAAACCTCTTCACCAATGAGGACTTGTTCCCATCCTTACACATACTCTGATTCCCTTTGTTCATTTTAGCCCAAGCACTATGGTTGCTACCTGTGCATACCTAAAAATGATAAATCTACTGCAGCTTTTAGTTCTTTCATTGATTTCTATTTCCTTTTATCGAATTACTAGTTTTGACTAGGTTTTTGTAACAGGAATAAGCAGGAGTTTCAATATTTACAAAAAAAGAATTATAATTAAGCTTTTCCAGTACACTGAAACTTTTCCTAAAGCTGCATTTCAATGAGCTGTGGAGCCTTCTGTTGTCACAACAAGCTGATTGTAGGGATTCTCTTGTGTAGCCGGTTTCAATATTTTTGTGGAAATAGCAAGGATACTGAAAAAAGTCACAATATTTTTTTAAAAATTCTTCTCTATTATAACATCACTGCAGAAAATATTGTGGCCTTGAACAGAAAAAGAGGTGCCACAAGTTACCCTTCCTCTCTTCTTTGGAATCAAGAGAAGGTGCAGTAGGGCTGCTGGAGACCACAATACATGCCTTGCCCACCATGGTAATCCTGAAAGTAACCAGCTTGCATTAAGATAAAACCTGCCCAGCTCCAAGGTCAGGAGGAAGCACAGCGGCCACCCTACGTCTGTGTGCTTATTTTTTCACAGTTAATACTTCTTTTTTAGGCAATCCTATGCTAAAAGTGAACAGCACACCTGTGTCTTCTTACTAAAGGACACAATCTTGCTACCAGATGCAAAAGAGCTATAGAATAGTCTAGCCTGCTCTTCTAACAAACAGCCTACACAACCAAAATAGAACAACAGTAATGACTCTTACAGCACAAATACAAAATTTTGTTCGGTATGCACTAAACTATATCAAATTTAAAATCAACTAATGAATGAAATCATTAACCAAAAGCTTACATACCAATCAAAAAATTTCTCATTTACTTTTCTCAATAATTTGTTGATGTCATTTATTATTACATTAAAATGTCAGTAAGTTTTGTTATTTCATGCAAAGATTGTATTTTTTTCTCCCTGTAGGCAAGAGAACAAACACAGAATTTTGAAATGAAAAAATTAGATATTTAAAACACTGTTAACTTTTTTCTACATTACAGTTCTTTCAGGTTTCTTTACACCAGTATACAAGAAAAATACTTTGAAGTGCTGCTGTGTAGTTTACAATGACATCAATACTGAAAACACTGGAGAATGCGGGCATCGATCCCGCTACCTCTCGCATGCTAAGCGAGCGCTCTACCATTTGAGCTAATTCCCCTCCTGAAAAAAAAATTCCTTGGGACTCAGAGACACACACTCTAAACTTACCAAAAACCACAATACAACTATATATGATTATAAATTTGTTGTTTCTTGCTGAGTCATTCTTTCCACTCACCAAAAACTGACTGCAGCTCACAGCTCGAATCATGGGACACATCTTTCAGCAATTACACTACCAGAATAATTTAATTCATCCTTTTATAACACAAGTCTTTGTTATTTTCCTCTCCAAAACACGGAGTTACTTAAAAGAAACCAAATGTGTCATTGAAAAAAAAAAATCCAACTTTTATTGAACAACTGTTCCAAATTCAACAATGAAACCCATGATCTTTCCAATTTTCAGGGCACGAACATGTAAAGCCAAGTTCAGGAAGCATTTAATGTATGAAAAAAATATACACTTGATTGAAACAGTTTTACAGTCAAAGCTTCTATGTATGTGTGTGTGCAAATATATTATGCACGCACACACACATCTTTTATATAAGAGTACATATAAATATGCACACACACATCCTTTTGGAAGGTGTCTGGCGTCTCTGGGGTGGGAGAGTCAAGCGAAAACAAAACACATCTGTATTTTCCTTATTTATTACCTTTTTTTTCTTACTTATTACCTCACCAAATGCACTTCCCTGTAATTACTTTTAACAGCCTTAAAACACTGACTCTTTGAAAAATGAACATTCTCGCATTCGCGTGACTTGACACAGAGCATAAAGCCTGTATCATAGGCAGGGAACATGATGATATACGGTCCCCCCAAAACTGTACCCACAGCCTCCTAGGGCCTGGCTTCCCCCTCCAGGGAGCTGCAGTGCCTCAGCACTTGCCCTTGGTTCTGCTGTCATCACCCTTGCAGCTCACCTCACAAACCACATCCAGGGCTGCTTCTCCTCACATTTGCTTCCCTGGTTCTTCAGAACAGCACTCTCCCCTTCCACAAAGTCTTTCCCTTCTCATTCTACAATCCCTTTTCACCTGCTGTTCTCTTCCTTCCCCCAGCCTCCCTGCTGCTGCTTAACAGAATCACACAGAATCAATCAGGCAGGAAAAGACCTCACGGAGTCCAACCTATGACTGAACGCCACCATGTCAACCAGACCACAGCACCGAGTCCCATCTCCAGTCATTTCTTGAACACCTCCAGGGACGATGACTCCACCACTTCACTCAGCTGTCCATTCTAATATTTAACAGCCCTTTCCAGGAAGAAATTCCTCCTGATGTCCAACCTGAACTTCCTGTGGCATAGCATGAGGCTATGTTGTCTCACTATGTCACTAGTTGCATGGGAGAAGAGACCAGCCCCCACCTGGCTACAACCTCTTTTTCTCCAAGCTAAACAACTACAGCTCCCTCAGTCACTCCTCATATGACTTATCCTCCAGAACCTTCACCAGCTCTGTTGCCTTTCTCTGAACATACTCCAGCACCTCAATGTCCTTCTTGTAGTGAGGGGCCCAAAATTGAACATAGCCCCCGAGGTGCAGCCTCACCAGTGCCAAGTAGACGGGGACAATTACTTTCTTAGTCCTGCTGGCCACAGCTGTTACTGATTAAAAAAAAGTGAAAGCACCTGCAACCACTTCTACATACATGTAGTTGGTCGACCCAGATGTTTTGAGCTCAACCAAACCCAGGCTGAGCTCCACTTTACATCTTCCCCCTGCTTATTTTAACAGCAGAAACCTTTCAGGTATCTCTTGTGAAACAAAGTGATGTACCAAGCAAGAAAGCTGGTTCTGGGTCTGGTTCTCTGAAGGGTGAGAAGAGTTTGCAAACTCCACTGGATATGTCGCGGCAGTGTGCCCTTCTGCTCTTTTTCATAAGCTCTGTGTGTTCTTGCACACACCCCCAAATTATATAGTCCATAATCTACCACATGGTGACTTTCTTACTGTTGCTTGAACATCTTCATTTACAGAGTAGATTGTTCCTGTGCTGTGTTGGCACACAGACAATGGCTCTGTGCAAAGTTAAGCTGCATTTCTCATTTCACAGCACAATGGAAGAAGTTACTTATCCATCAACTTTAAGTCAGGCTAAGGGAAAATCAAATTAGAGCATGAGCGCAGGTAAGATCACCACCTGATTGGTTTCTAACTAGCCTGGCTTGTTTTTTACATCTTACTGGCTTCTGATGATGCTGAATCATATTATGTACTATAGCCCTGACATGTGATGGATAGCTAGGAACTACTGGACATGCCCATCTAGTTGTTCCTGGAGGTGGATTCTTTGACAGGTGGCAACACAGAGTAGGAATAACTGACAGTAACCTCCTGTCTCATCTCTATCTGGCAGTGTTCACTTGGTGCTTGACAAGCTTCAGCACTAATTTGTTAGTGCCAGCCACAAAAGATAGGAAGGGGAAGAAAGAATAATGGTATTCAGAAAAAATACAGTTTTCAGTTTTTAAGTGCTAGTGAGAGTAATAATCAGATATAAAACTGCTGTGGATTTATGGCCAGCTGTAAGTTTAAGCTGTACTAGATTTTGTTGGTTGGGTTGGTTTTTTTTTTTTTAAATACTCAAGTTAGTCTTGTTTGAGATTTTTTTTTTTTTTGGCAGCAGGGCTGTGTAATTGATTGTGTATAGTTTTCCATGTTTGTAGCATGTTTTAAAAATTAAACCCAGCATGAAAATGATGTAGTTGTAACACTTGTGTAGTAAGGAGATATCTTTGCCATGTAAATAATTTCAATTTTCTATCGCAGCTACTTGAATATGCAGAGACACATCAGCAGGTTTTCTGTTGAAAACATTAGGTGGAAAACTGGGATACAAAATCCAGCTGAAGGAAGATACTTTTTTTTTCTACGTAATCTTATTTATGCAGTATCAGCCACCTGATGCTGATGCTCATCAGGGCCTAAAAGCACCTGAGAACTGGTTACAATGCACAGGAGATGTGTTATTGCCAAAAGTGAAGAGACTCCAAGGAGCTAAGGAAGAAGGGTGTAAAGCTGGAGCACCTTAGCCTACTCAGCTTCACCAAGGCTGCTGGCTGGGTAAAGCAAAGGTGGGCTTTCACAGTGTACTAATAAAACTGCTTTTTCTTGCTAGTAGTTAACCTGATGTTTGGTGTCAAAGTTTTAGAGACCAAGATTTTTTTATAAGACAGAAATAGCATTTACAGTTGTAAACAACCCTTATGTTTTATACTCCCCTTGAGATAAAAAGGGAAGCGACAAAGAAAGATATTACATATCAAAATTATTCAGAAGTCATGCTCTCAAGTGTTAGAAACTACCAGCACAGGGGTTGGAAGGTGAGAATTAAATTCATATTTATATATATTTTTTTCAATTATGTTTTCCAGCCTCCACCCTCAAAGGAATGACTAGGAAAATGCACGACCATAAACCAAATTATGAATTTCCATTATGAAAAAAGCATTTAGGTCCATGTAAAGGCATACACACTTGGCTGTTATTCCTGTAACTTACCACCAGCACACTGGGAAAAATTAGGATAAAAATCTTCACTTTCCAACATTATCTTCTCTCACAGGTGATACAGAAAGAAGGCAGCTCATCAGGGAACACCACAGCTTTTCTTTTGAGGACTTACCTGCCATCCCCACAACTGCCTTAAGCATCAGGAGACACAGCTACAGCATTCCCCTACTCACACAATGACAATTCCTCCCCTCCCCTCCCCTCCCCTC
>JAWWES010000081.1:109443800-109460567 GCA_035583135.1 Lophotriccus pileatus | reverse complement strand
GACAGGTCTGGTTTTCCTGTTGTAGTTCTAAAATGGCTGTATGGTGGTGTATAAGATCTTGTAATTGTTTTACAGCATAGGTGTTTTTAAGCCTTAGGTAGGTTTTGTTCAAAAGGAATACTAAGAAAAACAAACAAAAAATTAAGAACTTGAAGATTATAGTTGCTTGGTTTTGATGTTTTTGTTGGTTTTGTTTGTTTGGAGTATTTTTTTTTCAACTGCTTTGAAAGTTATAGCAAAGAGGTACACATTCCTAATGGAGAAAAGTAGTGATTTTTGTCTGTGAGTGATTTTAGAGTACCTAGTTTTGTCAGTCATACTGAGAGCAGAAGGTATTATGGCTAAAACAAGATAAAATATTGAGTGGAATTTTTAGGAATCAAGTCAACTCATTTACAACTACAGCTGTAGTGTACTGAAATATACAGTGCCAAACCATGGCATAACTCTGAGTCACTTCTGAACGTGGGATTTAGCTATGATGAAAACATTCCAGAGCACCATTGTGTCTTAAGTGCTGTGTTTCTAGGTTAATGTATGACTAAGCGAAGGAAATGCTGGACATTTTGGAGCCCTGGATACAAAAGCCTACTGGCCATGTGAGACATCCTGGAGTAGAAGTAGCACTGAGCTTCCTTGCTTTGCCACATGTACTGACTTGTGGGGGGTTTGGGTCAGCCAGTTCTTTAAATGTCCATGGTATCTGTAGAATAATGCCAGCTGTAAGAGCTTAACTGTAAATTAAATTCCGATGCTTCTTTCCACATTGATTAGGTTTTTAATAGGAGAGGGAGAAACATTTTTTTCCCAAAGTCAGCTCTTTCAATGAGGGTGAGGGAGCAGATAGCAAGATACTGGAGTTTTGTTAAGGGGAGAGCCAGTACAAGACTTTAGGTCCAGGGCTCTAGGATTAGACCAAAGTCTGAAATGTGGTTGTTGTGCGGTCTGAAATCACTAAGTCATTGGAAAGCAAAGACTTGAAAAATTTTCATTTGTCAGTGTGATTCATGTGTCTTAAAGGATTTTGGGCAAACCAAGAGTTGTTTCTGTAGTTAATACATTTAATTTCAGGTACTCTTTTTTTTTTTTCCAGAAAGGCCAATTATTTAATTTTGTAAGTGTAGGAAAATTTCACAACTTCCTTTTGCTTTTATGCTGAAACCAAACCATTGAACAGAGTTTTCACTGCTCTTTCATTATAGTAATGATTTGTTATTTTTACATTTTAATTGTGTATTCTTGATTTTTAGATGTATGTCTATCTGATGATAAAGTCACAGTGTAAAAATTCCTGAGAAATCTAAATAAATAATGTGAACCATTTCTTTATTTCACAGGGTTCCATTTGCCTGAGTGCTTTTTTTTTACCCCCTTTTTATAATATGAGCCCAGACTCTATTGCCACAAGAGAAAAAACTGGAAGAACTCTAACTATTCTGTCATATATATATATATGTTATACTGTAAAATGTGGAGATGGGTAAAATCATTTATCTGATTGTGTTCCACCTAGGGATTACAAATATGAAAAATCTGTTTTGAAAAATACACTATTTAAATATATCCAGATTTCTCTTAGCAGCAGTTATTGTTTGGTGTGAACGCAAGTCTGCAATTGCCTGGAAACACAGGCAGTTATGTTATCCAGATACAGATGTTACTTCAAGGAGTCCAGATTTCACGTTAGGCAAAATTCCCATTAAGGCTGTCAAAAGCAGCGCGCTTTGAGGAAGATCTAATTGCTTCTGCGTTTCGCTGGGAGCTTTGCGTTCCGGTACTGCCTACCAGGAACTTCAGTAGGGGATTAGAAGGGCTCTGACCGCGCAGCTATTGTGATTTTAGGGGGAAGGTTTTCTTTGTACGTGAGGCAGCGGTTCGAATGGCGGTGTGTTTTGCAGTGCTCACCCGTGAATGGGAAAAGTGAAAGTAGGAATAGTGAGTAAAGTGGGCTGCTAGCCACCCGGGGAATTAGCTCAAATGGTAGAGCGCTCGCTTAGCATGCGAGAGGTAGCGGGATCGATGCCCGCATTCTCCAGTTTTTCGTCTCTCCGGTCTTACTTCTCATCGGCACTGCGACCATTTCAATGACCCGGCGGTATTTACTTTTCTGCTTTGGAAAAGAGAGGCTACTAAACTTCTATTTCACCGAAAATTAAGGTGTCTTTCAGCACAAAAAAGAAATGCCTGTTAATGGGCTTTAAAGAATGAAACAGAAATACGCTGACGTATGACTGTTCCTTCTGATTTTTGGTGATAAAATTCACCGTTTATACCACCTTCTATTGCGAGGCTATATTTTGTACTTTTAAATTCATAATATTATATAATTTATAATATTACTTATAATATTATAATTTAAAATTTAGATGTATTTTCCTTTACCAGTTTTGTGAGGATTGGAATTAATCGATTTTAAGAAGCATATGCACAATATGAATTAAATTTGTTTACGCTGATCAAAGCTAAGGTGTTTTTTTTTTTAAATGCAAATTATTTTCTTATCATGGCTTGGGGAAGAAATTGAATGAAATTGTGAAAGACTGAATGTGCTTTGAAACTCCTGTTAGGAACAAGCGTGCCCTGCCCATCCTAGCTGCAGCGGCGGCAAAGTAGCTGGAGGGAGAGTAATTCTATGGCGAGCCGGTGATCGTAGAGATGATTATAGACATTGCATATTCTCGTGGACAATTCCACTAACTCTTCCTGTCATAAAAAATACTACTAATAAGAAAAATTCACAGTAAAACTCAATGTAATCGTAAGAGACAGACGTTATTGGTGTTCTATGCTGTATTACAGAATGACAGCTTTAGTATTAGATGCTTCTGTGAAGGAATTGTTTCTCAGGGAGCATACAAGTGTACCCTGTTTGTTAATTGATATTTCTTCTCAAGTTTTATTTGCCTCATGAAATGATCTCTGTCTCTTATCACCAGCTATAGATTTTTCTTTAACGAACCTGAAGAGCGTGCAAGAAAATCTTCGTCTCCCCTTGACCTGCAGTCGGTCAAAACACTGGAGAATGCGGGCATCGATCCCGCTACCTCTCGCATGCTAAGCGAGCGCTCTACCATTTGAGCTAATTCCCCGTTAGTTGCACTGCCCGGGCGGGATTTTCTTCTGCTGATTCATAGTTTGTCCGCCTCGGTCAGAATTCCCTTTTTGTGTCAATCTGTTTGTTTAGCAGCACCGAATTGTCACTGCATTTATGGGGAAAGCCTGACAGCTGAAAAGTCAGAATATTCACTTGACACATGAAAAGCGTTTTCTGCTATGTTACTTTGATAAAACAACTTGTTTTCCTGAACAATTCCTCCTTAGTGTTTATTCAGGAGGGAGAGAGAACTAACTTTTTTTTTTACATCTCTTACAAGTCTTTTTGTATTTGCATTGTAAATCTAGAAAGTCTGCAATTAAAAGTCACTGAAGTGTAGAGATATTTTTCTTCTCCTTGTTTTTCAAGTCTTTAGTTGCTTTTCCAGTTTTATTCTCTAATTAGCTGTACATTGTGTATAATACAGTGGTGTAAAAGTTCATGTTTGTCACAGTTTATGGGGAGAAAGAAGTAATATATATATTCCTGTGTTACAGTCTAGGTATTTCTACCTTTATATATTGACTTTGATGATTCTAGTAAGATAGCATTGCATCTTAAATGCATGGGGTTACTAAGAACATTTCAGAAATATAAAAATTAATGTCTAGTCATACTAACTGACTTTTCAGTAAGAAGTGTGTCAATAAAGCTCTATTCCCAGGTTATTAAATCAAAGAATGCTGTCTGGATTTCAAGAACAAAAATGTAATTTACAGTGAGAGCGGACACACAGATATACTCTAAATGCAGCGGAGTTTGAGTTCTGCTAGTAAACTGAAGTCTGTGCAGTAATCCCACAGTACATGTGCTTGTGGTTTTCTCTAATGAACTTAACTTACTGGATGACAGCATCCAGTCAAAAGAAAAACAAATTATGAAACTGAGCATCAGCTAGTTACAACTTATCCTAAGTAAGGTAGTAATTCAAATCTATCACCATTTAGATTCAGGCCTAGAGGTGCAACTAAAACTAAAGAGTATTGCTGTAGACATTCTCCTAGAAGTTAAATATTCTCCTGTCTTACTTCAATCTCTGCACAACAAAAAATAAAAACTTGTCCTTAACATTTCTTGCAGTGTATTGTTACTGACTTTGTCTACCTCACTTGAGTAAACTTGAGGGGGAAAGCAAATAATGCAAAAGCAGTTTCAGTCCTTCTCACAGGCACATACATATCTTAGGCTCACTGATGGCCTACTGCACGCCTGTGGTTGGGATCTCTCCCATATCATGTTTCACAAGATTAAGCTCTGTGTGCAGTTTTTTTTATCTACCCTGTGCAGTTTGAGTCATTATGAAAATGGCAGATTACATCTCCCTGTTTTTCACTGCCACATCTCACTCTGCTGCCACTGAAAAGGCCTAAGGCTTCACCCATTCAGCTCAAACAAAAACTATTTAATGCCAAAATCAGATGAGGGTGAGGAAGGACCTCTGCAGTGGTACTATTTTCAGTTATTAGGACGTGCATTTCATGTAATTCACAACCCATTTCTGTGTCATCTTGAATTTGTTGTGATTACTCCGAAGTTTTTATGTAAGATGATGAGTAAAACCTTCTAATGTCTTAACTTGTTTGGGAGAACTTCCTTACCTACATGTCTGAAAATAACCTGACTTTCTTAATTTTATTTTAAAAATTTTCTTAGGGTATTTCAGCTGTGAAGGCTTTGTGTCCACATGCTTGCATTTAACACAGATCACTTCAGTGTATCTCTTTCTCAGTACTAATGTAAACTGATACAATCTAATTTAATCAGGTTTGAGTTTTGCTTTCGAGATGGTCTTAGGGGATATCAGGGCAAATGCAAGTTGAGTGTTGTCTTCAAGCTGCTCCACTGCATTGCTTGTGATGTGACTTCCCTCAATGTGGAAGGATAAATCTAGTGGCTGCAGGCCACAAGTTTGTCGTGCAAGTTAGCGTGAAGTGCCTCGTCACATTACTCTGCTCTATCACGTTGCCTTTTCCGTCATCTTAGGCAAAATCATGGGCAAGCTCAAGGTAAAGTGGTGGTTAAATGCTCTGAATGGCCGCCCCGGGGTTACTACCCGTCGTAAGGAAACAGAAGCGAAGGGAAGGCAGTTTGTACCATTAAAGCCTAGAGTGACACGATAGAACAGGGCACCATAGGGGGAATTAGCTCAAATGGTAGAGCGCTCGCTTAGCATGCGAGAGGTAGCGGGATCGATGCCCGCATTCTCCACGGGTAGTTTTGTTCGCGACGGGCGTAAAACCGCTTCACCTACGAATATTAAAAACAAAACAAAAAACCACAAACCACTCTTATAGCGAGAAAACCGAATGTCAGAACGTACTGTCTGTCATGAACGACAAGAAAACCCCCTTATTTTAAAATATACACACCTGGAAAAGATGACTTTCATGCTTTGCCTTGTTCCTCACTAGTGGATTTGGAAATGATAAATGAAACACTGCAAATTTATTAATTGACACTTGTTTTGGAATCGGCGTTGAATGTATTTTCGTTTGTGAGTAGAGAGGCCGGAGCAAGAGAGAAAACCACATTATGCCCGTGGAACCGCAGTTTCAAATTCGCGCTGAAGATCAGAGCCCCGTGGTCCCAAACTCCCCCGCGGGGCGGGGAATTAGCTCAAATGGTAGAGCGCTCGCTTAGCATGCGAGAGGTAGCGGGATCGATGCCCGCATTCTCCAGCGTTTTGTTAACCTGGAATTGTTTCACGTACACGTAGAAATTACCAAACAGAATGCGTACCTAGCCCAGTGAAACGACAATTTTATTCCTAAGCGGAGTAAAATTCGTGGTTTTCCTTCTTCCCTCTCTTCCTCTGCGTGCTTTACTACCAAAATCAGGCTTGAAACTCTGTATGTCAACTCTGTTGTGACTGTAGGCTCTTCCTGGAGATTGTGAGTCAAATTTAGCGGGAAGAGAATTCTGCGGTATAACATTTTCACAGGCTTTATGAAAACCACTGTGTCGTGGTTTAACCCCAGCCAGCCACCAAGCTCCAGGCAGCTGCTTGATGACTCCACCAGGGGGCTCGGGGAGAGAATCAGAAGAGTAAAAGCCAGAAAACTCGTGGGTTGAGATAAAGACAGTTTAATAGGGAAAGCAAAATCCTTGCACACAAGCGAAGCAAAACAAGGAATTAATTCACTGCTTCCCCTGGGCAGGCAGGTGTTCAGCCATCTCCAGGAGAGCAGAGCACTATCGTGTGTAACGTTTACTGGGGAAGATGGATGCCATCACGCAAAATGTTCCCCCCTTCCTCCTTCTTCCCACTTTATATGTTAAGCACGATGTCATATGGTGTGGATTATCCGTTTGGTCAGTTTGGGTCACCTGTTCCAGCTGTGTCTCCTCCCAGCCTCCCATGCACCCCCAACTTTCTTGCCAGTGTGGCAATACAGAAAGCAGAAAAGGCCTTGGCTCTGTGTGAGCACTGCTCAACAATAACAAAAACATCTATATTGTCACCCCTGTGATTTCTTATCAACTGTTGTAAGAAGTGTGGACAAAGATAATTTAGACATCCATCTCAGGAATATCTAATGATGAGTCTTTTCAGAGGTAAGAAAAGATTCATTATCTTATTAGAATGACCACTGAGTATATTCCAAGATCACTTCAAGTAAGTGAATAGACTAATTATTATTTTTCCTCTTCATGAAGTGAAGGCAAGGTACAGTTTGGAATATTTCTCAGTAACATCCACCTTCAAGTTTTGCTGAAACAGTTATGCAAGGATTCTAACCTGCTTGTTGCACTTAAAATAGACTATATAAATCTGCTTTGTACAGCTGAGGAAGGTCAACATACTTTTCTATAAAAAAATCACCAATGCCAGGCACTTGAGAATATTATCCCAGGGGAAATAGCTTACCTATTGGGGTTATTCTCATATATGCAGTTAAAACAGTGTTGAGCTTGCTTAGCTTCCTGATCAGCTTGGAGCTTCTCAGTTATTGAGAGGATGTCAAGAACAATAAGGAGGTATTTAGGTGGATTTCTACAGCTAGCCCCTGTATTGCTGAAAAGCTGGATGATGCCCTTAACAAAGTTTACTTTGTATTCATTTGTTTATATTGATTTCAGTTTGGATGGAGTGTTTATGTGTCATATAGATTTTGTGAGACTCTTCTAACAAGGGTCACAGAGGCAAATACTTTTTAAAAATGGCAGAAACTGTGTGATCCTGGTATGTAGGTCTTACATAGTGGTGGAACTTGAGTGGAACTGTCAACCAAGCAGATGTTGACAGGACTATTTACAAAGATACTGTAAGGAGATGCCCAGAAAAGGGAAAAACATCTATCTATATAATATTCTTAGAACTTTATTGTTACCAAGTACAAGCTTAAGAGCTTAACGGCTGTTCTTTGCATTCCAAAAGATAGACTAAGAACTAGCTGGATGATGGAGGTGCCTCCCCTTTCTTCATCTTCCCACCCATACATCCACACATACATGTACAGAAAAGCAAAGCTCACATACTGTGTGACTAAAACTGAGATCAGGACATAAATACCAATGCAGGTAGCTGGCCTAACCTTACTATATTATTGGAGCTCAGCTCACTTGATGGACATTTTGTGCATGGATATTTAGGGCTCAATTCTCTCTTAATTCTCTCTGGCTTTAAATTATGGAAGTAGTAACATGCAGTTATATTCTGGAATGGTATTTGCATTCTCCTGGTTCAAGTCAGGATCTGGTGCTGCTGGAAGAGACTGGTGACTGGAAAAAACTGGCTAAGAACTAGAACCAGGAAGAAAATATTCCCTGGCTTTTAATTCAGTAAGCTTGTGCCAGCCATTGGTGAGTGGTCTGTTGTGGTTACTGCTTTTGGGGATTAGGGGAGGAAATTACATTTGAGTACTACAGCACTGGGCACTATGAAAGGCTATTAGAAGGAAAAACAGCTTTTTAGTATCTTTAAGAATTAGACAGCTGAAGTTAGACAAAAACTTGCACCGGGACTGTAATAAAGTGAACTTCTTAAAACGGAGGGAGGGTAAAAGCTCCTCTACTTCCTAACATTTCTTTTAGGGGCCATTAGAGATACTCTCTGATCTGTCTTCCACATAAGAAAGTTCAGTAGCTTTCAGACACCAAGTTATTTGTATTTTTAAGAGTTTAGATATTATTTGACCTAGTTATCTTCAGTAAACAAGGCTACCAAAGACTACATCACTTTTGCTTCAGAGCCAAGAAAGGTTTTAATTATTAGAGGAAACCTGTAATATGAAGCATTTGATACTTGGTCAACACTGGCAAAGATGTCTTACCTAGATGCATAGGAAATCTAATACAAATTGGTCAGTAAGTTGCACCATTTAAAAGTCTGCTTCATACTAGAAAGAAGTTTGTATGATAATGGTTAAGAAATAGTTGCACCACAAAACCCAATCAAAAATATGTGGGGTTTTTAATCATGTTTATGAAAGAAACAATTTAAACTGAAGATGTAGCAAGACTTCCAAAACAGGTTATACAGGCATTATAGTGGTTCACTGATGTGATTTCCACTCACAAAATATGGTAATTGGAACTCTATGCTTCATTAGAAAAGGGCCTCAAATTCAGAAAAAGCAGTCCAAACTGACTCCTACCCTATCCAGTTGAAAGGTGGGACATGATCAGGAATCACTGAACAAGCCAAGTGAATATTTTCTCTGCAATCAGAATATAGGACACAGAATGCTTTAGGGTTCTACAGAATAATTACACAGCAATTACATAATTATAATTAGTAGGTCTTCTGCTCAGATTCCATGAATTACTATTTCTCATTGTGGCAAATACAATGCTCTTGTTTTCCATATTAATTTGGAGCTCGAAGATGCCAGTCACAAGGGGGTTCTGGCATTGCTTATTGCACAGACAAACTGCATTCTCAAAGCCCTTACATTCCACAGTTAACTAAGTTTTTTTGGTTTTGAGAATAAAATAATTCAAGCTGGAGGGATAAAATCACTGCCCTGGCCAGCTATTTGACATGCAGTCTTCAGTGCACTTTCTGCTCCTGAGATGCCTAAAGTCCTATGGCCTTCTAGGAAGATAATACTTCAATTCCAAAGAGACTACCAAAAATAAGACTGAAGTTTGATGAGGCTGAACATAGTCTTATGGATTACGCTATCTCAGTTACAGTGTGCATGTGATGACCTTGTCAGGTGTTTATCACTTAGATGATAGTGCCTAACAAAAGCACCTAATAAAACTAGGGATGTCTAGCATTGAGTCACTTTCCAATTAAATCTGTGCTTTCAAAGTAATGAAGTACCAGCTTTGAAACCAAAAAGAGTGGTAGCAAATGACATTCTTCAGTCTTATTTGCACTGGTCACTTCAACTGGCTCTTTTGGAGCCAGTCCAGTTTAATATGTTTATTCATGATCCAGATGAGGGGATCGAGTGCACCCTCAGTCAGTTTTGCAGACAACACAACACTGGGCAGGAGTGTGGATCTGCTGGAAAGCAGGAGGGCTGTGTGCAGAGGGATCTTGATGGACTGGATCAATGGGCCAATAGTATGAGGTTCAACAAGGCCAAGTGCTGGGTCCTTGCACTTGAGTCACAACAACCCCAGGCAGCACTATGGGCTGGGGGTAGACTGACTGGAAAGCTGCCTATCAGAAAAGGACCTGTGGCTGCTGGTCGACAGTGGCTGAACATGAGCCAGCAGTGTGCCCAGGTGGCCAAGAAGGCCAATGGCATCCTGGCCTGTGTCAGCAATAGTGTGGGCAGCAGGACCAGGGCACTGATTGTCTCTCTATACTGGACACTGGTGAGGCTGCACCTCGTTTCCAGTTCTGGGCACCTCACTACAAGAGGGACACTGAGGTTCTGGAGCATGTCCAGAGAAGGGCAGTGGAGCTGGAGAAGTGTCTGGAGCACAAATCCTATGAGGAGCAGCTGAGGGAACTGGGGTTGTTTAGCCTGGAGAAAAGAGGGCTTAGGGAGACCATATTGCCCTCTACCAACTACCTGAAAGGAGGTTGTAGTAAGGTGGGGATCAGCCTCTTCTCCCAGGCAACTATCAACAGGACAAGAAGAAATGGCCTCAACTTGCGACAGAGGAAGTTCAAGTTGGATATTAGGAAAAATTTCTTCACTGAAAGAGTGGTTAAGCATTGGACCAGGCTCCAGGGAACTGGTGGGAATTACCACCCCTGGAATTGTTCAAAAATACTTTATGATATGATTTAGTGGGCAGGGTGGTATTAGGTCAAAGGTTAGATGTTATGGTTTTGGCGGTCTTTTCCAACCTTTGAGGCTCTATGATTCTCAAAGTGACTTACTATAAATAACTTCTGCCAGAAGGCTTATAACTGTTTTTAATGCTTTTTGTAGAATGTGTAAGACTTTAATACCTTTCTTATATCTTGTTTCTGATGTTAAGAGTATCAAGTTTCTGGCAGGAGTGCTTTTCCCTGGTTGCGCATTCCAGTCTTAAAATGACTTGAGGTTTTAAAATAAGCTTAATTATAACTACTAACAGCATAAGGTAAATACAGCAGTAAATTATGATAGAATTTAATTCTATTGCATAGAGTAAGGACACTCAGCTTAAGTAAATTTCATCTTCCTTTTGCTTTGTGTACATTTCAAATTAGGATATGGATGTTTAAGATCTTGTAATTGTTTTTTCAAGAGAAGATTGTTTAAAAACATTTCCATTCCATCTACCTAATTACAAAGTGACACTTGCAGTCCTTGGATTATTAAAAAACCCCAACTAAACAGAAATCCACTACAGACTGAAAATAAATAACTCTAGCATAAATAATCGCTATATACAGCCTTTAAGAGCCATCTAGTGGGATTATTCTGCAAGTAACCCTTTAAAGACTAAATAGAGCAATTCCTAATGCGCATTTTACTTAAAAAAAGGCAACCGAAAAAACAATAAAATAATTAGAATATGGTGAATTAAGAGTCATGTTAACTCAAAAGGGAGCTGAAATTTGTTTTACACACAACACTTCTTTCCATTTCCCGTATACACTTGATTGTGGCTACACAATTCAATATGCATTAAAAATTTGCAAGTAGATGAACAACCCAACTTCTGTTTTACAGCAGTAGTTTCCATATTGACAGACAATTTTGAGGAATATTGCTGATGTAGTCATATGCATCGTATTTATTTTTTTTAAACATGTATCAACTTTCTTCAGCTCAAAAACATATTTAAGAAACTTCGTTGGTGCTGTTTTGTTTGACGAGAGAAGGTACTAAGTAGTTCAGGAGAGTGTTACAGCTTATGAGAGTGGAAAAACAGGGGAGATAAAGGTTTGTGAACTGAGGTAGTACTTTAGGGACCAGTGTCAATGAAAAAAGTATGTAAGTGATGTTTTCAAAAAGTAAAAAGCTTAGAATTGTATCAGTCTCACCTAGAGGGCAGATAGTAACTGTGAAGTAATGATTTGGTACAATGGGGAAGGAAAGAAGATATAATTATAAAGTTGTTTTCTAAGCAAAATATATAAATAATATAGCAGAGAGGAAAATAAGATCCCTTATAAGGGACTTATGACACTGGAAGTGCCACTTGAGAATTTATGATCCTGGAATTTAAGGGAGTTTGGAATTTTATTTCACAGACTTCTTTTGAAGAGAAGTGACAAGCTCCTGGGATCTCAGCTTACCTATATCAAACAGAATTCTAAGACTTAAGTCGGGGAACCTAGACTTCCTCTACAGAAAAGCACATGAACTACATCCTTCCAGTCCATAAAACCCAGAAAAATGAGGCGATAGTGGCTTGCATACTGATGTGCAGTAGCTGAGAGCATCTACCCTGGATACAGTGTTGGGAAGATTTTCCTGTCATGCTACTGGACCTTGTTCTTTCAGGATTGATCATATGCCATGACACCAAAGGTGGGCATCTTAATTTATCCAGTCATACTTAAAACTGAAGTAATGAATTGTGGTTTCAGGCAGAATCTGCCTTTTCTACTTTGAGGATACTTCCACAGTACACTCAAGTCAAACAAACCAAACCACAAACAAACAAACGAAAAAGGAAAAAAGCAAAGCTCCTTTTATGCTCTCACAAAGAACTTCTGAAAAATTTCAGAATTCTAGACTGAAAAGTGCTCAGCACAGGATATGCTAATTTTTACTTGAAATGAATGCTAAAGAGCCCTTTTAAGTCAAATAACTTTATTTCCAATTACAGCAACACTAATATTTAAATTGCATTTACTAAAAAGTCACTTTAGAGGAAGTTTTACAATTGAGGTGGAAATACATGCAACATTGTTAGCACGTTCTAAAAAAACTCATAAAAACACATAGCACTTGACATATTAGTAATTACATTTAGCTAAAATGTAAATAGCATTATTCAGATGAGAATTTTTTAGGTCCTCGGTAATACCTTGTAATGACAGAAGTGCCACTTAATTGTCACTACGCTTGTCATAGCAAATGATAGCCCTAATCTTGAAAATCTTGCAGACTGGCAATACATTTAAGGCAAAGTAAAGCCATGACAGTTGGCTGGCAAGGAAAGGCTATGCCTGTCATAGCAAATGATAGTCCCAATCTCAAAGACCTTGCAGACTGACACTATCTTAAGTAAGGCGAAGTAGAAGTCGTGACAGCGGCCTTCCACAGATAGGTTAACTCACAGCAGTCTAACAGTCTTCCCAGTCACAGTCAAGAAGTCATCATCAGCCAAGGCACGAAGTGCTTCTTCAAACATTTCCTTCGTGACAGCCTTGAAGAAAAGAAGCAAATCAAATAAAGATGGGGGAATACTTCAAAGACAGGAAAAATTCCTTACTTTCTACCAATTTTCTTACACTTTCTTGTCTTAAATTTTTATTTGTTCTTTTTGCGATTTGAAACCTGACCTGGAACCCTGCAGCTGAGTTTCCTAATTCACAAGCCAGAATAAACTGAAGATAAAAGAGTTGGATTTGCTGTATCTGTAGTAGAACTGGCTTTCTAGTCATGCACACAGAAAAAGTTCATGTTTCCCTTTCCCTTCATATAACGTGATTTGAGGACAAGAATCTTCATTTGGAAAAACATGCTTTTAAAAATTAATGAAAATGTAAAAACAAAGCAGGAAACTTACTGTATCAGACTGGGCTCGGAGATCATCAAAAAGCTGTTGGTACTTCAAAGACGGCGATTTACCCTTTGACTGGATAAGCTTCCTTAAGGCTTGAGCCAATTCCTCTTTCCGCTTACGAGCTGTTGCGCTCATTCCTTATAAAAGAAAAGAAAACACCTTTTAGTAATCAACTAAGGAGGACAGGTTCAGTTACATTCTAAAAATTACAAAAGCCCAATAGCAGCCCAGCTTTAACACTGTGAAAACACAAACCGGTAGTGAGAATGGATATGTCCACAATTCCGGTCCTTGGATCAGTAGCAGATTGTTTCAGTGCTTCCCGATGGAGGCGTCTTGCTTCTTCTACATCAATTGTTTCGACTTTCTCTGAGAAGCGCACCTTGGCGTGCGCCTCTGCCAGCCGGATCAGAGACTCAAGCTGTCGAGGATACGCAGAAACCATTCCCCTGCCACTACCAATCTTCCTCATGTCCACGTAGGCCTGAAAAGGAGACAGTTGTTAAATACTTCGGTAAATCTTGTTATATCTTTTTCAGGGTCCGCTTCATCCCCCACCTCTTGTATCAGAACATGAACAATTCTGGTAACCCATCCCAAGTCCTGCATTTCTTGCTCATACACCTACACAATCCTTCGGCAATGACCGATAACCACATCACATTACTTCTTTGCATTATAAAGCAATTAGGCCGTGGTAACAAATCAAGTTTTGAATCACTTCAAGAACATAGGACTAGTCTTACATAGCAGTACTTGGGTCTGCAATAACACATTTATTTTGTTTCAGTAGAATTTAATGCGTTTTATGTGATGGAACCAAACCAACACATCTGAAAGCTAAACACGAGAGTGAGGAATGACTTCTAAATCTGATCCATTTTTCCTTTTAAGTTCAGTTCGATTTCAAAAACTTTTCAGAATCTTACAGAAAAGTTGTATGTAGACAGAGTATACACACTAGGGAATTTCACCACTTCTGACCAGTCAGGAAAGACTCTGAACATTCTATCAGCAACTCCTTTACCTCAATGAGGGCTTGGCTTGCTTCTTCACTTAATCTGGGGTTTATATAACTACGAGCATATGCAATGTAATCCCTCAGTATTGCCATATCCATGTATTCCTCCTCCATCTTCTCTTCACTTTGGTAGTACAGTGAAACCAAATGGCGAGCAAGACGTCTGTCATAAGCTTCATCACGTGGATCCAACATCAAAAAGATCAAGTCAAATCTGAATGGGATAAGCAACCAGCATTAGTGTGCAGACCTTCTTGTCATTTAGGTACTTGGTTTTTAGTGGAGGTTGACTTAACAAATACAGGTAGGAGTTACCAGACTCCTAATTCCTACTCTAAGTAAAAGCTGCTCTATTAAACTGAATTGTCAAAGTACAGAACAGCACAATGGATTTGCTTTCGTCTTATGGACTTGAAATTTTTAAAGTGAGGTACATTCTGCAAAATTCAGATTCCAAATTCAAGGCTGACAGTTTTGTTTTCTGAAAAACAACCCACCAAAAAATACACCTGCCATAAGCAAAAAATCCCCCCCACACAATAAATTCACAGAACAAACTTGCTGCTAAATAAACTGTCCTGAAAGACAACAGCAAAGATGGCACATACCTAATTATTTTATGCATATAAAACCCCCTAAGTAAATAAATCACGTATAAATAAAAAAGCACTTGTAGTTTAATCCTGAAGAAAATGGTTTATAATTTTGCAAACAACATATTCAACCAGTCTCAACTATAAGCAGACACGAATAATGTATTTCTATCCAGCCAATCATTTATTTTTGTAAGACTAAATCCAGTAAGAGGTGGAATTGAGACGCTGCTCAAGCCTAGTTTCATCCAGTACATCAACACTAAGGTACCATTTATGATTCCTTAGTGGCTGAATTAAATAGCTCTTAATTGAAATCTAAGCCATGTGTACTTGGGATATCCAGTATACCATCAGTGTACTTCAAATTTCCAGTTAGTGTGGGAATTCCTAATAAGATAAAATTGCAGCACATGGTTTGAAGTTTCTGTCAGCAGACACTAAATGTGGCTCCAACAGCCATGCCCAAATCACTAGCTAGCACTGCCACCTCCCCAGCTAAGTTTACAGAGCAACATGAAGCAGGCACAGATCTTCAGATTCCGCCACCTCTGCTGCAACTGCCCTAATCCTCAGTGTTTCACTTTAAAAGCTTTATGAAGCTAAGAAAAGCATCCTTAATTTTTGTTGATGTTATCAATACCCTAAGGTTCAGAACAGCTCTTTTCTAGGTGATTATGAAACAACAACACAGAATTAAATAGATCCTGCAGATCTTCTCACATATGCTGTTCAAGGTCAGCAGGCAAAGACTAAAAAGCAGTTCCCTGCTCATATAGAAGCTGTAAGAACAGCATTTAAAATAGATGTTACAAAAGTTTTCCACTACACTGCAAGTAACAGAGTTGTTCTGTTCTACTATATTTAATCATTTTCACAAGAGGAAGTAAAACATTTCCTAAAAATGAGACATGCAAGGCAGGAGTTCAGTACCTTGACAACAGAGTATGAGGAAGCTGAATGTTTTCAATAGTAGTCTTTTTTGGATTCCACTGTGATTCTATAGGGTTAGCTGCTGCCAGGATAGATGTACGGGCGTTCAGTTGGCAAATAATTCCAGCCTGTCAAAATGAAAAAACACTTTTGAAACCAACTGCATCTGTTTTTTTTTTTTTCACCAGGTGCCACCAAAACCTTTTTCCCCCCTACTTCATGAGACCACCAATATTATTAGATATGAATTCTTTAGTAAAAAAGTGCATTGCAAAAGCGTTTGAGTAAAGCAAGAGCAAAAGCCTCTAAGAATACTTCAGTCTGCTACGAAAGATTTAAACAGATATTTACCTTTGCAATGGAGAGTGTCTGTTGTTCCATTACTTCATGTAGAACTGATCTTGTGCTTTCGCTCATTTTATCAAACTCATCAATGCAGCAAATGCCGTTGTCACTAAGCACTAAAGCACCTGTCTGAAGAACCAGCTGCCGTGTTTCTGGATCCTTCATCACATATGCAGTAAGACCAACTGCACTTGAGCCTTTGCCAGAAGTATACTGGCCCCGAGGAACCAGGTTATACACATACTGGAGCAGCTGTGATTTACTAGTACCAGGATCACCACAGAGAAGAATGTTGATCTCTGCACGAAAATTGCCTCTTCCTGTATGAGTAAAATCCTTTCTTGATCCCCCAAAAAGCTGAAGCAGGATACCCTATAAAAATCAAAACATGACCTCTTGGATTTGCTCTCTTAGCTATTCAACTCTTCAACTGAAATATCTAATAAACTGAAATACTACTAAAATTAACACAACTCAGACATGAAATAAAACACTTGAAACTGGTTTTAGATATCTTTTAAAAGGGTTCATTCTTTACAGACATCCTCAATTCCAGTTAATTGCAAACATATAGTTGAACTGCTAGGTCCTACAAACTCAGCTTCTAATTGAAGTCTGAAATTAGAATCATTCCAAATCTGTTCCAAAACTTAGGTAATCCAAAAATCTGACAAGAAATTCTGCTGACAACACAAAAGGCAGAA
>JAWWES010000081.1:109420346-109443700 GCA_035583135.1 Lophotriccus pileatus | reverse complement strand
TCATTCCAAATCTGTTCCAAAACTTAGGTAATCCAAAAATCTGACAAGAAATTCTGCTGACAACACAAAAGGCAGAACAGACTATTGTTTTCCCTAAGGCTATGTTTAATCTAGGACCAAAGTACTACTGACTATTTCAAATCATTAGAAAAGTGCTATTTATCATTTCCAGGCAAATTGCTTTACTCTGTTCATAACATTAAATTTCTTTTCTTGCTCATAAAGATGAAGTCTCAGGCCTTTTTCTTAATTGGACTTTACCAACACTTCCTCCTTTGTATTTCCTAAAGAAAGCCTATGCTTCTAGTACTTTGAAAGTACTGGAATTAATAATATAAACACATGCTTGGAATTTTATTAGCCAGAATTATCAAGAAGGATTTGTTTTTAGCTTTTCAACTTTACTGGATTAAAAATTCACTATTTCCCAGTACTCTTTCTGCATTTTTTCTCTCTAGCAGGATATATATGCAAGAAAGTCAATGAAAAGAAGTGCTAGTCAGTGACAATGATATCTAGAAACAGCAAGGAGAACCATACATTACTTCATGTAAAGCCTCTGCCCAACTTCTTACAGCAGAGAAACCTTGCAGAGGCACGGAGGGAGCATTAGTTCTGTTCTCATTCACTTAAAGCAACTTGCAGCAGTCAGTAAAACATGATCAGTAGTTATACAGAACCTTCAGGTCGGAACCTGAAGAATCTCCCTTGATGAAGGGTCCTTAGCTTTCCTCAAACTCCACCAGTCACTAGACTTGATGTGCCTTTATTAGTGTGTTGAGAAGGTATCAACAAGTGAAATAATCATTACTGTATCTCCATTCCAGCAGGAAATCATCATATAGTTTTGAATTCAACTTCCAGAAACTTGTGAACTATGATAACGTATAAATCTATTAAAAAAATCCCAAAGAAATATACTTGAAAAGGATTGTTTGATGTCTGACAACATCTTGAGACCTTGCTGCTGATTGCAGTTTTTGCAATGATGTTGTAGTACCTCAGTTGAACATTTTATTAGAACAGTCTATTCTTGGATACATCTAAGTAGATGTTTTGATATCCCATAATTCAGAGTCAATCAAATGTCATTTTAAAGCTAGTGTTCTCTTGTGAGCAAGCACTTACTATGTTACAGCTACTTATTTTTCTTTGATCATCAGTAATCTGAACATTCAAGAAACGTCCAAGATGCATCCTGCAATTAAGTTTTCCCCATTCTGCTGCCTTCCTACATTTTCAGTATCTTTCCTCTAATTAGCACTCCTTAATACATGGAAAGAATTAAAATACACTTAGAATCAATTTCATCCTGACAGGACCATAACATTTTAAGACTGCTCAAGATACAGTTTTTTTAATTTCTAAGCCTCAGGGTATTTTTAGAACAAACAATAATTACAAATGTACTCACATTCAAATACATGTCCTACAAGAGAAACATAAATTTTTTTACCTTTTTGATATCTTCGTGCTCATAGATACTTGGGGCCAATGCTAAAGAAAGTCTCTCATATATGTCTGCTTTTTTAGAAAGCTCTTTGAGAATTTTCACACGTTCCTCTGTAAACATTTTTTGCTCCGTTTCCTCATCAACACCATGCAGGCGTTTTGAATCTGTCTTGCGATAGTGTATGACATCGATGTGGGTCTTATACACGGATTTTACGCTGCTGACACGTGGATTAATTCGAATTGGGACTGCCCTGTAGATACCTAAAGCAAATTTTTATCACAGCATTAGATATGGAGAAATATGATAATCCCAACCCCAACAAATTTTACGAGTTTTCTTGACGAGTAAAGCTTTGCAAAACAGCCTAAACAAAGCTGGAGATTGTCTAATACAACCACAGGCTCAAACTGCAGTCAGCTGGAACAGGCTGCCAAAGGCTGTGCCCAGTCAGATTTTGGGTATCTCTAAGGATGGAGACTCCACACAGCCTCTCTGGGCCACCTGTGCCAGGACTTGACCACACAAACAGTAAAGAAGTTCTTACTTTTAACTGGAATTTCCTGTATTTCACCTTGTGCCCTCTACATGCCACTGGGCATCACTAAGAAGAGCCTGGCTTTGCCTTCTTGGCACTACCACCCCCCCCACACACACCAAATCAGGTGCTTAAAAACACAGTGCTAAGATACCCCTGAGTCTTCTATTCTCCAGACTGAGCAGTCCTAGCTTCTTCAGCCTTTCTGTGTATGACAGAGGCACCTGTCACAATCACAGCCCTTTGTGGAATTCACTCCTGTCTGTATGTTCATGTCTCCTTTGCACTGGGAGACCCCACAGCTGGACCCGGTATTCCCCCAACCTGTTGGCAATTCTCCTAATGCAGCCCAGGAGGCCCTTGGCACCACAGCCACGTATGTGGTCTATCAAGCACTGCTTCCTTCCAGTTTTGCTTTTGTCTACAAGTTCGCTGATGGTGCACCACAGCACTGTCCCAATTAGAAAAAGTTTCCAGGATTATTAGCTCCATCACCTTCTCCTCAGGGGTCAAGATGAGGCTGACTGACTTGCAGTTCCCCAGGTCTCCTCCTTACTCCAGGGGAGTGACACTGGCTTTTTTCCAGGATCTTAGCCAGTCACCATGACTTTTCAAAGACTGATTGAGTGGCCTTACAAAGAAAGTGCCCAGCTCCCTCAGCACTTGCAGGTGCATCCCACCAGGTCCCTTTATAGACAGTTATGACCAGTGAAAAAAAAAGTACTCAAACCGAATTTTACCTGTGACATTAACTCTGTCACCTGGCTGAACTTTATCAACAAGGTCATTGTGAGCAAACAGCACAACTGTATGTGGGGTCTGCCCAGCTGGCATATCTTCAGGAGACTCCTGCAGTTTGATCTAGCAAAACAAAAAGAAAAACCACTTAAGTTTCAGTTTCAAAAACCGAAAGCTTTTCCACAGAGCATACAAAACATTTTTGTATTAGCACAGTCTTCAGCATCATTTTGAATGAGGACCATTGCTCAAGAACAACATATCCCCACCCAAACAGCAAAACTGATTACTGATTAAAAGAGATGATGAAAATGAGAATTCTGCTGATTGCTGGTGTGGCTAAAATGCTGTTACATGCAAGGCTCATCTAGTCTAGCTAAAAATGGACATACTGTACATAAAGGAGCTTTCATGTACAAACATTAAGAAGTTTACATATTCCATTTTATCCTTTTAATGCATTTCTTCTCCAAAGTAGGTTTATCATTTCACTAACTTGTTTCACCCATTTTCCTGTTCCAAAACACTTTCCCTTTCCAAAACATTCGGTCTCAAGATACATAATTAATGCTACTGATGATTTTAAGAGGGTGGAGGAGAAAAAAATAGAAACTGTTTCATTTAGCCACTGCTAAGCCAACATACCATCTGTTTGTCAGAGAACATGGATCGATTGTGAATCAGTGCCATACTGTGCGTTGTGTTACAGTTCTTGCAGACTGATGGTTCAGCAATCCTGCCACGATCGATTTCTACTCTGGTGGTGAAAGCGCAAACCTGGCACTTAAAGAATGCTTCCTGCATCTCAGGAATTAACTGGGAGCTTCTGATGACCATACCACTGATGGTGATGAGTTGATCAATGTCTACAAAATTATAGAGACTCACGTTATGACTTCATACTCCTAAAATTTAAAAAACCTTCAAAATTTCATGTTAGTTTTTAGGCAGGAGGTAGACATTCAGTTAGGTACTAGTATTTTGTTTCAGACAAGGCAAAAAGAATCATAAATGCATAGTAGAAATATGCTCATTTACAGGAGTATTTATACAAATGAAAGAATTCTTTGCACTCGCAGAACTAAGAACTTGAGTAGCTGATGACAGGAAAGATTTCCTTTATGAATAGATCATTCTGCATATGGGCTCTAAAGTATTTGCTTCTGAAATATATGAACAAAAGACACTGGTCTGTATATATATAAAGTAGTTTTATATGATTTCAATGTAATTCTAGGCTAGCATTCAGTAAGTATATATAAATCTTTTAAGATCCTTTTCTGGCATGGTAAGCAAAAAGTTTACCTTCAGGGTTTAGACTTCTCATATTCCTAGTCTTCAAGGCATTATATGGCCTTACTTGAATTTGATGTTCTAGTATTGAATCAGGGTAACGATCAAAAAATATCTCATTGGCAGCCATGTCAAATGTTGGGATAACTTCCTGTATAAAAATTGTTAAAAACAATTAAACTTAAAAATTTAAAAAAAAAGTTATTCCATCTGAGCATTTTCTGTGTAACAGAAAACTTGCTGTTCAGATTGGATTTCTTAATTTACTTCAGTATTGCAAGAGGTAGGAGGGAAGTACAAGACTCTAGATATTGCAGATCACTGGTGAACTTTGCATGCACGAGGCAGTCACTGTATCCGTGATCAACTACTATGATACAAGACATTTTATATTAAGTAAAATAAAGAAGCCACTGAGGTGGCACCGAACATACAAAGTGCACACTGCATTTAAACAAACCTATTAAGTCCCAAAAATATGAAAGGGCCACTAGAAAGCCAGAAAACAAGTGCACTACTTCACCTGAGGATAGCAGATCAGTTGCCTGTAGAGATTTTCATCAAATGATCTTAGATGGTCACAGTTTACATTCAGGAACGGTTCCCCAACCATATTAATCTGCAAGGGAGTTTAGAAATCTTTAGCTCAGCAGCATGTAAGACTGAAAAAGAAAAGTTAGGTTTCAGTGCGTTACAAGTACCTCTTGAAGTCGCTGCATATAGCGTGGCTCATTAAGATCCAAGCCAATGTCCTCATCCTCTTTATCTAATGGATCAATAAAGCGCTGAAGAAATCTCTAAATGTTAGAGGTAACAGGGAGACAGATGAAAAAGATAAGAGTAGAATTAGTAGTATAAAGGCTTACTTTGTATCAGAGTCAACTAGTATTTAAGTCAAACTAGCTTTTCATTTAAAAAAAAGAAAAAGCAGGTTGTTAACCTACCTGGAATTTTTCTTTGCATGAGGCTACATTAACATCAGTTCCCCAAATAACAAGCTTTTGTCCAAGAGATTGTTTGGTTGTTTCTATATCCTCAGCCAGCTGCATGGAAACAAATTGAGTGTATGCAAATATGTGTATTTGTTTTAAAAGATGTTATCAGATACAAGATCTGAGACATATACCTACCCCATCTGAGTTTAAATCAACTTGTCTGGCTTTACGGGCAGACCCAAGATCTGGCCTCTGCCTAATGGGAGTTCCTCGGACACCACTTCGTGGAGTACCCTCTACCCTGGAGCTGGGTGTGCCATAAGTCAAAGGTGAACTGATATCGAAGTCAAGAGGAATAGCTATAAAAGGAAGAGTTTTGTAACGATTATCAAGATGTTTTACACTTAGAGGAGACTAAAATTCAGCCTCTGCATTTGTGTCATCATTCTTGTAACTCTACTGTCATAAAATGAGTGGCATCAATTCCAGTATTTTGTCAAAACAAGCAATAAAGATGTTGCAAGTTTATATAGAACTTTTCTTTGCATTAACATCTCTTCTCAAAGAACCCAAGTGCTAGTAAAGCTTCACTAGAAAACTTTTTAGCAGTACTGCAATTTAAACCTACCTTGGTGTTTAAGCATAAAAACATGCAGCATTTTAGATGAAACACATTTTTCAGGACTTTGGGGGATGTAAAGCAAGTGACACTATTAACAGCTACTGGAATTGAAAATGATCCTATATATAATAAAGCAAGTAAAGCTTTTTATGGCTAGCAACCTAATTCTTTCTGCGTTAATAGCTTTATCATTTCTAGAAATATATGAAAGAAAAACATTAAGGTATAATCGCCAATACATACTCCCATGATAACTGGAAGCTACAATAGCGATCTGCACCCCTGAGTTCCTGTAGTGTCTACTGTGCTAAAATCAAATGAGGAACTTGAGACCACACTAATTTTCTCCTCGACTATTTTCCAACCAGATCCACTCCGTATACCAGCTCGCCACAGAGCAGCGCAGGCAGCTCCCGGGCTGCATCACGGCGGGCAGCACAGCCCCAGCGCGGCCCCAGCCCGGCGTACCGGAGTGGCGGAACTGCGGGGGGCTGGAGAACAGCGCGTCGGCGGCGCCGGGGCTCTGCACATCGGCTGCCGGCGATGTGGGCATGGGCTGCAGGTCCCCGGTGGAGGTGGAGTC
Source organism: Lophotriccus pileatus (assembly GCA_035583135.1). NCBI lineage: Eukaryota > Metazoa > Chordata > Aves > Passeriformes > Tyrannidae > Lophotriccus > Lophotriccus pileatus. The sequence continues at coordinate 109,437,538 of JAWWES010000081.1, read as the reverse complement.
GTCCGCCCGACGCTTCTGGGAAGGAGGAGACTGAGCATCTTGCGCTGCAAGACACAAGCGGACCCGCGGCCGGCGTTACAATGGCCGGGCCGCCGCACCGGGCGCACCGAAGGGGAGGCGCCGGGAAAACACCCCCGGGGCGGGACGGGCAACCCGCTCCCCGCGGCTCCCCCCACCCAGCCCCTTCCTGCCACTTACGAGTCGGGGGGTTGCTGCCCCGGCCGCGCTTGCCTCGGCGGCGGCTGGGGGTGGAGGCTGGCGACGACATGGCGCTGCTGCAGCTCCCGCGGCAGTCCTACCTGCGGGGAGTCGGCGAGAAAGATGAGCGCGGCGGGCGCCCCGCCACCGGCCGAGCCCCGACCCCAGACCGGCGGGTTTCCCTCCCCGTCCCTCCCTCGCCGGTAGCGCCCCCCGCCCGGCGTCCCCTCCCACCTCTGCGGGCACAGACACACCGGGACCCTCCGCGCCGAACCCTGCGGCGTGCGCGCGCTCTCGCGGGCTTTCTGGCCAATGGCGAGGCTCGATCACAGCAGGAGCACCCAATGGAGGCAGAGAGGGGGGATGAGGACGGGAGGAGGAAAGGAGGAAGGAGCTAAACCCTCTGGACCTGCGAGGTGAGGGCCGTGCCCTGGTTGACCTGCAACACTAGGGAGAGAAGTATAAGGCAGCGCACTATTTGTGCTGCGAGACGCAGGCTGCCCTCAAGACTGGCACATGGTCCACCCCTCTCAGTCCAGAGTGGAACTGCCCGCATCGGGCCGAATTTCGCGGCAAAACTAGTGCTGCAAAGAGGCGTGGGGAGGTCGGAGCGGCCCATTCTGAGCAGAGGGGGAGCCACTACTATATCCAGTATTACTGTGTCCAGTTCTGGGCTCCTCAGCACAAGAAGGACAGGGAGCTCCTGGAGCGGGTCCAGCGGAGGGCGACTGAGATGGTTAAGGGACTGGAGCATCTCTCTAATGGGGAAAGGCTGAGGGAGCTGGGCCTGTTCAGCCTTGAGAAGAGAGGTGTCAAGAGGGTGGAGCCAGGCCATTCTCGGTGGTGCCAAGCAGTAGGGTAAGAGGCAACGGGCAGAAACTGGTGCACATGAAGTTCCACCTGAATATGAGGAGGAACTTGTTTACTGTGTGAGGGACTGTCCACTGGAACACATTGCCCAGAGAGGTTGCGGAGTCTCTGCCTCGCTGGAGATCCTCAACAACTGTCTGGACACAATCCTGTGCCATGTGCTCTGGGATAACCCTGCTTGGACCAGATGACCCACTGGGGTCCCTCCCAGCTTTACCCAATCTGTGGTGTTAAATGTGTGTTTCCTGAGTCCATCCTCCGACGAGAGACACAAAGATGCCCCAAAACGCCCTTCCCTGACACCACCCCTCATTCCCCGATACTGGAATGCTCTAGCCGAGGGTTCTGCTTCCCCCGCGCTCAGCAGTCCGTGTCCTCCCCCTTGGCTGCCTTGGATGCGCCCGGGGGCGGGTCCCCCGCGCTCTCTTCCGCGCGCCGCTGCGGGAGCTGCCGGGTCGGCATGGCCGGGGCTCGGCAGTGCCTGCTGCAGCTGCACGGCTGCCTGCAGCTCGGCGATGCCCTGCACGGGTACAGCCTCCTCCGCAGCCTGGCCGAGACCTGCCTCGCCAGCCTGGACAGCGGCGAGCAGGGTGCGCCCGCGGGCCCGGCCCCTCGGAGAGTGGCGGCGAGGGGGTCTGAGCGGGGCGAGGGGCGGCTGGCCCGGCGCTGGAGTCGGACGGCGAGTGCTCGGCTTGGGAGGGCTCGGTGGTGCCGGGGACACACGCACCGGGGCGGCGGGACTGCGGGGCGGCCTCGGTGCTTCAGTCCACGCTTTGTGTCACTGGTGTGGCATAAAAGGTGTATTCCGAGGGAGGGACAGTCTCTTGCCCCAGATAATCGGTTACCCGCGTGAAAGCACTTCGTGCGCGTCTCTCTCTGCTGAGCTGCCCCCAAGTCGGCTTCCCCTCGGCCCCGAGCAGGGGTAGGCTCATGTGCGAGGGCACCGGCACAAGCCCTGGCCCCGAGGCCATGGGGAGGACAGTGGCACTCACATTGTGTTGTGGTTTTTCTGGTGACAAGCATCAGTCGTGCCCGAGGCGTCAAGGCACCTGCAGCCCCCGGGGATGGGCTGGGTGTTGTGCAGCCCTCTCTGCCCCAGCAAAGGAAACCAGCCACCTGATGCTTCCTTTGCTTCTTTGCAGCGCTGCACCTGTCTCTGGTGTTCTCCCAAGAGCATGGCTTACTTGTCTTTATCCACAGATCCCTCAGCATCGAGGAGGTGAGTTGGTAAACTTCAGTTGTTAAAGTAGTGTTGAGATAGTTCTATGTGAACAACATATTATAAGCTTTAATTTTTTTGTTTTGTTTTAAACTGCCAGTTTCGAGATTGCAGGGAAGAAGCTTTGAAGTTTCTTTGCGTCTTTATGGAGAAAGTCGGTGACAATGTTCATCCTTATGCCCATAATATTAAGGTAGGTAAAGGAAAGTTGTTTCATAAAGGCCTTTGCCAGGTGGTTGAAACAATTCTGGTGGGGTTCATACCATAACAGATTCATAACTGTCTTTCACCCCTCCCAGTCAGCCTTGCCCATCTCTACTGCTCTTGTTAGACCTGAAGAAACTTGGTTGACATGAGGTGTAATTCATACCACAGAAAAGTGTGGAATTGTTTCTTCAATTATAGACTTAATTTTATTAACTTTTCTTTGTAGAACTTAGTAGATATTGAGTCTGAAAATCAGTTATTGACATTTAAAGTAATAGTTATAATTTTTAATTTATACAAACTAAACTTGTAATTTAAGTGTAATATATTAAATGTTTCTAGAGGTGGTGGTTGATTTTAAATACCGATTTTTAAAAAATTTCTCCTGCAAAGCTGTTATACAGAAATTAGTGGTAATTACAATACCTCTAAAATGAGGTTCACTGATTCTGGAGTGCTGAATAGCTCTGTGTTGCTTTGCATAGAAATGCTTGACTGCACCACTGAAGTTTCTGATCTCAAATTAACAGCTACTTACTGTAAGAAATGAAAGTACATAAGGGGGGGAAAATGTGCTATATTTGCCTTTTATTTCAGAAACTGCAATTTCTTTGCTGGAGTTCAGATTTGTTATTATGTCAGACAGTGTTGCAATGTTGTCAGTCAGGCCACTCTGGGGACTAGATACTAGTTTAGTCTTTTTAAAAAAGCCTTAAACTTGTGAGGAACAGACACTTTAGAGAGGTAGATGAATATCTGTTATCTTTGAATTTCCTTTCTTACTTACAAGTAATTTAATCTCCATTTTTTTTCCTGTGTAGCAAACTTGTCTTAGTGTCTATACAAAAGAGAGAGCAGCAAAATGTAAAGTCGCAGCACTGGAACTTCTGATGAAGGTAAAATGCATGTTATAAACCTCTCTTGTTTCTAGAAAACAGTGCAAAATCTGTTGCATTACGACAGTTATCCTACATTGTGCAGAAAATCTGTAGCCTGCAGTAGCAAGAGAATAGTGATAGTGTAATATATAGATGTTAGAAAGAGATATGTCTTAACAACAGATTGTCTTCAGTATTCTCCATTACGCTGCTTAGGATGTAAACACGTCATTCCCTCATCTGCTAGAGCAAGACATGGTTGTTTTAGGGGCAGTTGCAGATCTCTCAGTTTATCACAGTTATTTAAGGAGAAATTTTGCAATTCAATTCTATTCTTGCTTTAAAATATGTATTAGATGTAATATATTAGACAATTAGGTATGTGAAACGTGGAGAAGAAGGACTTTTTTTTAGAATGTAGTTACTGCATGAGACAGTAATTTTACAATGTACTTCCTTAGAATGCATTAGACCCTTGTTTTGCAGATGCTTTTGCTCCTACTTAGTTTTGTTCATGAGAAAAAAAAATCCCTTCTGAGTTATTGAGTCAGTTCTGTGAATTTGATTGGCTTTATACCAGCAGGGAGAGCAATACAATATGATAAAAGATACTGCAGACTTGCTAAGCCTGTGTTCTTTTGAAGTATATATACAAATATATATAAATTATATCGTAACGTTAAAAGTTTTGTATTTATGCGTATTTAAGAAGGTAGTTTTTTGTTAAAGTAGGTGTTGTACTGTTAATCCTTCCTGGCTCAGTCACCTTAAATCTCTCTCACTGACTGGTATATTTGCATACTTAAGCTGAACCAACATGTATGAACTGTATTTTTATTTAGACCAAGTACTATTGTGTTAGTGATATTAATGCTTCTCCTGATTTTTTTTTTTTTATCTTAGTTGCTCCAAAGTTTACGATGTTCCTGTCTGTTGGAAGAAATGAAGGTCGGGGAGATATTTAATAAATTTTACAGGGAGCTTGGTACAAAAAGTAAAATTGCCGATACAGGTAGGCTTTAGTTTTGCTGTCAGTTTTCCGTGTTTTATTTACATTCAGTTTTTGTGAGAAGATACCCCATGGAAATGTATAATTGTTATTCCCATGGCAAGTGTGCTTAAAATGTAAAAAAGGCAGCAGTAAAATTTGTTCAGGTCTTCTGATCATGACCATGGAGTTAGCTGCTTCTTAGCAGACCTGTATATATGTATGACCTAACATGCAGAAGAAATCGTATAGTTGCGTTCAGTGGTGGCAGTTCATCCTGAATTTAAGCATTTAGGATTCCCCAAAAAAAGTATTTTCATGTCTTACCTGTTATTTTTGGTTCCTGAGTGCCTAAATCCTGAAAGCAATTCCAGCTTTCTTGTCAGTGACCCACTTAACTGCTAGATTCTTAGATTTAATTTTTTTTTCCCAGGTGTAGCTGAACCTTTGAAGTTCCTCTTGTGCCTGGTTTATAACTATACACACACATATATACCCCTGTAACTTTGAGCCTTAAGAGTAGTGCTGGTTCCTCCAGCGGGTGCTCTTAGCAAAAGCAGAGTCAGCTCCAGCTCAGTTTCTCAGGGTGCTGCTCGACAGTCGGCTGAATGTGATCCAGCAGTGTGCCCAGGGGGACAAGAAGGCCAATGGCTTCCTGGTCTGTATCAGAAGTAGTGTGGCCGGTGGGACCAGGGCTGTGTACTCAGCACTGGTGAGGCGACGCCTTGAATCCTCTGTTCAGTTTTGGGTACCTCGCACCAAGAAAGTGATTGAGGTGCTGGAGCATGTCCAGAGAAGGGCAATGGAGCTGGAGAAGGATCTGGAGCACAAGCGTTATAAGAAGCAGCTGAGGGAACTGGGGTTGTTTAGGCTGAAGAAAAGGAGGCTCAGGGAGGACCTACAACTACCTGAATGGAGGTTTTAGGAAGGTAGGGGTTGGTCTCTTCTCCTAGGCAGCTAATGGGAGGACAAGAGGAAATGGCCTCGAGTTGCACCATGGGAGGTTTAGATTGGATATTAGGAAAAATTTCTTCACAGAAGGGGTGGTCAGTCATTGGAACAGGCTGCCCTGGGAAGTGGTGGAGTCACCATCCCTGGACATGTGTAAAAGATATGGAGGTATGGTGTTTAGGGGCATGGTTTAGTGGTGGGCTTGGCAGTGCTGGGTTAATGGTTGGACTTCATGATCTTAGAGGTCCATTCCAACCTAAATGTTCGTAAGACTCTGAAACTCTTTGTATCCATATCCTAACCCTGGCCAGTTTTCTCTTCAAAGCTGCAGTTTTAGTGTGATAGTCCCTTCATTGGTCACCCCTAATGCGAACTTATCATTTCCTGCTCTAGTTTGATTGTCTTGGCTAGTTACAGCTGAAATCTTGGCTTGTCAGGTCTAGCCCTCACAAAACTTGCTGTGCCTATGTAGAATCCTCCAGTCTGATTTCAAGCCTAGAAACTTCTGCGTGCTGTTGGCCTTAACCCCCATGGTATTTAAAAGTCACAGCAAAACCTCAAGGCCAGCAGCAAACTTGGATTAGTAGCAAATGCTTCCTCAGTGGATATGGCCTTTATTAATCAGTTTTCTGAGCTATGTTTAAAAATAGTAAATGTGTTTAACTTACTGATGTGAGAGAAGCATCTCGCAATGTAGTGTGTGTGTGTGCACGTATATATATATATGTATGTATGTATGTATGTTATAACAACCTGTTTTTCCTGCACAAAAATCTCTAATTAAACCATCAGGGATGGTTTTCTCATAGTTACAAGTTTCATAGGAATTTTGATGGAAATGTCAGAGTAATGATTTCAGTAATTAATAATTATAAGTTACTTTCTAGTACTGGAGAAGATTTATGAGCTTTTGGGAGTTTTGGGAGAAATCCAGCCTAGTGACATGATTAACAACTCTGATAAACTATTCCGAGCTTATTTGGGAGAGCTTAAAACACAGGTATGACTGGAATTTCTTTTCAGACTCTTGCATTGCTTTGTGTTTTTTCCTGTACCTTGTCTGTACGTTGAAATACTGTTGTAATATATGGTATGCTGTCGTACACTAGTACAATTTGTGGGGATTTAACTGGACAATCATACATGCTTTCTCAAGGACTGTTAAAGTTTGTATTCTCTGGTTCTGAGGAGATTTCAGAGGAAAATTTCAAGTCCGTCAGTGACAACAAATTAACCAATTTACTGTGAGAAAAGATGACACAGGGTGATCATTCCCCAAGAAATGTTATATTGCCATGCATTGGTAGTTTCTGATTTGTTCTCTACTAGCTTCAAAGTCCCTGCATTTGAAGTAAATTTCACAGTTCTGCTGAACTTTACTTTCTACTATTCTGCAGTTTTAAGTACTTTTAAGACATTAGTATATGTTATCTACATTTTGCTATGATTGGTCTTGGTGGAACATATTACATGCTTTTCAAAGGATTTCTTATGCTTCCCTACAAATTATATGGAACTTCTGAGTAGGAGATGTTTCTGTGGAGTTGCATTTGTAGAGTTGGGTGCTGATAAAGTTATTTTATCTGCACTTCATGGAACTGGGAAGCCTTGGTGTAAATTTATATTAGCTTGAGGATATTTTTTTAATATTTTTTTCAGATGACATCTGCTACCAGGGGACCCAAGCTACCTGTTGTAGCAGGATGTCTGAGGGGACTGGTTGCGCTCATGTATAACTTCACCAAATCTGTGGATGAGGGTATGTTCTTTTCCTGTGTTAAGAAAGGCAGTTATACATTTTGATACAGTGGTACAGACAGTTATACTTTTAATCACTATACAGCCAAAAAGTAGCACCGTTTCTCACTGTAAATACTGAGTGAAAATTTCCCCACTGGTAGATGTTTTATGCACAATACATGGTCCCTGTCCTTGTGGAAAGTGGCTTCATTGATGTGTTTCTATACATAAATGTTTGCAGTGCTATTTTCTGACCAGATACTGGGCAGCCTTGAGAGGCATATTGAAGGAATGCAATTTATATAAAGATGTGTTTCTCTTACAAGAGACATGCTTGTTATAATATGGATATTCAAAAATCAATTCATATTGATGTACAATTTATTTTTTTTTTTTTCAAATTCAAGAGTATTTCAGGAATGTCTCTTAAAATGAGTTATGTAAGGCTTTCCAATATTGCTTCTTCATACTGAGCTTTGGATAAAAATATCTTTGTCTTCACTCTACTTCTTGTATGTCAGTAGTGAAATACTCACTATTGGATTGTTTCACAGATCCTCAGACTGCAAAGGAGATTTTTGATTTTGCAATGAAGGCAATCAACCCACAGGTAAATGTGCCATGCACTAATTGTTCAGCATAAATGAATTAGCCTCGATGAAGAGCAAATCATATATGACAAACCTTTTCTGATATTACAGGTTGATCAGAAGCGATACGCAGTACCTCTAGGTAAGACTGTAAGTTATTTCAATTCGTGATGAGGTAGATACATGTCATGGTGTCTTCTGTCTGGAATTGTTTATTCTTTACTGGCTGTGTTCAGGTGACTCTAGTATTCAATCTCCTAAGCTGGCTGGGGAGGAAAGCCAGGGTACTTTAAGTTGAAATTTGTGCAAATGTCCTGACAACAGAAAGCACATCCTTCTGAATTGTGCAGTCAAGTATCATTATTTATAACCAGTAAAATCCCTTTTTTTTCACTTTTAACGGAAATTACTTCAGAACACAGCTGTACTTTGCATAATGGTGTACATTTTAAAAGAGGACTTTGGAGGGTTGTTTTTATGCTTAAATTCTTATTGTTTGGATGCTGATACTGTAATGGCTAGCAGAATACATTTTGTATCCTCTGGTCATGTTGGTTATAGCTACTTGAAGTCCTACCGTGGACTTTATAGTCTGGGCTGGTTTTGTAAAGGAGAATGTAAGTCTGGTTTTTAATGAGAATTGTTTTTAAATTGCAGCTGGTTTACAGCTGTTCAGCTGGCATGCTGCTCAGTTTGGTGCCCTGCTCCTGGACAACTATGTCTTCCTCTATGAAGTGATGTGTAAATGGTGTGGCCACACGCACCAGGAACTGAAGAAAGCCAGTCATTCTGCACTGGATTCATTCCTCAATCAGGTGTAACTTCACTAGGATCTCTGAGTCTAAAGCAAAGTCAAATTTCTTTAAGTGATGGGAGTATTTGGTACTTGAAAGTTCAACAAATCTGTCTAATAAATAATTATTTTGTTTGAAGTGCTTTGTGCTACAAGCTGAATATCTTGTAAGACTTATTGTATATTTTTGTGACTTTTTTTTAATGTTTCTGAAAATGCTGAAATGTTTGTATCTGCTTTACAGATTTCTTTAATGGTAGCTAAAGATGCAGAGCTACACAAGGACAAATTGCAGTTCTTCATGGAGCAGTTCTACGGAATCATCAGAAGAATGGATTCAAGCAGCAAAGAATTGTCCATTGCCATTCGTGGATATGGGCTTTTTGCAGCAGTATGTGCCAAAAAGTTATTCTGATAAAGGAGCTTACTGAATATATTTAAAGTTAGGATTCATATACGTTCTTTCACAATTTTACACAGCTCATTTAATAGGGAATGCTGTTGTTTCTGGACAAAGTGTTGAGCTTAATTAATGAGACTGTAAAATACCTTGTGGTTGAGAGTTACTGTAGAACATACTGAATTTAGTGGAAGCACTTAGCAGTGCGGGTTATAGTTACTTCTTGTGCACAAGTTCTGAAGTGGAAAAACAGCACAAAACTTAAGGATGTGCTTAATTGCTTAGGTACAGACAATACTTCATTATCTCTGTCTGCTTTTAAATGGTAGAATCCAGGCCAGCTTTGCTCTGAAAATAGTTTAGATGTTTCCTACAGAGAAGGAATCTCAAGTCAAATAGCCAAAATGCACTGCTGGCTGCAGGACACTAGGAGGCAATTTGTGAAACAACCACAAATTAAAAAAACAAAACAAAACAAACAAAAAAACCAACCAAACAAAAACAAGCAAACAAAACCATGCTTACATACCTATGTAGAGGGCAGGTATGTTTGTCAGGGAACCTCCTTAGGAACCAACTTCCAGTTTTTGCCAACAGTCAGTTAAAATGGGAATATAACGATAAAGTCAAAATTTGATAAAGAAAGGGTGGTATCATGAACCTGCGACCTCTGTGCTTGATGGTGGTACCCCAACTTTCATATAACATAGTTCTGGACACTTTTTTTTTCTCTCAAAGCAAAAATTCTGTTAAATAATCTCAAGTATTATTTAGAGAAGGTTAGGAAATGTGATGGAATAGCTGGTTACTAGCTGAATCCTTTCTATTTTGCTGCCTTTTGAGCAGAATACGTTTGTTTTGTAGCATTTTTCATGTACTTTTGTTCAAACCTCATCTTCCTCTTCTGTGATATGAGGTAGAAAGGAATTGAGTTCAAGGTATTGTTTCCAGAAAAACCGAAGTATTTCAAATGACTGAGTTGAAAACACCCTATTAAAAATACCTATTACTGAACTCAAGAATTTATAATTGCATAATGTGAAACCAGTCATAGGATAATACTGCAATTTTTAACTAATTTGGTGCTCCAATACCTGTAAATCTTTAATGTGTTAAGACTCGCTAATAGTTGTTAGCGTGTTTAGGTTAAGTCTTGGCCGAGCATCAGATAGTAGGTTGTGAGGAAGCAGGGTCTTGGTATCACTAAACTTGTGTTCAAGCTTGATTCAGTTTCAAGGCAGAATATTTCTTTTATTGTCTAATTGCTAAAATAATCTTGGAAGTTCTACAAGTGATAAATGGATAGCCTTAATTTTGTCAGCATGTTTTAAGACAGGCTAGATCCAACCTTTAAGCTAACTCCCATATTCTGGAGTTACCTAAATCAGTCCATTCTTTTTCCATGGGAAATTCCCTAGCACAGTTCTTGCTTGTAACCTAGTTCCTGGTTCCTTTCCACAAAGGCTGTTTTTTAACCTGGCTCATGCTGTGATTTACAAATCATTCTGTAGAAATGTGTAAGCTTTATTACATACCCCTAACATTGTTTGGGTTGCTTTCCACTTATCCATTCATTTAGGAGTTGGCTTTAGCCTCTGTAGAAACCCTGTGACAATGAAAGTTCAGAATTTGGACTGCTGAGTTAAATATTAAATAGTAGTAACCTGTCAATGATAATTGGTTAAGCCACATTAAGGTAAGCCACTTAAGACTTTAGTGCAGCCAGTTCAAAATATAAGTATTAGCATTCATAATGCTGTATTTAAGGTATTTACAGCCAAGCTTCAGGCTTTTCAGGCTGAATGTGAAATTCAAGTCACTGGAGGTTCAAATAACTTTTACAGTAAATTGCACTGCATTAGTGAACTGTTATTTTAGTTCTTTGCAAGTACAGTGTTTCTCATACATGTAGCAAGTAGAATAAAGTTAATTTATTCGATGTGTTGAGTTCCTGGAAAAATTCAAAATATTGTTCTTACTATGGTTCAGGGAAGACTTGTCTGGGTTTTTCAGTGCTACAGCATATGTTTGCTGAATCAGTATGTTATTTCCTCTCTCTAAGCCCTGTAAAGCTATACATTCTAAGGATGTGGACAACATGTATGTGGAGCTCCTTCAGCGTTGTAAGCAAATGTACCTCACAGAAGCAGAAACAATAGATGACCATCTGTATCAGCTGCCAAGTTTCCTCCAATCCATTGCAAGTGTGATATTCCATATAGATACAGTAAGTGGAGTGTTTAAAGTACCAGTCATTTCTTTTATGCAGTTACAGTTGTATAAGGAGATAGTAGCTGTGAGCTTACCTGGGGTAAAAGGTGTTTTTTTGTCTGAAATGCAATGACTTTTAGCCTCTAGGGTGTGGGAAGAATATCAGGAGAATACTGGATTTTATTTGAATAAAGAAAATGAACTGAATATACTAAATAAAATATGACAGTGCATTGTAATGAAATCCATGATAGCCAAATGTGAATACTTTTTATTTTAGGTTATTTATTTGGACATAACCAGACCCTTTATGTGTTTATACCACTGCTTTGTCTTTTGGTGCTGATACTTAGCATGTTCTCTGAGGTCCTCCAATGATGTTATGCTGTCTATTCAAATGAGGATCCTACTGCAGCTGGGAAGTAAAGTTGGAGCATACATACATGCTGTATTCAGACAGTTAAAGATGAGCAGATTATGCTGCTGATGTTGTTTAATTAAATTGGTACTTTTGTAATAAGCTAAAGACTAGTTTCACTGAAGCACTAATCTATTGAGCAGCTACATTCCATAAGGTGTTCCCAGAAACTTTCTTATTCTGTTTGTTTAGTTTTATTTTGGGGGGATCTTTTTGTTGTTGTTTTTAATTTGTCTCTTTATCTGGGGTTTTCTGTGTCTACGATGAGTTTGCTTGCTAAGTCTCTTCTTGTTCTAAGAGCAGGTCATGAGGCAAACTCCTGTAACAACGTATCTTGCTGAAATGGTTTAGCGTAATTCTTCATGTTCATAATGACTAATAGTCATTGTCTTTGCATGATGGGTGTTGTATTCTTATTTATTATAGGTTCCTGAAGTATACACTCCAGTTCTTGAACACCTAGTTGTGCTGCAGATCAACAACTTCCCACAGTACAGTGAAAAAATGCAGCACGTCTGTTGCAGGTCCATCATAAAGGTGTTTTTAGCCCTCTCAGGAAAAGGTCCAGTTCTCTGGAGCTTTATTAGCACTGTGGGTGAGTCTGTGATACTAACTTGATTGGAGTTTTGGGGGGATTATGGAGATTTTTGATTTGTACTTTCTTTCCTAAATCAGTTAACTGATTCTAAGAGAGATATATGGAATAGCCATTTAGGATCAAAAATTAAGCTTTTCCTGTTCTCTAATGATGGACGTTTAGCATTCTCATCATGTTATTTTTCAATATCTGTTGTTAAATCACTTCAGGAATGCATTTAACAACTGTTTTAGATAACAGAGTGGCTATGATTAAGGGCAGAAGAATATATTTTTGTGATAAGACTTGCATTCCTGCTTTGGGGATTGTGAGAATAAAGGAATTTCATACAAAAATGTGCAAAAACCTATTCAGTACTCTTTCAATTAACCCTACAAAATAATACAAAAAGTAGGGTATGTCATCTCTATTAGAAATGCACTCTTTTCATGCTCTGGAACTTCTGTGTGGTAAAAGTAAAATTCCAAATGTTCAGTTAGTCACTTACAGTCCTGTGAATGTAATACTGAATTGGTAACTGACAGCTTTGGTAGCCTCCAGCATGCTGACATTTCTTTGTAATTATATGTAGACAATATTTTTAATTTCTTTCAATTATTCATAGTGTATTTTCTCTATTGCTCTGGCATTTCTGTTGTTTCCCATGCTCTTGATTTGGGAAGTGGTGTATCCAAGCACCATGCCTGTGAGAGTCATTGGCAATTGTTGCCTTTTCAAAAAGGGCATTATTGGCAATGCCTTGGTTGTCACTGCATTCAGAGACAGGAAAAAGTCAAAGCAGTATTAAGAAAAAGTAGTAACAAGTAAGTTCAAGATTGGTTCCCTGTGAAACAGCCTAGAGTTAAGGCTTTGGTTTGGGCTGTTCCATCCTTAAAGAAAAATCTGTGTTCTTTTGCCTCTCCCTTATCCTGACAGAATATAGAAAATAGAAGACTGATTTAATTCATTGTTCATGTAGTGAGTGATATGAATGCTGTGCCTTTTTAAGTCAGTTCAGGCAATTTGTTTTTTTATTTGTTTCAGTGCATCAGGGATTAATCAGAATTTTCTCCAAGCCGATCACATTTTCAAAGGTAAAATAACTGTTTAAACATATTTATTTCATCTAGATTCCTGGAGTATACATTCCAGTTCTTGAGAGTCTAGCCCAGTAAACAGGGGAAGGCCCAAAAAAGCAAAAATCGTACTATCCATTTTGTTATTAGTCCATTATTGTTATTACTTATTGGCTCAGTTTTTACTAGTCTCTCATCCCCACATCTGCTCGGCATAATATGGATGTGCCTCTTGTACTGAATGGGAAAAATGACAGGAAATAGACTTTTGTTTGGTTATGTTGTCTTCGTTGAAGTAGATTGTAATTTAAGTCATCCAGCTTTCTTCCAGGTTAACAAATTTTGGACATTTTAAAAGTTTTATTGAATGCTTGCGTTAAGGGGGGATTTTAAAGCTTTTTAATCCTGTGCAGGAGGGTAACTGTAGATTCTCTCAAATACAGAGCACTAGAGATGTTTTTTTGGAAGGAGATCATTGTTTTGTGTTCTTATCAGACAGATTAGGTGACAAAGCTAATGTTTCTGCCTGCAACAGTAATTTTAAATTGTGTCTTAGCATGGGTCAGGTAGTTACATATGCAGTTATGTTGGCATTTGACTGAGATAGCGTGAATTTTTCCCACAGCAGCCCTCACAGTGCTGTGCTTGCATTTGCAGCTGGAAAGGTGTTGATAACACACCAGTGTTTTGGCTGCTGCTGAGCAGTGTTCTCACAGCATCAGCGCTGTCTCCCAACATTCCCCCCTCACCAGTAGGCTGGGGGAACATAGTCAGGATAGCTGACCCAAATTGACCAAAGGGATATTCCATATCCTGTGGCATCTGCTCAGCAATGAAAGCTAAGAGAAAGGAGGAGGTGGCAACCATTCATTATTAAGACATTTGTCTTTTGGAGCATCTGCTACATGTACCAAAAGCCTCTAAGTTCTTTTCATCTTATTTTCCCCATCCCCATCCTGCTGAGGAGGGGATGATAGAGTGGCTTGGTGGGCACCTGGCATCCAGCCAAGCTTAAACCACCACAGTGGTGTATCTGAAAAATATTGTGTCCCTTCAGGATTTTTTTGGAAAAGAAACTTCTGGATCAACAGAATCCTCTGAAGCTGGAGAAGTTGGGACAGGGAGGTGGAAAGTACCGACTTATAAGGACTATCTGTATCTCTTTAGAAGTCTACTGAGCTGTGACACAATGAAGGTAAAAGCATAGTTAACATGGAAATACAAAAGGAAGCACAATCCTGAGTCTTATTGCTGCTTTTCTATCTTAGACTTTCGCTAAATGTCATAGTGTAAACGTACTGTTTCGTGGTTTTAGTTGGATTTTATGGTTGATAAATGAATTAAACAAGGGTTAATTTATGCTTTCATAGCTGAGAATCATCTAAAACTGCATTCTCCGGATCATTCAAATGTTAGTTTATAAGTTAAAGAGATAATTTTCACTTGTGTTTTGAAATGCGAACCTTTTTCCTCCTACAAAGGAATGTGTGTTTGAAGATGCAAACTTTCTTAGTGAAAATTCAGCACTGCAATCCCTGAGTCGCTTGCTGTATGATGAACTTATAAAATCTATTTTGAAGATTATTGAGAAATTGGACCTGACTGTTCAGAAACTGTGTGTTAATGAACAGGTGAGAGCTGAGGACTTGTCCATTAATTGCTGCTGTTCTAGGGGGACCAAAATCACATCCTCTGTTTTGTTTTTGTTATGCTTAGATAGCACCTTAGAGCGTCCTTGAAGTAACATTCATACTAGACAAGATATTTTACTTCCTGTTTCTGAATATTGCATTGCAGTGTTAGGGGATGGAAACATCAGATTCAGTGGAAGTTCACAGAATCTGTTGTTTTAGACTTCCTGCTTTGGCATCTGCTGGTTTTGATTGTTCTCCTCAGAAACAAGCATCCCTTATTACTCCTTTGAACTGTTGATGTGTCAGTTAAAATCCTTGGTGTCAGACTAGCTAGTAGAAACTAGAAAAAGAGACCGACTGTTTATCTGGCAAAAAACAGCTTAAATGTTTTCTGTGTTGTCAGATCTAGTGTCCTTGCTTCAATATTTGTTTTCAGGATGAAAATGAAAGTGACAGTGCTTTGGTTGGACCTACTTCTGACCCTGCTTCAAATCTTCAGCCAACAAAGCCAACAGACTTCATTGCCTTTCTAAATCTAGTGGAATTCTGCAGGTATTGATATGTTTTTATGTAATTTGGAAGTTACAAAGTGGTTGGAAGAAGTTTGAGGTGAGATTTATTGCAGATGCATGTTTCTGAGTTAGTTTTATAGATGATATTTCAAAATGCACGTGATGATTAGCAGGGAGACCGTAAGGGGATTTCAGTTATCTAGGTCATAGGTAAAAACATAATAGCTCAGTAGCTCAGGTATTTTTGAAGAGTACAGGAGACAAGTCACTCACTTTTGCTATTTGGGTGTAATTGTCTTTCAGTATATGTTGTAACTTTTAGTATTATACTGATCATATATACTAAATACTTCAGAGAACAGAAATACAGTCTTCATAGAGTATTAAGGGGCATTAAGTGAAAGGTACAGCATAGGTTGCCTGTGGAGGTCTAGTTGATTTTCCCTAAGGCAGCTGCGGTCTCAATCATGAAATGTGATATGTGAGGATATAAATTCAGTGACAAGATACAATAAGGAAGAAATAACTTTGCACTCTAAAGCAGAATAAAAATCTTCCTGTGCTTGCCTCAGAAGGCAGCATGCAGCTATTCTCTCACTGTCTTTGGAGCTGCTCTGTTTTAGCAGTATTTCCATTCTTTTGATGAGATGAAAGTTTAAAAAAAACATATTTTATTTGGTTTCTTTTTTTTACTTTTCCCTCCACCTCTGTTTTCTGTGCCTCTCTTTTAAGAGAGATACTTCCAGAGAAACATGTGGAATACTTCAACCCTTGGATGTATTCATTTGGTTATGAGCTTATTATGCACTCAACAAGACTACCTCTTATTAGTGGATTCTACAAGCTGCTTTCTGTTACAATGAAAATTGCCAAGAGGATAAAATACTTTGAGGTGAGATCTCTTTTCCCAGTGGAGGGGTAACTTTGCATTAGTGATTGTGCAGTTCTTTGTGTATAGTATTTTATGCACTATGGAAAATAGTTCATTCAGAGAGTTACTTGGTTGTTTCAAATATTTGTAGCCTCCTGTGCCTCTAGTTACAAACACACAGAAAGTCAAAATTTAGACTAGAAACCCTCTTTGTGAAGAGACACCATTCACTCGTAACGCTCTTTCCAAAATCCTGAGCTGGGTGAACAGAGGTAGGAAGTACCCTTGCAGTGCAAGCAGAACAAAAGACAGCTTGGATATTAGAAACAATCTAACCAGAACAGCAGAGACATGTATGGGTTAATTCCTTATCTTCTGGGGTATTCTTCTATTCCGCTCTCTGATTTCCACAGGAAATAAGATGCTCTATTGGTGGATGCACTATTTGTGGTATTGAAGCTACGTTAAAGTGATGGGTGTGTACCTGAAGTGTGTAGCCCACCACAGAGCCCACAGCTGTTCCTGCCATGGCACCAGTTGAAGCAAATTTGGGAACTCGTTGTAGATGCTCTTACTGTGGATGCTGTTATAAATTGCTGTTTTCTTATTCCAACATCGTTCTTGCCACCTGAATATCCACTGTTAGGGAAGTTTGGGGTTTTTGTAGTTTGTTAGACGGGCTGACAAGGAGGAAGTTAAGCCATGGAAAAATTGCTTTTCAATCATGTGTCTCTTGCTAATTTGCATTAAGTGTGCTCCAGAAAGTCGACCCTCAGCGCACTGTGTTAATGTTGGTTTCTAACTTTTGAAAGACCAAAGGTGCATTTCAAGTTTTCACTGATGCCAGTTTTGTGTTGGGCGGTGATGAATGTATTCTGAGTTGAACTTGTGTTTCATATTTGTGCTGTGTACTACATGTGTTTTAATACTGTTGACTTGCGGTTTCTATTTTGTAGGGTGTCAGTCCAATGAGTCTCAGAAAATGTCCTGAAGACCCAGAAAAGAGGTCTTGCTTTGCACTATTTGTAAAGTTTGGAAAAGAGGTAAGTGATTTTGCTC
>JAWWES010000081.1:109405656-109420246 GCA_035583135.1 Lophotriccus pileatus | reverse complement strand
ATGTCCTGAAGACCCAGAAAAGAGGTCTTGCTTTGCACTATTTGTAAAGTTTGGAAAAGAGGTAAGTGATTTTGCTCGCTGAGTTTCTTAGTCTGAATAGAAACATACATGATTCAATCAAAATTGTATCTTCTGAGAAATCTTTCCTGTATGATAGAAGTATTCCTGCTCTTTGGACTATGCAACTTGGAGGGGTTTTAAGATCTTTTTCTGCCTCTTTTTTACTTAATATCAGAAGAGATGTATTGATCACCTGTTCATATAAAATTGAGAAATAACTTGTGTATTAATTACTGTCTGCAGGTAAATGAGATTCCAGTATTGGTTTTGACTTGTTTATTTTACATGGGTATTGATACAGCTAAGTTAAGGTCTTTAAGGGTTTATGATTGTTCTTGACCTATTTATCTGAATTTTAGGTTTCAGCAAAAATGAGACAGTATAAGGATGAGTTGTTGGCCTCCTGTCTTATTTTTTTGCTCTCTTTACCACATGACATCATCATGCTTGATATCAAAGCATATATTCCTGCACTGCAGGTGAGTCAAAGTGGTGTACAGCTAACACATTTTTTTTTTACCAAAATGCATACAAACATTCTGGAGAAAACTTAGTATCCTGTTCAGTTATTAAGACAACTATTAAGCTTTATACTGTCTTCAATGAGATATATTACACAAATGACTTGACTTTTTGGACAAAGAAGTAAATTGTTGGAATTTGCTTTTGTACTAAGCTGACCCTCTTAGTGCCTGTGTTGCAATATAATACGTATTTCCTGTGCTGATCTTGAGATGTTAGGCAGACAGAAGTTATTACAAAAGGAGATGTGTTGTATGCTAAATGTTTCCAAACTTGGGGCTTTTTTTACCTTTAAATAATAGTAGTCAATAAAATTGAAAGGCTCATAGTTATACATTTGACACACAGACTGCATTTAAGCTGGGCCTTAGCTGTATCCCAATGGCCGATCTGGGACTGGATGCCTTGGAAGACTGGTCAGCTCACATCCCCAGACATATGATGCAACCTTACTACAAGGATGTTCTACCTCTTCTTGATGGTTATTTGAAAAGCTCCACATCTGTAGGTAAATACACCCAAAAAATTGGTAGTCTTAAGGGAGTGGAAAATAATTTTATATAAGGCCTAAAGAAGTGGATCTGACATACCTTTTGTCTATATTTCTTGCATCCTCTGATTGGAACAATACAGCTTCTCTTGCACCCCTTTTTTTTTAAACTAATATTTACTTGCTTCTGCTGAACAATCATTAATTATAGCCAACTTATATGTCACTTCTCTGTGATATGTCCTTTGTGTGCATAAATCAGCTTAGTTTTCACTAAGCTTATTAAAATAGTATGTTTTCCTTAATAAAGGTTTTAAATTAAAGAATAATTGTCACAGCTTAAAAATAAAAATGGGCAAAACCGGAGTGTTGTGTTTTTTAATGAAATTATGAATAGATGCATGAGTTGCTGATACAATAAACTGATTGTATTTGTTCTTTTTTCTGTTCATCAGTTGAATCCCAGTATAACTGGGAAGTAAGGAAACTTTCTCGAGCAGCCCAGAAGGGTTATAATAAAGTCGTGATACAGCGTATAAGAAAAGCAAAGACATTTTCATTGGTAAGAATCCTGTTTCTTTTTAGAGTTAAATGTTAATTGCTTTGCACTGTTTCTTTTCCTTTCTTGCATGCCTATCTGTTTGGTTTGGGTTTTTTTGTGAGGGTTCTTTCTACCTTAGATGAGTTTAATAAATCCCATTCTATAGAGGGGTTCCAAAAACTGTAACACCAGCACATCTGGAAAGATCTTATTCTAGGGTGAGAACGGGAATGAAGCGAGGAAAGGGAACTGAAGAAATCCTGTAGGTGAGAATCACTGCCAGACATATATTACGGCAACAGAAATTTAGCTCCAACACCCAAGATTAGGTCCAGCTTATCAGTGGTGCAGTATGCAAATACAATTTTGTGAAATGTGTAAGTTTTGGGCTTTTTTTTTTTTTAGTTATTTTGTGTGGATAGGTTAGTTGTCTTTAGTGGCAAACATATGCATCACTTTGACCAGTGACCAGTAGTTCAAAATTAGGGTAGTTTTATTTGTATATTCTAGTGCACAAGCTAACTTGGAATAAAGCTCTTCTTAGGCGTGAAACTATTATTTAGTCCTGTATATAGAATTCTTTCCAACCAATGGGCAGAAACTGATGCACAGAAAGTTTCACCTGAATATGAGGAATAACTTCTTTGCTGTGCGAGTGACCAAGCACCAGAACAGATTGCTCAGAGTTTGTGGGGTGGTCTTCTCTGAAGATATTCAAAGGTCATCTGGACACAATCCTGTACCACATGCTCTAGGGACCCAGCTTAAGCAGGAAGGTTGGACTAGATGACCTGCAGTGGTCCCTTCCAATCTTAATCATTCTGTGATTCTGTGAAAGAAAATGAGTAAATTTTGTATCCCATACAAGCTGCTTATAAAATCAGTTGGCTGAAGGAACTGTCATTGTTTAGTCTGGAGAAAAGGAGGCTCAGGGGGAACATTCTTGCTTTTAAGACTACCTGAAAAGAGGTTGTAGCAAGGTGGGGGTTGGTTTCTCAGGAAACAAGTGATAGGACAAGTGGGAATGGCCTCAAATTGCACCAGGGGAGTTTAGATTAGATATTTGGAAAAGTTTGCCAAGCATTGGAACAGGCTGCCCAGGGAAGTGGTAGAATCACCATCCCTGGAAGCATTCAAAAAGCAAAATGTGGATGTGGCTCTTGGGGACATAGTTTAGTGGTGAACATGGCAGTGCGGGGTTAATCGTTAGTCTCTATGACCTTTACTAACCTTAATGATTCTTTAATTCTACATAGATACAGTATCTAAATTTTGTGTTCTGGAATTAAAGCAAATTAAAAGAGTAATTTTTGCTTCATTTTTTTCCCCTTTTTAGGTTGTTATGTCATTTCTCTAGGTATATGCTGTCTGTGGTAATAGAATTTTACTAAAATTTTAACCTTTACTTGAAGAGTTGCAACTGAAAGCCCACAAAATGTGATGAAAATGCTTTCCAGTCTTGCCCTCTTTTGCTTGTTAAACCAAAACTGTTCTCTTGTTTGATGCAGTTCTTCTCCCCATGCATTCTAATCTGTGTTAACAAGGGCCATAAAACCTTCATTTACTCTGTAAACTGAATTACTTTTATATAGAAGTAGCTTTTCTTTCAATAATATTAATCTGTTGAATTTTTTAGGAAGAAAATCCCTCCTTGGAAGCAGTAAGGACTCGAGTGGCACGCCTTCTTGGATCTTTGGGAGGGCAGATTAACCACAACTTAATTACAGGTGAGTACACTGTCACTGTAAATAAAAATATTTATATGCCTCTGCTGTCTCTCTTGAAAGTCGATTTCAATAAGGTCTCAACATCCCTTTATGGGAATGCATGAGCTTTTCAGGGATACCTATTTTTTGTTGCTCTTGTTTAAACAAATTGCTTTTATTTGGTTCTGGGCTTTAGTAGAGCAAAATATTTGCTGAATTACTATGGAATGCAGAAAGTGTGGGAAACTACAGTTAAAGGCAAAAAATTATATATATGAGTATATGATTTTATTTGTTCCCCCCATTCACCCTCCGGCTGCAAAGCCATTTTAAAACTTTGCCCCAGTTTGTAACTCCTTAGTGCCTGTTTCACCTTTTTACTAGGGTTTTCACTTTAATCAATGCAAAATTTATGTAGTCTAGAAACTAGTGTAGTTGAATAGAAGTTTTGTTCCTTTCTTTTTATGTTTACATTTGTTTTTTCTGTGTTTACAAATTTCTTTCTGCCATGTTCTTCTCTGTTACTTACTCATAAATACTGTTGGAAAGTAGCCTTATTTCTTGGAAATTAAATACAATGTGTGGTCAGCTTGTTAGCCAAATTAACAAATATGAAAATATAGGGACAGAATGGAGTAAGTATTCCAGTTTTCCTTGGAAGAGATAGCCAGGGATGTAGTCATGTTCTGTGCGATTGCAGGAATCTGTATGTTGGATCTTTTCTGATTGACCTTCAAGAATTTTCTATAACATTAGAAGACAAAAGTTGGATGTCTTACAGCAGTATTTTAAGTCAAGTATGATTCCATGTCTACTGGATTTATAATTGTCTTCAAACTTAACCTGTATTGAAACTGGAGACTGCTGCAACTCTGTCCTGAAATGTTTGCTGCAGTTTTTACAGTAATTTATACAGCATTAGCATTGCATGGCAATCTAACTGAAGTTGAAAAGTTGCAGATTTTTTTGACTGAGCTATGTAAATACTCGCTCTATGTGTATGATATAAAGCTTGTTTTGATCTTTTTTCAAATGCATTAGCTACCTCTGCAGAAGAGATGATGAAGAAATGTGTATCCTGGGACACTGAAAAGCGTCTGAGCTTTGCTGTACCATTTGCGGATATGAAGCCTGTCATCTACTTGGATTTATTTTTGCCTCGTGTGACTGAACTGGCTCTTTCTGCAAGTGACAGACAAACAAAAGTATTGATGTTTTCTCTACATTTTGTTTTGTGCTAGCTGATAAATATTGCATAAAATAATGTCTTCCTTGTAACTAAAACCCTCTTTTAATATATTTACAGGTAGCAATGTACTTCTTTGCTCTTTTCATGATGATGTTATTCTGAGTGTTTAAAAACTGAAGAGCAGAGGTTGCACTAAGCTGTGTCAGACAGCACTGTGCTTTAGGAGTTAGACTTAACATAAAAATGAATATTTTAAACCAGTAGGTCTTCATTGTTCATGCCTAGTCTGTGAGCTTATGGGCCCAATCCAGCAGAGCACTTAAGCAAATATTTTCTTACTGTGCTGGATTGGGATGGGGATATCCAAAGAGGGTCAAGAATGTAAGTATCCTTGAAAACACAATGATGGGTGACTTATCTAGTGATTAATTTTCTCCAGCTGAAATGTGACTGCCCATGATAGAGACTAAAACATTAGGAAAAAAGCCAGTTAGAATGTGTATAAATTAATTCCACAATCATAATCTGTTCCTGAAACAATGATTTAGCATAGATTGGCATGCTTTCTCAAGTACACTGTTTCTTGTGACTTAGTCTCTTCTGCCCACAATTTTTTCTTCTCTGTGAGAGTAATGGATGCATAACCAAAGGGATTTTTAAATTTCAGGTTGCAGCATGTGAGCTGCTACACGGCATAGTCACATACATGTTGGGGAAAGCGACTCAGATGCCAGAAGGACAGCAGGGTCCTCCACCTATGTATCATTTACATAAGCGAGTATTTCCAGTATTGCTTCGTCTTGCTTGTGACACAGACCAGGTAAATAGATTTACTTATAAGCATTTTAATACCTTTAAATGAGGGAATTAATTAATAATTTTATTTAGAAGCTTTCCTGTCAGAAGTTTTCCTAACATGTTGCCTTTTTTTTTCTCAAATGTAGTGTATTTTTTAAGATGAAATTCTGTTTTAGTTTGGGAGTGGGCTGGAGGCCTTTTCAAAGACTTCTATAATGCAGTGTAGTTCAGAGTAGCTCAGAGAAGTGCACAAGAGAGATTTGAGTTTCAAGCTTCATTCAGAGAGTTTGTGGCAATAGCACTCTTTAGCACCGCATTTAATTTCTATAGTTGTTTTTCAGTAAGTTAATTTGAGGTGAAGTTGACTGTTTCAATACTGAATGACTGCAAAGCTGCAATCACAGAAAAACCATTTGGGAGAGAATTTGTAGCTGCCTCTTTGACATCTCAGGGTGATATATTTGATTCAAACATCTGAACTTGGTATTTCTCCTTCATCGCACAAAACAGAACAGACACATAGGTTCAGCTTTGCTGAAATTACAGTAAGTCTTATGGCTTTTGAGACTGCTGTTTGAACCCTGGCATCCAGATCTATTTTTAGACCAAAGGGACTTCATGTTCGGTGTTACCAGTTCAGGTGAAACCTCTTCTACTGGCACGTGGCTCAATATAAGCCATAGGAGAATAATGTCTGGATAGGTCCAAACTGATGCATGCACACTGCATTATAATCATGTATACGTGCATATATGAGCATATTTAATGTTTTTCCCTTCATGTTGCAGTATAACAGTATTCAGTCAGGTTGAGTTACAGGTAAAATTGTTGAAGTCCAGGAAATCAGAATAATGTATGTGGTAAAGACTGATTTTTAGATGTAAACAGAGATTAAGAAACAAACTTCCCTGTTTACCTGACTGTGTCTTGGTATATCAATCTGTGGCATGCAATGCACTTTGTCTTAGAGGATCTTACTGAAAGTAAGTTGGGAGGTCATTGAGACGAACAGAAAACAGATAACCAGTTTTAACTATCTGGTTTTTTTAATCCCTGATACAGGAATGTAATATGAAGCTCTTTTTTAATTTTATAGACCCTTTTTCAAAGTACTAGTTTTTATTCTTGCATATTTTGAATAGCAAAGTAGCATAGAAATGAATTAATCCTAGAAATGCAGTTGACGTTTGCTCTTTTCAGGTAACAAGACAGTTATATGAGCCTTTAGTCATGCAACTCATTCACTGGTTTACCAACAACAAAAAATTCGAGAGTCAAGATACAGTGGCATTCCTGGAAGCTATCTTGGTAGGTCATAAGTCTTTCCTCTGTTTCTTCTGTGCCAATATTAACTAGCATCATTTTACTACTGAAGGAACCAGGAACACTTGAACAGGTATAATGGCTCCTTAATTGTCTGAAAGAAAGAAAACTTTTTTTTTATGACCATTTAATGCTTCTAAACTGAAATTTTGATGACGGATTTCTCTTTCTTTGGCATTCTCAAAATACGTCTATATGATTTAAAATTGTTATAGGATTAATGAAACACTTTTTATCATCAGTGTATACTAAGAACTCCTGAAGTACATTCACCACTAATCCCCCTGAATGGATGTTGCTTTTGTTGTGTGCTTGTTTTTTTACCAAGTACCTTTGCTTTCACCAGGTGCAAAAGCTTTAAATTTCAAACTGGCATTTGCACTGAACTGAAATGGTTGGAGGCAAAGTAGGTCAGGAGGTTTAGCAGTGCTCTTTTTAAACGAAAGTCAGTGTTGTCACACCACTTCTAAAGCAGAGGAAACTCACACATCAGCAGATGAAGTAACTTAGACAAGACTCCTAAATCGCTGGCTGAGCCAGGAACAGAAGTCCAGGTCTTTGAGACCTAATTCAGGTCTGTGAGGGCTGGAAATGCTGCCCTTCTGTTGGACAGCAGCAATGTAGGACTTTGCTCATTTCTGGGAAAGTGTGAGTGCGGGTTTTTATTTTCAAATAATACCATGTAAATAAGCTGCTCTAATACTGCACTGAGACAATGGTGAGTTTTTTTCATTCCTGCAATGAAATAATCGTGTGTAATTTCAGAGTGGCATAGTGGATCCAGTTGACAGCACTTTGAGAGATTTCTGTGGTCAGTGCATACGAGAGTTTTTGAAATGGTCCATTAAGCAGACAACACCGAGACAGCAGGAGAAAAGCCCAGCAAACACCAAGTCTCTCTTCAAACGGTTGTATAGTCTTGCTCTTCACCCCAGCGCTTTCAAGAGACTGGGTGCAGCACTCGCTTTTAACAGTATCTACAGAGAATTTAGGTGAGAAAACAGAACTTGAAACAGTAACTAGCTTGGACTTAAAAGTTCAGTGAGATAAAAAGAATTAATTGTAGAACAGCGTTATCCAGTGACACTCGTTCTATTAATGCATTTGGTAGCTGTAAAGTCGAGTTACTTAGCCTAATAATTTTTAATTACAGTTTTGTAGTTTGGGCTTTCTGCCAGTGGGGAATATATAAATCTAAGTTTTTATTACAAGTTTATGGGGAGTTATTTATGTCTTTTCAGGATGGTCAGCAAATGTCACTGCTAGTTTTTAAGCTGATTCAGAATTTCACACTTAGTGGTTCTTCCACTCATGTTACTTGTTAAATTTTTTTCCTGATTTTTAAAGGGAAGAAAATTCTCTGGTGGAGAAGTTTGTGTTTGAAGCCCTGGTTGTTTTTCTGGAAAGTCTGGCCTTAGCCCATACAGATGAGAAATCATTAGGTGAGCTATAGTTAATGAACTGTGGAATGAAGAAAAAAGTCATCCTGTTGAATCTTGGGTTAAAAAAGAGAAACGCAAGAAAAGTAGATGTGCTTCCTTTTGCAACAAAGAAAGAATTATTTTTCATTACTAGTAGAGAGGTCATTTGATACCTAGTTAGGAACTCTTTGAATCAACTCTTTGCAGCATATAAAGGTGGAATATTTTGAGCCCGGGAGAAAGAACCATATTGTATTTACAGTGATTTACAATTTTATAATAACACTAGAAATGCTGCTAGTCCTTCAGATTTGAGTCCTGGTTTTGCAGTTACACAGTGTAAACTGTAGCTTGATGGGAATCTTAGTCTACTCTTTTATAACAAACAAAATACTCAAAAAATTGACATATCTATGTATTTTGTGAAAGATTTCCCCTTTTTTGTAATACCCTTTTGTGGTTGCTTTGTGATTACTCTCTGCAACAGTATGAAAGTGTGTGAAGAATCTGTGACCTCTTACACAGTACTAGCGATTCTTCAATAAATGTATTTTTCTCTCTCTTTTTTTTTAATGCTCTAACTTTCGTGAGTTAACAGTAATTAGAACATAAACCCAAGAACTGGTGTAACAAAGCTTTATGTCTTTCAAAGGAATAGTTCAGGCTGTGATAGAAGTGGCACTAAAAGAAATTCTCATATGGGAAATTTTTAGTTCCTCTAAGCACAATCACAGAAAGAAGAATACATATTTATACCAGAGGCCTCAGGGCTGGCTAAAGCCATGCTGGCCTGTCTGCTATTTCATCATTTTGCTCTGCATCCTTGAATAATTCATTGTAGAAGCACAGAGTAGTGGAGCTGACAGACATTATCCTCTGTGTAGGTCTCTTGCACCGTGTCTATAGTGCTAACGTCTCGATTCCTTTAACCAGATTACTGGAATTTACTTACAGATGTCAATTCTCTCTTTCTATCAGGTACTGCACAACAGTGTTGTGATGCTATTAATCACCTGAAGCGCATCATCAAGCATAAAGCGCCTTCTCTGAACAAGGAAGGAAAACGACGAGTACCACGGTCAGCAATTTGCCCTTTTTTTTTTTTTTAATATTGCATTTTAATGAATTGTGTCAGTAGTTCCATTAAATGCTCGGGATTCTGAATGAGGAATTCATCCTATGGCAGTTGCTGATACAGATCTCCTGGTATGTCTGTTGAACCACTTCTGGGAAAATGCTGGATGTAATATGAGAGGATCATGATGGTCATTCTTCATTGCAGCGTGGTGAACTTGCTTTAGTCTAGCAAGGACAGGCAGAAAAGAAAAGCATATTTCCCTCACAGCAGAGTTTATAATAACATTAGCAATGGTGCTGCAAAGCACTTGCAGGAAACCCCTCCAAAGCCTTTCTTACTGCTGTTAAGTGTTAGCAGAAGCAGAACAAGCTGCAACAGGATGATCAGCAATTAAAGAGTGGTAACAAAAATGGTGGAAGAAGCAAAAAATGGATCTGTTATCAGGCTGGATGAAGCTCTAAGTTGCCTGGTCTGATCAGATAGTTGACCCTGCTTTGAGCAGGAGGATGGACTAGAGACCTCCTTTTACCCAAAATATCATGTGATCTTAAATTAGCAAGTAGAGTCTAGATTTGGGTCACTGACATCATGTTTGATAGGTTAAAAGACTGGGTAATTAGGGGCATGGAGAAAATCTGTGCAGGCTTATTTAAATTTTAATCTCCATTTTTGCCTCTCTGAGTTACAAAGAGAAGGGAAGATATCAGATTCTGCAGTTTAAATTGTTTCTACAAGGACTATGCTCTGGAGATGCAAAGTAGAGTGAGGAGAAGAGAAGTGCTTGTAGAAGAGCTCTTCCTTGTAATGCAGATGGGTTGTGGTTAGACAGATAAAAGGACATTTGTGATGCTCATGGAACATTTTGATCTTTTTAAACTGTAAGATTGTGGCTTCTTGGTAGATGTCAAGAGGATTGTTAATCCCTAATATTTTTTTGCAGAGGATTTCCAGCTACTAAGTCAGTGAGTCTTCTGGACGTTGTCATGTGGCTCTTAGTGCAGTGTGGACGACCTCAGACAGAGTGCCGACATAAAGCCATGGAGCTCTTCTATGAGTTTGTTCCTTTATTGCCAGGTATTTTAAGTTAGAGTACACTATTATCTTTGCTTTTTAAATATTGTGCATGCCTCTCTTCTGTGTTTTCCATGCAAGGTATTAATTACAAGAAAAAATGATTTTTGAAACATGTATCTGTTCATTCAGTGTTGTTAAATGGAAACTGAGTTGTTGCTTATAGTGCAAGTCAGGTACTGTGGGAACCTCAGAGTTTGTGGATGTAGAAGAGGGTTTTATGGTGGACTTCCTTCCAGGAGAACTTTGAAGCCCAGAACTGCTGTAGTATCCAGCTAAAAAGGCAGAATTTGCTGGTGGGGGACTAGTTGGGAGCGTCTTACAAATTGGCCTCTTCCTTATTGATAATTTTAGCAGTATGACCAAGGCTAAAACAGAACTAATACCTTTTCTGCTAAAAGACCCTGTGTAAAACACACGTTAATCCATTTGCCTCTAGTTCCTTGCTAGTTTGAAATG
The DNA here is from genome assembly GCA_035583135.1 of Lophotriccus pileatus. Lineage (NCBI taxonomy): Eukaryota > Metazoa > Chordata > Aves > Passeriformes > Tyrannidae > Lophotriccus > Lophotriccus pileatus. The sequence goes on along the minus strand of JAWWES010000081.1, from coordinate 109,409,588 downwards.
CATTTTTCCTAGAGAATTTATATTTCTGTTTCTACCAGGAAACAAGTCTCCATCTTCTTGGCTGGCTGATATTCTAAAAACCAGAGATGTTTCTTTCCTCATTAACAAATTTGAAGGAGGTGGCACTGATGCCAGAAGTCCGTCTGGGATCCTTTCTCAGCCAACTCTCCGTGGTATGCAGGAACCCTTCAGTTTACAGGCTGTCATGCAGTGGATGGATATGTTCTTAGCAGCACTGGATTGCTACAATACATTCTTTGACCTGCAAATGATCAAACCTTATGAAATACTGGGTGAGTGATTATCCGTTGCATTAGGTTTATTCATGTGTGTTACACAGAGCCCATCCAAGATGAGTACTTAACTTGGACTTGAAGGTTTTTTTGTAAATGTAGGAAGTTTTTCAATTACAGTTGTAGTGGGATTTTTTTTATGGAGTACTTTATATCTTAAAATGTTTCTTTTTAGTCCTAGAAATATGGCTTTGCATTTCTGTCTGTGAGCAGCAACTTCTTGTATTCTATCCCATCTTCAGAAATTCTTTTCTGTAGCTAATTTCCCACTGCTGAGAAGAGCAATAGATTTTATTGATTTTTTTTTTTTCCAAATCCTTCAGAAGCTTTTTACCTGCTCCTTAATAATGTCTGGAGAGAGCTATCAGAAACCAATGAAAGAAGTCACTTTTTCACTTCAAGCCCTGTATTTGTTACCTTTCTCCAGTTCCTGGTGCATCAACAGCATCAGGTCCAAAAGCCTTGTATTTCAGTTTTGGTGAGGTACCTTATAATACCCTGTGTAGCCATTGAGTTTCCCAAAAGGTTTTTCTTTTAATTATTCTTGCAAGTCAGTCTAAACAAAATGGTTTTGATCACTGATAGTACAGTTGCATAGTTACTTTGTATATGAAGTCTTGTACAAGTTTTAGGTGGTCTGTCAGTGTCATCTCTGTCTTGGTTTAAAACAATACAGTAAGATCATTGTTGGATGCAGTTAGCTTAGGGCTGAGTCATTTAAAACAAGGGATTTAAAATTTTATCCATGTTTTTACATTTGCTTAAATCATCATCATTAATAAGTGATTGTAATGATCTGTGCTTGGAGTGATCATTAAGTAGAGCAATGGCCTTTATTGCCCACAATATTGATATTTAGAACAGCCATAGGACTTTCAGAAAACACTGGTGTGAGATGCGGTGCCTTTCTGTTTGTTACCTCAGTCTGACTGTTTTCTTCCAAGCGCAAAACAACATATTTAATAGTTCAGAACTTCTCTATGGTTTCAACTTAGTGTGATTCTTCTTAGGTGTAAATGAAAGCTCCTCGTTCTTGGAAGCTGTGCAGTTCTTCCTTGAAACTATTGCTTTGCATGATGTCCACGCAGCAGAGCAGTGCTTTGATTGCAGTTCAAAAGGCAGCATGTTCAGTCCGCAGGAGAGAGACATGTACAATTACAGCAAGTGCACCATTATAGTCCGAATCATGGAGTTTGTCACCATGGTCCTGGAACTGTGCCAGCAGGATTTCTGGAAGGTGGGCAATGAAATCTGTAGTGAATACGAGATACAAATTTTACACGTGCCTAAATATGTGTGTTCTATATATGGAGTACTTGCAATGAATATTTCCTGTATGATCACTGATGGCATTAGATGTGTGGAGGTGCTAGCTGCTTGAAAGGCAGATTGTGGCAATTCTTTCTTGAATTGCCTAGATTTGATGCAGTATGAACCATGTGTAACTGTATAAAGTATAGCAATTACGATTCTCTTAGGAAATTTACACTGCAAAGTTTAGTTCTGAGACTGGTTGCTTCTTGTTTGCAGTAAATCTCTAATAGTGTGCACAGAGATGTACATCAGGATTTACAGATGTATAATCAAGACTGAAACAGGCCTACACTGAGTTAAAAGATCTTATGTGCAGTTCGATGAGATAGCATATATCCTATGTCTGGTTTTATAGATACCTAATTTCTGTGCATTCCCATAATTGATTGAAAGTCAGACATTTCAAAAGAGAAAGTCAGTGAGAATAATTGCTGTTTCATGTTTGGTTTCATTTTAGATTGAAGGATTAATGATAAGTTATGAAGAATAAAATAAGGAAATCAATGAATTTTAAAAGGTTTTATTTAATGTGTTTTTTTCATTTTAGCTGCTTGAGAAGGAACTGCTTAATGCAACCTTCGTAGAGCTTGTGGTGATGACTGTGTGTGATCCATCACACGTAGGCTTTAACACAGCTGATGTGCAAGTCATGAAAAATCTCCCAGATGTCTCAGTAAGACTCTTGAAAGCTTTGATGAAAACACCCTATAAGGAATCTTTGAAACTCTGCATAAAAAAAAGAATCACACCCCAGAGGTAAGTAGGGACTTTCTGGTAAGCATGAATCCAGAACAAATGCCACTCGCCATGAAAAAATGGGAAAGTAAACATTGTTGTCTATGGATGCACATGGATCTGCCCACCAATGTAATGTTATTGCTTCTCTTTTCTCTTTAGCCTTGAGGACCTTTGTTCTATTGATCTGTTTAATTCAGAGGCACGTTTTGATGAAGTTAGGTTTAGTGCTGTCCTTTCTGCCTGCAAGCAACTCCAGAAATCTGGCCTGCTTCATTCTGTTCTTCACAGTCAGGTAATTATTTATCCAGAAAATAATGTTGAATATTTGTATACAGGGAAGAGCTTTTCCTGTGTAAAAGGCCAGGATGAAAACAGAGAACAGATCAGATGAAGCTGTTTAAAATTAGATCAACAGTGAAGAGCTGGTGTTGAATGGGATCAGAAATAAATGAGAAATCTGAGTAGCAGAATACTAAAGTTTGAACAATCTTCATAATAGTTATTCTTTTTCTGGTTGGCTCCAGACCCTGGAAATCAGAATGTAGATTCTAAAACTTACTTTTAGTGAGCTTCACAGGACTGAAAACTCAAAACCTCGGAATTACTTATCCTACAAAGGAGGCATTTTTTCAACAACTTTTAAACAGAGACCATTCAAAGTGGTAAGGGAAATTAGAAAAGGAGTATTTTCTGACAATAATAAAGAAGCAATATAGTGGGTCTGAATTGCAGAAAATAGGAAAGAGAGCAGCTGAGGGGTGGATCTGTAGGGTATATTATTCAAATTCTTTCTAAGTTTCTGATTGTAATAAATCTCTATTTTACTTTGGGTTGAAGGACATTATACAACAGCCACAAAGGCTTAGAATTTGTGAGCAAAGCTGTATTTAACAAGTAACAAAATACTTATTTTCTGTCAGGTGTTGCCAGATATTATGCCATCCATTTATTTATTTATAACACAATATTTTCATTGGTTTATAAAAAAATTATCTGGAATTCAAGTGTTTTCATCAGCTATACAGATGGATTGGAAGGCCTTTTTTCCAGCTTATATTAATTGTCGCTTGTTTGTTTGTTTCCGTAGGATGAAAGGCCTTATTTCTCGGTTGGCTCCAAGCTTCTTTCAGTTGTTTATAAAGGCATTGCACGTGGGGGTGAAAGGATGTCTCTTCCATCATTAGACATTAGCAGTAAGCGATTAGCTGATAAACTCTTGCAGCTGGCCTTTGCTTTCGATGACCAGGTAGGATATGGTTCCCCGGTTTTAATACTCAGCATAATTTAATACTCATCAATAGTCTTTTCCTCATGTTTTGGGTAGGTGTTTTATTCACACTCCTACAGAGGAGCTTCAACAATTCTCCAGCTTAACTGAGGGACAGTTGTGGATAACAAGCATTTCAGGATTCTGTTAGTGCTTTACGTTGTGCTTTCTGGTAAAATAAAGAATTTTGGAATGGAAGCTTAAAATGTGTGCTTTTCTAAGAAATTTCCAAGTGAAATGTAATTTCCTTGAGGTAACTCTATCTCTGTGCCTTGATTTTCACAGTGTGAGGAGCTAGTAAGTCTGCTGTTGAACACAGT
>JAWWES010000081.1:109338598-109405556 GCA_035583135.1 Lophotriccus pileatus | reverse complement strand
TTTTTTGTTTGGTTTGTTTGTTTGTTTTGTCTTACTGGTGGTATCTTCATCTTCTCTGGCAACCTGACATTATTTAGGCACTCAGTCATCTCAAGTCAAGCTGAGTGGAAAGTGCTTACTCATTACTGTAATCAATTACTTACTCATCCTGAATCTATGGATTTCAGGATATCTTTGCATAATACTTCAAATCACGCATGTTCTTTCAAAGCAAGGACCCATTTACTGTGCTTAGGTTTTCATTGCAGAGTGTTCCCCAGAGCATGTGGACTGGATTTGTTCTGGATAAAACTAAACTGGAGAATGAACTCCAACCAGTAATGGGCATTTAGTCCACAGGACAGGAGTTGAGATAGATGGGAATATTTAAAAAAGAGACATACACACATGCACAACACTCCTGACCTGAAACAAATATAGGGTAGTTGTCATGTACTCAGTGTCAGCACCACTTGTTCTGCTGAACAGATTTTTTCCTGTTGGTTGACAGTACTTACTGATGTACAGCTCACTTTCAGGTCTGGGAAGGAAACAGGTTATAATTGAGAAGCCCCTCCTTCAGTGCTTCTGAGGAAGTGTCAAAAAGAAAGACCAAAAATCCACTCTCCCTTTTACTTAAAAAGATTCTTAAGAAAGTAGAATCAGCTTTTTAAAAATAATCTTTTTTAATCCAGAGTATTATGCTTAAAGGTTTTACTTTCAAGTAACAGTTTAAAACACTTGGCTACCAAAAATTGTTTAATTAAATTGTAGAGAGATGTGTATGTTTCTTATGGTGAATTTGTAGTGTTTCCTGTACAGAGCATGCCACTGACTTTTTGAAGTGTCGCTGATAAATAATTTTACTAATTTCCACTGGCTACATGTGGCAATAGTATGAAAAGTTTCCATTAGCTTAATTAAGATAAATACCCAAATTGAGTCAAACATTTTATTGTCGTCTGGTTTTGACTACTTTTTTTTTTTTTTAAATATTATTGGTTACATTTGATATCTCTTCTTTAGTTTTATGCATTTGTGACATAAGGAAGAAGAAAATAATATATTTTACTCTGCCATCCAAATCTGTTGAAAATACAAGGTTGATAACATTAATCCAGTTTATAAGTGGTTGCCAGCTATTCAAGAGGAGAATGCAGCATTCAGATTTGGAAGTCACTAACTATTATTTTTTGAGGATTTCAAACATATTTAGTTCATATTTGCTATGCCAGGGTATATTTTTCTTTTCAAAATGAATGCAAATAAGTTAGCATATGTGCAGTTTCTCAGTGTTGTACTAAAATTTTCAAGTATTGATCTTTAGAGTTATTATGGATTATTATTTATTTCTCCACATTCACACGAAAGGTATGGGAAGGGATTGCTGTATTCTACTCTGATTGAAACAGGAATAAATTAGACAAAAATCTCTTTTTTTTAAGAAGTATGTGCTTTTAATTTCTTGCAGAGACCCTTCTCCTGTATCCTTTTGAGATTTAAATCTGGCATTGCTTTTGATGGCTGTTTTGTTTGCCCATACCAATGAAGTGATCTTTTCATCCTTTAATTTGGGATGCAAGAACCTACCTGTTTGGTTTTTTCCTTCTAGGTTGGTAGCATTTTGAATGGCATGTTAGATCAGAGTTTTAGGGAGCGTGCTGCACGCAAGCAGCAAGGAGCAAAACTGGTGACAGCTGTGCTAAGAAACTGGGAGAAACTGGAGTGCTGGTGGGCCAAAGGTTCAGCTCCCGAGAGCAAAATGGCAGTCTTGACCCTCCTGGCAAAAGTTCTGCAGGTATGCATTGCTTTATAAAGTCCAGGTAACCTTTCTAACTCTGTAGGAATTGTGTTTGGGGAAAAAAAAAATATCTGGAGAATATCAGAATTTGCGTTTTTTTATTAATGTAGTACAAAATATATTTGGACAGGCAGAAATTACTAGATTTTGCTCTTCTCCCCCTCTTTTTTGTTTTTTAACTTGTTCAGTTAAATTGGCAATGAAGTGACCAGTAAGAAATGTGTCTTTGAGAGGGAGCTTAATATTTTTTTGAACTGAAAAATATCCAACATTATGATTTTGTTTGTAATATGTAGGAGTTTTTAGAATTCTTATTGAGAGTCCTTTTAAACCCAAAATCAGTCTTTGTGTGCTTTCTCTTAATTCAGTGTATTTTTGGAAATAAACAATTCTTTAGCACATGGGCTTTTTATTGCTCATTTATACAAATCTCTTTGATTCGTTATAAAAAAAACAAACTAATTTTTTAATTTCTTCTGTCTTTCCAGATAGACTCTTCAGTTTCTTTCAATACCAATCATGAAGCATTTACACCTGTTTTTAATACCTATACCAGTCTCCTCACTGATCAGAGTTTAGGCTTAAATCTTAAGGTAAATTGCTCACTTCAATGACTTTCCTGCCCTCCCCAGATTAGAATGGTAGTTGTTCATGGAATTCCCTTTTCTTTGGCTTAAATTATAACACAGACACCACTTCTATTTTTTATTCTTCTGTTCAACATCCTAAAACTTGTACATCATCCTTTTTGTCTTTCAGACAGTATTGCAGTAGGACAGTATCACAGATACCATGTTTTGGTTTAAAGTGGAGGGTTTTTTTCCCTTGCTCAGATGAAAGGCCTGTAATTTTTAGGAAAATTACTGTCAGCGAATTGTTTAGAACTCCAAAGTGTTCATTTGAGAAATGACAGTTAATCAGACTTTTAGTAAGGAGTGGCATTTCCTACAGGTCAAATTATGAACATCTGTCGTTATTTAATGTTCCTTTCTGCAAGTATGAGACCCGTACTATTGGATTAGCTGCCATACGTGGCTTGGTCAGGAGAGGGAGATAAAGCACTGCACCCTGAAAGCAGAAGTTATAAAAGAGGCTGGAACATAAGGGTTGGCGTAGAATATTAAAAAATTTTGTACTTTATGAAGCAGCTTTGCATAGTTGATTTTCAGCCAACCTACCTTTGACTAGACGGAGTTTTGTACTTCCCCATGCATTTGAAATAGATAAAGTTTGGGATTTTCAGCTGTGAAGTGGTGCATTAAATTGGCGACCTGTGTGAGAATGAATGCTTGCTTAAAAGAACAATGAAATATTATTCCTAACCATGTCAGCTGTGAGATATTAGTTAGCTTTTAAGTTCCACTCAGCAGTGACCAAAACTGTTTTCTAAACCAGCAGCTGGAAAGATGAGCAGCTACACAATATATTTTTATCAGTACACCAAACCATTGAATCAGTAAGCAAAGCCACTGGTGCTGTTTTGTGATCCTATTCAGCTGGCTTCATAGTTAGGGATTAAATTTTTTTTAAAGTGTGAAACAGTTGTTTGTTTTTGGTTTCTTTTTTCCCCCTCAGGGCCAAGCAGTGATAATTCTCCCGTTCTTCACTAATTTGACAGGAGAAAAACTTAATGACCTTAAGAATGCTCTTGATCAACTTCTAGCTTTCAATTTTCCCTTGAGGTCTGATGAATTTCCCAAAGGAACCTTGAAGCACAATAACTATGTAGACTGCACTAAGAAGGTCAGTATTTTGAATGAATTAGAAACCAAAGTGAACTACACCTAGAAACTGGTTCACAGGATCTGGAATTAAAGAGAGAGATTCTCAGTTCTCATAAGGAAATCAGCTTTTCGTTTTCTGAGTTATGTCTTTATCCAGAAGGTTGATCTACAGATGCACATTAAATAAACATTTCTGTGCATCTGTTTCTGATCACAATTGAAAAATAATTACTTCATTAGGTTGATCTGATTTTATCCAGTGTGGCTCTTTAAGTTATACATTATTTCTTTTTCAGTTATTAGATGCATTAGAATTGTCTCAGAGTCCAATGTTGTTGCAACTGATGACAGAAATCCTCTGTAGGGACCACAGACATTTCATGGAGGACTTATTTCAAGCCAGCTTCAAAAAAATTTCCAGAAGGTGAGTTTAGTCTGTTGGATTTTGCTCTTGTTCTCATTGAATTTTTGCTGAAGCAAATGTGCTTCCTGTATTTTGTTGTCCTTGTAATAGTGATGATTTACACCAGAAAGTTTTCCATAATAGTGTTAATTCAGACTTGGATTTTGTCTTCACATTTTAAAAGTATTTCTGAAGTGAGAAAAAGCAACACCAGTTTACAGATTACACTTCCAGTGCCTGTGCAAATTTGGAAAGCCTTTTGTAAATTAGCTGGTTCACAGTTCAATTGACTGTAGTAATGGTGTGTTACGTATTTGCTATCCCTGTATAACCACATGATCACTTATGTTGATAGCACTTAAACTGACAGTGAATTACTTTGTTCAGCCTTTTTGGAAATACAGCAGCACATTTAATTGAATGTTTCCAGGCTGCCAAATCATAGACACAAACATGCTCTGTCCACAGAAGAAATCTTCAGTCTGTTCTAAAGCAAACATCTCTATTCCTGATAGGCTGCTAAGTATTGACTATTTTGGAGCATGTGTTATCCTGGACTTTATGTCCAAATCCAATTTTTGAAATTTTAGCCCTAGTAAAATTATTCAGAACAGTTCATCTAGTAGGGGAACACTTGATAGGCCACTGGACAACCTTATAACAGTGAAGTCTCCTCCTTTTTTCCTTCTTGTTTGCCTACATTCTTCACGTGTATCAGATAAATTATTTGTTTAGGTTGTTCGGTAAAAAGGAGCTCAGAAAGCTGATGTTTGCTTTGGGATTAAATTATTAAAGATGCACAAAGTTTACCATCTGTTGCAAACTAAAAAGCTGAGGGTTGTGGCTTTTTTTGGGGTTTTTTTGAGATCTCCACAATAAGTGGTGATTCAGCCTGATCTGGCGTGTCTTGTAAGATAACCCAAGAGGGGTACAAATGCAGACAGTAAAAATTTAAATGTCGCAAGGATTTGAGACAGAAATGAAATCTGGTTGAAAGAGTTTTCATCTTGAGATTTCCATGTTGTTTAGGAGCACCACTGCCAAACAAGTGATACTGTTGGACACTGTTCACAAAATGTTCCGAAATGGAGAACTTCTTTCAAATACTACTCGTCAAGCATTTATGGATCGCTCCCTCCTTACTCTCTTGTGGCACTGCAGCTTGGATGCACTGAGAGAATTCTTTGGCAAAATTATAGTACAGGCTATGGATACACTTAATTCCAGGTTTACAAAGGTATGAATTACTTTTTTTTTTCTTTTTTTTTTTTCTGTTTTGCTTAACTTTGAATGAAACACTAATGGAAACCATTTGGCTTCCAGTTTTCTGTATCTTGAAACAGAAGTTTGTGCCAGTTGCACAGATTGATTGTTATTGAGAAACTTTCCTTATTCCCCAACACACTGTTCCATTGAAGCTAGTGCAGGTTTGCATATCTACTGTGTATAAAAACTGAAGTTAGAATGTTATCTATATATATCTAAAGGGATCTGAAACTCTATCAAAAGCAGAAACACATTCTAACTTTGAAATATAAAAACTATATAAAATTTTGGCTTGTTATTACATTGTAGTCATTGCAAAAATTCTTCAGCAAGGGATTAGGATCACAGATCTTCTTGTCTCTATTTGCAGCCTGTCTTTCAATTTAACAGTATAGTTACACGCAAAGATTTTGTTGTCAGTGAAAGTCTCTGCTCTTGCTTTAGTTCTTCCTTCCCATGGTTTTACTGGTACCTCTGTTTAAAGGCAGCAGGACAAGCAAGATGCTGAAATGATCCAAGTTGAGTAACAATTAAACCCAAAACTTCTGTAGAGTCATCCCCACCATTTTTCCATGGCTGTAAATGCTGGCAGCAAAGTGAGGTGCATAAGGAAATTCATGAATGGTACCCAGTATGATGCTTATTTTCCCCCACTATCCTTATAATAATTTAGGCCTATTGCAGGTAAGACAGCTCACCTGATGAACAGAGGTCAACACAGTTTTAATAACTGTATGACACAGAAGCTCAGAATCTGTTGGTCTTTTATTATCATCAGTTCTTTTCCCTGTTTTGGAAGGTAGAAGAAAGCTAAGGGCTATCTAAGAGAAGTAACTTGAAGTAACTGTGGAGCTACTTAGAAAGGACAGGATCCAGGAAATCCCTTTCTGAGGTTTTACTTATTTGTTTCTAGTCCAATGAATATACTTTTGATACACAAGTCACCAAGAAAATGGGGTATTACAAGCTGCTAGAAGTGATGTATGTACGTCTTTCAAAAGAAGATGTTTACTCCAAGGACTCTAAAATTAACCAAGCTTACCGTGGCTCCTTGAGTGTAGAAGGAAATGAACTTACCAAGACACTAATCAAGTAAGATTGTAATTTATTTTATTTACTTTTAACTTTCTAACTAGATTTTGGCCAGACACACTTTTTGAAGTAGACCATGTGAAACAGAAGATGGATTTGTTCAAGGGCAAATGTAATCTGTGATGTAGCTCTTGATTTTAAATGAAATGCATAATATTGAATTTGCATTGAAAGAATGATCTCTAGCATGTGTCAGGATAACTTCTGCCTCCTGGTTTTGTCCTTTTTTTCCTATTTGTTAAGCTTATGCATTTATTTTACCTTTTCAGTACGATTCATGGCCTTCAATTTGTGTTTTCACAGTTTTAGTTTCAGTATACTTACAATTCTATGTGGAGTATGGTTTTGTGTTGGAAAATTGGTATTTATATGATTCATGAGAAGATGGATTTTCGTTTACATTTCATAATACAGCAGCACAGCCAGTAGCTGTAATTTGGCTTAATCACCACCACAGAGGGGGGCAAAAGAGAAATACTGAATATGTATGCTAATTAGTATTATTTAGTTGGTTTATTATTCAGAGAAATATGTAAGATATCTGAAGTGCTGTTTGTTTTGGTTTGTTTTTATTTTATTTTTCAACACTGTGTCCTGTGAGGACTTCAAATAATTTCTTGGCTATGATTTGCAGAGCTGTAAATGGCTTTGGGACAAAGCCCTGTAAAAATCACATCTAAACTAGTTTTTATCCTGCTAATCTATAGCATAGCTTAGCATGCACATCCATTCACAGTTTTGTGGCAAGGGACCATAAGAGAAATTTATGTAGGCATCTAAACATATCTCCATCTTATCTGAACATTATCTATCATCACATTCCTGAGGACTGTTGTGTAAATACATTCATCTTTGTCATGGGTGAATGGTTCCATTTTAGGGCACTATACCTGTGGAGAATTTAAACAAGTCTGAGGTGGCTTAATATGATACTGCTCTCTTGAAATTCTGTTGATTCAATGGTCTCCAGCTGGGACCCTTTCCATGTTTTTTAAAAGACTTCTGATGGTGTTTTCTTGCCTGTTTGTATTTTAAGGTCATGCTATGATGCATTTACAGAAAACATGGCAGGAGAGAGTCAGCTGTTGGAGAAGAGGAGACAGTATCACTGTGCAGCATATAATTGTGCTATTGCTGTCATCAGTTGTGTCTTCACTGAAAGTAAATTTTATCAAGGCTTCCTTTTTACAGAAAAATCAGAAAAGGTGAGGAGCAGTCGTTGCTGTTAGAAAGCTTCCAGAGCATGGAGCACAAAGTGATGTTCCCTGATGGCAATAAATCAAAGAATGAAACCTGAATGATGTGCAGTTATGTTAACAAACTACCCAGTGAGGCAATAGAAGGAGTGGTCTTGCATCCTTCATGGAGTTTGAACTGCTGATGAAAGTTTTACCATCTGTTTGAATGCATGAAGTGGTGATACCTACCCTGTTTTCCTTCCGGTCTCAGTCAGTTTTCTAAAATGCGAAGTTAGAAACCCCTATTGTGCAAGTTTTCCAGTGCTTGGAATATACTTGAGTAAGAAATACTCTTTTTACAGAGCACATTCTGTGCTGTGAATTCTTGAGCAGTTGAATAACAAAATTTTCTTCGAAGTATTGATCTAAAAGAGAAAACATGTCATATTTTCTACATTGTATATTGATCTGTGGGGGATTTTTTAAGAAGAAATAAAATACATTTGAAGCAATTGATACTGTGTGCAGGATTATAACTTTGCTATTTCCTAACATGCTTTGGTTTGCAGAACTTGCTGATTTTTGAAAATTTGATAGACTTGAATCGTCAGTATACATTTCCTGTAGAAATAGAGGTGAGTGAAATTTCTGGCCTTTAGTGGTCCCAATTAAAAAAGGGTTATGACTTTAACAGTGTAATCACTTAAGACCGGGTCAATTCTCACATATGGAGAAAAAGGATAGTAGAATGGACTATTCCTCCAATGTTTTAAAATACACTTTTGTGAGAGAAAGCCATACTTGAAATTTAGAACATAGCCACCATGCACGTAACTTTTAACATACTTTTTAGCATACTTACTCTGGTAATGAACAGCTGTAGGAATAAGTAATTTAACTGTTTAATTTACAACATGGGATTTTTGTTCATGTTAAATAGTTTTGATAATGTTTTGGCAGTTCTATAAATAAATAATCTGTAATTTAAAAAAAAAAAAACAATTTAAAGAATTAATTAAGTAATTCCAACTTTATTTCTTGCTGTTTAGGTGCCTCTGGAAAGGAAGAAGAGGTACATTGCTATAAGAAAGGAGGCCAGGGATGCAGGGAATGGCAGTCAAGGTATGAAAGTAATTTATGACTATGAAAAAAAAATGCTTTCTTAGCTTTCATACAGTGTTTGTTGCTGTGTTGCTAATTGCCTTCTACACTAGCAGGAAAAAATAAAAGCAATCAATGTATTTCATCTAACGATCAAGTCACAGCCACCCTCAAGTTTTAGTGGCCAAAAAAGACTTGTTTCATGTAATTATGTTGATTAATAGTCTATTGTTTTTTCCTATCTAGATGAACCCAAGTATTTAGCTTCTTCATCCTACATGATGGATAGCAGTTTGAGTGAGGAAATGAGTCAGTTTGATTTTTCAACTGGAGTCCAAGGTTTTTCTTATAGCTCCCAAGATGCTGCAGCTAACAGCACTCATTTCAGGAGAAAGGTAATTTAGTGACTTATGTGCTGTGAGGAGGAAAATTTTTATGCTTTCTTGTGATTGCATGTATTTATTTATTGGGGTTGAGAAAGGGAAATCTCTAGTCTTCTGTATTTGTTCTAACTGACTGAGAATGGGTCCCTCCAGAAGATGAGGGAGGGGACTTAAGCTATTTTCTGTCAGTCACTTTTATTTTTGCCTCTCTCCGGTGTCTACAGCTGGAGAAAAGCAATGCCTTACCGTGGGTTTCCAAAGCTGAGTAGTGTGAGTGCAGGCCAGCCTGGGTTGTAAAAAGGTGGCTTGTGACTGCTCTCAGGCATAGCCACTGATAGTTGTGTTTTGCTGTTAGGCACCTAGTTTCCTCATTTCCCTCTTCTTTTGGTCTCTGACAAAGCTGGTTGTATCAAATGCATGCAGTAAATGATCAAACACTTCATTATTTTTGTTGTGGCACCTTGTATTTAACTGTTGCTCCTGGGAGATATTAAATGCTGTTCTTCCAAGACTTGAAGTTGTATTCCTTCTGCAGTCAAAAGATGTCTCATCAACAGTAATACTGATAGGATAGACATTTGCTATGAAACATAAAGCTTGTAAAAGTATCACAGACACTGAAGATTTAATCTGTCAAAATAACTGTTAACATTGGTAAAGATAAACTGTTCCCATGTTATGGAACAAGGTGGTGTTTTAACTGCAGGGAAGTTAAGCAGATAGAAAGTGCACTTCTGTTTTGTGTAGTAGTGGCGTAATTTCTAACTAAACAGTTTTCTTTTGTGATTTACTCTGTGTGGCAAAAGAAGGCTGCTGTGGATGCTGGTCAGTGTGAAAAAATGCATCCATAAAAATAAGGCTTTCCCTCTTCGGAATGTATTCTTTGAGCCATGAAATGAAATAATTTCTGTGAGGTTCAGCTGAACTCTGCCTCCTTTCAGCGTTTGCCACACCTATTCTAGCAGGTAGTAAAGTCGGAGTAACGTAAAGTTGACATCTGTTGGCACAAAAAGTCAAAGATGTGCAGATCTGTTACGAATATTTGGGAGGTGTCTGTTTGAGCAACCCATTTGATGTATTGTTCCCTGTTGCGCCCACTGAGAGAGTACAGTCAAATCAGTAAACACAGATAAGATCAGAATGACTAATGGCACTATTGTAATTTAAAAGGAAATACAGTGTTGCTATTATTCATAGTAATGCTGGGGGTTTTTTTCAGGAGCCCACAGAATACATGGTTTTAAATGATGAGATGGAATTGGAAATGGACGAATTCAACCAACATGAGTGTATGGCTTCTATGACCACTCTGATTAAACATATGCAGAGGAACCAGATCACACCCAAAGTGGAAGAGGCCAGTATTAACCAAAAAGCTGGTGTTTTACCTCTAATAATACCGGGAAAAGGGAGTCATGATTGAATCTCTTAATTTATTCATTTTCTTGGCTATATTATAGTGCAGCCTGCGTGGTTTGAGCTGGGGGCTTTTTGGCTTGGTATACCTGTTTGGTGCAAAAAGTGATTTGATTTTTGCTCATCTCTCTTAAATATCAGGGGACAGTTCCAGTAGATCTTCCTCTTTGGATGAAATTTCTGCATGGCAAATTAGGAAACCCATCAGTACCATTAAATATTCGCCTCTTCATAGCAAAACTTATTGTTAATACTGAGGATGTGAGTAATTTTTTGGTAATTTTTTTTCTGCTAACATAGGAGGTTGTATGAATTAACTGTGTAACTTGCAGAGTAAAATACTTCATCAGCTGAGACCTTTAGGGCATTCAAATTAAGCAGTTTGTCCTGATAAAATGGGAGTACATTTATAGGCCAAAATTCAAGATAGTGCCGGTATTTTGAATATAATATTAATACTTTTTCTCCCAAACTCTACTTCTGTAAGTAGAGGGTGTCCACAATGTGTGTCTTCTGTAAACTAAAAGTAATTTATTCATTGATACAGGCAAGAAGTATTGGCTGATTATACTTGCTATCTTTGCTGGAGCAAATATGATGTTTTATTAATGGTCACAGATGAGTCTTACGGAAACACTTTGAGCTAAATGACGTTCTTGTTGCAGAAAGATAATAAAATAGCATAATATGTCTCTGCCTGAAAATAAACATTTTCTAACTCTCATACAGTGATTTTGAAGTATACTATTTATGTCTGAAATATTCCAAAATCCAAAAATGCTAATTTCTTAGTAAAGCTGTCTGAAGTGGAAGGGTAGATGAATGGCATCTTCTCTCAAGTCCTTTAGAGACAGAGTTTTTGGTGTGAGAGCCATATTGTCTGGGCCCTAGTGAAATAGGTAACTTTCTGTGAATAGTTGGTTAAAGGTTTCTAAGCAAAAGTGAGAAGTGTATTTGTAGATATTTTTTATTTACAAGTTTTTGTGGTTGTTGCTTTGTAGGTTAAGTGAAGTGCTAAGAGGTTGGTTTAGCAGTCTTACCTGCAGTGTTTACTGAATAACAGGGTACTGTTTTCCGTAGGTATTCCGGCCTTACGCGAAGCAGTGGCTTGGTCCGTTGCTGCAGCTTGTTGTTTCTGGAAATAATGGAGGTGAAGGGATTCATTACATGGTAGTGGAAATAGTAGTTACAATCCTTTCCTGGACAAGTGTAGCCACTCCCAAAGTAAGGAAATGTGAAATTCATTTTTATTATTTGTTGTGATCATTTGGTAATGAATGAGTGAGTGTGTTACCGTGCACTTATAATCATTTTATACATCAGTCCACTGTTTCTTTTACATATTAACTTCAAACATAACTTGTTTACTTACTTGCTTTCATAAAACAATATATGTCTTTGTGTTGGAGTCACTATGTTTATTTTTGGTGCTATTCTTTGTAGGGGAATATTAAGGATGAGATTTTAGCTAACAGATTGCTTGAATTCTTGATGAAGAATGCCTTTCACCAGAAAAGAGCTGTGTTCAGACACAACCTGGAAATCATAAAGACAGTTATAGAGTGTTGGAAGAACTGTCTCTCCATACCTTACAGGTAAGCATTTGGACAATTGCCTTCTTTTGTCTATATTTAAAAAATAAAAATGAACATTATCAGAGGAGATGAAAATGTAAATTCAGGTGCAATAGTAAACTTTTTGTCCCTAAAGCTGACACTAGAACTTCAGAACCAAACTCTCTGAAGATTGTAAATTAATTTGGAAAACAACAAGGAGAGACTCAGGGAAAATATATAAAGGATTACAAAAGCAGCAACAGAAGCAGGAATAATCTCTGCAAAGATTTTTACATTTTGGGTATTATCACTGAATATTGGTGCACTCTTAGTAAGATTTTTGCTGTCTGCCATGCTCCTGAACTTGTTGAACATTTGTGTGGGCCTACAATCTTTTTTCAGTTGTTGTGGGATGGAGTTTAGGGATTTTATTTAGGGGGTTGTTTTTTTTTTTTTTTTTTTGCAAAGACTTCTTCATTAAAGCTAAATATTTACTACTTTCTACCGGTTTTGTTAGGTTGTATATTTGTACATATACAATGAGTGATTTATAGTGTGTCTCTTTTGGTGTTTTTATCTATATAATTGCTTTTATGTTTTTATCCAACAGTTTATTATTTGAAAAGTTTTCTGGTGGAGACCCTGATACGAAGGACAATTCAGTGGGAATTCAGCTGCTGGGAATTGTTCTTGCTAACAATTTGCCACCCTTTGACCCTAAGTGTGAAATAGATCGCGTCAGGTGAGAAATGCAGGGTTTTTGTGAATGATTTCAAAAAAAGCTTAAGCCAAGGACAACAAGTCTAATTTGTCAGCATGAAGTATGGGAGCTGGATTGCTTATGATCCCTTTGCTGTTGTCTGTCAGATGTAATGCTTTTCTAGCTGCAAATTGGAGACTACATTTATTTTGGAAAATATCTAGAAGACTGTAAGGTTTTTTATAGTGGGCCCCAGGATTGCAATTTCACGGGAATTAACAAAGTCGGGAATTGCCAAAGCAGGGATTTGAGACATTGCAAGTGGAAAATCCATGTTGTGCTGTGTTCATTTATTCTAAAAGCAGTCACTGTTCCCCTCAGGAGCTCAGGTGAGTTTTTTGTTTCAGTTTAAATTTGCAGTAGTAGCGATGGCTTACAGCAGGTCTACCTTCTGTGTTAGGTATTTTCAAGCTTTGACCAGCAACATGGGCTTACTAAAGTATAAAGAAGTGTATGCGGCTGCAGCAGAAGTCTTGGGACTTGCTCTTCAATACATTTCTGAGAGAGAAAATGTAAGTGAACTGTGCTGTGTGTTTGACCTTTCCTGTCTTGATTTTGTGTTAATCTTTTATATGACTACTCATTTCAGCTCCAAAAATTTAAAAGTCAGCAGTCTTTGTCCAACAGATTGAGTTAAAGGTTTAAACTGCTAACTCAAGAGTAAAAAGAACATGAGAACAGACTAAGTGCAAAGTTTTTGCCTTGCTCTTTTGTAACTGACAGTGATTGATCTCTTTCTGAGGCTTTTGCCAACCAGTAACACTAGCATGATTCATTTTAAAGTTGGGGTTTCTGTAAGAGAAAAACAAAAAGGCAAGTTCAAGGTTTGGAATTACCTCTAGAGTATCTGTGTCTGAGGATGTTTAATAACTTGCAAGTTTTGATATAAAATTTAAAGGTTAAACTATATTTCATTTTGAATCCAGTTATTTTATAGGTAGTGGATAAGGTGAATACAAAACTGTTACTTATCAAATCCTACAGTACTAGAGTTTGTGGATAGTTCCTGATGATCACAAAAATCAGTTTGAGACATATGCTAGAAATATTTCTTCACACAAGAGTTAATGAACTTCCAGAATTCGTTGCCAGAAAAGGTTCTAGGGGTAAGTAGCATCAGCAGGTTCGAAGAGAAATTAGGCCAGTTGATGTGCAAAAAATGTCATGAATGGGTTCTAAAAACAACAGACAGCAATGTATACTCCAAGATCCCTAATCTAAGGACAAATGCATGTTGGGTTGTATGAGAGAAAAGGAGGACAAAACGCAGCCAGGATTGTGTGTTTCCCCTAAATATCTATCTGCAGCTGTTATTGGAGTCAAAAATACCAAGATACTGGCTTGGTGAAGTATTAGTTAGTGATTCTTACTTCTCTCCCCACTAGTCTTACTTCTTTCCCTACCTAATTCCATTCTGGCTGTTCATTCAGTTTGTAGAGCATATTTCATTAATATTCGTAAGTCTTCTCTTTCACAGACTTCCAAGTTGCCTTATAAGTAGTATTTTGAATAAATGAGCAAAGATGGTGCAAATTTTATCCTTATCCACAGCTTATTTCTTCAACGTTGATTAACAGTTGTTTGTTACTTTTCACCTTTTCACTAAAAGTCTATTTTTTTATGTTCATTTATTGGACATCTTCTATACTGAATGGACATCTTCTATACTGAATGAGAAGCTGCTTAATATTTATATAAGCACACTAAGCATCTTATATCCAAAATTAAATTGAAAACAATTATAGGAAGTTCACAAACTATTATTTAAGCAGCAGTCATGTGTTTCAGTCAGGCAGAGCTGTACAGGAACCATGAAGCACCATAAATATTATGATGAGTCAGATGGATATTGCCTAGCAAAATGCAGTAGTATCAAACAGTACAGCAGTAGAGCCGTGTGTCATTAAGGTGGTTATGAGTTTCATGGGTATCCTTGATTTACTGCCTTTCTCATTTTCAGGTACTTGAAGATCCAGTTTATGATTGTGTCATAAGACAATTAAAACAACATCAGAACACCCAACATGATAAGTTTATTCAGTGCTTGAATAAAGTTGTTAAGAATTTTCCACCTCTTGCTGACAGGTATGTCATGATTTACGTTGTATGTTGATTATACATCTGGAGGAGTAATAGAAAATAACTTGCTCTTCTTTGTGGGCGTCTGTTTGTGTTAAGGTTTATGAATGCAGTATTCTTTTTGATACCCAAACTTCACGGTGTGATGAAAACCTATTGTCTGGAAGTAATAATGTGCCGGGCTGAAGAAGTTCCTGATCTCCACTTGCAGTTAAAGAGTAAAGACTTCATCCAGATCATGAATCATAGGTAAGTGGTCATGTGATTACAGTGCATAGTCCAAATTTCTTGATAATATTTTCTGTGCTGGCCACAACATTTTTACATTCAGAAGCATTAATAATTCATATTCACTTTTTGGTCACTGCTCTCTAATTTGAGCTAATTTAGTCTGGGAGTTAAGTATTAAGATGGTTAGCTCACTGTGAAAAACAAACAAAAGCCCCTAAATAGCGTTGTGGTAAAACACCATCGGGATGTAAATTTCTGTAGTATGTATTTGTTTAGTCCTGTTTTTACTCTCAGGTTGAACTCAAAAGTATTTACCTAAAGCCCTTTATGCAAAAGCAGATATCACTGCTAAAATGTAAACTGATCTTCTGGTTCTGTGTGTATCATCGAAGAGAAAAGCAATGTACCTATTCTTTTTTCCTTCTCCTTTTAGGGATGATGAAAGACAAAGGGTTTGTTTGGATATAGTGTACAAGATGCTGGCTAAACTAAAACCACTAGAGCTTAAAGAACTTCTTCCTGGAGTGACAGGGTTCATTTCTCACCCTTCTGTAATATGTCGCCAGCGCATGTATGATATTCTGATGTGGATTTATGATAATTACAGGTGTGTATTCACTGCAGATGTTGTCTTTCAGTGGTTTGTCACAGGCAGAGTGAAAGTGTTTGTAACAGTCTTCCAACTTCATGTCCCTCAGTGCAGGATTTTCCCAGTTCTCATAAAAATAGAGTCTGGGATTTGCCTAAGTGGCTTTGGCCCTTGATGGCAATTTCATCACTTCCACCAAGGGATATATACTTGGACCTGAAATTTAGCCCAGGACTAGTATGTTGTATCACTGCAGCTGATGGCATAAGAGAGCTTAGCTTTGATGCTCCCACTTTTTTTTCTTTTTGCCAGAATTTGTAACTAGTAAAAATTATACACTAAAGAAATTTACTTGTAGGTAGAAAATGTATTGAGGTACTTTGGCATGATCTCAGTCCCTTCAATCTAGTAGTGTAAAGATGGTCTTTCTGTTTGACCTCTTAGAATAGGGAAGAGTTTGACAAGCAGGTTGCTTTTGAATCATCTGACTTAGCTGGGGTTTACTATGTGCTTTTTCCCAAGATAACTATTTGAATGGACACTTGCAGAGAAGGAAAAGTACAGGCAATTTTTACTCCAGCATCACTTCAGAAAACTCTCTGCCTTTTTTTTCAGTTTCAACCTTGCAAACTCAGAATTACTTCTGTTTGGCCTTTATAATAAATACCCAACATATTATTTAACTTTCTGATTATTTCTTTTATAAGTAGTGGAGTTATAAGGAATTTAAGGCGATGAAGACATGTTATGAAAAAAATGCAGTGTTGTCATGCCAAGTTGAGATTTTTATGAGGAGGGCATATTCCTCCTTTTTTCCACACCATCCTCATCCTCTTATTTTGCTATGGATTGTTTGAGAAAAGTCACTAAGAGATATCTTGCTCCTACCATCAGCGATCCAGAAAGTCAAGCAGATGAAGATTCTAAGGAGATACTCGAAGTGGCAAAAGAAATGCTGCTTCAAGGACTAATTGATGAGAATGCTGAACTGCAGTGAGTAAAGTGCTGTGTTAACTCTTTGAAATAACAAATACCTACCTTGCTTTTACTTTGTTTATAGCAAAAGAGTTGATCCTTAGAGGTTTCTTAAGTATTTCAATATAAAAGAGTAACAGTGAGATAACACTATTTCCTTTCCTTCCAAAAAATTAATTTATAAAATTGGAGGATGCTGGATTTTTAAAATTTCTGTTGGTGAAACAACAGATAAAAGTGTGCTTATCCACCCATAGCACTTCTCAAGAGAAAAACAACTTGACAGAAATAATTTTTTCAGAGTAAACCTTTGATATCAGGCACAGAGCATAGTAGATAAATGAGGAATTTGGTGTAATTCAATGAAAGATCCCTGGTATGAAAGTGTTAGTTGAAGGCTTTAAAATCTTATTATGTTGGGGTTTTTGTTTGTTTGTTTGTTTGTTGTTATTTTCAACTTGGCTGTTTTAGAAGTGTTGGTTTTTTCTATTTGCAGATAACCAAGAATAACTTTTATTCCTTGCATTTACAGATTAATTGTTAGGAATTTTTGGAGTGAGGAGACAAGGTTACCGACAAATACTCTTGATCGCATGCTATCATTGTTAAATTCTTTATATTCCACCAAGATTGAAACACAGTACTTGAGTCTAATCACAAATTTTCTGCTTGAAATGACTAGCAAGAGCCCGGATTATTCCAGAAAAATATTTGAGCATCCACTGTCTGAATGCAAATTTCAGGTGAGTTGTAATGTCTTGTCCTGTGTGCAACCATGTGACAAATTCTATTCTTTAATGTAGTTACCACTTGGATGACAATGGCATAATAAAGGAAATTTTTAAAAGTGTTTTGTACTCCCTAGTTAACAGCTGAAAGAGTCATGAGTTATGTGCAGTATCAGAAGTCTGATGATTTTGTTGGGGAAATAATTTTCCTTTCAAAAAAGAAATATTTGATTGAAATAACTGTATGTACCAAGTGTAGCTGATGAGTACTGAAATAGCTAAAAAAGAGAGTAGTGGAGAGAAGCAGCATCAGCTGGAGAAATATTGTGAAGAAACAGGAATACTAGTACAAGAGCTGTAAAGCAGTCCTCAGCTGACCAGGCCAAATTAGTCAGCTTTTTTGCTGACCTAGAGACCACTTATTTGTTGTTTGCAGTTTTCATTTTTATTGTCAAATTCTGCTCCTATACCTGGGATGATGTTTTAAATTCTGTGCTGTAATTTCTGCTATCCTGGCTCAGTGAATGAATGCCAAAAGCCTCCACCTTTACTGCTCTACTTAAACTCTCTCTTTGCTCGTAGGACTTTGTAATTGATTCCAGCTGGCGCTACCGAAGTACTGTGCTCACACCTATGTTTGTGGGGACTCAGGCCTCTCAGAGTACACACAGGAATTTATCACAAGAAAGATCCCTTTCTGCTTCTGGGTCAGTTGGTGGTCAAGTGAGGGCTACCCAACGGCAGTATGAATTTACACCTACGCAGCACGTCGGTAAGTGCAGACCAGTGTCTTCTGAAATTTTCTTTTTTGATGTAGGAATGATTTAATTTATGTTGTGTATGAATTTTTAATGTAAAAGTTTAAATACATTTAATATTGTGTTTTCAAGGACTTCTTTTGTGTGTTATGAGAAAAAGCATCACGTTTTTTTAGTCTCATACGTATTTTATGTTCTGCCTAATGTAAAAGAAATTTGTTTCTTACCTAACAGCTTGAAATCTGTTCTGCGCAAAAACACTGGGAATTATATTTTTGGGAGAGAAAAATTACCTGCTTCATAGGTAGTTTCACTTAATTTGTATGTAAGTATGTTACAGCTTTTATGCAATTTTTTCTTGTAGGTGGTAGAAGTTCTTTTAATTGGCTAACTGGAAGTAGCATTGACACATTGGCAGAGTATGCAGTTCCTTCGTCCTCTGAATCCTTATCTTCATCCATGCTGTTGGTTAGCAAACGGAGTGAAAAATTTAAGCAAGCAACCTTTAAAGCAGTGGGGCCGGATTTCGGGAAAAAAAGGTTGAGTTTGCCTGGAGTTGAGGTGGACAGCAAAACCAAAGGTCTGTAAGCCTTATCTAAGTCCAATTTCTGTATAACTAGTACATTTCCATAAACCATCTTTGTCAGCCATTTGGCTGGTAGTCGGTTATCTTTGAGACATTCTCGTGGAGGTTCACCTTGAGAGATTTTGTTTCCAATCTATGGCAGAAAGCTAGGATTGTGCTAGGAATTGTAAAATTGCGTGTTGCTAGATGAAAGAACTGAGATCTCTTTAATCATATTTTTCCAAACCATTTCAGATGTGCTGACATGATCTGCAGCATACTGCAATCTGTCATTAGAATTTTTTTCTGAGAAAGCTGCTTCATCCACCCAGTCAATAACTGAAAATTTTCAGTACCATTTTGGGGTGACTTAGGCTCCTTCTTCCTGTTTAACCTTTCAGTACTTTGTCATTAAAATTTTGACCGAAAGGATGGGATTAGGCGTTCAGGCAAAGATATATAAAATGTTTTCAATACCTGAGAGGTGTTTCTGGGCACTTCTGAATAGACTATGCTGAACTACAGAAATAGAGAGATCAGTCTACCTTCCAGTCCGTTCCTGGTCTTGTACCGGGAAAATACTAGTTCTAGTGGTATATTTTTGTTTGCTCACTCTGCTTTCCTGGGAAATGGACTGAAGTGAACAGTCTTTTAAGTGTCCTTTCTCTGTGACTGTCCTGAGCAGGAGTTGATCCAGTGTCAGTTCTATAATTGTAACTTAAAAGATATTACATGATATTATCGTTACCTAATCTTTGAATATATTTAGCACCTCTTTTATGTGGGGAGGTACATACTTTAAGGGATATAGTGCAAATGCCATACTTGCTTGTGAGAACTTAAAATAAATCTGTTGTGTGAGGCATATTTGTTCATGAGTTTAAGTGCCTTTCCCAGTGCAGTAGTTTGACCTTTATACCTCATCTACGTGCTTGAAGTTTCTATGTAAATGCTTATTACCTCTTCTTCTCAGAGCAGCTTAATTTGTTTTCATTTGCTATCTTGTTGAAAGGCCTTACACTGAGTTGTTGGATAGGAAACTTAGGAGACTATTTGGTAAGCTAACAAATCCAAAGATGCTGTTTGTTATTACATGGTGCTCTTGCCTTAGCTCTGAAGTTTGCTTGAGAAAGGACATGATCGTATGTTCTCTAGGTATAGAAGAACGAGCTGAAATTCTAAGACTGCGGAGACGTTTCTTGAAGGACCAAGACAAGCTCAGCCTGATTTATGCTAGAAAAAGTCTGGCTGAACAGAAAAGAGAAAAGGTTTGTCAATCCAAATAAGTTTAAAACTTTAAGTCTCAATGCCGTCTGCAGTCTTCTGCTTCATCTCTAGTGGTAATTTTGTGAAGAAAGGGTAGATGTAAGGTTGCTACTTTATGAACTTTAAAAGGTTTAATTTGGAAATCATGCTACATACATGCTTAAAGCTAAATGATGTTACTTAGCAGGGGTGAGAAAAGAGGTGAATGGTGACACTTCCAGTCTACACCTCAATGTGCATGAAATTATTTTATGTGATGGAGTCCTTAAGAGCTTTGGGAAGCCCTTTACAGTTGTCAGTCTGGAAACTGGGGGCCTTGAAGCTACAATATGCTGCAGAAATAGTTGGGGAACATTATCCAGAGTCTGAACATGAACTCAAAAATGTGGTACAGCTGATGGACTGACCAGAACTGTTTTGAACTTTTAACCTGAAGGAATGTCAGTAATAATCATTTGCTGTGTGTTTATCAAGGCCAGAAACTTACTACTTTGTGGGTTTCCTGGTTGTGTTATGTACTTACAATAAATCTAAGTATTTTTAAACTCTGTAACAGTTTTTCAGAGGTTCCTGTTACTAAAAATAACATACATTATCGTCCAAAAATGATAGCAGTTAGACCAAAAGCAAAGGAACCCAGGATAGAGACCTACCAGTTTGAGACACTCTTGTAATTCTTTGCAGATGCAGACAACTGTGTAAACAGAACTTATGTCTGGAAGAACCACACAAACACCTATTTTAGCCAATTTGTGTTTACTTGCAGGCTAAAGCTACAGTTTCCTCCCACCATGCAATAGACGACCTGTAAACGCATTCTGTATGGCAGTCCAAAATGCAGCCAGCAAAACCACCTGTGATATTCCACAGTAAAAAAACAGAGGAGACTATGAATGCTTTCAGGATCCCTTAAACTTTTCAAGAGATTTGTTGCACATAAACACACATGAAACTCTATGGTTTGCCTTAATACTATATAGGACAAGCCAGGAAAAATTAGATCCTGAGCAAGAGAGGATTTGGAAATAGCTTTAGCAAAGTCCTAATTTCTCAATAGCATATTTCTCTCGAAAGGTTTCTGAAAATCATCTCTTTAAAGTTCTGTAGCTGAAAAATTACCTCAAACAGCAAAATTATGAGGAGTTTACAGAAGACAAAAAAAGCTTTCAAGCTTCCTTCTGGTTTTGTCTTCCATTTTACCAATGTTTATATCCACCTATTGCCTACTAATGTAATTGGTAATGGCCGTAGTTAAAAATAAAAACCCAGCCTCTAAACTTACTGGTTATTTCCTTATAATGTGCTCTGAAAAAAAGAAAAGCAGAGGAAGAGATAGGTTTTGTTTGTATTTGGTAGTAGCTCTTGTTCAATTTAAAAATATTCCTTTAAGCCCCAGCAAAAGGCAGGACAGCTGTTTAAGAACTGCAGTTTGCAGCAGTTTTATTGCAGTTTGGTTTAGGTTTTACTAGAATCATAGACTTTTTAAGGTTGGAAAAGACCTCTGAGATCATCGAGTCAAACCATTAACCCAGCACCACCGTGTTCACCACTAAACCATGTCACCAAGTGCAACATGCACATCTTTTAAGCACTTCCGGTGGTGGTGTTCCTGTCACTTCCCTGGACAGCTTGTTCCAATGCCTGACCACCCTTTCAGTGAAAAATTTTTCATAATCTCTAATACCTCTTCTGGGACAGCTTGTCCTGTTGATTGTCTTTGGAAAAGACACTGACCCCCACCTCGCTACAACCTCCCTTCAGGTAGTTGTAGAGAATGATAAGGTCTCCCCTGAGCCTTCTTTTCTCCAGTCTAAACAATCCCAGGTTCCTCAGCTGTTGCTCATGAAACCTGTGCTCCAGTCTCTTCACCAGCTCTGCTGTTGTTCTTTGGACACGCTCCAGCACCTCAATGTCTTTCTTGGAGTGCAGAGCCCAAGATTGAACAAATGATTGAAGGTGCTACCTCACCAGTGCTGAGTACAGGGGGACAATCACTTCCCTAGTCCTGTTGGCCACACTATTTCTAATATAGGCCAGGATGCCATTTGTCTTCTTGGCCATCTGGGCACACTGTTGGCTCATGTTCAGCCAGCTGTTGACCAGCACCCCCAGGTCACTTTCTGCTGGGCAGCTTCTCCAAGTCTGTAGGGCTGCATGGGGTTGTTCTGACCCAAAGGAATCAATTTTGCCACGTTCATTCTTCTTCCCCTCCCTATCCCACTGGATAAAACAAAACACACAAGTTTTAGGAACCTCATTTTACTTTGCACCTGGGCCAGGCTGAGAATCATCATACTGTGTATAGTACTGTGGCTCAACTAACAGGTAGTAACTTATTAAACCATAACAACTCACTAGCTGTCAGTCATAATCATTCTCTTTGAAACTAGCTTAAGTACTGCTTGTATGGAAGCAGGATCTACAAGGCATTAATATTAAAAGTTAATGGCTGAATGAAGTCTACGAACAAGTGTCGTGGTTTGACATTTTTAATTGACTAAGCTGATTTTGAGTTTAACCTTACTACAGCTTGATAGAAAATGTCTATTAAGCATGGCAGCAGTTTATAAAACATTTCAGAAATGCTCTTGCTTATTTTGCCTTATCTAGATACTGCTCTTTCTAAATAATATGATTATTATTTTTTAACTTGAGCAATGCATTTCAGGAGATGAAATCTGAGCTGAAGATGAAGTATGATGCCCAGGTTACTTTGTACAGAAGTTACCGAGTGGGAGACCTTCCTGACATCCAGATTGAATACTGCAGTCTCATTGCCCCTCTGCAGGGCCTTGCACAGGTCTGTCTGCTGTTCAAAGGTCATTTGTGAAGTTTTCTGTTCCTGTAGGGAAATGGGCAACTGCTTCTAAAATTGATTTGTTGTTTTGTAGTCAAGCAGTAAGATACACATTTCAAGAGTCTGTTTTGAGGGACTGTTTCTCCTACCCCTGTGCTCATGCAATGATGACAGAAGAGGCCTTCTAGCTTGCCACAGCTGAGTCGAACACTGAGGACCTGATGCATCAGCTCCTGTCTGCTGCCTCTGGGTTCCTCTACTTGATAAACCAGGTGGTGGTGGTCTTTACAGGCATTATTGCAAAGACCTGTACAGCAATAAAACAGCCATTTCCTTTTTATTATATATACCTATAATAACAGACTTGTAAAAATACAAATGAACTTACTGTGACTAAGACTGGACTCAGACTACTCAGTAAAGTTGATCCAATATTCCTTTTCCTACCTGAGAGCAGTAGAAACTGTAGACTGAACTGAGGAGTATACTGAATCCCATTTCATGGTTGTTGGGAAGTCACAGTCTTCTGGTTATCTTTGTATTTCATTTCTTTTGATGTCCCTTTATCACTGTGTAAAGGGAGGAAGTAGCACACTCATGAGTTATCTGAATAGCACTAAAGAGTTAGACCAAATTCCAGGCCCATGGTATAGCAGGATGCATAGGATTATATTACACACACAAATGGGGTTCTGGGTGGAAAAAATGCCTTTAAATCTCAGATGAAACTGTCTGCCTGTACTGGCAATCTGTCTCTCTGTTAGCTGCCTCAGTATTAGGTCCAGGTCTCCTCACACATCAAGGTCTTCTGTTTTTTCCTGAAACCCTCTTGACAGACTGTGGTGTCCATATCATGATATTGAGTGTCTGGTTCCTGTAATGGGAATTGTGAGTATGTGAAAACTGTAAACTCCACCCTCTCCACCATTGGCCTGAAACCTACATTGTCTTGGAGTTTCTTTATTTAAAAGAATTAAGATGTGATTTGAATGGGTAGTACAGTAATTGTCAGTGTAGGCGAGGTGCATGCTGGGCTAACTAGTCTGCTCCCAAAGAGTATCTGTAGGGATTAGGTATGGGGTGGTTCATACCTTTTAATTTCATTTATTAGTCTATTGTGCCACAGCAAAATTCAGTGACCTTACTGCTTTTTGTAATTTACAGAAAGATCCAACATTTGCCAAGCAGCTTTTCAGCAGTTTGTTTAGTGGAATTTTTCATGAAGTAGAAAAATCTAAAAATCCTTCTGAGAAAAACACCATTGTCCAGAAGCTGCTGAATGACTTCAATAATTTGCTCAGTACAAGCCTGTCGTACTTTCCACCATTCATTGCATGCATCCAGGTAAACCCTGCTATATGGCATGAAAGTAACTGAATGTAATGTCTTTGTCTGTGTGATAAATCCAGTGGTAGTGAAGGTCAAATACTGTCACTGAAGTTCAGACAGAGATGGAAAGAGAATTGTTAACCACATGAATATTTCAAGTGACACTTTTTAAGGTGAACAAGGTAATTTTTGCCTCTGGACTGATTTTTCAAGGTTTCTATGGTATCTGTAGAGTATGAGTCACCTTTTTAATGTTTTAATTGCATCAGTAACAAGAAGATATTTGATTTTAAATGAAATTCATTTCAATTGAAATGAGAATTGAGAACAATTGAAAGGGCTATGTGGGTGTCACAAGCTTATCTCCCTGTTTCTGGGAAGTGCTTACTGAGGAATTCTTTGATGCCTTGAGGATATCAGTAGCTGTCAGACTGTTTGTTGTTAGCCTCTCTTGCTTATTTTTTCCAATTAGTGCCTTGAAGTAGTTGCCTGGGGATTTTCAGTAAAGAGGGAAGGACTCACTCCCACCAAAGGGTGAGTGGGTGCACCACAGTTGTTTCACTGGAAAAGAAACACAAGCCTTTCTGCTATGAGAATATACTGACCTGGAATAGACTGTGAATTTCATCTTTTAACCCAGTTTTCAGGGAGATAAAAAAATTTGTCCATGCGCCTGTTACATACTCATTGTCACTGTATTTAATGGTTCTTGTCGACTGTGTTGATCTTAATATTGTGTCTGATTCCTAGCTCTCAAAAGACTCTTTTTTGGAGTGGCAGCTAGTGGCTTCTTTTTTGTTATAGAAATTTAAATACTCTGTGACAGTAGGTGTCATTCGTAATACAGGAGAAACTAGTTTGGAGTAGCTTTGTAAACAGTGACACACTTTGCTTCTTAGTACTTGCATTTACACATCTGAAAAAATGTAATTTCTTGTTCGCTTTTTTTTCTGTGCAGCTGCATAAAAGGTCAAATACTGTGGGGATTTTTTCTGGGCTGTCTTGGTGTGTTTCAAGCCAGCGTCTCACAATAGCAATCTGTTAATATTCCCTCTTGACGTTGCATTTGTTGCTTCTCTGTCTTGATGATCTTATTTGTGTTGAATTATGCTGTCTATTAGACCCTATTAATAACACTGTTGCATTAGGCTACCTTTTTTTTTTTTTTGAAAAGTCATAGAATGAAGACTCAAAAATAGGTGAGTTAAAATTCACCACAAAATATGAGCACTAGGAGCATCTCCTTGCCATCCTCATCAATAATAAAAGAACAACTGCATGAAGGCAAGCCTCAGCCTGTGAATTTGAGTATCCTGCATAACAGTGAGAGGAAATCCTTTCCCAAACAGGGAATAGAGTTCATATTGGTAAAGAGAGTGAACTGGAAGAGTGTGAACAAGAGCACAAGAGTGTCAAAGCTGCCATTTGGCTCACAAAGACTGTCCTAGTGGCTTGGCCATTTGGAAATACAGCTTCTGTTTCCTGTGTACCAACAATGTACTGAATACTGGCTGGTTTCAGAAAGGCTTCTATTTCACTGCTGTTTCCTTCTGGCTGTTTGACTTCATAAGTCTTCTACGGGTTCATGTTCCTTTAGGAGAATAATTTGGTGATAAAAGGCTGTTTTTGTCTATAGGTATAATCTTAAAATTGATTATGAAGCTCTGGAATTCAATTAAGAACCAGCTGAAATTCTAAAAGAAGTTAACTTCATGACAAATGTTTAAGTAGCCTCCATAGAGATACTTGGCCTCTGAAGATCATATAATTGCCTTGTAAATATTTTAGCTGTCGGGTCAGCCTCGATGCCATTCACCCTAATCTTTCAACATGTGATACAAGGAAAGATAGAGCACGTTGCATATGGAGCAGGGATTTTTCCTATGCTAAGAGAAAGGGCGTTTGGTCTTACCTTAGCAAAGTTGGTTTTAAGTGTTCAGACTGTGCAGTTGACACTGTGTTCCTGACATAAACCCTAAAATCTGGCAGCCAAGGGATGTGTGCCCTCTGCACAGGAGTGTCATGGGCTTGTGTGCAGCTAATTGAAATTGCCTGAATAGTAGGTGAAATATATATGCTAACTCCCCTTCGGGATCTGTCTGGTCTGTAAATCAGGAAGCCACATGAAGCTGTGTTTTTTTCCTTTTTTTTTTCAAATTGAGTGCAAATTTGTTAATGTGAGAGTCTCAGCTATACAAATTGTGTCAAGAATTTTCTTGTGCCAGATGCCTATTCTGTCGTTTTTGTGGTGGTTGTCACATCAAAGAAGTGTAGCCTGGTTATTCTCAGTCTCCTGCTGCAATTTCCAAATATTGCTTTCCTTTCACGTAGTATTCTTGAACATGCTATGTTGCAAGAATCAAACTTTAATTTTTGTTCTAAAATTTGGTTCTGTTTCTTTTAATGAAAGTTATACTCCTTCTCTTCTGTGTTGTAGATTTTTTTTCTTCCTGTTTAAGATATTATTGCAACTTTTCTTTACATTCTGAAGTGGGACAAAAAAAAAAAAGGAAAAAGCCCAACAGTGGTTTTAATAACACACTACTTTTTTGATATTTTATGTGTATTTAGAATAGTAATTTAGGTATTTTAAAAAAGCTTCAAGTAAAAAAAATGTTTATCCCTGAAAATGAGGTTAGTCTGTAGTTGGACTAAAGTTAAATACAATAAAGATGTGCCAGAAATATTGTCATGTCTTTAAATTGGGCAGGAGTAGATGAGTACAGTATTAGATGAGTCTGTCAGGAAGCTGTGGTATGCTAAAACTGGCTAAGTGTGTGGATAGAAAGCCTGCAGCTCAGAGGAGACTGTGTGGTTAATCGTGCCTTTGGCTTATGGCAGGAACGCACCACGGAATAGGTTAAGTGGAACACAGCTGCTGTCTAGCAGGCACAATCCTGCCAACAAACAGAAGGAAAAATTCAGGCTGTCAGCGTGTCCATCTACCTCTCCCCCACTTTCCTTGTGATTCTGTCCAAAGTTTCAGAATCACAGAATATTCTGAGTTGGAAGGGACCCAGAGGGATCATCTAGTCCAGCTCTGAAGTGAATGGCCTGTAGTTGTCCCATATCCTGGAGGCAAAGTATATGGGGTTATTCTGTCCTGTTCTCTGTCCGAAGAGCAACAGCACAGAAGGCAAAGATTTTCCGGAGTCAGGAACTTCTGGAGATCTAATGGCTTATTTACAAAGCTTGCACTATAAGAAAAGGGATACCAAGTAAGTGATCTGTAAAAGTTAACCATCGGTATAGTTTTACAGCAAATAGACACCTGTTGTTTTGTTTTATTTTACAGGAAGTGAGTTACCAGCACAGAGCACTACTAGAACTGGATTCAGCTAACGTGAGCACGAGCTGCCTTGCAAGTTTGCAGCAGCCTGTGGGCATCCTCCTTCTGGAGCGTGCCCTGATGGCTCTGTCCCCTGTGGAGGAGCCCCCATCCAAACGGATGCGCGGAAGGACAGAGCTTCCCCCAGATGTGATCAGATGGATTGAGCTTGCTAAGTAAATTCTTGTTTGAGACAATCAGATTTGCCTTTTGAAGAACTCTGCCTTTATGGCTTATGTGATTTCTCCTTTAGTCTCAGTAACCCAACTTTTTTAGAACTAGATATGCTTCTAATTTCTTCTCAGTTAATTATCATTTTTCAGTGAGAGCAGTTACACTTAACAGCTGTGCACTCTGATGATGCTATCAGACTGCTGGAAAACATCTTGTTCATAGCTTTTCAGCTGCTGGAGTTTCCACAGTTCAGATATTAAACCTACAAGGTGAAGATTATCTAGTAAAGTATATATATCAGATCTTATGTAACAACTTATCTTTTTTAAATTTTCTATTACCAGCTAGTAGTATTAGTGCTTATTGAATTATTATTTTTTTTAAATAGCTTCACTATTCGTTTGCACTGTTGTACATCTGTTCAACTAATTAAAAGATTTCTCTCTTCAATTTCACTAGGCTCTACCGGTCTCTTGGGGATTATGATGTCCTTCGTGGCATTTTCAGTGGTAAGATTGGGACTAAGGAAATTACACGAAAAGCATTGTTGGCAGAAGCAAGGAGTGATTATGCTGAAGCAGCTCGATGTTATGATGAGGTAAAATAACGGCAAGATTTGTTTGTTTCATAAATCTCTCATGACTTAGAACTAATAGCCCACAATTAAGCATTTTGAGAAGCAACATATATAGTTTAAAATGTCCTTCTGTTTTGTGTGGTTGATGGTTCAGTCTGTAAAGACATTGGGAACAGATGAGCAGTCACAACAGAGCAGTAAACCTGGTGCTTTTCTTACTGTTTGTTACAAAGCTGCACACGTGTAATTATCTAGGCAGACAAGTAAAACACCATGGGCAAACTACAACCCCAAGAGAGCAAATTGCATGTGTTCATGGCATGAGTTATAGGGTGTAAAAAAGGAAGGAGGATCTCTAACCTTCTTTTAAAGTGTTTACTCTTTAAAAAATGCAGGTTTACTAAAGACATCTACCTGAAAATCATTTATATATGAATACTGACAAGCTTGAATTTTCTTCATTTAATGCTGTTGTGGCACTCTGGTAAATGGATAGATATTTTTGAGACAATGAATTACAGTGAAGTTCCTGGTGACTTAGAATTCAAAGAAGTGCCAGAATCTTGCTAAGAACCCTTTTTCCCCGCAAATTCATTCCCTAGGCACTCTCTAAAGAAGACTGGCAAGACGGAGAGCCAGCAGAAGCAGAGAAAGACTTCTGGGAGCTTGCATCTCTGGAATGCTATGACCACCTCACAGATTGGAAGGCTCTGGAGTATTGTGCTACTGTTAATATCGACAGTGGAAAACCTCCAGACCTAAGCAAAACATGGAATGATCCATTTTTCCAGGTTTTTAGAAGTCACTTCATTGATACTGCACAATTTTTTATCTCTGCAGGAATGTCCAACAGTGTTGAGATTGCGGGTGAAAATCAACTGCATTATTTGGGTTACTCTAGTATGAAAGTTAGAGAGTCTGATACATGAAAATAACTGAAGCAATTACATTTAATTTTATCTTGAGTCTGTGGCTGATCATATAGGACCAGCTTTATCATCACCGTTTTCTTTTTGCAGTCTTCTTGTTGCATTTTTTGCTTTGATTTATTCCCTGTTTTAAGAGTTACCAAACACTGGTTTCAAAACTAGTAGAGTTTGCTAACAACTTCTTGAGCTATCAGAAAAGGCTGCTGTGTTTTGTTAGCAAATGGGAATTTGTCTAAACTGAAAACATTTAAGAAAACCATTCAAAATATTTTTATATTTATTTGATCTGCCACTGATAACATAAGAATTGATCATTTAATATTCCGTTCCTGGAAATAAGGACTGTATTTTCACCTTGTAGGAGACATATCTGCCCTATATAATACGCAGTAAGTTGAAGTTACTGCTCAGTGGGGAAAATGACCAGACTTTGCTAACATTTATTGATGAGGCAATGAAGACAGAACAGAAGAAAGCCGTTATAGAAATGCATTACAGCCAAGAGCTTAGTCTCCTTTACATCCTGCAAGATGATTTTGACAGAGCCAAGTATTACATTAGCAATGGCATGCAGATCTTCATGCAGGTAACAATCTCTTCTATCTCTGATATGATTTTTCTGTATATATATGATTTTTCTCCCGAAACAAACTGTTGTTGCTATTGCTGCTGCTAGATCACACTCGCAAGAGAAACACTTGCTCAAGTAGAATGACATCTAGGTGCCTCCCATATCATATGACAGAACTTCTTTTGAATTCACTGCTTGCAATGATGAAAGATGAGTGAGCCAGTGGAGTGCATCCTCCCATTTTTATTTGTTTTGTTTCGCTGATTTCATCTTTTAGGCATTTTTCAGAATAATTGTTTGTGCAGACAATAAAACTTTTATTTCATTCATCTTTTCAGAAGCCTCCTGTCCCCAGAACAAACTTGCAAAGGGAGTACCGCATTGAAAAGTCACAAGTTCCATCCATTACCAAATTCTAATTAGACTGTAGGACTTCGATAAAACCTAGGATAGGAATTGCAGCTAGAATATGCCTCTACACTTGTGCAAAGCAGAGTTGCTCTCTGATTACAGGCTACTAAATTACTCTTAAGTGGTTGGGCTCTAAAGCATAATATATAGCAGCAGCATCAGATCAATAGTTTGTAGAGCAGTGAATAGAACTATGTTGTAAAATTCTGTCTATGAAATCTTTCATTCTCTCCCTTTCTTTGCAGAGCTATTCCAGTATTGATTCTTTGTTGTACCAAAGTCGAATGACTAAACTGCAGTCTGTACAAGCTCTGACAGAAATACAGGATTTCATCAATTTTATGACCAAGAGAAGTAAAGACTTTTTTTTTTCCTCAAAAGATTTTCCTTTCATTGCGTTAAATAATCATGGTTTCCTGAACTTTGAATTTCTGAACTCCTCTTTGAAAAAGGATAGGTCTGGAATTACTTCTTACTGTCTTCTTGACAGTAAGAACTATTACAGTTCTGTAAGATAGGCTTGAAAATAATTCTCTGTTCTATTGCAAAGTTTTATTAGCATAGCTCTTGTGATAAGAGTAGAGTATCTCTTTTAGAAGTGTAAGTAGTAGTTTTAAACTAATTTTTTTTTTGTTGGAGTAACTTTTGGTAATAACTAGTGTTTAGCAGAGATAAAAGATGGGTGTGGTATATAAGTTATAGCTACTGAGGTAGGCATGAAGTACAAATTTATGCACATAAACCAAATTATATATTAAATTTAGTTAACAGTTCCACTATATTCCAGCATGTTCCTTTGTGGAAAGGAGCCTACCCAGTGGTAATCCTCAGTGACAGTTGACAGTGATGTCCTTACTGACTCTCCTGTGCTCCAGCAATAAACAAAAGCAATATGATCATGAAGTAGTGTATTTAGTGCAAGCCCAGAAATGCAGGTGGATTTTTTAATTGCAGTTTTCTGGCTAGAATGTTAGACTATGTTTTGTTTAGCCCTTTTTCATGCTGTTTGGCTTTACATGCATCTGAAGTGTTCTTAATTGATTTCTAGGTAACTTAGCTTCAGAGGCTTCCCTTAAGAGACTTCTCCGAATTTGGACAAGCAGATATCCAGATGCTAAAATGGATCCTATGAACATCTGGGATGATATCATTACAAATCGGTAATATTACATTCTTGGGCTAGCTTGAGTTCTGTCTGTCTGCTGAGTTCCAAGAAGTGCTTTTTCTAATGCTGCTTGTTTTCATATTGGGCAGGGGGGGGAAGGGGTGTTGGTCCAGTGTATGACTATTTTTTCCCACCATTTTAGTACCTTTATCAATATAACTGGGGGGGTTCTGTGACTGACTTATGCTCTAATTGGAGACTTCTGCTGTGCAACTGTTGCTAGAAAGAAAAGAAGCTCTCTGGAGGCTCCTTTGGATGAGCTCCGAAGAAGCTGGAATGCTTTTTCAAATTTGAAAGTTTTCTGTCCTTGCTGTGGTGTCTGTCTTCATCCTAATTTGTTCTTCCAGTGCAAACCTAGATTAGTTTTCCTTTCCCCTGGGCAACAACTTCTTCAACACCTCTGATACATGCTGTGCTCTGTAATTTATTTTATTATTTCTTGGTGTCAGGAACGCATGGCTAGAGAAGAGCTTATTGCAGTTCAGTATTAGAATAGAAGGCATAACTTACTTCTTCACAAAATCTCAAACATTTATGACATGGAGGGTTGTCAGGGTCTTAAACATTTTATATGCTTTCAGAAAACCTTTATCTCATCTTGAATTAGTAACAAAGAATGTGCCAAGTGCCACTTCAGACTGTAGTGCTGTCCTCTGCTTTGAGTAACAGTCTACATAATGAGATGTGCTATTAAATTAGATAAGACTAGTTGAGGAATTAAGAGGATTCAGCATTCATTCATGGCAACTCACTTTCAAAAGCTGAGATATGGTTGCTGGTCTTTTCTATAACACAGAATTCAATGGTGGCATGTGTTGATGTGATACACATTTAAATAGCAGGTTGACATAAAATACAGCCTAGCACTTTCACTAAATAATTGAGGCTCCTTTTTGTTTGCGCTTCTACCAAGTTGGAATGCGAGTTATGGCTTGCTGACCTTAGGGATTGTGGCTATGATTTTAAAGGAAGTAACTTAAAAAAAAATCCCACTTTGTTATGGACATTTTCCAGTATTAATCTTGTCAGTTCAAGATCCTAGACTGCTCTCGGGGTCAACCTCTCCCCAGTTACAAGTTTCCAGACTCTGAGGACTGTGTTTAGCCCTTGCCAAAGGTGATCACTATAGCTTGCCATTTTTCCTTAGCTTTTTTTACTGCAAGGCAGATCAACACTTTTGACCATTCACTTTCCTGAATGTATACCAGAGTGACTTGTACCCCTGTTGTCGTTGTGCAGGTGTTTCTTTCTGGACAAACTGCAGGAGAAACTTCCCTCTTATCAGGCCAATGATAGTATGGAGGTGGATGAAGAATACAGTGCTGGTGACCAAATGGAAGTGGATCAACAGGGTGAAGATATTTACTCAATGATTAAAAGCTGCAAATTTAATATGAAAATGAAGATGATAGAAAGTGCCAGGAAACAGGTGACTGTACTGTCTGATAGCTTCCAGTTTGGTGAGAAAACATATAGAAACTACAGCTGGAAAAGCCTTTTAGGTGGTCTTGGGCACCCTTTTCGAGGCAGACCTGTCTTTTTGACCCCACTGTCCAGGACATTTTGAAAGCTCAAGAAATTCACTCCACAGTGAAAGAAAACAAATGGATAAATGTTAATTACAAAATTGATGATGATTTGTTATTGCTGGAAATGTGCCTGAAGGCCCCTTTGATCCACAGATGGTCTCTGACACTGTGAAGGGCAGATAAATGCTTCAGTCTTTAATGTAAGGGATCCTTGCAAGCAAACATTAGGCTTTCTCATTTACAAATAATCTCTTCTGTACAAGTAAACAAATTAAGTTCTGATTGAATCAATATACTTCAATCAACAATGCTGAAGTTCTTTTTTTTTTTCAGAGTTTTCATTAATGCTGTTAGTTAACCGTTAGATAAAGTAAAGCTAAGTGACTTTGAAATTTTAATTTGGATCTGGCTGTTGAAATGACAGAAACATAGCCTCTTTGATGATGGGCCCGTGGTGTTTCAAGCTTGAGACAAGATGATTAATATTTGAGTCAAGGTCTCTGCTCTTCTGAGTTGCTGCAGAAATCTGTAGTCATTGACAAGAGTTTATTTTAAACAATGTGATAAGCAAATATAATATAAAACTGTTGTGTTGACTCTACACTCTTGAAGGAGTAAGTGAAAAGTAACATTTCCTTTAATGTTACTTACATGAAACTTTTCATCAGAACTCAAACATAAGTGATCTTCTTAATGGTATTATAAACCAAGTTACATTTCCCATATGTGTTTGCATTACAGAGCAGTTGACGCCTGTTTAGCCATGCAGCTGGAATTATTTTTCCAGTTTGTTAAACCTCTGTTCTTCTCTTTTCAAATTTGTCCACAGATATGTTTTTGAATATAAGACTTGTCAAGCAGTGGACGTCTCCTTGTCTTACTATAACTTTACTTAAGTCTTGTTGCCCCTTAATTGGGTTGCAGACAGGTTTTAGTTCCTCTTCAGATATATTGTCTGAAAATTCTGTCTTATTTTGAATACAGAACAGCTTCGCAGTTGCCACGAAGCTTCTGAAAGACCTGCGCAAGGAAGCCAAAACGAGGGAAGACTGGCTGATGAGGTGGAATTACGCTTATTGCCGCTTTGTGCATAGTAGCAGCCGGAACCTGAGCTCTCCGGAACGTGTGCTCTCAGTGTTAAAAACCATCTCCCTGCTTGGTAACAGCCCTCTCTTTGCTTCACACTGTTTATTATACAAACCTGCTTTGTTGTCCAGTTACCAACTTTGTTTTTGAATTCCAACAGAAGATACCAAATCTGACTATCTTAGCAAGAACATAAGGGCCTTACGAAACCAGAACCTTCTTCTGGGTACTACCTACCACATCATGGCCAATGCTCTTATTCAGAATCCAAGATGCCTTGAGCAAATTGAGGAAGAAAAGGCTGAGAAGATATCACTAATATCAGGAGAAAGTCTTGAGAATCCTGAAAAGGTAAATGAGAGGAGAAAATCTTTTAGTTTTTTTCAATATCGTAATTACTGCTTCAAATTACTGCTTCAGTAGGTTGTGATGGGTATGGGTAGATACAGAGCATGTGAAACCTGTCTGCTATTAGCGGAGATTTGGCCAGCAACACCAGCTAAAGAAAAAAAAGAAAAATAAAAAAGCTGTGGTTGCTGGTTTTTGCTCTCCTGAAGTTCTGCACCACCATAGCCTCTTTAATTGGGAGAGTGTTCTTGTGCTTCTGTTCCTCTGTTTTGAGTGGAGGGGGAAGACATAGCAGCTGTATGCACAGTGTCAGGGCAAGGCTTGGGATCCTCAAAGAATGCCTTGATTTCAGCTGAACATTTCTGAGCTGCTTCATGCTGTCAGACTGTCTTATTTGATAAAGAGATCTTTTTAATACTGATACACTATTTTACTTAAATAATTTTAACGATAGAGAGGAGACGGATTTTTAAGGCAGAGCATATGCAGGTCATCTTTGCGTGTTCTGGGGAGGTGTGCGTTTGAAGAATACAGTGACAGGCTGTTGCATCTGAAATCATTCATGTTGTCAGTTGTCCCAGATGCTGTGGCATTGACTTCTCGTCTGTCAAATTGATTAAGAATTTGAAGTACCACTGCAGGCTTATTTCTGTTAATTCCTGAAGCCACCATGAAGACCCTTATGTATAGAATCAGAATGGTTTGGGTTGGAAGGAACCTCAAAGATAATCTAATTCCAATACCCCTGCCGTGTACAGGAACACATTTCACTAGACCAGGTTGCTCAGAGTTCTTTCCAGCCTGGACTTGAACCCCTCCAGGGATGAGGCATCCACAACCTCTCTGGGCAACCTGTTCCAGTGCCTCACTATCCTCACAGCAAAGAACTTCCTCCTAATCTAAACCTGCTTTCTTTTAGTTTGTCCCATCACTACATGCTCTTGTAAAAAGTCCAGCTTCGTCTTTCATGTAGGCTCCCTTCAGGGAGTATGAATCATAGTAGTATAAAACAAACAAAAAAAATTGTTCTTAATTTGTGTTTTTATGGTTGGTAAAGTAAAGCAGATCAGGTTTAAACTTTTTAATTTAAATTTTCAGATGTGTAGAAACTTAAGCAAAAACTTGAGCTTAATTTATTAGCTAATTATTAAGGGCATTCTTCTTAAGGAAATCTAAAAGATTAGCATAAAAGCTCTTCTGTGTCAGATAAGAAAGATCACAATACCAGATATTTCTATAAGACTAAGAAGATTAGCCTTATTTTAGCCTAGTATTAAGCAGTACTCTGACCCTGAAAGTCTCTATCTGACCAAAATTCAAACTGTTTAATTTCAGTGACAGCATTTAGTGTGGTCTGCAGGACCGGGGCAGTGAATGTCCCCCTGTACTTGGCACTGGTGAGGCCACACTTCACATCCTGTGTTCAGTTTTGGGCCCTGCACTCCAAGAAAGGCATTGAGGTGCTGGATTCTGTCCAGAGAAGGGCAACAGAGCTGGTGAAGGGTGTGGAGAACTGGTCTCACGGGGAGCAGCTGAGGGAGCTGGGGTTGTTTAGCCTGGAGAGAAGGAGGCTCATTGCTCTCTAAAACTACCTGAGAGGATGTGCAGTGAGGTGGGGGTCGGTCTCTTCTGGCAGCTAACAAGTGAGAAGGCGAGAGGAAATGGCCTCAAGTTGCACCAGGGGAGATTCAGGGGTTTTTTTACTGGAAAAGTGGTTAGGCCTTGGAATAAGTTGCCCAGGGAGGTAGTGGAGTCACAAGCTCCGGAAGCATTCAGGAGGCATCTGAATGGGGATATGATGTAGGGGTTGGATTATGTTGATGCTGGGTTCACAGTTGAACAGGTGATCTTGAAGGTCTCTTCCAACCTTGATTCTGTAAAGAATCTTGTCAAGTCCCAAGATTGCATAAGCTACATTAGAAATATATCATCAGTGTTATTGTGTTTATAATAGGGAAAAAGACATGAGATTCATAATAGTTTGGTACATACTTTTTTAACACAAATTCCAAGTGTAGCTGTTATGCAGATGTTGCAGATACGTCTTAATAGGAAAAACCCAACATTTTATTTAGTTCTCTCTTAACTGTTTCCAAAAACTCTAGTAACATTTACTTTTTTTGCAGTTTAAAAATTCCACTTAACATGTCCAAAGACTAATTCAAATTAAAAGTGTGGTTTATTTATTTCCACTGAAAATTGTGGACATTAAAGTTCTGTAAATTACTGCTAGAAATAACATCCTTATTTTTTCCCCTTTTATCAGCTGCCTGAAACATCTTAAAACAGCTGAATTTTTATCTATTCAAGACTTGCAGTGAAGCTCCAGTTTCAGAGAGAGAGTTGTTCAATGCTACTTGCTTACGTGTGGTTTTTTTTGCTCTTATGATTGAATTTCAGGTGTTGGCGGGTCTGAACGAGAAGGCCTTTCAGTGTTTCAGCTGTGCTGTGAGGAAGTCTGAAGAGGAGTTGCAGTCCCACTCCATGGAACATGTAGACGTGGTGGGAGTTATGGATGCTTACATGACGCTGATCGGTTTCTGTGACCAGTATCTGCGTAGGGAAGAGGAAGGCTCGCTTGGTCAGTCAGGGTTCTTACTAAGCCTGTGAGGTGTATTTGTCTGTGATACGAGGGCTTTTGTGATGCCCAGGAGATCTCCCTGAGCAACACAGCTTGAATTTAAAGGGAACAGTTTGTCCTCCAATTCAGCAGTATTCATATTCCTTTTTTCACCTCCGCTACTGCTGCTACCTGTGGGACTAGTGAATCACTTGTAGTCTCCCTCTCACTTGTGAGAAGTATATCATATCCAGCAGATGCTTCCCTTGTTCCTTCCCAGACCACAGCAGCCTTGTATTTAAAGCAGGCAAGATACCAGCAGTGATGCATCTTCCTGATAAAGCTAATCCTTTCAGTCCCCAAGTACATGTGTTGCAGATGTGTGCAGTTCAAACAGATGGGAAGGAGAACAAAGTAAAAATACAAAATACACTTAAAAAAAATACCAAATTGCAAAGATGAATG
The DNA here is from genome assembly GCA_035583135.1 of Lophotriccus pileatus. Lineage (NCBI taxonomy): Eukaryota > Metazoa > Chordata > Aves > Passeriformes > Tyrannidae > Lophotriccus > Lophotriccus pileatus. Next base: position 109,368,437 of record JAWWES010000081.1, on the reverse strand, counting down.
TTTCAGATGATCAAACACATGGAACAAGTGATGGTGTTTCTGATAATTCTTGTTTAATGTCTCTTGGCAGAAAGTAACACTGTGGATCTGCAGCAATTCCCAGCTATTATGGTGGAGAAAATGATAAAAGCTTTAAAACTGAATTCCAGAGAAGCCAGGCTGAGATTTCCTAGACTGCTACAAATAATTGAAAGATATCCAGCAGAGACATTGGGTCTAGTGACACGAGAGGTTAGTTGCTTCCATTTTTCTGGCAGCAAACATTGCTATAAATCAAATTTAAAAGGTGGGGGTGGAGGTTGGATGGATAGAGAGGTTAGACTGGTAAGTTTTGCTTCAGGTAAATCAGATAAAATTTATTCCGTCATTGTTCCTTGTCTTTTCTCTAACTTCCTGAGTCTAATTCATATGGACAGAAACTTTTTTCTTAAGAGCTTAACTTCTTATCATTATCCTGATTCCAAATGTTAATTTGAGAGTGCTGGAGAAAAACTATGGTGTGTTTTGCCTTTTTTTTTTTTTTTTCCTTCAGAAGAATCTAAATGGGCTGACAAAGGTGGTTGGAGTTAAGCTGAAGAATGTATCTTATTCCTGTAGGCTGAGTTTCTTGCATGCAGAAAGCCAGCAGCTTTTCCAGACTCCTTCCATGTCTCCCACATTTCTCTGTCCTTTACTTCAGAGGTTACTACAGCTTTGTCCTCCTTTGTGTTTCCCACTTCCTTTGTTCCATCCTTCCTTCTGCAACCTGTCCCTCCATTGCCGTTCCGTGGCAGGAAATCATGAGCCTTCCCTTCTGTCAGGGGGCAGATAAGCTGAGACCTTCTCCCTTCTCTGTGACTCATGCCTGTTCCTGCCTTGGCCTGCCTGCTTTTTCAAGCCTGTGTCATTGTGCTGGTGCCCACAGAGCAACAGAGGAAGAGCTCAAGTGAGACAGAAACAGGAGTAAGTTATTCTAAGGAACTGAGAAAGTAGCAGAAGTGGGTGAGGTGTACAAGGTGTGGCCACAGTTAAACACAGGTGGTTGAAACAGCACCTGACAGCTGATCCAGTTGAAAAATCTCACCCAGAAAGGGAGTTCACCAAGCATTTATTTATCCCATCACCTGTCTTTCTGTGAAGTAAATACTGGCAATCTGATCTTAAATTCTATTAAAGGTTTTTAAAGTTGAAGGAAGGACAAAACTATGGTAGGAGCTCCAGTGTTCCCATTCCTGGTGTTTTTTACGCAAATGAAGACTTCAGTCCAGTGGTGTTTGAGCTGAGTTCCTTCAGATTTTTGGGTTGTTTGTATGGGATGATCATAAATTATATTGCATCCAGACAGAAAAGCCACAAGTTTGAGTGTAAAACCTCATACTTATCAAACAAGCTGCAAATCTTTACAATGGAAAACCTATTAAGCAGCTGTGGTGGTGCTAGTAGTGGTAGTAATAATAATAATAATGATTAAATCTGTGCTTCATTGGGGGATGTTTTGAGCAACCTAGTTGACATTCTCTGATTCCTTTCCATGTGTTTCTCTCTGTCAGACTGCACCAAGGAGCAGTTTTGTTTGTTTGCTATGTTTGGTATTTTCAAGGAGAACCTAAGTTGAAAGCAGTGTGTCTGTGTTTTTGCAGCTCCCTTCGGTTCCCTGTTGGCAGTTCATTGGCTGGATTAGCCAGATGATGGCACTACTTGACAAGGATGAAGCAGTAGCCATACAACATACTGTTGAAGAGATTGCAAATACCTATCCCCAGGCAATCGTCTACCCTTTCATGATCAGCAGTGAAAGTTACTGCTTCAAAGATACTGCAACTGGTTGTAAGAACAAGGAGTTTGTAGAAAGGTGAATTTGCAATTGGAGTAGCTCTTTTGTATGTTTTTTGTTCAGGAGTGGACATCTAATCAACTCTTTTCTTTAGTGATCACAAGGGTAGTCCCACACACTCTTAAGTTTTCTTTTAAAGGCACAGAGAAATGCAGTACATCAGTTCTATCCGTGTTAGACATACTCAGGTTGGGGGCCTGAATACTTTGTGAAGTGTTGGGTCCCCCCAGGCTGTGGGAAGTTAGAATTTTTCCAAGATAAAACAAAAAGATCACAGAGGGGCAACCCCTTCTTCCTTGTAATTCTATGGTAGTCAAAATTTCTTGTTCCTTCTTCTGCTCTGCTGAGGTAGAAGAGAAATCTGGTGTATGATTACACTCGTACTATAGTGGACTTTATAGCAGTAAGTTGCTACCAATCAGAAATGAAGTTTCCTTGGACATTTACAATTTTTCTAATACCAAGAGAAAGCAGATATGTTTAAACAGAATAGATGCTTGTACCAAACTTCACAGGGAGCATCAAAATGGATGCATGTTATCATGGGGAATGACAACTCTGGGTTGTGTTCTTCTCTGCTTATTCAGTGTCCAACATGCACCTTCTTCTACAAGCCCTCCCTTGCCTGTTTTGCCGTGCAATAACACCCAAGTTAATCCCCAGGCAAAAGTCAGCTTCCATCACACAGTGCTGTAGAACCACTATTACAATTTTGGGTGTCTTTTTGCCTTTTTTTTTTTTTTTTTCAAATCTCTGATACATCTTCTGAATTTGTTTGCTTAAAATAGAAGATAAAGTCTTGTGCTTCACAGACAGTGTCACCCTTCAGTAACTGTCACAACAGGATGTGTAGTCTGGTCAATGCCTGTTTCTGTTTCAAGCATGCTTTCCATTTACCCACCAAATTCCTATTTTCTTGGTGAGATGCTTAATTAAAAAACTGGGAGTTGTATAGCATATAAACAGTCATGCAGCCAAAGAGAGAATTCTGAGAGAGTTATTCCTACCTACACATAAATTATTTTACCAGATTCTTGTGTATAGCAGACAGTCTAATCATTGCTTATCTGCAAGCTAGGTGATGATGGTAGTTTCTGTTGTGTTTTAATGCATTTTTTCCTTCTTTTAAAGGATCAAGAATAAGTTGGATAGAGGAGGAGTTGTTCAAGATTTTGTTCGCTCGCTGGAGCAGCTCTCTAATCCTGTGATGGTTTTTAAGGTGAAGTATATATTTTTAATTTCTCCCCTTCCCCTTCGTTCCTCACCTTCTTTAGAAGGGTTTAGAAGAGCGAGTGCTGGGCGGAGCCTGACACAGTTCAGTTGACACCACAGCCACAGGAAGTGGTTCAACCCAGAATTAGCTCATCACGATGATGCTGGGGTGCCATCAGCAGCTTTCACTGGTGATGGTCTCCCTCCCTTCTGCCAACTGGCTGTTCTGCACTACCCCTTTTCAGCTTTCTCCTTTGGGGTCTGGTGCCCTGCCCCAAAGTCAGTCTTCCTTAATTGTTCTGAAACCATTACAGAATTATCATTTGTGGCCATCTCTATAATTTTGGACTACTTGTGTTTGATCACTTGTGTTCCTATGCCCTTTTCCTGCTCCCTGCTGGGCATTCTTATATATGTTCTGACCCCTTTGTCCAGAGGATTCTTGTCTTGTGTTTGGTACTCCTGGCCCCCTAGAGGCTTTCTTAGTTTGTAGTAGAGGCTGTGGTGGTAAACATTATTATCCTAATAAAATAAAAGTATTTTATCAAGACGCGGAATGCAAGGGAATTATTTCCATAGTCTTTGGATTGCTCTTTTGGTTCTCAAAAGAAAGACACATAGTAATGATGGACTTATTAGTAAGTACAGTAACCCCAATGCAATCTTGAGTGGCTTGCTGAAGAGCAAGGGTCACTAAAACTCTTCTCAGTACTTATCTGTTTCCTTCTGTTTGCAGGATTGGGTTGAGGATGTCAAAAATGAGTTGGCAAAAGCTCAGAGAAACAAAAAGAAGCTTAAGGAAATGTATGAAGGAATGTACAAGAATTTGGGAAATTTGGAGGCTCCTGGCCTTGGATTACTGAGGAAAAGGTTTATTCAGGTTTGTGTGATTGCTGAGTAGTGCTGGCATCATGTACTTTTTTAGAAGACATTAGAAGGTCAAAAGAGGGAACCAGATCACAGATTTTACCAGAACTGCAGGACTTGATGAAACTTGATCAAGTCAGGAGTACAGCACTGGGATTTCTTTGCTAGAAGCCATGGACTTAACATAGTTCAGTTTTCATTTCCGACTGCCCTGCAGGGCTAAATGTTCCCTCTTACTCAGCTTCTGCCTCTTCTGTCCTATATGCTGCCAGGTTCTTAGGACCTGAGCCTCCCTGATCATCCGTGGGAATCTGGCCTTGGTTTTTGTTCCCTGCTGCCAAGGATTTATGAGCACCTTAGGGAGTGTTGCTATATTATGCTACTCAAATTCACTGCCGATACTAAGTTACTTAGGGTAAGTAATACAGAAGAGTTACAACTATGAAGAATTATGGAAAGGACTTCACAAAATTGACTGAGTTCTGAAATAGTAAAAATTAGCATAGAAAATTAAGTGATACGTGTAGCAAAAAAACATAATTACTGTAGTTTCACATATAAAAAAATTCTCCAGGTTAGAGCTGACTATTGCAATTCAAGAACAAAATCCTAATTTGTGATAGTTCTTTGAAAACATCAGCTGTGAATACTCAAGGGCAATTAAGAAAGAAAAGTGACTGTCATTATTAAGAATAGACAATTAAACATGGATTTATACATTGGCATAGCAATGACTGACTCTTGCTTCTTGAACACTATAGTCCTCACCTGCAGTTCTCAACACAGATACAGTAAAATTGAATGAGGTTCAGAGTGGCAAAAACAATCAGAGGTACAGAGTAACCTCCATACAAGCAACTTTAGCATTCCTCCGGTTGGAAGAGACACAATGATGCCGGATGCAATAAAGCTCTTAACATCATTCCCAACACCAGTGGTGCTAGATTGACTGAGGGTTGAACCTGATGAACTGAAAGGTCTTTTCCAACCTCTAACGATTCTATGATTCTATCAGGAGTGCCAAGGATGAAGTAAATATTCTATGAAAGTGGCAAGTTCAAAACAGTGAGAGGTGTTTCCTCATTCATTACACTGAATGTGTACTGAAAGTGCTGAACTCTTGCTGCAGGGTGTTATGGATACTTTCATGGGTTCAAATAGCAAGTAGGCAATAGCACAGGAGGGGGAAAAGGCTTTGAGAGCTTTTACATACAAATGCACACTTCTGGGTCCAGAAATCCCTGAACTGTAAATTGCTGGAGGCCAGGAGAGTGATACTCCTGTAGAAGGAGCACCCCAACTATGCTTGTACTGTATGTGCATAGCCCCGTGGCCAGGGCTGGGTGGATCCAGCTCTCTCCCATCTGGCCATTCTTACGTCACATTAGCATTAGATAAACTAACCTGGGTGTCTCTAGGGAGATTCCTTCCCATGAGCAGGGGAAAGGTGGAGGATGAGAGTAAGGTGGAGTTGGGAGGAGGTGAGGTGATACAGCAGCAGAGAGGGCAATTGGGAGTTTAGGGGCACACTAGCCCTTTGAATCTGTTGCTGTGAGATAAGCTGAGTCTTTGATGATAATGACTTTAAACTTAAGAATAGGGGAAAAGAATGTGCAGGATATGCTGCTGTCGGGGGTGGGGGTAGAGCAGCTCTGCGTTGAGCTATCTCTACAGGGTGCAAGCACAGCAAGGGGCCTAGCAGGCACGAACACAAAGGCTGACTTAAACCAAAACAGTCCATGGCTCTTTAAAAAGCCGAAATGTGCAGTACTAGAGGATGCTGCAAGTAGTGGTGTGCTGTGGGAGAGAAGTTCCACAGAGGTGCTGGAGAGGAGTAGCAGGGTTGTGCCCCTCTGTTAAAGGGAAGAGAGGGCAGTATTCCCACAGAGAGCAGCTGCAGAAGAGGGTCAGGGTGATGGTGCACAGACTCTGAATTCATTGCTCTCATGATGCATTATTATGAAGAAACCAAGTGTACTATGAGAATAACTGTATCGTTTTTAGCATCCTTGCTGGGGCAAAAACAAGTTGTCTCTTGACTGACACATAAAATTGCTCTACTGTGTGGAGTACTTCAGGCTTGTAATCTTCATGTCTATGATTTATGTACAATTTCAGTTGTAACTTAGACAATAAGAATCTTGCTTTTTTAATATTAAATTCCAGTCATGCATAAATTAAACACTGATGATGGATTGTATTAATTAAAATACAGTGTTGAGGCCATTGACTATTTGCTGCCTTGAATTGTAAAACAAGTCAAAGAACAGAACAGAGAAAGCAATCGGGTGTTCATCTGGAAATAGATTCAGTGATAAAGATGTTGTTGACTGTAGTAGTCTCTTCTGAAGGATGATGTTTTTTGTATTTTCATTTACTTCAGTGAAAGAACTGTGTCCTTCATAGTTTGGGAGAAAAATGATCAGACATTGAAAAAAACAAGTGAGCTTACATATCTTTCCAAGCTGTTAATACCAGGTCTAAGAGGGAACATATGGTTTTTCTAAACCTTCACTGTGAACACAAGAATTCGGTTAACTACTTGTAGATAATATTTTGTTTATTAAATGGATCAGTGTGAAATGTCCTTGCACTTTTCCTTTATCGAGATACTTAAAATACTTTAATGTTTACTTGATAGTAAACATTCAAACATTTCATGCAATGGGTTGGGTTGGAAGGGACCTTAAGGATCAGCTAGTTCCAAGCCCCCTGCCTGCCTTTCAATAGACCAGGTTGCTCAGAGCCCCATCCAGCCTGGCCTTGAACACTTCTAGGGATGGGGCATCCACAACTTCTCCAAACAAACCTGTTCCAGTGTCTCACCACCCTCACCGTGAAGAGTTTCCTTCTAATATCTAATCTAAACCTGCCTTCTTTCAGTTTAAAGCCACTGCCCCTTATCCTGTCATTGCATGTCCTTGTAAAAACTCCCTCTCCTGTTTTCTTGTGGGCCCTTTTTAGGTATTTTATATTAAAGTTTAACTAGTTGATCCTAAATTTGTGTAAGCAGTTGAGGTACATGTATTAAGTTTAATGAGCAGTATTATTGATATGGTCCATCAAAATCCAACTGCAACTAGAAGAGCTAAAAAGGGATAAGCTTCTAGTGTTGACATGATATTACTGAGTTGATAAAATGTAGATATTTCTGTTGATGGTAGTTGGTGGGTCTACCAAACAGGCAGTGAAAAGGTTCTGTCAAACCAGAAATAACAGAGAAAAAAAGAACTGGAATGAAAAGACTATTGATATCTTTTAGAAGCTCAGATGAAGCTGTATGTTTGACAGGAAGGTACTGTTTTGATGTTCTTGTGTCCGGCACTGTGTAAACAGCACTCCTTTCTGTAAATGATTCTTAGGCTTTTGGGAAGGACTTCGACCGTCATTTTGGCAGAGGTGGTTCAGAACTGCTGGATATGAAGACTAGTGACTTTGATGCAATTGCAACTTCTCTCCTCTCAAAAATGTACAAAACCCATAAAGAACCTGGAAACCTGAAAGAATGTTCACCGTGGATGAGTGACTTCAAAGCTGAGTTCTTGAGGAATGAATTAGAGGTTCCTGGTATGTTCCCCCTTCAGTGTCGATGGTGAACTGTCCTTTTTTACAAGAAAGCTGCAACTCTTGAGCTCTACTCCTTATGTTGGCTATAAGGCCCTTCTTTCTGGCCTTATGCCTTGTTTGGCCTTACCTGGAATAGCTCAGTTCACTCTCTTAAATCTGTTCTTAAGCTGTAGTCCTGATTTTTAAAATTATATCTAAAATTGTATCTCTTACCTAAGAACTTAGTATTTTTCTAAAGGCCTAACTCCAGAAAATCTGATATATGAATCTAATATATGTTTAAATCTAGTTTGAATCTAATGTATGTTTAAATCTAGTTCAGAAAAGGTTGTGTCCTCTAAAACTATTAAGAGCTGCAATTCTAACAGCTAAAAGAGGAAAAAGTATTAGTTATTCACAGATAAAATCATGTATATGTTGGATTTTTATGCATTTTAAGATATTCATAGTTATCATTACATTTGATAAATTTAATAAAATAGAAATAAAAACAGTCTATGTAATTTTACTCTAATATTTTTTCTCCACTACCACTGCAGGTCAGTACGATGGAAAAGGGAAACCACTCCCAGAATACCATGCAAAAATTTCTGGATTCGATGAAAGGGTATGTTTTTAAGACTGAGTCAAAATCCTGTGTGGTATAAATCTGTATTCGTTTGAAGAATGTGACAATAACAGGGTCCTTGCTTGTGAGTGCATCTTGCAGCACATAAAGGAAGGTCTGTAACTGGGCAGTGTTTTTCTAGTAATAGTTGAGTAACTTATGTCATCTAGGGATGACAGATGTGCTTGATTTCAGTGATGATTCTGTAAAAGCAATTATTCTGTCACAAATATTTTGCTTTTTTATGTCTTTTTCCAAGATAAGAGTAATGGAATCCTTGAGGAAGCCAAAACGTATAACAATCCGAGGCAGCGACGAGCAGGAGTATCCTTTTCTTGTCAAAGGTGGTGAAGATCTGCGGCAAGACCAACGTATTGAGCAGCTGTTTGATGTAATGAACATTATCCTTTCCCAAGATGCTACATGTAGCCAAAGAAATATGCAGTTAAAAACTTACCAGGTTATCCCCATGACAACAAGGTAGGCCTTTATCTTGAAGGGACAGAAATCTTTGTGTTAACATCTGTTACTGTTGGGATGTTGGAAAGTGAGATTTTTGTGTGCCAGATTCAGGTTCAGAGTGTTTTCTGTCTTGGCTTAATTTTTTTTTTTCTTTTTCCTTTTAAACAATGTTGAAATTGCTTTGTCTGGAAACTGTTTTTCAGAGTATATTTAAATTGGTAGCTTTTAACTTCCTTTTAGCAGGCCCTAGAACGTGGTGTTCTTATGAAGTTCTTCTTTGAGCTGCTTGTTCCCATCTCTGAATTGTTTTGTTCTAGACTGGGACTCATCAAGTGGCTGGAAAATACTTGTACCTTAAAAGAATTCCTGAAAAATAGCATGTCTGAAGAGGAAGATATCAGCTATAACAGGTGATGCTTGGTTTAGCTGTCTGCTCTAATAGAGACCACTACTAATGGGTTTTTGGATAACTGACAGTTTTGTGGCAGCATTTTCTTTTTTTTTTTTTTATTAAATAATGAAATAAAAGCACCTATGAGCAAGGAGGCAGTTTGTACTTCCTGACCCAAATTAGTAATTGGCAACTGTTTGTTTAATGAGTGCCATTGTACCTGGCATATCCTCCACCCAACTTGTTTAAACAAGAAGCTTATAATTATAATCATGTGTGTGACGTCATTATCATCACCATTTCCTTATCAGCAGATTGATTTTACAAGCCAAGGATTTTGAGCTCTTGATTTGATCAGGCAGGAAATGGACTTAGGTCAGTGGGGGGCAGGGGAAAGGAGCAGAGACAGAGCGATTCAGAACCTGGGTTCAGCAGTGAGTCAGTGGTGGGGGTGTGCAAATTGGCAGCAAATGTACAAAGCACAACTGTAAAAGAGCACTCTCTCTGACTTTATGCAAATGCTGGGTTTGAATAAATCATGTTGCTTTCTCGTGTTTGTAATTGCAGGTTGAGTATTTGTTAAATTGATTTAATTCTAGCACTTCAGCCTGTTTCTGTCCTGGAATTTAGAAATGGGGTCTAGCTCACAAATGTTATTCTTAGTTACATAATCTCTGAGTTTGTCAAAGCGTTGTTGTCACCCTTTTTTTTTTTACTAGTTAAGGTTTATGGGGCAGGTTGGAGCAACTTCCAGCGTGGAGGTTGGACTCCAAAGAGTCTTTATTTCTGCAGTTACTTGATTTGTGAGCAGTTTAGTTCCTTCATTACTGCTGCCGGGTTCACTTTTGTGAACAGTGGTTTTATGTTGATCTCAGTTCCACCCACTGGGAAAGTGGAGAGGAATCACATGGGACCATCTCATGAAGGGAGGACATTTCTAATATGCTAAATGTGGAAGATCAGTGTTTTTCTAAAAATAAGTCATAATTTATAGAAAAAAAAAGCTTTATTTTATTGTTGTATATAGACTTTAAATGTTTTCCCATATGTTATTCAATCAAGAGAAATAAGACATTTTATACTGAGCTTTGTTGAAATGACAGCACTAGCAAAGGAAAATCCTGATGAATTTACTGGCAATATTTTGGTTGGGATAGGGAGAACTACTTTCTGAAGTTTTGAAATCTTTTTCTTTGTCCCCAAGTGATGGGCTATGCAGTCTATAAATGATAAATGCTTCTTAAATGGAAAGAGTCTCTCTATCTCAAAACATGCTTTGGAAGGAAGAGAGAATACAGGTGCTATTATATTCTATAAGCAGTGCAGCTAATGAATACTGGCTTCTTATGGATTAATACCCTAAGTTCAAGCCCCCATTCCTCCCCCTTGAACACAGGGAGGAAATAAAAACTGCCTTCCTGCATTCTGTACCACTTTGGATGGACAAACAGTAGCATGTACTGTGGTGGGCTACATAATGCCTCTCTGGTGGGTAGGAGACTGTGTTAAAAATATCTTTTCCTCCCTGGAGAAATTATTTTGGGTCTTTTTTCTCAAGGCAGCATCTAATTTTCACAGTCCCTATTGACAAATTAGCACCTTTGAGGTGTCTAATCTTCCATCAGATATGACTGAAGGGTGTTCAAAGCTGGGGGAAAGGAGATGGATGGATCAGCATATGCACTGACTTCTTAAGCTTCATTTCTGGAGCAAGGCTAAAATTAATGTAGTCAGTAGCTTTCTGACTCTTCCTTTGCATAAAAATCTCAAGGGTCAGAGCAGCACACTGCCTGAAGATATTCCAGTACGGAGTGGTAAGATCATCAAGGAATCATCAGTGCTTTTATTTCTTTTTCTTGTTCCTAGCAAAAAAGGACCTCGTGCTACCTATTCTGAGTGGCTGTCCAAGGTGGGCGGGAAAGCACAAGGCATCTCTCGATACCATGCTATGTACAGGTAGGATTTAAAAGAGGACTGCGTGTAAAACAATAGAAGCTAGAGTGTGCACACACACAGAGTTGTAGAAATTCCAGGAAGAAAACATGATCTGTGTTATAATATGATGGCTAGATTTGATTTTTGCTCATTTTACTGCTCTGTCGTACTGGAGATGCTCTGCAGGAGGAGGTTAGAACTGCCAAAAATCCCACCAGAGTACAGGAATGCTTCCAGAAGCTTGCTCACTTCCTTAAGAAAGTGTCTTGAAGCAGATGCTGCTCTTCAACTTTATTTTCTAGGTGTCTTGTTCCTAATTATGCAGTGAGGTAGGCTGCCTCGGAGCATCTGCTCAAGTTGGACGGAGAAAATCCCTGTGATTCACCGAGAATCACTTAAGAATATTTGATGATTTGGGTCCCAACTTAACATTTCACATGCAGTGGGCATTGTTATTTCAGTGGCTAATGTTATTCCTTCATTACTTTGCAGTAATGCAAGCCGTAGAGAAGCAGTTACGTCTTTCAGAAGCAGGGAAAGCAGTGTTCCAGAAGACCTGCTGCGGTAAGTGCTCTGTCAGTGACTGCACCTTGGTAAGTGCTCTGTCAGTGACTGCACCTTGTGGAATGAATGCTGGTGTTTATCTGTGTTCAACAAGAGAGTTCTGTTCTGTTCAGGCGAGCCTTTGTGAAAATGAGCACATCTCCCGAAGCTTTCCTGTCCCTGCGGTCCCATTTTGCCAGCTCCCACGCACTGATGTGCATCAGCCACTGGATACTTGGCATTGGAGACAGACATCTCTCCAACTTCATGATTAACAAGGAGACAGGTGGCATGGTGGGAATAGACTTTGGATATGCATTTGGTGCGGCCACACAGGTATTTGTTTTCTAATTAATTTGTTATGGCTCTTGTATTTATTATAATACACATGTATTCTCAGCAGTGAATTTGATGCTTTTCAGTCGCCACCATTCTGGTGCAAAATGGTGCCGTCTTTACAAGTTATTTCTGGATAAAATGGAATAAAATCTCCGTGTCAGATATTCTCAGACAAACCCAGAGTTTCACAGCTGATGTGGTGGGGTTTTGCATAGTTCAGCCATACTTTCAGCCGCTATCACTAAATACTCATGACTAGACTTTGGTGTCACAACTTGGTCCAGTTCTACTGTATTGCACCTTATTTTCAATTAAGTGACAAAGAGGGTTCCAAAGCTTAAAAAGAACAAAATATTCCCTTCTAATCCTTCTGTTCCAAGGCTTCTTATTTCTTGTTTTGTTTTGACTGTCCTTCCGCTTTGCTAGTTTTTGGGTGTGCCAGAGTTGATGCCTTTTCGCCTGACTCGCCAGTTCGTTAATCTGATGATGCCAGTGAAAGAGTGGGGACTCATTTACAGTGTGATGGTGCATGCCCTAAGGGCTTATCGTTCAGATCCAGATCTCCTCATCAGCACAATGGATGTATTTGTAAAGGAGCCTTCTTTGGACTGGAAGGTGGGGTTTTTCCTCTTTCTTCATGTGAAAATTCTTAAACTGTACTAAGAATAAAACTGATCAAAAAGGAAGTCTTTCTAGATGTGCCCTCACAGTGCTCCTTTTATCTTTCTTTGGTTTTTTTAAGTTCTCAGAGAAACTGAACTAGTTTTTAAAACGACAGAATTCTATATTGATGCTCAAAGAATAGTAGCATATGTCTGTGTTATCAGTGTACTGTTTGTTATCTGAATGACAATCCTAAAGAAGTGGGTGTCTGTTGATCATGTTATGTCAGTTATGGCAGCAGCATAAATATTTTTGACTGTTTGCATTGAGCCTCTTAAATTTACATCAGCACTGTATATATCAAATTAATAATTACAGAGAAAACTGAAGCTAGTTGCACTTCAGTAGCTTCAGTTCTAAATTAAATTTAAATCACAGGCAAGCTAAATATTATCTCACGACTTTGTCCTCCACTGCATATACAGTTAAGAGTTCCTGGCTTGACTTGCTATGATGTGGCAGCTTAAAAGTCTTTTTTTAGTGTATGATTTATGACAAATAGGGCAAATTTGTTTTCTCTTTAGAACTTTGAAGAAAGACAGCTGAAAAAAGGAGGCACATGGATTAAGGAAATAAACACATCTGAAGTAAACTGGTACCCTTTGCAAAAAGTCAACTATGTCAGAAGAAAGCTTACAGGTGCCAATCCAGCAATAATCACTTGGTAAGATGCTCTCCTTTTGCTCTAAACTGCTTCAGTAAGAGCTTTGGCAGGCTCCTGTGTCAGGTTTTGTTCCCCTTGGATAGAATAGCGGCTGCGAAAAGAGACAGGGCAAAATTTCAACAAACCTTCTGTCAGAATCATTTTGGTCCATGTACAAGCTCTCTGAATCACCTTGCCAGCCAAAACACCAGATATCTCCCCACAAGTTTTCTTGCTCCACCTCAGGCCTCTGAGCAGTTTTACTGCTCCTGGCAAGACACATCTCCCCACCCTGTCAGCCTGCTTAATCTCGCACTGCTCAGCCCACTGTTCCTGATTTTTGTCTCCGTGGCTTTTAGGCTAGGGGTAATATTTAAATCAATATGTGCTTCTGCTGAAGGATTACTTGAAATGGAACCTGAACCAGCTGTAGAGGTGGCATGGAGGTAAACTGCTTCCCAAAAACATCACATTCAAATCTGACGGTGTTCTCAGGTTATTTATGTCAGTCTAGTCAAGTCTGGCTCAAGCCAGAATGTCTTTAAAGTTCAGTTAAAAGTACAATTAATCCCTTCCATCCTCTTTTTAAAAGACATTTTGGATTAATCAAGGGAAAGACAAAAAAGCAAAGAAAGCAAGCCTGTTTTAAAACCATACAAATATTGAAAAGTGCAGGACTTGGGAGGAGTCCCTTTTGCGGTCAAGGCTGAAATGGAAGAGGCAGCAAAATACTTCTTACAGGCACAAATCAGGAGGGCAGGTAAGGAGATCAATGGCTTGGATGTGAACTTCTGCATCCTTCTTTCACCTAGAGACCTCTGACAAGATCGACATATTCATGGTAAATACCCACGAGTAAAAGACACCTGAAATCACCAGTCTTTGCTGGCCAAGCCTTCTGCAGCTCTTCAGCAGTCTCCACATCTTGATCTCAATTCAGGCAGCTTTATTTTTTCAAGTGCTGTTTTGTATTTAAAAATCCATCTCAGATTTTTTGCTTGTTTCTTTTAGTAAGAGCTTATTTTTGTGTTCTCAATTTCAGCGACGAACTGCGCCTGGGCCATGAGAAGTTACCTTGTTATAAAGATTTTGCAGCTGTGGCTCGTGGTAATGCCAGTCATGATATCAGAGCCAAAGAGCCAGAGGACGGACTTTCAGAGGAGACCCAAGTGAGGTGCCTCATCGATCAAGCGACAGACCCCAATATTCTTGGCAGAGTCTGGGAAGGATGGGAACCCTGGATGTGAGGAACTCCTCTCTAAAGCCCAGTCTGCCAAGGGACCTCTATCCTAATACGCAGCTGCAACCAGATCAGAATTTTAAGGCCAAAAAGGAAAAAACCTAACTGCTTTTATCATCAGTTAACTTGACTAATAGAGAATATAAATTTTTTGTATTAAAGCTGTATCCAAACAGTTATTTTTTTCTTGTATGTAGCTCTGTAACAAAGCAGCTTTATTGTCTTGGTGTTAAAATCTATGTAGAAAGAACTGGAGAGGCTATAGAACTGAAAGATTTATTAGAAAGGCACGGAGACCCCTCAGCAGAAAGCACAAATTCATACCCTGCAAACTTGTGGGCATCCATGTAGTGATGTAGTGAAAGTCTCTGCTTTTCTTTTACAGAGACCTTGATGACAATCAGCTGAAACCATTCTGCAGACACATATTATTTGTAATTAAAACTAGAAGATTTTTGTATCAGTAGTATCAGTGAAACAGATGGTGAAATTAAACAGAAAATGGCTTTTAACTCCAAATAACACCTGAAGTATCTGAACAGCTATTTCATTACTGGATGATGTATAGATGAGACTGTTCCAGCAGATACAGTTTTTTTAGCAATTAGAGGTTTATACTCTCTTATCTTTGTCCTTTGGAAGTTTGTGGTCCTCATGTTGTGTTAATTCCAAAGTATTTGTTTGACCAAAGCCAAAAGTAGTCACTGCCACCAAGGATAGTGCTGTAAGCTTCTTGCCATAACTGCAGCACAACACAGGCATGGCAACTGCACTTGGAATTTGCTTATACCAAAGTGTGGAGATTGTGCCAGGTGTGGCTCTTCCTCTTTGACAGCCTCAGGTATACTGGGTTTGGCTGGGGTTGAGTTAGTTTTCTTCAGAGCAGCTAGACTGGGGCTGTGGTCTGGATTTGTGCTGGAAATCATTGATAACACAGGGATGTTTTATTGTTGCTGAGCAGGGCTCTCACAGAGACAAGGCTTCTTCTGCCTCTCACACCCTGAGGAGTGCCAGGGTACCCATGGAGTTGGGAAGCACACAGCCAGGATAGATGACTCCAGCTGAACCAGGGGATATCACATACCATACGGTGTCTTGCTCAGCATATACAGCTGCGGGGAAAAAGGAGAAACGGGGAGATGTTCAGAGTGATGGTGGTTGTCTTCCCAAGTTACTGCTAGCCTGGCTTTCCTGGGGATGGCTGAACAC
Source organism: Lophotriccus pileatus (assembly GCA_035583135.1). Lineage (NCBI taxonomy): Eukaryota > Metazoa > Chordata > Aves > Passeriformes > Tyrannidae > Lophotriccus > Lophotriccus pileatus. The sequence continues at coordinate 109,352,946 of JAWWES010000081.1, read as the reverse complement.
CTGCCTGCCCATGGGAAGTGGTGAATGAGTTGCTTTGCTTGTGTGCACAGCTTCTGCTTTACCCAGTAATCTGTCTTTATAACAAACTGTGAGTTTTCTCACTTTTCCGATTCTCACTGCAGGGGAGTGAGCAGTGGCTGTGTGGGGCTGAGTTGCCAGCCAGGGTTAAAACCATGGCATCAGGTAACCTTGGGGGCAAGTGCAGTACAGGCAGCAAGAGGAAAAGAGAGTTCTCTCAAATACTACTGTTGTTTTTTACCCAGAATTCACCCTAGGATATAGATTCCACTGAGGCTCTTAGTAATTATCTCAAAAGGTGTAATAAAAGTGAGTCTTTGCCCTTTCACTGCCTACAAGCTTTCCCTTCTGCCTCCTTGGTGGTGGAGCAGTTCTGGTTTCGCTGAGGGCCATGTCTGCTGCTGGCACCAGTCTCAAATCTGTCAGCTGGAGAGCACAGCCTGCTGGATACAGTTCCGTGAAAAACTCAGGATGGGGAAGATTGCTGAGGCCTAATGGACAGGGAGAGAGTTCTTCCATTTCAAGTACTTTCCAGCAACAACTGCTATTTGTCATCTTCCTTCTTAATAACTATACTCAATTGTTTGTGTCAATAGTATTATAAATCAAGAAATTCAGAATATTTTTATCAGACTTTATTAACAAAAAGTATTGTTCAGCTGTATTTTTGTAGAGGAAATACATTTAGAAATAAAAATAAACTTTCAGCGGTATACCTCATTTCGAAAGTTAGTTTAGGGCACTTCAGTCGCAGAAAGCTTCCGCCTTTATCCATTTGCAGACATAATAATTAGTGGACAGTAATGTGGGGCTTTTTTTCATGAAAGTGTTTGATATAGTCTGTTTTTATATACACTTCAGTAAGATGTCTTGGTGTATTTTATTCTTTTAATCTCTGCTATCAATTAAGACAGCAGCCTTATGACTAATGCTTGGTCAGGTGAGGTACTCTGACTTTCACGCTGTCACTCTAAAATAGAAGAAAGTTTAAAACACAATAAAATAACAACATGAAAAGGAAAGGGAAGATTTAGAAATGAAGTGGCTGGTCATAAGAGGTGTTAAATGGCACTTTTGGCACATACCTTAGATATTTACTAGGGACTTTGACCTGTACCTTAGAGGACAAAGTTTAGGTTTATAGTTTAACGAGGTTCTTCTTGTAGGACTTTTGATATCCTCGGCACCAATAGATGATTGTGCACAGCAGGCCTCCTTCCTTAGTCTTGTGGAAGGGGCTGGAGCTGAAGTGCAGCCTGGTTCTTCCAGGGGAGGGGGACTGGAGATGACCCGTGAGTTCCTTCTGCTCCCTTCAGTCCATAGCAAAAGGACCTGCCCTGTGAGACAGGCAAAAGTGACCCTGACGGTGCAAATGGGCTCAGAATGTGTCTATGACAATTTAAATAGTTAAAAGCTCTATCTTGGCCCTATAATAAGTGGAATAGTTGAAAGCCTCAGCTACACCAGTCCTTAATGATGTATTTGTCAAGTTCACATGTCAGCTGAGGAGCAAAGCACAAAGCTGCTGGGTTTTTGTGAGCAGAGACCTATCCTATGCGAAGCAAGTGGAGTTTCCCTAACAGAGCTCTCCCCGTGCAGCTGAATGAGCCTGGAAATAACTTCCAGCACATGTAAATGGCAGCTGCCATCCCCAGTCCCGACTGAAGAGCGCTGCTCTCAATAAAATGCAGCAGCTAAATGGAAAGGCTGGAGCCAGCTTGTGGAGCAGCAAGGAAAGTACTGACGCAATGCAAACCTCAAGTCACTGGGCTCAGTGCTTCATGGGGCGGGTTTATTTGGCTTCCAGAAAAGAACAAGATGATGTGAAGCTCAGAGTCAGAGACTGCATCAGGTCTCATGCAAAACAAAACTTGGGAACTATTCACAAGTACAGGCGAGTATTTCTTTCTCAGCTTAAATAACCAGATGGATGGGCACTATATCTGGAAATCCATTAGTTGCATCTAAAAAGTTATATAAAACATTAGCATATATTCTCACTAAGTTTTTCTAAGTGTACAGAATGATATGTTTTAGCTAATCCTTACCATGCCTGCCAATCTCACGATTTCCCCCTAACTAAGAATAACAGTACTGCTGAACCCAGAGGAAGGCTCTGCAGCTGCAGCCTGGAATCTCCTTCCCCAGCAGATAAAGAGGTTCCTGCATGCTGCTTCTCATGCTCAGGATTTTCCCTTAGTCCCCACTTTTAATGTTTAAATGCTATTTTAAGGTGTCAGTGAGGCTGAGATGTGGTACAACAGCAGTACATGTTTGGGCATGGGAAGGAGCCTACGAGCTTTCCACAAAAATAGTGAATTGGGCTTGTATTCAGCCATGGAATAAGGAATTTCCTATGGCCTCACACGTAAGGGTTTGGCCAGCTGCTTCCCAAGGTAAACATCTGTATATATATCTATCTGTATATAGAGACACTCCCCAAACTTCATGGTTTTTTTCAAAATTGAGGAATTAAAATAAGGATTTACTACCACTGTTTTAAAACCCTTTTTTCCCCTCACAAGTACTGAGGATGAGGGTCTGCTGCATCATTTTATTGACACTGTACCTCATTTGGAAATGACATGGGCTTGAAAATTTTCATTTTTAAGCTATGCTGCCTGTAAGAAATGGCACCTATGCAGAAAGGTCACACCCTGGCAGCCACCCAGAGCTGGTGTAGTAAAAACAGCAGGTTTGTAGCAAAGCTACCAAAGAGTTACTCCTTAGGTCACATTAACAAGTGTCCAAAATATGGTGTTTAGAGGGGTTTTTTGCTGCAAAAATGTTTGGGAAGGTTTTACGGCCACACAGGTGATCAGAGGGCCAGAGCACCTTTCCCATGAAGTCAGGCTGAGAGAGCTGAGGTTGTTTAGCCTGAGGAAGAGTGGGCTCCAGGGAGACCCTACTGCAGCCTTTGAGTTCCTAAAGGGGTCTTACAGGAAAGATGGAGAGGCACTTTTCAGCAGGATCTGTGGTGACAGCACAAGGAGGAATGGATTCAAACTGAGAGTGGGTAGGTTTAGATTAGATACGAGAAGGAAATTCTTCCTCCTCAGATGAGGAGATGAAAAATTGGAACAGTTTGCCCAGAGAAGTTGTGGGTACCCCATCCCCAGAAGTGTTCAAGGCCAGGTTGGATGGAGCTCTGAGTAACTTGGTCTAGTGAAAGGTGGAACTAGGTGATCTTTAAGGTCCCTTCCAACCCAAACCATTCTGATTCTATGAAGGAGTGGCCCTAAGGGGCTGGGAAAGGTTTGGTTACAGTTTCCATGTATTTTCAGGGTGGGGTTTTTTGCTTTTTTGATGGGACAGAAAAGGGTTACATTGACCCTACTTGTCAATTTCACTCACAGTAAATTATAGCACACAAGATTTAATTTGATTAGGCAGAAAATACAGCGGTGGATATGATCACATGAATTTCATCCCCAATTGAAATTCATGCAAAACCTGTATAAGGAAAAGGTTCAGAGCATCCACCAAAGAGTGTGAGAAAACAAGGAGCACAGGGCCTGAAGCATTTAGCTGCAGTGGCACTTGGCTTTTTGAGAGCCTGGGTACATGGACAATGTAATTCAGCACTTCAGCAGCCACAGGTGAAGCTGAACAAACCCAGCCCAGGCTGACACCACCAGGGCTTAAACACCCGCAGGGAGTTGAAACACAGAGCTCTAGTTAAAAGAGCTAAAAAGAAAAATCCTTGCATTTACCATCAATTTGTTCAGCTGCTAAGAGTAGTGCAGCCACAGGCTGGATCAGTGCAACAATGTACAAATACAGTACAAGTGACAAGCAAAATACTGCTACAGTGGTTCAGGACAAGGAGGAGGCACAAGCCCCATCAGAGGTGGGACAAGTGGGCAGGGAGGGTCTGTCCAGCAGTTACTGTGCTGGCTGAGGAGAGCCAACCCCAACCTCAAGCAGGTACTGTCCCTACCCAGGAGTGTGCTGACAGGTTTTTTGACTCACCCCAAACAACTTGCACCTCCTTATTTGCATGTCCCTTTCCCTGGTCAGCCATTCCTGGCTTCTAGCAGATGAATGAAATGATCCTTGCACTCGTGCTGCTTCTTGGAGGAGGGGAGACGAACACAGCAAACCACCTCTTCTCTTTTTCCCCCTGGTTAGCTGACTCTGCCCATGAATCCCCCAGGAGCTGGAGTCCTGCTGGTGCTGCCTCATCCCCATAACTTCAAGAGAAGGGCTCCATAGGCTCCCCAGAACCAGCCTAGTCTTGCCATGCTCCCAGCCCTATTGTCCCAAAAAGTCCTGCCCATCTGGCTGGGTTGCTAGAGATGATCATGGTGGAAGGAGGACAGGGAGGATTAAAGCTAGGCTGAGGCATTGCACTGCTTCCTTACTTTGCACAAGTGATCTGTCCCATATTTATGAGGAAAAACTAGAAATACAGTGTGATTTAACTGCTGTCCCTGAAGAGCTCAGGGTTCTGGTGCTTCTCTGAGATTGACAGCCAGCACTCCAGACCAAGTTAAAGTTTCGTCTTTTCTCTGCTTCTTAGAGAAAGTTTTCTTGTCCTTTCTCACCAGGTTTAAATGCTTTGCTTGGTTTGGAGCAGGAACCCCAAGAAAGATTTAGAGAATTTACTCTGAAATTCAGATGCTCAAATGCTTCTTACTGCTGTTTAAAATCACTGTATCCCAGAGACAAGCCATGATTCAGGGGGTCAGGTCCTCAGCAGGACAGACAAGGGAATCAAGAGCTTGTCTGTACTTCAGTGAGCTGAAAGCATAACACAGTTCCACATGCAAACAGTTAAATTAGGTGCTTTCCAAGACAAATAATAATTTCATGACTAAAATGGGTGACATGTATCCCTTTCCAGCAATTAGTGGACGCCGACACAGAGCAAGAGAGACAGCCTCACACTTCTGATATCAGACTGCCTCACACTTCTGATCTACCTTCCCAAGCCTCATGCACCCAACCCTTTATATTTCATGCAGAGAAAAAGGGTTCAGGAACATCATATGATGCCCCTAGTCCCCTGCTGGACAGCCAGGCCAGGCCGGGCAGAGTCATTGCAACACGAATAGACCCCAGTGCTAGAGGGCAGAAAATAACATGTGGGGTTTGGGCTTTTTTTTTTTTCCCCACAATGTGGAAAAAAAAGCAAAACCCAACAACTTTTTTTGTTACTGTCAAGTTCAGTGGTTAGTGCTTAGTGATCAGTGCTCTGGTGAGAAAGGAAATCAAGTTTATTTAAACTTAACAACTCTGTGGGGTGAATGGCAGCACTAGAGTTAAAAGCAAAGCCTCTCAAAGCGAAACCTTACCTGCCAGATGCAAAAACTCACCTGCCAGACACGCAGGCACACTTACCCTGATCCCACAAGCCTTCCCACGAGGAGTTCACATCCAAAGGGAGAGCATGTACCCGTCCTGTTCCCAACTACTTATGGTAAAATACACGCCCCTGTGACAAACAGCTGCGGTACTGCAACAGCTGCGGTAGCGGCAGATGGAGCTCTGCCCGGAGAGAGGCAGCAGGCCCGGCATGACCGGCACGTACCCACGATCCCCAGAAAGCCACCTTGGAGTGAGTGGCACCGCGCTCTGCAGGGCACAGCTTTATGCCAGCAGCATCAGCTGAGTGCTGGGCTGGGAAGTCAGCGCCCTGTCATAAATCTAGAGGGGTCTTCTGGGAAAATAAATAAATATTTTTTAAAAATACATTTTTTAAGGGTGTTTTATTGTGCGTTTCTTTTATAATTCAGTCAGTGGAGCACCTGGGGGTGAAGCCAGGCTTCTAGAAGCTGATACGTAACTAAAAACCTTGTGCATTTCACATCTTTTAAGTTGAAGTATTTTCATTTCTCTGATAGTTGCCAATTTAATAGTAATGGTTTACGGGATGCAAGGGGGAAAGGATGACACACATAATTACTTAATGTAAGTCTTTAAAAAGAGGCATAACTTTACACAGACAATGTGAAGCAGCTAAAGATGCCTCAGACATCCCTTTCCCACCGGAGCGTCCTGCAAGAAGTCCAAGCGGCCACCCTCTCACAGATTTACAGTACCCTTCTCGGGTGAAGCTTCCCGTGCTACAGAGGGGGTAGTGGAGCCTCGGGAGGGCGCTCGGGTGATACGCAGAGACACGCGTGGGGCAGGCAGCATCTTTCCCGTATCGCTTCATCCAAAGCGCCGCTGGGGAACTGCGTGGGGGGATGAAGCGTGGTGGTGGTGGAGAGGTAAAATGAGCATTTCCAGCCAGCCTTCCCGCTGGCCCGGGTGGAAAAGGGAAAATTAACGCTCAGCCATGGCAATGGGTGTCCGGTGCCGACAGCACTCCCCGGAGACGAGACGGTGCAGGGAGGGCGGCAGGAGCCCGAGAGGCGCCCGCACCGTCCCGTCCCCGTGGTGAGGGCCGCCCCCGACGGCGGCCACCCTCGGCCGGGAGGTGGCAGCTCTCCGCGGCAGCAGCCCTGCCTCCGCGGCCGCGCACCCCACCCGCTCCCGCCCCCGGGTCCCCGGGGGTGCCGGGAATAACTCGTTCCCCGTCAGGGGCAGGAGGCGGGGCCCGCGCCGTATAAGAAGGGACCGAGCGGGCGTTTCGCTCCCAGGTCCTGAGACGCCTTGTCCCATCCCCGCCTCCTACCGCTGCTCACGGCGTGACCCGAGCCCGGATCGGCCCCCTCGAGGAGGCGGCGGCGGGGCTGCAGCGGGAACGTCAGTGGCACCGAGCAGCAGCAGCAGCAGCAGTGCCAGCGGTGCGAGCAGCGGCGGCGGCAGCAGCAGCAGCAGCAGTCCCGCTCCCACCTGCCCGTGGCAGACGCTGGAGCTGCGACCGTCGCGGAGCGGCGTTTGGTGCCCGCGGTCCGGAGCCCCCGCGCCGCGGCCGTGCGGCGCCGCGTCCCGCTCGCCGATGAGCGCCGCCGCTCTCTACAGCCTGGACTCCCCGGCATGTTATAAGAGCTGGTGCTTGGAGCCCGCCAACTTCTACGACGCCAAGGTGGGCAGCGGCGGCGGGCCGGGTCCCGCCTGCAAGCCGGGAGCCCGCGTCGGCTGCGGGATGAGCGGCGAGGAAGCGGGGGGCGGCCTGGGGGGCAGCGGCACCAACCTGGCGGAGCTGAGCGCCGCCGCCCCGGCCATGTACGAGGACGAGAGCGCCATCGACTTCAGCTCTTACATTGACTCCATGTCGGCCGTGCCCAACCTGGAGCTCTGCAACGACGAGCTCTTCGCCGACCTCTTCAACAGCAACCACAAGCCCGAGCGGGGCGGGGACTACGGCGAGTATTTGCCGCCGGGCGGCGGCGCCGGCCGCGACCCCGCCAAGGACCTCGGCGCTGCCATGACCACCCTGCTGGGCGCCGAGCCCCGCACCGCCTCCTCCTCCTCCTCCTCCTCTTCTTCCTCCTCCTCCTCCCGCGGCGCTCTGAAGCAGGAGCCGGACTGGAGCGACAGCGACCTCTCCTCCTCGCTGCTGCCCTCGCAGATCGCCACCTGCGCCCAGACCATCATGAACCTGAGCGGGCAGCCCACACCGCCCACCTCCCCCGAGCCACCGGGCAGCAGCTCCCCCTCCAGCTGCAGCACCCGCTCCCCGGGCCCCGCCGCCGCCGCCGCCGTGCCCGGGCCGGCGCGGGGCGTCCCGCCGCCAGCCAGCGCCGGGGGCAAGGAGCGGGGCGGCAAGAAGTGCGTGGACAGGTTTAGCCCCGAGTACCGGCAGCGCCGGGAGCGCAACAACATCGCCGTGCGCAAGAGCCGCGACAAGGCGAAGCGGCGCAACCAGGAGATGCAGCAGAAGCTGCTGGAGCTCTCGGCCGAGAATGAGAAGCTGCACAAGAAGATCGAGCAGCTCACCCGGGACTTGACCAGCCTCCGGCACTTCTTCAAGCAGCTGCCGAGCGCTTCCTTCCTCCAGCCCGGCTCGGGCACCGACTGCCGGTAACCGGGGGGGAACGGGACGGAGAGACGGACTCCGGGAGACGGTGGATAAATACCTCAGAGGGCCGGGCCGAGCCGTGCCGGGCCGTGCCGCGGCGTCCCGGGCCGTGCCCCGCACGGGAGGAGGCGCGGAGCCGCGGCGGGACCTGCCGGCCCCGCGGCCGCGCTCGGAATGTGGCGGCGACGTGGGGCGATGCCTGGGTCTTTCACCACGAAACTTGCGAAAAAGGGAAAAAAAGCTAAATATATTTTTTTCTTTTCTCCCCTTAAATTATTTTTGTAATGATAGTTTTCGTCTTTTCTACATTTTACTCATACCGATGCAGCTATGGTACATCTGTTAAAATGATTCAAAATCCCATGTATTTTAGACAGTAGGATGGATTAAAAACAAAAAAAAAAGACTGAGCATGCTCGACCTTTTATATCGATTTTTACAGCATTTCTAAGAATAAAGAAAAGCATTTTAAATCAACCCTCTTCTCGTTTGCTCTGGGTCGTGACAGCAGCGGGCCGGCGGCGGGGGAAGCTGCGCTGTCCGGGAGGGAACTGAACACGGGTGGGGTGGGACAAGGCGGGACGGGTCCCAGCAGCTGAGACGGGGAGGTAAGGGAAAGCTGGGGGCGAGGGGCGCCGCGTTATGTCCCAAAGCATCCAGAGAGCGATGCAGGGGTGGGGACAATCGTGAGACTCCTCGGCCGTGGGGGTTGCGAAGTCCGCTTCCCCCGGAGCGGCATCGCTGGGCCGGAATGCTGAGTCAGGGGTTGCCGCGGCGCTGAGTGGGACTGAGCGGCTGCACAGCAAGAAGGGCTGCTCTGTGACCCGGACTCTGCTAGAAACACAGTATTTTATGGAAAAAAAAAAAACAACTATGTGACCATAGGAACACTACTGGTTAAAATTCATGCTGAAAAAAAACCTCCAAGGGGTTTCCATTCCAGATAATGCAAGGCTGCACCTACACTCAGGTGCTCTGGAGTTTTGGAACCAGATGTAGCGAGTCCCAGAGATGATGTTGCACCCATAGGCTTCATCCTGCTGTAGGCTGTAGAACTGGAGGAGCTGGGCACTTTCACTGGTCCCTGCTAGTGAAAGTGAGAGCGGGCAATGCTGCCTGACTGAATGAATAAATCACAAAAGGTCAGGCAACTTGTCTGAATTTTGGTAGTCCATGCACAAAGATGACAGCATCTGTAGGGCACTGGCAGAAAAATGGCCTGACACAAGAAGTACCTCCAGCTGTTCCAGAGACTGAAATCTTACTGGTTTCAAAGGGGAGCCCTGGTTTCCCATACACACCAGTATCCTCTACACAGGAATGGGCCGAAGTCCCCTTTTTCCTTACAGGGAGACAGGTAACAGACTGAAATACTTGGAGGAGGGGGAGGAAAGGGGGTTTCAAAAGCTGGGTCATTCCTTTAGTAATCGTGGTATACATAAGCCTGTTCCCTATCAGCCTGAGCCGCAGGAATGATCAGTGTGCCAAGTTTGTTGTTCTTTTTCTGCTGGTTAATCCCATACGGGACCTGTGCAAAACCACTCCTTCCTCCTCCTCTGACCTGTAAGGGGCTTTTAAATACAGTGAAAGGGGAAAAAAATCCAGTCTCTAACTCTTAAATAATTCTTACAATTACGCACACAGAGGAGGATTTTGATATTGTTTATCTGATCTGTAATCCGTGTCTCCACAGCCTGAGTGAGGATAGTCACAGGGCCTACAAAGCACTTTACTCCTTACCCGTAACAGAAACTGTATAATGAAACACCCGCTTTGTGGGAAGCTACAGATAACACAGTACTTCTATGCTTAAAGACCAATTAGCTGTAAAATATTAACTTTATATGTGCTTGACACTTCAAAATATAAGCTTTATTCAAATCTCCGTCTTTATAACAATTATTGCAAGGTGATAACAATGCAGAATCTGTGCACCAGACGGCATTTTGCAGCTAGTCTGGAATCCACTGATAAAACTCAGCTTAAACCAACATTCACTGCCTATAGCAAAGTATTTATTTCAAAAATATCAGTAAAATATTTTCCATTGACATATAATATTTACAGTATTATATTAAAAAAAATCACAACCATTCAAAACTTCCAGAACAAGGTGTTTTACATACATAAACAGCAAACATACCAAAGAACTGTATTCTTAAATTCTGAACTGATTCGAAAAAGAAGAGTTCAGAAAGTTAAACAGGTTTTTTTTGATATGGATATTTTCAGTGATAGCACAATGTGCTTCTTAAATCACAGTTTTAATAAACTATCTTAATGCTTATCACACTTGCATTATACATTATCTGTGGCACTAGTTAACAGATAACCACATTACAAAGTCCACAGATACTATAATAGCTGACTAGAGTTCACCTCTGTCTTGCTGCAGCTTCCAGAAGAACAATTTCCTCCAGTGCAACACAGTTGGGGTGACTGCTTACAGAGTGGACGTAGCAGTTCAGTAACCCCACCTCCTTTCCCAGCACGCTCTGCACCTCGTAAGTCTGCGCGAATAAAAGCATGGTGAGTAAAACAAACAGTCCTGGACATTCTGTTCTAAACAGCGTTCAGCTGGGAAGATGCAGCTTGCAAGATCCTCTTCCAACAGACAATTTTTTTAAAGGACTCAGAAGGGTGCATTAGAACTGAGAGAATGAATACATTAATTTTCAATAATTAAATCACACTCCTGCCTCAACTGCTGCTTCCCAACCAGGGTTTAAAAACAAGTTAGTTGTTTAAAAATCCAAAAAGTTACGTGACGTTGAACTCAATTTTGCTGAAGCATAACCTGCACGTGCTCCCTTTATCTCACTTTCTGTCACTTGCAGCACTTCCCATGTGCTGGCAATGTGTATATACAAACTATACATTGATTAAGCTGGCTAACGGATTCACTAAAGGAAAAAACACTTTGTTACCCTTTTTACTCACTCTCCCCCATTTTAACTTTGTGTTGTTCATGCATCTTTTACCATCACCAGCACCTACACAGTCTCTCTTATTTAATGATGTGACCAGTATTTTACCCACGAGTTGTGCCTGAGCAACTTCGTAGAGACTGTATATTCTGTGTGAAGGAGAGGGATGCAAGGCTGGGATGGCTTCACTAAGAGGAGACAGCACATTAAAGAAGAGCTGGTAACAATGATAGTTGATACCTCACTTGAGAGGGTACCTCAGATGGTCAGGTTCACATCCATTTCTTTCCCTAATGGGTCTTGTCTATGACGAGCCCCTGACCATGCCCCTGCTTTTTCATCGGGGCTGTGCCTCTGCACAAGTATGTGATACCCACGCCTGTTGCCTGCTTCAAGGTATAAACAATCTTTTTTCCTTTTTTTTCCCCCTAGATTATTTTTACCCCAGACCGGTTCTGCAGTCCAGTTCATGGTTGCAGCTGCACAAACAGCTCTACTGGTGTAACAGAAGGGCTGCCACAAAGTAAGGAACAAGCGTCCAGGGCCAGCAACAGCTAAAACCAACCTCCCTGCCAAAAAAATTGATTACAAAGCTACACCCTTAGAAACTTTAGCAGCACTGGCAAAAAAATGACACCTGAAGTATTATTTCTTATGATTAATCTTTATCCCTGCATTTCAGCTAGGGAAGAAAAAAAAAATCTAAGTTGCCAGACTTCTAAATACTGGCATTACACACATTGAAACATGAAAAAGATGTTGTTTGAATCTAATAACTTGAAAAAGAACTATGTTTTGCTAGTTTGTAACCAAACCAGGCACATCCTGTAAAACTCAGCAAGACTTAATTGCTATCAAAGGAGCAAACACGTTTTGGAAATTTCTTGTATCAATTTGCTTAAATGAAATATACACCCTCCCACATAAGAAAAATAATTTATGATTTCAGAGTAACTTTCCACTTTCAGTATTACCCATAAGTCCCATTAAAACCATGGAGCATGTAAGAGCAAAATGCTGGAAAACTTGTAAGACAGGGAAAGCAAACTGACCCAAATACATGTCACTGAAGATACTTAACTAGGATGATTAAACAAGACAACGAGCCAACCTTTGCTCCCTTCCACATGCAAGGGAGAGGGGAGAATCTTGGGATCCTAATTGGACTTGATGACTCTCTAAAGGTGCCTCTCCTTCCCTGCTGACCATCCAGCAGCCAATGCCAGCCAGGCACCTATGCCGGTGCCTCTCTCACCTGTGATAAATCTGGGTCACTGTGCCAAATGTCAGGGTTCTTCTGATATCTCAGATTAAAGGATTCACGATTACATAAACTGTACTTTAGCCCATGGATCCCCGTGGCTTATGTGTGTTTCATTCGTACCATTATAAAGGAGTATCTTGCACACATTTTGCAAATTCCACCTGCCAGTACTTGGACTGTATGTCTGCTGTCTTTGGATCCTCAGGCAGAGAACAGAGTAAAGCCCAGTGTTTGCCCATCGCAGCTCTGAGTGCCTGGACATGGTGCAGTTTGCAGGTAGCTCTGCAGATCCACAGCTGAGCTAAAGCTGTCCATACAGCCCCTCTGCAGCATCCCCCTTCTAAAAATGAGGGTGTCAGTCTGATCACAGTCACAAGACTGCAGGACATCAGCAGCTAGAAGGTGGGATTGCCAAAGGGCCAGCCCACCCATATCACAGGCTGGACACCAGAAAGTGCAATCTCCTACTACTCCTAGAGCAGTTCTGAAAGAAACTGCCTGGAAAGTCAGAATCTCTATCACTGGAGGTTTTCAAGACCCTGCCAACAAAAGTCATGGCCGACTGGCCTCCATATTGTCAATAGCTCAGGGTGGATAGGAGGTTGGACAACAACCTCCAGGAATCTTTCCACTTCTATGATATGACTATCTTCCCACCTGATTCATGTCTTTTGTACTCTGCCTCTACAGAAAGTTATGTAGCTTAACTTATTTTGGTCAGTATTCATTATACCTACCCCATCCTCACTGGTGGAGGATGTCAGGAGAGAAGAGATTGTCCTTTGCAACAGCTGGAATGAGAAAATGCACAGTTTTGTTCATGACAAAAATCTTATGTATGCAAAGACGTTCTGTTTGCAGGTTAAAACAGTCACATAGAACAAAGATTTATCTCTTTAATATCAAATGTTTTTGTTTCTCTGGCCAAGAAAACAGAGAAGACATAAATGATGTTCAGAATGGAAGTCGAAAAAATATGCATTCCTTTTAGACTGTGGAGACTGAGGTTTCCCAAGACCCAATCTTAAAAATCCCTTCATTTGGGCCACAGAACAGTTTGCAAACCTCAGTGTGAACTCAGTGATTGTATTATTTAAGTAAGAGCTGGAAACTGGGTTCTTAGCTCAATGAAACACAAGTTTAGTATCAGATTAAATGATGGTATAGGCTTACATATTTTGTCTTCTGACAAAGCTGTTTGTAAAAGCATGAATTAGAGTACCTATGTGTCTACATACAATACACAGAACCTTATTTCATGCCATACCTTTACTTTTACTGTACTCTGAGGTCGGGATGGACAACTCAAGAAGACTTCCAGCTGCATTTTCAAAACCGGTGTAATGACAACTTCAGAGCATTGTTTGCAGTATAGCAATTCTCTGAAACACACAAATAATGGTGGAAAACCATAAAAAATGGAAAACTTATCAGCTGTAAATCAAAACAAATAAAACCACAACTAGTTTATTCTCTAAAATACTTTCCTGGTAGACTCAGTAGGAAAGACTTGGTAGGAATTCCGCTGATAATAGCGAATAAAGCTCTTCTGCTGTCAGTAACTCTCTTGGAGGACCTAAACCCATCTGGCAAAAGGATCTTGCTTTTATAAGTTCTGGCAATATGGAGGGAGGTTGCTATTTATAGTCACCCCACTTAAGCAAATACTAATCTCATAACTTCTAAAAGTTATGGCACAGGAAAATTTGTAGTATACATTTGGCCAAAGTGACTTATCAACTTAGGCCCTCATTCAGCAAATTTCAATGTTTTCAGTGCACACTGAACAAAATTAAGTTCAGCTCTAAGTGCTTGTTGGAAGCACTTCTTAAACAAACACTGATGCTTCATTCATTCTCCAAATGAAGGAAAAATGTCCTTCACAGGTGAGATACTTTTTTACTGAACTACACTACTTTGTGAACATATACAAATCCTTATTTTTTGCATGACAATAAAATATAGGACATCTGTTTTTTATTTTCACCTTTTTTTTCCCCTCAATGACTATATGTAACAAAGCATAAGCAGTAAACCTTCTCATATTTAGGAAAATGTTATCTATTTCAATAGGATCAAACCCTCACAACTGCTCCTTATAGTTTTTGTGAGCTTTTCCAGCAGAAAGAACCCCTCCTTCCTTCCTTCCTTCCTTCCTTCCTTCCTTCCTTCCTTCCTTCCTTCCTTTCTTTCTTTCTTCCTTTCTTTCTTTCTTTCTTTCTTTGTT
>JAWWES010000081.1:109311655-109338468 GCA_035583135.1 Lophotriccus pileatus | reverse complement strand
TTTCTTTCTTTCTTTCTTTCTTTCTTTCTTTCTTTCTTTCTTTCTTTCTTTCTTTCTTTCTTTCTTTTTCTTTCTTTATTTCTTTCGTTTTTCTTTCCTTCTTTTTACACTTTGACTACTCTTATCCCACTGAGTTTTTATTCCACCAGGTATCTCAGTCTCTACAAGAGCAAGCTGGCTAGGCAGCTGATGGGTAGGCTTTCCAAAAGCACGCCAGTGTGAGCCAGCTTCAGCATTTCAGGTGGTAACAGGTCCTGTAGGGTGAGTCTTCACATTCAGGACAGCCAAACTGCCAGATTTATTCAATATCCCTTTTAGAAAGGTGATAAATTTAGTAGCTTTGAAACACAACTTTCACACTTAGATAAATCGCAGGAAAGATCACAGTTCAGTACAAAAATGAGGTGAATAGAGGGTACACAGAGTAACAAGGCAGGGCACACAAACACAGGGAGCTACTTTTAAAGGAACTTAAAATCAGACCTGTGGTTTATGCGTATGTTTATTAAAACTAACAATATAATGCAGTGGGCTATGAAATCTTTATAAGCAAGGCTTTAAGACTGATTTTAAAAAAAAAGTAATAACTGCAAAATCAAACCATTTCATATCTACTTGTATCTTTCTTAATAAATTAATGTAACCTTGCAGGCTTTATCAGTTCATCGGCAATAAAAATACTACGTCTTAGTTCTAGGAAGGAGCAAAGTGCAGCCTGTGCCTGCAGGAATCATTGCATCACCTACTGCTATTATGGCTACATCCACAAAACACCTGGAGTGCTCCGGAGCATGCTGACTCTCACCTGTCCTGGGGACACAGTTCCAACTTTCCATTTCCACATCTGTCGCATGTAGGCCAGGAGAAAGCAGTGCTCTCATTAACTCCAACAACAGTACCTGCAGAACATGGAATTCTTACAAAATGCTAACATTAAGCCACCAAACACAGTCTCCCTTGGCTTCACAGCAGGTTTGAGCCTTTCTGACCTGCAGCTTAGGACTTGTCAGAGCAAGAATCAGCTCTTCTGACAATCTCACTCCCTTTCTCCTTGGTCCCTCCAACAAGGGATGAAAGCACAGCACAGCATGTTACATTCTAAAAATACCAGAAGGTAGATAATTGACAATTAACTTTCCAAACAGGCTCAGTTCTTTTGGTTTGGATTTTATTGCTTTTCTGTTTGTTTTCACTTGTTTGCTTTCTTTCTGGTCCTCTGATGTTTCCTTGGCAATAAACAACTAAAAAAACATCAGATCGGATAGCTTGATATTGATATTTAGGAAACACAAACCAATGAGAAGTCCCAATCCCTTTTGAAAACAACAATGCAGATTAAATTCTACTAACAATTGAGTTATTCTTCATTTATACTGATTTAAGAGAGATTAGATCTGGCTCCCAGACTTAAGTGTGTGCCTAAGAAGGGAATGCCAAAGATACTTTGGACTAATAAAAAGGGCCTCGCTAGTTTTGGCAAGAAAAAATATATTCAGGGTTTTACGAGAAGCCAATAAAGAGTGTATTATATTTTATGGTAACAATATGATGAAATTATGAGAATTATTTATGGAGAAAAATACATCTAAGTATTCACCTGTAAGAATGAAATTACACTAAAATAAAACCTCACTAATACAACAGAACTACAGACTAAAAAATCCATCTCCTATTGAGCAAGAATCTCATATTCTGTACCACATCTATGAAGAAAGCCTTGTAGACTATGGAGCATTTACATCATCTAGACTGCAAAGCAGGCTGTTAATCCCTTACTTTTATGGTTCTCCTGAGGCAAGGAGAGAGCTACAGCTAAACAACAAAACTGTAAGATTTTCTTTGTGAATTCAAAGGACAAGGAATCTGAAGATATGGAAAGTTGCCTCTCAAATAAAACATTTACGACCCAATTGCTAAGCACACAATGAAACAACATGCATTACACTGACAGAATAAGCAGTTCTATTTAACGCCTTGGACTCCTACAGAAATAATTTTGATTATTCAGTATTTATGAGAAGCTTGGAGTTTCCATCAGCACTTGCCACTACAAGGTAGGATGCTTTCTGCCACAGCACAAGCATGTTTCTCTTTGAATGACATGAATGCTGAATGGCCAGTCACAAGTGGTGTTCCCCAGGGCTCAGTGTTGGGGCCAGTCCTGTTTAATATCTTTATCAATGGCTTAGACAAGGGTCTCAAGTGCACCCTCAGTCACTTCCCAGACGACACCAAGTTGGGTGGGAGTGTTGATCTGCTGGAGGGCAGGAAGGTTCTGCAGAGGGATCTGGACAGGCTGCATCCATGGGCAAAGGCCATGAGGTTCATGGTATGAGGTTCAACATGCCAAAATGTCAGGTCGTGCACTTGGGTCACAACAGCCCCAGTCAGTGCTACAGGCTGGGGAAGAGTGGCTGGAAAGCTGCCCAGTGGAAAAGGACCTAGGAGTGCTGGTTGACAGAAGAGGAACATGAACCAGCAGTGTGCCCAGGTGGCCAAGAAGGCCAATGGCATCCTGGCCTGTGTCAGCAATAGTGTGGGCAGCAGGACCAGGGCAGTGACTGTCCCTCTGTACTGGGCAATGATGAGGCTGCACCTTGAGCACCGTGTTCAGTTTTGGGCCCCTCATGACAAGAGGGACATGGAGGTGCTGGAGCGTGTCCAGAGAAGGGCAACAGAGCTGGTGAAGGGGAGATGGGGTTGTTTAGCCTAGAGAAAAGGAGGCTCATGGGGACCTTCTTGCTCTCTACAACTACCTGAAAGGAGGTTGTTGCCAGGTAGGGGATCAACCTCTTCTCCTAGGTAACAAGTGACAGAATGAGAGGGAATGGCCTCAAGTTGTGCCACAGGAGGTTTAGATTGGTTGTTAGGCAGAATTTCTTCACTGAAAAGGTGGTCAAGCAACGGAACAGCTGCCCAGGGGAGTGATGGAGTCACCACCTCTGGAGGTATTTAAAAGACATGCAGATGTGACACTCGGGGGCACGGTTTAAGTGGTTGATTTGGCAGTGATGGGTTAATGGTCGGACTCAATGATCTTAAATATCCTCTTCAACCTAAGTGGTTCCATGATTTTATGATTCTTGTTCATCAAAAAGAAAAGCTATCAATTGGTTTGCTGAATATGTTACCTTCTTAATTAAAAAATCATTTTAAAAGCAAAACAAATCCCCTTTTCTGACAGATGTGTTTCTCTCTAAGTCTTTTCACTTTCTCCCGTGTGCCATACTGCAACTGTAGGATGCCAGTGCACAAGTAATGCAAGTACATTTGAAGAAAATTAATCAGGATCATACTGATACAAACTGTACAGTGGTTTATTTTGATGCCAATGTAGAGTTCCCTTGAGAAAGGGAATCTCCACCAGAGATTACTGAAGTCAGACCAACTCAAACCAGCAACAGGTATAATAATCTAGTGACAGTCTTGGGCATCCTGTATGCAAAGTGATTTCTCAAGTTTAAGCTGCTGAATTGCTGCATATCTTTGTGAAGACTCACAAACATTTTGGATATTTTCCCAAGACCCTTCTTTTAAGGAATGATCCTTCTTTTAAGGAAATGCACACAGACAAAATTAGATTTTCACCTATTTGCTATTTTTATGGATTGTGGATGACATCATTAAGAAGAGACTGATAATATGACAACATCTGACAAAACAGGTCTCTTGTGGTGGAATGCAAAGTAACACTCTGGTTGAAACGTTCAAAAATTAATGCGTTTGGTTTTGGGGTTTTTTTCCCAATCAGTTACCCAGGTCAATGGGACATGAAGGTGAAAAGTTCAATCAAAAAGAGAAACTTAGGTAAGCTGACTGATCCCATTTTAGTCACACTATTAAGAGGAAAACTGAAAAAAACCCACACCCCGAGTAAAAACTTAAATGTGAAAATATCCAACGTCAAAATTCAATCACTGGTGGTGAGTCATATACTAGGCAAATATCATTAATCAAGTAATATTCCCACATATCATATGTGGTATGGACTAACTAGAATTTGCTCATAAGCATGATTAAGAGGAAAAACAATTTTGTGCAGTATGAACTGCCAACATTTAAGTCATCCTGACTGCTACTATACAGAAAAAAGAGGTTGGAAATTACATTTCAATGCACAGTGATAAGAAAATAAATTTATTAACCCTGAGCTCACAGGTGAAAACCACAGATTGTTCTTGCAAAGAAGAATGAATTTTTTATTAGAAAACAACCACAGGTTTTTACTCATCTGTTGAAGAGCAACACATTCCATCCCAGAGCTGGTATAACTGGACCTCCCTGAAACAAGGATTTCTGACAAATCTACTGGATCTGCAACACTGTCCCTTTTGATGGGGGAGGAACCTCTGAAGTTCATCCAGTCGAGAGGTGTACCAAGTCACATTAAGCAAGAGCTTGAACTGGAAGAACTTCAGAGGGTCCTTTCAAAGGAGCAGGAAAGCACACTCCTTCAAGAAGGGATAGAATAAAGCCTGTGCAGCTTCTTAAATGTTAGGTGGGAGGATTCCTATGTACAGCACATGTAGGTGACCAAAAGTACAGGAAGTAAAAGGATGCACAAAGAAAAAGAGTGAATGAAGTAAGACTGCTTCACACTGAAAGCCAGACCAACAACTCTCTGAGTTAACAGACAGGGACAGTGACTAAATTTTAGAAATGATACATTTTCCTCCATGCATTACCCCCTCAAATGCATATTCTCTACCAACAAAGTAGAGTCATTGCTATTAGTTTCACTACTTTGGCAGGAAAATGTAGGTACTAACTAATTGAAATCAATGGAAAACAATGACTGTATCTCTTAAATGCTATTAAGTCATTTTAGTTACACATAGAAGTGAGAGTTATAGTCTATATATATTGCAGTAGCATAGGTATAAAGAAGATACTTTGTATTCTATGCTGTATCCAGGCATGGGAACATAGTGATAACTGCACAAATTCCAGATTAAACAAGACAAGGTTGTAGGATTCATTTCTCCTTTTGTCATTCTTCCATCTGTAATACAGAACAGGGAAAGCATGACATCTCCCATGTGTGTAAAGTAAGTACTTGTTTACACAACAGCTCAAAAAGGTGTATCTTCTTTGCTCTACTGGAAAAAGAAAGGACAGAGAAATGTTTGCTTTATCCTACTATGCATACTGTCAAGAAGAAAAGAGAAGATAGGCACTTCTCATACAAAAAACTAACAGCAGAACAGTGACAATTCCTAGCATAACTATTGGAGTGGTTAAAAAAAAAAGTCAAAAAGCATTTCATACCCAGTGACAGAAATATCTTTCAGGTAACTATATCAATGCAAGATGTACATAACAATCAAGGCTTTGAGTGAAGTGCCTCTAGTTGTGATTGGTTTTCATTATGCGCTGTTAGAGTTCAACATTTGCACTGCAAGGGTCTCATTAATTAATCACAGAGGTATTGTGAACTTGTGGCTCTACCATAGCAGAAGGTATGTTTAGTAAAGGCTTTGCATGGTTTCAAACTGTCTTCTTAGTGCTTATCACATTATAGCTGGAAGAATTAATTTGTAAACCATTATTTGCTACAATTTTAAAGTTCATTCATCCAGTGAATACTTAAAGGTCTAAATGTCAAACTGTATCAAGAATTTTCTACAAGGGCTACTGGAATCATGAGAGTTAAATTAAGAAAGGAAATAGTCTTTAAAAGCCAAGAATTGTTGGGCTTTTAAGGACATTTTCCTATAGACACTCTACAGCTGTGAGGTTTAAGAAGCTGTCTGGACAAAGCATTAGAAAACACACAGTCGGAAATGTTTCTGCATGATTAGGAAATGTTAGAAAATACATTGTAAGAAATATTTCTGCATGGTTTGTGGTAGAACTGAGATATTAGACAAAGCTATGACCCAAAGTGGCTGGTGAGCAAATATTGGCCAAGTTATGCCAGATTACTATGGCAAAACAATAAATTGTCCCACTGCAGCAAAGTTTCAGGGAAATCAGTCACTAAGCCCTACCATTCAGGATCTGGGTAACATATCTTATTCATCTACCTAAAAAATATTGGTATACCTCACTGTTGCTAACATCAGCAAGGCTGACATGAACAGAAGGCTCCTGAAAGAAGACAGTGAAGGAAAGAATATAATGAAACAGATTGTGCATTAAACATTTATTTTGGGGAATGAGTAAGTGGGAACAGAGCTTGGCCAGCAAAAGGCAAACAAAGCCCACAAAGAAGTATAAAATCGTAAATATCCTAATGACCCTCAGCGATGCTGGGCTTTTTTTATCCCTCCACGCTGTTTGTGCAAGAAATCAATATAAAGACATAAAAGATTAAAGTGAGCACAAATAATTAACCACATTCATTTCGGGAAAGGCCATACAAACCTCTTAGAGCACAAATGGAGTTGGCCTCTGTTGTAGAATCCAGCTCATCGAGTCTGACAGGGCCAGTCAGCTCACTGAGGTCAGCACCGGCAGCCGAGCACAAAAGAGGCTTTTGTAATAAGAGAACAGTACGTTCAACACAAATAATCCTACCTGCCAAGAAAGAAATTTCAACTCAGTACAGTAACAAGGAAAAAGGTGACCATGTTAATTGTCATGGCCAATAAAGACAACAATCTCTGCCAGCTACTGAACAGATGAATACACTCCATCAGGTTTTCTCAATGACAAAATATTTTGCTTTCAGTGATACATGCATCATGCTCTCGATACACTTCACAACTCCCAGGGGAAAAAAAGAAGTTTCAAAAATTTGAACATGGCAGAAGAGAGTCTGATGCCACCCAGAATGCATCGAACCATGCTACCTGCAAACAGGTTACCATCTCTTCCCTAGTAATAAACTTGGACACCCCTGGAGATGGTCTTTTTGTTTCAAAGATTACAAAGAGTAGGTGCATGCAATGCTTCATTCTCCAAAGCAGAGATTTTTGCTTCAGGACACATCCATTTGCATAGTTTTGTATTTTCAGTTCACTTACATGTTGTAAGTGACTGAAGGTGTGAGATGTGAACGACCCAAGCAGTCACCATACAGAACACAACTTGAACCTCATAAAAAGAGTGACTAAAGATGAAAGTAAAGTGAACCACCATAATGTCACGATCTGTGTGGTGGCGAAGGCTCACACCTAAGATGGTATAGGAGAGCTTGTAAAATTTGTGTATCTGGGGACACATGAGTTTCTTAATATTTTTGAGTCTTCCATCAGCTAGCAAATTCAATTGACACTGGTCAACAGATTCAATAGTCATCAGGGAAGACTGACAGTAATATTAGTGGACATACAACAAGATCACTGAATTTGTCATTTACTTTGGAGATCAAGCCAAAAATATAAAAAAAGAAACCTTAGAGGAAAGCTCTAATTACAACCCCTTTCAAATTTCTCATGCCAAACTTGCAAAGTCTCGCCTTCAGCTGAGAACGAAAGTCTCTGGAGGTCACACACTGCGGTGTCAGAGACAGGGGTGCTGTTTCTGTGTGACTCCAACTGCTTCAAAACCACGAATAAAACTTACCATTTCCCCACAGTGCATCCTTGAAGAAGACAAGTCGTGAGGCAACACTGAGGGCTTCCAAGATTTCCGTACTGAGAACACATGATGCAGTGACTGCCACTGCAACAACTTTTGGAATCACATGAACCACATCTTGCAGTGTGGAGTCAGTCACAAACAACAAAATCTCTCTTTGATTTATAGGAACACTGTGTTTTGTCTATCATAAAAAAAAAAAAAAAAAAATTGGAATGCAATTGTTAAATTTTTTTTAACAGAAGGAAAGACTAAACATTCTTATATTTAAATAATTCATAAAACTGACAGAAATGATTACATTTAGGGCTTGTACAGGATAATGAGTGAAAGTTTTACTAGAATTTTTCATTATTCCTTACTGAAGATACAAACGTCTCTACTTTAAATGAACTTTCTGAGGTTGACTCTCTGGAATCTTGGCTTTACCTCTATCAACCATCACACTTTATCATAATCCACTAGGACTCTACATGGGATTTGAAAATATATTTTATTAAAAAATGTATTATTTATTTAGACTATATATATAAAGCTAATTGGATGGTTTATTACTAATATAATTCCCAGGAATTCCAGTCCTTGGTTAATAGTTACTGTCCAGTCCTTGGCTAATGGCTACTGCAAGTTACAGAGTTGGAGCTTTTTTTTTCAGTTGAACAAATATCTCTAAATATTTCACTGATGCATAAAGTTAAGGAAGTGGATAAGTCTTAAGTAAGAGACACAGGAATCCGCAATGACAATGTAAGTTTTCTGCCCAAGAGAGGTATAGAAATATCATGGTATGACTAAACTAAGGTACATCACAGCTAATGACTTCATAACCAAAACCCCCTACATTTCAGCTCAGCCTTTGTATCTGAAAATAATCAACACATAATCAGGAGTGGTTTTTAAATTTTTCACACTGGGATAATGAACAAGACAGACATTACATACACATCAGTGCTTATTCACGGATCTCTAACAAAATCAGTTGGGTTACAATTTGACGATTCATGCTTTTATTTTGTTGTTTATTTGGTTTTTTTTTTTAATACAGCTTATAATACCTATATGTGTATGTGAATTTTCCCAAGCTTTAGAAAAATGAATTTAATGACAAAGCATATTTTGCATTTACCAATGCAAGCAACTTGTAAATTTTCAGATTCTAATATTTCAGATTCTAATATTTTAAAATATTAGAATCTGAAATATTAGAATATTTTAAAGTATTTAACTAAGATTAAATTACTTCCTTAATTTAAAATGGTTTTGTTACTCTTTTTAATTAGTCTGCTGATCAAAAAGTCATACTTAAAACATATATGCCTTAAAGAAATATATGCTGCCTAGTGCATTGATGCTGTTTCTTTGCCTACTAACTACATACATTTGAGTACCTTCTCTGCGTAGATAGCATTGGGACAGCTTCAAAGACAGGATTTTTACATCTGTCCCTTGAGAATTAGTAACACATTAAAAGCTGTGTTTCAGAAGAATAATTCAAAAAGTAAATAATAATAACAGCAAAAATCACAAGTTAGTATAAAATCATCATCTTGCTATGTGTGACAATTTGTTCTGAACAGAGAGGACACAACAGACAAATAGCAGCAGGATTGAGTTATAAGGAAGGACAGCTCCTTAACCACAGATGGAATATATTTCCTCATATTCCTTCTGAACCACAGTACGGATTCTGAGTAATAATAAAAGCTTATTTCCATTCCCACTTCACACAAATTAAGTAGTATTAATTTAAGTAGTTAATACTGTAGCTACAGAGACTAAATACTATTTTTTAAAGTACACCTGAATTAGTTCACATAGCAGATTATTTATTAATTATAAATCTGCAAAATAAAAAAAAATCCTAGTCCCTTCCTCACTTATTACAACTTGGTGATTTTGCATGTCAAAGGTATGTCCTCTTGGCAAAGGCAACTGCAGGAAACGAGCTGCTGTTCATGATCTTCTGGGAGGATTAGGCAAGTAATACACTACCTGTACATTCCTAGAGCAGTTACCCAGAAAGTTAAACATAAGAAGAATATCTTCTATTGCTTTTCCATCATTACTTTCAGAACATTTATGAGCGCTCACATTGTTCACTGATGAAAATTTAGTGCTTACAGTTCGGCAAGCGAACAGTCATTAAAAACCCAGCTCTGAGTAGAAAGAAAAAAATCATAGACTTTTTTTTCTGTTAGTCAATATTCCATTCTTCAAAATCACATCTGTTCCTGCATGCTTCAACTCTAATTCAGTGATGAAGAGCTTTTACAGAAGAATACTGATGACCCACATTAGCATCTCAGATGTAGACATTCCTGAATACAAAAATGTTTGGCTAGGATGTCTCTAGTCTGCAATTTTATTTTATTTTGCACTTTCTAGTTTCTTGGAAATAGAAGTTAACACATGTATGCGTCTTTCCGTTAGAACCCTAAAGATCCCATCAAGCTAGCCCCAATTTCAAGTTTGCAAATGCTCTGTTACATTCTGGCTCAGCATGCAGAAAACACAAGAGATACCCCTCGTCTCTGGAGTTACAAGTACTCCCTGCCTAAAAATTAATTCATAAGTCATTGGCTTCTGAAGCAAAAGGGCAAGACCTAAATTAAATTTATGTCTCGCACTGCTGGGAAGCATATCCAGCTATTTTGCTGGCCGTTCTGGAATTTCTTTGTCTTTGGTTCATATGCTTTGATTCACACTTTGTTTCTTGTGGGGCTGATGGACAATTGCAAATTATTCTCCGCCAGAATTCAGTGCTGGCTGTACTAAGGATCCAGTCGCCAGGAAAAAATAAATAAATCAGCAACAAGAAATTCCTTTAACTACTAAGGGAGTTAGCAACATTTTGAAAGAAAATTGTAGCATCATTCAGAAACAAATAAAACATAATTGTAAGCTTTCCGGCACAGTATGGATGGCAGATGTATTTACCTAAGAGTTCCTCCCTTTTACTACTTACTGGACAACCATAAAAGCCAAATTTGCCTGAGGGGCTTCTATGGAAGTCAATGAAAATCATCCACACACTTGCATGAAAAGAACAAAACTGTATTTTTATGTAACTATCATCTGTCCCATTCTATGCCCCAACATTCAACTGACTGGGAACACTGCACGGCAAGAATTGCTATGTACCGAAGGACAGCACTGAGCTATAAATGGTGTCTCAGCTCCAAGCTCCCTTTCCAGGGTGAAAGATTATCTATCTCTGGTAAGATAGCAATTTATTCAGGACTAATTCACTTTCTCGACTGAGTGGCATTGCAACTGGAGAAGCAATTCATTTCACCCATATTCACAAGCATTTTAGACATGGTGATAATTCTGCCCATACAACGCCTGAACTTAATTCCAGAAGGCTTTGGGATTCCTCCTCAACAAGATGAATGACGGCTTCTTCACATAAATAACATGCTGGTTTTATGTTGAATTCATTACTAAGTGAAAAGATTACCTGGAGCCTTAGATAGAGCACTTGCGCCCCAAAGCTACAACGCTTGTTACAACCATCGATCTGAAAACAGCACAAAAATAGGGAATGAGACAAACATGATACCAGAAATCCAGTGGTAAAAAGTACTTGTTATCTGATTTGTAAAGCAGATTACCCGAAGAATTTCCTTTAGACCATGAACAGCTGGTGGCTGGTACAAATTAGAAATCTGTTCTTCCTCATCCACTTCCACATGTACTTCACCAGACTGAATAGTAAGAATATAACAGAAGCTGGGAGGAGGAAGATTAGTTGTCATCTATTAGAAAGTAAAGAAAAGAAAAGTGACCTTAAAACAGGCACTTGAATTTGGCCAGTCAAGTTTTTCAATAATAGGCAAAACGAACAAAACAACTTACATTTTAAGAGGGATGGGGAAACAAAATTATATGGTTAATAACAAGGACTCTGATGTAGAAGCTGAGTTAATAAACCAACATTCACAAATTATAAGTGAAATCAGCTTGTGTACATCATTCTTTCCATAATCTGACGTTGATCCTCATCACAAAAACAACTCATGATTTGGCACACTTGGCAAACACTCTCAAGGTGCTTTTTGTTGTTTTGCCTTTTTTTATTACGTGGTAGGAGTACCTTGATTTTTTTTAAAATTTTTTTTTTAATGTCCATAACTTTTCTGAGATTTGGGAACTTCTGCATGTGGGTGGGTTTTTGTGATAGTAAACAGCTGCCGAACTTTTAAAGCCGCCAAATTAAATCCAGGACAGCACAAGGAGATAATGAAGAACAGGAATGCAAGAGCTGCAAGAACTGCTCTCTTTGTGTTATGCCAGATTTTTCTTTCTCCCTTAAAAAGTACCGTGACGTCACAACTCTATCAACCACCATTTAAAGAGGTCTCAAACTAGAAAGACTTGTCAGAAAAGACAATGCTAGAAGATAATTTTTATGGCAAAATACTCTTTTAGCAATGTTTGTTGTTAATAAAGCATCTAATTTAATAGAAGAAATATGAATCTACTAAAGACAGCTGCCCACCCATTAAGAAGAATCTGCATAAAGAAAAACAAAAGCAAAAGAAGCTGATACCCAAACTCTGCCTCTGACAGCACTAAAGAAGGCATTTGAATGTGTATATGGCTAAAAAGAACTCAGTACCATAGATCTCTTCCCAATAACATTATCATCATTCTGTCAATATTATTTATGTACCTGTATATAAAACTGCTTCCATAAAACTGTGAATAAAGCTATAATGCTATTATCAAGAAAAATGTATCTTAAGTGAAAGACATCCACTCAGCCAAAAACACGCAGCATCAGAATGCAAGTTGTGATTCTTCGTGGAATGAATTACCATTTCATGAAAACCCATGACAGAAGTGTAAACTACATGATTATGCAAAGTGTCCTCCATTTTTAGATTGCTAATAAAATAGAAAAAACGAGAGTCATAGCAACCCTAAACAACATTTAAGTGCTTTGCTCCAGCAGTGGATATCCCCAGTTGTGTTGCCCACACTATTTTAATGCAGAAAACCATCCATTTCTCTGAGGCTCTAAAACATCTAGATGAAAGGGTTAAGGAGAGCACAGCTATTTCACTCAGTTTCAGCCTTGATTTTATATATAACTAAGGTCTGAGCTTTTTATTCTTCAGTATAACCCTTTGGGCAGTGTAAAGAACACTCTACTTTGGAGATAAAAGATTCTCAGACTTTAGAAATAACCAGTAGTATCCATCTTTAATGCTCCCTGTTTTTGAAACTTATTTCCAGCTTTCTCTTTATAAGAGTCTATTCAAGACCAACAAGCACTTGGCTACCTAGAAGCTTCTCAAATGATCTCATATTACCAAAATGACACTTGATATGACAGAATTCCTTTTCACAGAGGAAAGCTAATTAAAGGAAAATTACAGATGTGAATTGAGCTTTGCAAATACATAGTAACATACTTTAAATCCATTTTTATGCATCCCTCACCCCCTAAAATCAAAGAAACATTAATTATGTCAGTAATTACTTCTGTTTTCATCCTTCTACTGGCCTCACATGAAACAAGTATCAGTTAAAGTCATCCTAACTAGAACAAGACCTGCTTCCAGCAATCAGTCTTCACAGAAGTTAATATTCAGAAAAGTGATTTCAAACCTAAGGCTAAAATGTGTTTCTAAAGAATGAGTTAGTATCCCTGTATTTCTCAGCTGGCTCCACGCTATCTACTATCTCTTTCCTTCTGCAAGGAGAAGAGAGGAAGAATTTGTCTGGACATCTTACCATTCTAGCTCTAGAAGATTAATAAGGGGCTAATTGCATCATTTTGGAAAGATGCTGCTGATCCAGAGAGCTTCAGGTTAGCCTGGGAGGTTATCAGAATCAGCAAAACAAAACTCAGTAGGTAAACAGAGGGAAAGAATCTTGATTCCCACAGTAAACATGATTACACCACCAACAAAAATACTAGTTGTGGGTGAAAAAATTCATAACCATAATAACAAAACTTACCATTTCAGCATCTTGACTTTGTCCGGGAACTTTTACAGGCACTACTGGAGGCCACAGACTGTCTATCAGACTAAAAAGTCCTAATGCCCTTCAAAGAGACCAGTAAAATCAGGTTTAAAATATTTTCCAGTGTTACACATTATATTAAAAAGATTCATTAAGAAATGTAATTTAAACCATTGTATGATTATGAAAACAATTTAAAATCATATTTGTTTTCTGGAAGCTGGTTTTGATTTGGTCTAATTAAATCTCCATCATTTCTGCTGCAGGGTGGAGAGGGAGGGAAGGGATGTGTCACATCCAGTGACAAAAAAGTCATATTTAATCCTTTGCAACGAACAGCTTGCTACACGATAAAATTCAGGGGAACTGGGGTAAATGTTAGCTTGGGAAGAACACAGATACCAGTACAATTTCTTTAAAAAATTAGCTTTTAACTATTTAACTGTTAAAAAAAAAGTTTTGCTTCTAAAATTTTCATTTCTTCTTATTTGTTGCTAACATCTGATTGTAACTCCTTTCAGGAAAGTCAGTAATTACCAGATATACAGAAACAGGCAACATTTTATCTTACATGTGCAGAGGATGGTTTCCCTCCAACACAGTTGCTCATTCAGTTATGATTTGTATTTATTTATTTCTTTTGCAAGTTTCAGACTTTTGATTTAAAAACAAACACAAAATTAACAGCTCAGCATATCAAGGCAAGATGTGGCAAACAAAGCTGTACTTTGCAGCAGTTCAGTGGCTTCCTTGTGAGTTGATGGAGCACCCTTGCTGGACAGGCAGGAATATCTGAGGGAGAGGCCAGGAAAACAGCTGAGAGAGGGGAAATAGCTACAGATAACCAACTTGACAAGGAACGCATTTTTGAGTTAAAGCTCTGAGTTATCTTGTCCCAGTCCTCTGTTCTGCGCAGTTGAAGCACTGAGATCTGGATTTTAACCCCACACTGACCCTATGAACAAGTTGTCTGTTCCTCCAATTAAAAAACCCTACTATTTCTGAAGCGCTTTAACAAATGAAGTCCAAAACTTGCTAGAAGCAGTATTATCTTCTAAACCCAACTGTTTAGAAGAAAACCACATACTCTTGGACAAGCCTGAAGCATGTTGCGTTATGCTGCTTCTCTTCAAGGGGTCATGGAAACTTTCCTTTTAAAGTTCTGCTTTTAGCTCACTTCTGCTTAAGCTTACTTATTTCTGCACTTCCCTAGTCCTTCTCCAGATCATTAAGTGCTTAGATTTCGGGTGTCTACAGACACTGAACTTTTTACCACTTTTTTTTCATGAAGTGCCACGTATTGTCTGTGTTAATAGTGATGCCTTTGGACCATCACTGCAAGAAATTTTACGGATGCGAATCTCAAAGCAGATCTTGTGGAACAAAACTTGTGGTTCGCAACTCAGTAACAAACTGGCAGAGTGAAAAGATGATGTTGCTACCTGTAGTTGTATTCTCCACACTAATGAACAGATCAGAAACACAAACATGTTGCTCTTTTACAGAAGTGAACTTCCTGACTTATACAGCATCAGCTCCAAGGCTGTGAAAGGAGAATGCTGAGCTCAAAGACTGGGGTGTTTTTTCTGTTTTGTGTTTCGTTTTTAACAGTGAGACCATTAAAACACACAAACCAACATTGCTTAGGTATTAAAGACATTTTACAGCAAACTGGCTACTTCTTGAATCCTTGATCTGGGCAAGATTTTCAGTTTTGTATTGTACAGAACTATGTCCTCCCAATGCCCACAGAAACTACCTGGTCTTGCTAACTGGGAGATGAAAGAGGAGAGTTACAAAAAAGAGAGCACAACCTCCTGTACAGTTCACATAAGTGGCCTTCCTCACACAACCTGCAGCACAAGGGCAGAGCACAGATATGAACATACCACAAACTCTGTGCATGTACAGAGATTGCACATTTATCAACTTAGAGCAACTAAGCTATGTTGTTGCTTGTTCATGTCTTCATACAGACCTTACACTGATGTCTCATATGCATTTTTAAGTGTTCACAAGGGACATGAAGTTGTCCTTTCTTCTCTAGCTCTCTTCCAACTATTTCCCATGTCAGAATATCTAAGATACATGGTACATTTTCTCCTACTCCTTGTGTCCTTTTGGAGAAGGCCATCTACCGCTTGAACTAGGAGCATTTAATTATTAGTAAATGACAGTATTTGTTTGCAAACAGGCAGAGGGTCAATGCTGTGTGAGGAATGTCTCCTGAACATCTTGGCCCCATTATTTCCTTGACACCAGTCAGGCCAAGGGCAGAGACATTTGCCAACCGAAGGATTTGTAAGTTCCAAATCACATCCTGCTGGGATCCTTGTGTGCCACCTGGGATGTTCTCTCCTGGAGCTGTCACTCCATCAGTTGGTGCCCCTGGTGAGGAGCTCCCCTCTTGCTCCACCCACTAATAAGCCTCCAAGAAAGGTAACTCTCTCTTCACACTTATGGACTTGGACTTAGCAGAGAGGGGAAATGAGTGGGGGCACTGACAGTGAAGAAATAACAAAGACATTGTACCCTCTTCTGTAGAAAATCACTATCCTCACAGAAATAATAAAAATTCATTCTCTTTTATTGGCCAAGCAACACTCAAAACCCCATTTCAATCTGACTTGAACAATGGGTGTATTTTATCCAATATGTGTACCCTTCTGCAGCTATAGAGTCAGGACAAGAGATGAACAGCTGGCTCTGTGCTACACTGAAAGGACATGATTAGCTCCCATATGCATGAAGAGCCTCCCTGGCGACAGAAGACAAAACAAAAATGTTAAAATTTTGCTCTGTGAGTGTAATTACTAGTTACTGTCTTAAAAAAAAATCATTTTAATCACAGAAGGACAGACTTCTAAGAAAGGAAAAGCAGAGTGAGAAGTGAGAAGAAACAGGCTCAAGGATCAAAAAGAACAAAGAACATGTAAAGTATTTCGAATAACTTTTTTTTTTTTTTTTTTACTTCAGAGACTAGGGCTTTATTGTAGTATTCTATAACTTTTCTTTGAAAAAAAAGCCCTACTGAATCTGTACCAGAAGAAGGACAAAAATCATCTATCAGATTCTAAATGCTCTCTGCTTTCCATGCCAGACTTGAATCTATGTTTGGTAAAAAAATTTTTGTCTCATCAAAATATGTGTATTGTTTAACAGCAAGACAATGAGACCAACAGTAACTCCACAACTCCAGTGGAGAGACACAGCATAGATCTCCACAGAAATATGGACTTACGACAGGCAGGTATGCCTCTCTTCTGTAGACCCACATCTTCAAGCTTTGCCTATATATAATGGGATTTTTATATATGAGTGTGTGTGTCTATATACATATAATATGCAAAATTTTTTTTAGTGTCTTTAATTATTTTTATTATCCAATGTCCTCAAAAAGCATCTCTCTCAACTTAAACTTTCCTTGCTAAACTTCAGTACATCTTTTCTCTGTATCTACAAATGCAAACTGCCTGCTGTGTACTCTGCTCTGACAGCAGTCAGAGAATTTTAAAGATTTAATACTGTTAAATAGGCTCAATACATGACTCAGAAAATGCAGAATATACGTGCAACACTTGCAGAAATTAATCCTTACTTATTTAACAAATCGTGTTAAACTACTCCATAGAAAAATCACTACAAGATAGGAGTGATACTGATAAAATAGCATTTACTTTTCCCTCACCAGGATTCTCGCCATAGGTGATGACTGTGCTGCTCTGCAGAGACGTTGCTTTAGTTTGCTCACCTAACCACCCTTCTTCTCAGTTTCACAGCTCAATAGGAGACAGAAGTCACCTTCAGCTTCTAACCTTCCTGGCTTGTTTTGCCCTTCACTGCAGTCAAATGGCATAGTGCATACAGTGGTATGTGCATACAGTCATATACCTATTTGCTCTATGATTTTGGTTAAAACATACAAATAAAGAGCAAAGGTGTTGTAATTATATGTAGGCACCCAATAAACTGATAAACAAGTACTTAGGCTATCAGCACCTCTCTGATCCTGTGGAAATTCCATTCATTTATACTATAAGCTATACTACCAAAATCAAATGAGTCCAAATTTTAATTTTTCAAAACTGTATTTCACTGACTCTGACCTGACAACTTCCTTTATAACTTAATAGGAAGATTTTGTTTATTTCTCTTACATGCATGGGGTTTCAGCTACAGTTCTGGTCCAAGAACTTTGTGTGTGCCATACCTGATTCAACTTTTAACATACAGCTTATAGGCTGGGGTATTTTTTGACTTTAATAATCATAACGCAGTCTTAGGGGAAAATTACAACCGGAAGAAAACATCAGCAATGTCAAAGAGAGTTAAAGGAAAAGAAGGCCCCTAAGTAGGAAAAGAAGAAACAGTATGTAAGGTTTACAGCGAGGAACAAGAAGATGATAGGATTCTCTTCCAACATCTTCCACAGCTTTGCTCTGAGGACTCCAGACTTGGCACTTCTCTGCTTCCTCCTCTCCTACCTCTTATAGTTTTAGTCTAAAACAAAACAGTTTTCTTTGGCAGTGTCAGTCTCAATTATTAAGAACTCAAAAATAAAGCAATTCCTATCCCTCTGTGCAAAACTAAGAAGAAATTCCTAAATAATCACCTGGACTGCACAAGCTCCAGCTCTCAAGGGATAAGCAATCCAAATAAAAAGCTCTCCCTTTAACTGACCTACTAAGATCTTGCAGTGCACAAACTATGCAACACCACATTTTCTCAGACTTCAGTAATAAAAGAAACAAAGCCATAAAGTAAAAATCTGAGCCTACTAAACCAGCATCTCAGTTAAAATGCAAACAGGGAGGAAGGGCTGCTGATCTTTTTTTTCCCAAGTTTTGCTTAGATACATGAAATTATTTTGTTAAATAATTTACATACTTTAATAACTCAATTTTCTATGGTACATTAGAAATTAGATGTACTACATTAAACCACTGAAATTATAGCATAAAAATACTTTCGGTTTAACATGGATATGCCTATGTTATTCTCCAGTGCTGGTTACTAAACAGATTAATGACAGAAGCACTGAAGACACAAGTAGAAGTCCATGCTTATTAAAGAACAGAAAACTCAGGAGATAAAACAGATCATTTCTGATACATAAGCATTGATTAAAAAGTAATGCAAATATTCAAAATTTCAATATGATTACTGAA
This sequence comes from Lophotriccus pileatus, assembly GCA_035583135.1. Lineage (NCBI taxonomy): Eukaryota > Metazoa > Chordata > Aves > Passeriformes > Tyrannidae > Lophotriccus > Lophotriccus pileatus. The sequence continues at coordinate 109,319,800 of JAWWES010000081.1, read as the reverse complement.
ATTATGCTTTAAATGAAACTCAACTTTTAACCACAGCAATTACTGAAGTGTTTCAGGACCTCAAAACCTCAGAGACGTGGGTGGCTCTTTTAGATGGCAGTCGTTTTGGAGGAGGGAAAACCAAAGGAAGGAAGTTATGACCTCCTTGCTCTGTGGTGAGTTCTTACTATTACATTTCCTGTCTATGTCTAGCAGTTGAAACACTTAGTTGTGTATCAGTTAGCAGTGGTCCTCTCTTCTGAGGGCAAAGCAAAATGAAGAGAAAGGACACAGTGAAGAGTAGAGGGAAAAAAGGAGAGAAACAGAGGCCAGAAAAGCATGACACTTAAATAGAAAGAAAAGGAAAAAAAAAAAAAAAGAATGAAAACCCTCAGGCACAACAGTGACCACTACAGACATACAGGGAGATTTCACATTTCAGTGCCTAACATTTGAAAGTTTAAAATGACAAACAACAGAAACCAACTGTATTTGAAAATGCAGAAATTTCTCAGAAAAACTTAACACTGGTTGTTAAACTCTATTCAGAGTCTACTTACTTTAGAGGAAACTCCAACAGATAGTACAGCCTGCTATGAATTAAATTTTGCTCAAATGCCAAAGCTTATGAGCTGATGTATCCTTCGAAATGTTTTAGCCTATCCGACCTAAGCATGGATTTTAGTACTACCAATGCAATAGTTGCCTCTTCTTTTGAAGCTTATTAAGTGTTTTTTGACTTTAGGGACAAAATTTGTTCTGCCACCCTGGGTTCTTCCTTCTCGCTCCCTTTATAAATGGCTGTCATTTATCCATTCTGCTGAAATTCTCCATATTTTAAACATACAAGAAAACATAAAAGGAAGAAGCAGGTACATGTGCTATACAACGACTCATTGCTTGGAAAATCAGGTGAAAAGACACAAATTGTCAAAATCCAAATTATAATTCTGTGTGGAACTCCAGTCAGGGATAAAGACATAAAATTAATAGTTTTTGTCGACAAAGACACATATCCCAGCTCACTGAAATTAATTTCTGGTAGGAAGCAGCAACTATGACAATTTACAGGTTATTTACTCCTGAGGCATCTTAGTGATTGCTCAGTCCCTGCACCTCATTGCATCCGTTTAGTTACTGGTTATACCGGACATACCTGAAACATGCCTGGGATCTATTAAAATCAGGGGGGTTATATGTTAGCTGTACCGCACACGGAGTCATAACCAACATTCCTGCCTCCAGCTGCACACCCTCAAAATTTCACTTCCTCTTTCTGAAAGGGCTGAATGTAAGAGTGACACATGAGGTAATGGGAGGACGAGAGCGAGAACACTCGCCTCTAACGAGCCAACACCACCAGCGCCAGATCAATGAACATTTTTCTCTTCCATTTAAAGTATCTTTCCTTTAAAACACTGTAACTTTTTTATTCTCTTTTTGCTGATACTAAGCATGCAGTTCAGGGAATAGTTGCAGGAAAGGCTAGGAGACAAGTATGAATGAGAGGGTTAAGAGAAAAGGTGTCAGGAAACAGATACCAAACCACATAAATTAATTCAGCCGCTACAATACTGTTTCCTACCTTTTCCAGCAGCCTCAAGAACAGAGTAGAAGAACCGCTGGAAATTGGACACTGAACAAGCCATGGCAACTCTGCCATGACTCAGGCACATCCAGCTGTCTTACAGGATTGCCCGAAACTGGGTTGCAAAAGGAAACATCACTTCCTTTACTGGACTGCAAAGGGAAGGATTTCTTGAAGGGATGGTTTGGGATAGTATGTTTTATGTGTGGTATGGGACTTCTTCTGAAAATCACCTAAATCAATGAAAGACCTTCAAACAACCTAGTACAAAACTCTAGTACTTGTTTGAATATGAGTATCCCAAACCAGTATTCAACATTATCAATGTTTCTCTCAATGAAAGATTACTATAATTTTTCACAGGGCTGATCTTCATCAAGGCAACACACGGTTGTATAAGTTCTTATCCCACTTTTCGAACTCAAGTGTTTTCTTATTGGAGATGCAATGGCTTTAGTCTTCAGCACATCTCAGCATGGGTCCATTCCAGAGATCAAGTAACACTTAGAGCCAGGTTTCTGCCTGAATGTAAAATACTCTTTATTACAGGTTTATAGGTTTTTAGTCCTTAAAATGCAACTTCAGCTTAAGAACAGTGATTTTCAAACTACATTTACTGGAATGATGTTAAACATTAGATACTTGATGATGAGGATGGATGATGGCCTGGAAAATTTTCTGAACAATAGCAGTGGTCCATTGATGCAAAATGTCTGAGAACTTCCTGTATCTATTAGCAAATCTCTCTCTCATGGAGGGATGGAGGAAGAACTCTGTCTCTGATTACAATCCATGTGACTGTGGGACAACATGCACATATGGGATCTTATTAGCCATTTTTGGCTTTCTCCAGATCATGTGCTTCAAAGGCACAAGGAAAAAAGTCATTACTTTTCCCTCGTATTTCCTACATTTTATTCGTTTTAAAAGCCACTGTTTTAAAAGTCATGTCCTTCCAAAAAGTAATTGCTGTTCAAAAAAAAAAAAAAAAAGGCAGCAGTCTTTCTTTCAGGGCAGACCACAGAGTTCTTATTCACTCATATGCTGCAAGCCAAGGTTGGGCACTCACAGGCACATCCCATCATGTGTTTGGATATACCACTGGCTCTGGAAATCCATTTATCCAGTGGCAATGAATTCTACAGCTTAATTATGCTCCCTACGAATAAGTACTCCCTCATATTCATTTCAGCTATGGCTTTGCTGTGGTTTCCATCACACCTAGAATGTGTCCCAGACACTTAAAAGTAATAAAAAGTTATAAAGCAGAACTTAGGCTAAAACAATTAAGAAAAAAATAAATCCCTGAACAATTCCCTCACCCACCCATCTTGTACAATGAAATCACGTTTTAACCACTGCACTGTCCCTGAAGCTACACTAACCATTTTCTTTTTATGTTCCCTAGCAGAGTTACCACCAGCACAGCTCCAGCTGAGCCACCAGCATTTTCAGCAGTGTGTCTCCTAATCGTCCTCAGAATAGCCAGAAGTAAGTTACTGCTGCTTTGAAATAGAATTTACATTAGAAAAAGTCTGTCTCTTATTAGCTAGGCAGAGTACTGGAAGCACCAGCAGCCAGTTGTAAAACTTCATTTGTATCCAGAATTCCAAAGCCATTATTTAATTTGTTTGGAAAAAATGTAACTCAGAAAAAAAGCCAACAAAATAATTAAATAAGAAGACGTGTTTGTTATTAAAGGTCCATAAAAATGCAAGTAGGCTTGAAATCCAAAGGATCTGAAAATTAACACTGCAAGTACATAAAAAGAAAAGCATACTGAATAGGGCTGGCTGGAAAACAACAATTCCATTTTGCTAAACATTTCAAGGCTTTGAAATTTGTTTTTGTTCCAATATGAAACAAAAATGAGACTTTCTCAAAGTTTTCATGAAATGAGAATGAGAGAGAGAATATTCACTCCCTCTGGACCTGAAAAAATCTTCCCAACAAAGTTGTCTCCAAAATAGATAATGTTTCCATGAAACATTCTGGTTTTGATGAAACAGCATTTTTCAACAGGAAAAAAAGTGTCAGCAGAAATATCATAGCCATTCTAATAGCAAAGGCTTATCTAGATCGGAGGCTTGTACGAATAAATTATGTTGAGAACTGAACCAATCTAATTGTATTTATATAGGTCCCCATGAGAACACTGTATCACTTCCCCTAGAAAGATACTCTGTAAGATACTTGATCTATTTAATTTTTTTTTCTTGACTGAAGTTATTTTATTTTACTCGAAGAATGTAAAAGTAATCACAGAATAAACAAAAGCTGAGAGGTACCGTAAGTCAATTTGTTACTTACCTGAGGGAGTTTTTCTATTAACCTGATGACATTCTTATTTCAAAACAGGATTTAATTTTTTTTAAGGAACTTAAACTATGGTTCTAAAGCCACTTAGACTTAACAGAATTAAGCTCTCATATGGTCAGAGAAAGCCTGTGCTTGAAACTTCAACCCATACTGGGTAGCACTGTAGAAAAACTTACTGCAGTAAAAAGTTCTGCAATAAAAGGGAGGCAAACTAATGTTTTTAAGTCTCTGAATCTACTGAAGAGGAAGAAAACACTCACATTTTATGAAATATTGCATACAGCAAGTCCTTTTTCTGCTAAGATTGTTTTTTTTGCGTTAGCTTATTTATGCTATTTTAGAGTGCAGTGGGCTCAAGTCCAACTGGATGCCCTAAAAGTAGCAATGAGGACATTTAATTGAACAGAGACAGGTTAAGTTGTTTTTCTGTTGGTCACAGAAATAAAAAGGCAGATCATCTCTGCCTGCCACATCAACCAATACATTCTCCCATTAATCGTTCTCACCTTCCTCTTGTAGTTCTCTGTAAAATTTTCATTCCAGCTAAGCAGCAGAATTTTCCTTCCCATCTCCTGCAATACTGTTCAATGTCATCTGTGGAACTCAGGGACTGCAGCTGCACTTCACTGAACATGCCATAGGCATCCTGGACAAGGAGGCATAACCTGCAAAACGTTCCTCAGTCACTCACTGGCTTGTCCTCATAAAAAAACAGTGAGCAAATTTCTGAAATTGTATTACAAACTTCAGGACAGGGATTATGCTCTGCAATATCTTCAGAATTCCTATCAAATAACATATCAACAAAACCAAGAGAATGTTTCATTAAAAGTTTTCTCATGTACGTTTTCAGGAGGTAACAGAGCCATGAAATAGAGAAGCGCGGCTGAAACAAAGTGTATAAAGTTTGCACTGGGGATTAGAATGAATTAACTGTTATGCATTATTATTAGTCTGTGTACTTACAAAGGAAGAAAGTTGAGCTTTTGCCTTAGTTAAGGTGAATTCTGCAATGCAGACAGAGCAATGACGGAAACACATACGTGTGTACAAATATAAAAATTCTGCTTAGAAGTAAATAAAGCAACACATTTCACAAGTAATAATAACCAACACTGAAACTGGCAAAGCATGCATTATATTTTCTACAACTTTTTTTTTTAAAAAAAAGTTCTGAGGAGGCAAAAAAGAGTGAAACATCAATTTTTCTTTTTTAAAAAACCCAACATGTAGCTGCAGATTGGTATATTCAGTATTGAGTATGAGGAAGCCCTGAGAAACTATTTTAAGAAGGTAATTAAAGAACCTGCTAAACAAACAATTTGATTAATCTGTGGAAGATGGGGCTGTAGGGCTGGGAAGTATTGCTTAACCAACTTGCTGGCATTTTGAGAAGATATTACTGTCGTAACAGATAAGGCAAAATTAGTGGATGTCATACTTTTAGATAGTCAGAAACGCATTTCACAAGATTCTGCACCTGAGATGAGCAGCCTCGATAGCATGAGTCATGCAGGGCTGGAGGAAGGAGGCTGCTGTCTACGAGATGGGTTTAATTGCCTCAGAAAAGAGACAGTTAAGCATGGAAACTCTTCAAAGGGAGGCAAAAATTACCTCTGAGGGTAGCACATGCATCTTTACTTCTATTTTATTTCTCAGGGGTGCACTAGGGAGCAGAATTCAGTTCATTTCATGCCAAAACTACCTTCCCCAGAGCAGCACCATTGTTCACAGCAAGCCAACTCCAACTGCTTTTGGAGCACATCATGTAAATTACACTCATCCTGAAAGCATTCAACAGTAGTCATTATATCTTTATAAATTGCATTTTAAATTAAATGAGTTCCTACATTGAAGAAATCCATGTATTTTCTTTGCAAGGAAAATTAGGCACGTGGAAGACCATTAATCACACTTCCCTTGTTTGTTATAAACTGTCTAACTTTGGCTTACACCCTTAAGAAAGCTGTATTCAACATAAGATATGACCTCAAAGGCTTTCAGACATCAGCAGTTATGAGAGCACCAGCTAAGAGTCCTCATTTTTCAGACTCTGGTGCTTTTTTAAGGAACAGGGAGGGGTAGGACTGGACACAAACGAAGGCTCCCAGATTTTCCCCATATGTCTAGCTACGAGGGTCCCATACAAACAGAGTCATCAGCAGAAAAAAAAAACAAAACAAAATAAAATAACCTATGTCTAGCTGCTGCTTTCCATGTCAGGACTTTGCAATCAGTTAAGAACTCCCCTGAGTTTTAACTGATTTGACTGAAACTCCTTCTGATGCTGTTTTGTTTGGAAAACCAGAGCTCATATGCTCTGGACATTTCTGAAAATCAGATTGAGGTGAACCGGAAAAACAAAGCAAACAGTTTTGCCTAAGTTAACAAAACATTGACTGCTAATTGTGAAAAATTAGGCCTCCATATCTTGGAGCAAAGAAGGGCCAACTGAGTTAGCGTCTCAGATCAGATCAGTTCAGCAGTCTCTTAACTGATCACTGGGATTTCTCATATCTTTAGTGAGACATAACTGAACACAAGTTAAGTCCCAGACTAGCTGGCACCAGGGTCATATTAAGTCCTCTGGGACATGTTAATTGCCCAAATAAAATTAGCTTGGTTGGTGCTGAAGACATCAGTCACTAAAAGTGCATTTTCCAAGTCCTTTTAAGTCAAGCAATGAGATGGTTTCTGTCAGACATAGGAGTCTCAACTCCCCACATCCCTGGCCACAGATTTCCCTCCCTTTGTGGTGACAGCATAAATGGCTGGGACAGGAAACTAATCTGACCAAAAAAATACTGTAGCCAAATCATCATCATCATCTGAGTTCCTTGAAAATTAACTCTGCAGAAGTAAATTCCTGTTTGCGTGGGGCACTACTTCTAGATAAGGCTGTATTTTCCTCAAAGCTCTCACTCCAGCTGTCCAGATGCAGCACGACATCTCAGGTCATATGATGGGAGAATGGTCATCTTATGACCAAGCTCAATGCACTGTAGAACTGTATAATTTGAGGCTCCTATCACTAATGTTCTCATTCACAATAGGAAAACATTCATGATTATTGGTATCACGAAGGAACACAAGGCAGCAGAACCTCTTGCATCAGATTCCAAGTACTTTTGCCCTGTCATGTTCATACACATGAGCAGACAGACACTATAATTCTACAGTTGTTCTAACAGTATCCAAAAAATAATCATGATTTCTCTGCAACATGTATTTAAAATTATATGCATACGTTCACTCCCTTGGAAGACAGAATTTCACAAATAACCTGCAGGTGCCCAATTTCAGACTAAAAGAGGAATATCCCAAATCAATGCCATGAAGAGAACTTCACAAACACATGGTCCCTGCTTCACCATTCTTTTAAAACAGTATGGAAGAATGATGACAAAACCTTGAAATGCTATAGGTATTTAATAATGTGTGACAATTGATTTTCCTACTTAATGACTACCATGAAGTCAGCTGTATCCCACAACAGACTCAGTGATGCACTTGGAGAACCTCCCTCCTGCTCTTTGAAACTGGTTTGGTTCTATGGATTTTGTACATGCTGGATTTTGCAGCATCACTGACAGCAGTTCGGCTGCATGCAGAGGCCATTGATTCACGACCTTAAATTCCTCACCAGCACTGATTCCTTGATTTCACTTTATTCCCAGAAAAGTGCATGTGTATTATTTTCCCATGTTGCACTCTTGCTCTCATATTACAGCAAATGTGCTTGCAAATTAATTTTTTAATAGGAAGTCTAACTGTGATTTAAGCAACAGCTTGTCCCATGATTTTTTCCCCCTTTGAAGCTCACTACCAGGATAAAATCCCACATCTAAATTATGAGACAAAGTGCAAAGCCAAAATTAGTATCTGCCCCCCAGGAATTCAGCATTTATGTTTTGTGTATATCTATCACAAACACTTTTTTTCCATTAAAAAAAAAATGTGGGTTTGTACTGAATCAGCTAATCAGGTTAAACATACCTAATGCCCTGTCAGTACTCAACTGTTAAAAAAAAAGACAGGCAACATCTCCAATTTAATCAGTGGTGCTTCAGTGGGGAGGAAATAATGGCCATCTTTATTTTTGGGACAACAGGATGCAAGAGCTGTGTAAGACCTCAGTTTAAAATATGGTTTTGGAAACTGAAATTTCTCATGTAAAATAGTAGGATTCATTCCAGAAGAGTAAGGGGTAGCAGGAAAGCCAGTAGGGGAACAAATGTGGGAGAGCAGACTAAGGAAAA
>JAWWES010000081.1:109242194-109311555 GCA_035583135.1 Lophotriccus pileatus | reverse complement strand
ACAAAGTGCAAAGCCAAAATTAGTATCTGCCCCCCAGGAATTCAGCATTTATGTTTTGGGTATATCTATCACAAAAACTTTTTTTCCATTAAAAAAAAATGTGGGTTTGTACTGAATCAGCTAATCAGGTTAAACATACCTGTCAGTACTCAACTGCTAAAAAAAAGACAGGCAACATCTCCAATTTAATCAGTGGTGCTTCTGTGGGGAGGAAGTAATGGCCATCTTTATTTCTGGGACAACAGGATGCAAGACCTGTGTAAGACCTCAGTTTAAAATATGGTTTTGGAAACTGAAATTTCTCATGTAAAATAGCAGGATTCATTCCAGAAGAGTAAGGGGTAGCAGGAAAGCCAGTAGGGGAACAAATGTGGGAGAGCAGACTAAGGAAAAGTTGAAGTATGACGTGTTGCTAATAACAAAGGGGGCGAAGGTAGGGAATGATAAGAACTGAGGCAGAGATTAGCTTTTTTTTTTTTTTTTTTTTGAGTAATGACACAGTAAGTCTCATGCAAAAGCTTGGGAAGATTTTGTTAATTTGTTAATAGCCAGGAGCAAGGATGGGGGCTGGGGGAAGATGAGACTGATTACTTTGCATTATTTCTATGACTGTGCTGATCTTTAGGACAAAATGTCTCCCAGTAGAAATCTGGAGAGGCTTATAGGATTACTGCCATGCCCTTCTCCCACTTAGTCACCCTTCATGGGTAAAGGGTAAACCCTTCTTTTACTATTACTTTTTTATGCATGAAAAATCATACCCCTCCATACTGCTGCCTTGTATCAGGCAGCTGACTTTCCAGAGAGGTAAGGGCAAGAAAAACCTTCTTCATTTTTGGTCACCTCCAGCCTCCTCAGCAGCTAGTGGAAAAGACTAAGGAAAGGAAGATCTTCCTGCAGGGGAGTTGAGAGTGCACGGAGACCAGAATGGACTGATTACACAGGTACTGCTTTTACAGAGTCTTGTGAAAACAAGCAGCAGAAATTTGTCACAAACAGATCTTAATCAACAAATAATTGTTTTACCCTTGGGTAGGAGGACGACTGTGTGAGCCACAGCAGCCCTTCTCCATGCACAGCTAAGCTGTGCAGTACAGCATGAGGAGCAAGAAGGCCAGGTAAACACCACCACCTCTTCAGAGCTCTGCAGCGACTTCATTAGTTGCTCTTTTTTTGGATGGGAAAGAAAGTGGGGAATGGGAGAATGTCTGAAAACTAATTGACTGTATTAGCTCTGATATTTGTTCATTCTTTATCTTAACCATCCATGAGACAGCTGCTGCTGCTGCTTTGTTTGTCAGAAGGACTTCTTATCTCTGTGAGGTGCGGTCCTAGCAAAGGCAAAAAGCACACGTATATAAACACACATAAACAAAAACCCCCTCTCCCTTCATCACCAGAGGCACAACACTACCTACACAACTCCAATTCAGCAACTTGTCTGGTCAAGTCTCAAGGTGGAGCTGATTAACTCCTGGTAATATGGCTCAGATTCAAATTGTAACCTGCAGGACACCACCCTACTGGGATTTAATTTACCCCTATCCTACGAACTCCTTGCATTCACCATACCAATACTATAACTGAAAAATCAAAACTCATGGCACAGGGACAACCATCCATCTTCCCTACCCCCTTGTAACACAAGCAGAATTTCTCTATTAAAAGAACTATATTTACCAGATCATCATATTTATCAGATGCATTGCTTCATGCTGCCTTCTGAAAAGTACATAGCCTTCTTTAGGAAGACACAAGATTCAAGGTTTTCTGCTTAAAATCCATACCATTTGCTGTCACTAAATAGTGAGTGAAGCTCTACAGAATATCACTATGGGTTCAATAATACAAATACAAATTAATGATGATGATAACTAGCTCCTTCTCTGCATAGGTACAGAGGAAAACACAAGCACAAGCACCACTGTTTCCAGTTTATAAGGGGAATGTCAAGCTAGAAGAAGAATCCTGGTCCTAACTCGTTCCAAGTACAGACATTTCCAGCATCCAGGCTAGTGTTCTTGTTTGAAGCAGTGAGACGACATAAAGAGCGGTAATTTGAAAACTGGAGGTTTAAAATGACTGAAAGTTTGTGATCATGTGTGTTTTCATTGGGCAACTGTCGAAGGGCCCAGAAGGAAAAAACCAAGAAGGCAGCTCTGGACCTGACAGGAAACTGCGTGTGCCAGAGTATCACCAGGGAAATGAGCAAGTCTTATCTCAGCATCTCAAATAGAAAATATGTAGCAGAGGCTTCTCTAGTCTCAGGAAAAGAAACTTTATTTTGCAGGCACTTCCTAACTGAGGATTTCTGTAACACACTTGCAAAGTACTCACTACAGTAACTATACCAAGTCTATCATTTCGAATTTTCCTTGTTTTTCATTACAATTTTATCCATATGTAAGAAGAGAGGAGTGAGAGTGGTTATAAAATAACTGTTTCTTATTTTTATTCACTTCCTTGAATAATACAAACTGGAAAATCAAATGCAACTTCCACAAGGTCTTTCATGATTCCCCTGTCTGCTGATTGCTTTTTCCATTTCTTCATTCAGGTTAATCCTTCCACCTACTATTTTCTGTCTATGGCCTGAAGAAGCAGCACTTCTGTGGGAAAGGGCTTTTGTGCGTAGGAAGAGATCTGTATGAGCCAAATGTGTCAGCAGAGATACCTTTTTAATGTAGAATGTGCACACAGAGAACAGGAGCAACACAGCACTGTAAATGTTCCCACTCAAAACATGAAACACCACCTGCCAGGAATTGGTGTAACACAAAAGCCAGCTTTTTGTATTCGCCATGAAAACCCCAGCTTCACATGTGACCATTTTTTCAGCATAAACCATTTCTTACAAAAAGTTTCCATGTGGCACCAAATGAACTTTTTAAACTCCCCAGCTGACACTGTCTCTAAGTGCACTTTTGAATTCAACTGCTGATGCGTGTGTTTTATTTGTACACAGAATTGCTCTTAAAAGTAAACAAAACATTTGAAATGATAAAAAGACATTCCTGACATCCACTCACACACAATATGGAGCCTAAGCTTCAAGTTGCACTTGAAAAATATTTTCAGTATCATGGAGAGCTTCATTTATGTCAGATTAAAAAATGAATACTGAAATCCTTCTACATTGATAGTTTAAATCCAAAGTAATTACACTATGTAAGTCAATTTTTACAGTAATAGTTGGTTTGGAAGACACAGAAAGTTAAGGAAAAATAACTTCCTAAGTACTGCCTACAAGTTTGTATAAAGCTTGGGCCTCAACAGAGCAGTAAGGACTTCCTCCCTCCTTATCCCCCTGCCATCTCCACACTACACGGCATGTAATTCAGGTCATTCTGCTAAGATTCCACACAGCTTGTTATGTAAATAAAGCCAATTTTGAGTTGTAACAAAAAAGCAAGTACATCAGATCACTCCATCTTGTTTCAGACTCACTCTGCTGTTAACTGAGTTGGTAAAAATAATAATGATGCAAACACTCCTCAGGTTCCTCAGTGTACCATTACTTCAGAATGGAGTCCCTTTAAAAATCCATTGTTTATTTCAGTATACAATTTAGAGAAATTATTACTTTCCTGTATGTCGTGATTTACTAATCAAGAATAAAAATGTATATTTTGGAAACTTACAGGCTCAGCTGAAAACTGCAAGTCTTTCTTATGGATGATGTCCAATAGAAAAATCATGTTCCAAATATAACATGTAATTACCACCCAGTCATTTCAATACTTATCTATGAATCTGAGGAGGGGTTCTTTGTTTATTTTTTTAATCTCAACACTTTGTAATTATTGTTTTGGCATCCAAGAATTCCAACAGTTGGCGAGGTGCTGCCAAAAGATCTTTTCTTGCAAGGTGCTCAGCACCCTCCTTTCCAAGAAAATCAGCATTCGGTTGCTGGTTCTGGCAATGTGTCACATCATCTTTGCCGTGCTACATTTCCTCCACGCCTCAGTTCCTCATACGTAAAAATCAGAATAAAAGTCCTGTCTTCAAAGAGTGATCTGAAGGCAATAGCTGAATAATACGATTGTATCTAGGAGGGCTGGTCCACAAAGTCTATTATGTGTGCTTGATCCCATTTGAGTTGGCAGTATTAGTAGGAGGTTATATATATTTATGTATATATAGAGGGAGAGAACGAGAGAGCGAGAGCAAGAGCGAGAGTGAGAGCGAGAGAGGGCTTCCTTGCAGTATCAACCCATTCCTTTCACACTACAGGATTTAGAGAACTCTCAGCTCACCCTGCAAAACTCACAGTGAGGGCTTTACAGCTTCTGGAATGAAGCAAGAACACTGTTTGCAGCACTACCAGGGTCCCTTATCTTTCAAGACTGCATTATTTGTGGATTCACCAGATTTACTTCTGAACCACACAGACCGTGAATGGGATCCTAGAAGTTTTTACGTAAAAACTAAAAACCAATATACAGTGAGTATTAAAAAAAATAACTGTCCATTTCAGTGGGTACAGAACATCCTAAAACATATTCTTTGTAGCATAGCATTGTACATGCAATTCCCATGGCATGTGAAAGGTAAATGCAGTATAGTAACACTGAAGTATTTCTTACACAGCTGCAGATGTATTCAATAAGACAATACCACGTCACCCCACTGAACTAGCAGAAAAGCATAATATTCATCAAAATCAAGGGCAGAGCAAAGAAGAACAGCAGAAGTGAAATCTTGCTGGGGCTCCTTCCCTAGCAGAAAGGGAATTTTCCCTCTTCTCGCAGGGCCTGCCGGTTCTGTTTTTCACTCACGCTGTTTTCCTTTACTCCGCACTAGTGGCTGCCTCTCCTAGGTGTGTTTCTAAATGAGGGAGAGGGAGCGTGTTTGTGTGTGCACGCCGTGTGTTTACAAGAGTTATGGTAGCAGTTCTCAGCAGTCCACTGAGAGTTCTAGGAAACGGCCCCTGTTATTTTATTCTCGGTCAATGTCAGCTCATGTCAGGCAGTAAAGATCACACAGGACAGCTCGCTCCATCTCGCAGTCCTGGCCGGAGGCCTCAATGGGAGAGGGAAAGGGAGCGAGCTGCGAGTGGGCGGAGAGCCTTCCCAGCACTCTACCAACCACTGCAGGAGGAATTATGATAAACACCACTCTGGAAACCAGATACAACAGTACATTGTGTTCTTCTTCAGAAAAACAACCCGACTTCAGCTCACTTAAAGTAAACAGTTAATCCTGTTTATCTTTTTTTTTTTTTCTTTCTCGATGAGTTGTTAACAGAACAATCTCTTCTGCAAAGCAAATAAGAGATCCGTCCCTTAAATTCATACTGATTTTTTCTTCCTTCAAGAAAAAAAAAAAGCAGTTCGATATGTAAACTTTCTACTATCGGCAAACAGTGTGGAATAACAATCTTTCTTGGCTTAAACTGACTTAACAAAGCGATGCCAAAACTGAATGAAACCTTTCCCTCACTTACATATTTTATTTTGGAACACTGAAGTCCCAAACAGAGTTTTCTATTCATCCCTTTTAACTATTCATTTTCTGACAAGAACAAGCAAAATGGGTTAAAATGAAAAAAAAAAATCAGGATGCATGTTGTCCTTGCCACTGGAGCACAGGGTGCCTGGGGAGTAGAGAGTAGCTACTGAGCAGGGGGTGGCTGGTCCTAGCTTTTATCTGAGAGGTGAAAAGAGAGGAGTCAGACTAATTGTCTGCAACTGAGGTAACAAACTGTTATACTCTTCTTCAAAATATATACTTACTGTGCAAATTCATGATGTCCCCGACTTCAATAATAAGGGTGATTAATTAGAAAAGCAGATGGAATTGATTATCTTGTTTTGCTGGAGTCACTACAGTCTACCTATTAACTGCTTCTTACCGGAGACACCAACTCAGTCCACTGAAAGCTACAAGCTTTCCCAAAGGAATTCTAATTTTTAGCACTCAGGAGTTTAAATAGTTCTGAAAGTCAACAATGAAAGTGTGCTTAACATCCCCGGTCAGTAAAAGTTTGTTGATTTAGCTATTTATAATCATAAAAATACATGATTTGACAAACTGTAAGAGGAGAAGGAAAACATTTCCCTGTTTTATTTTTACTCATTTTGCAAGCTCTGAGATTCTGGATTTTCTCTGCAACCAAAGTCATCAAGTGCAAAAATGTAAATTCAGGTATGTGAGTGAAAACCTGATTTTATTTTTAATATTTTACATTAAAAGTTTTTATATCTTTCCTGTTCCCCCTCCTCCCCCCACCCCCCCCACCCCGCCTTGAGATCTTAATTTGGTTTGCATTTATTTTTAAATCTTTTGCAGCAGTTGCTGAATTTACATCACTCTGATGAGCTCTAACTTGACAGGGCCAGAGAAAGCAGAACTAATTCCCATTGCAGAAATGAGTTTGGGAGGCAGCTATCAGTGGACAGGGCCAGAACCCCAGAGGAGCAGCCTCAGGCCTATTCCTCCCAGTCCACCAGCTAGCCCACCGTGGCCTCCAGGGAAGACTGGAAGAGCCAGTATTGGTGACAGGACTGCTGCTGAACACTTGATCTTGATCCAAGTGCACCCTGTCATTTAACCCACACCCTCCCAGTGCTGCACCTGCACAAGAAAAGCATGGTTGCCCCCTCATGATTGTGGGTTTGGTCTACCAAATTCATCCCCAAATTGACGGAGAGTCCACAGCACTATCTGTGAAGGATCCAGCTTGCACTGAGGTGCTGCAGCTTTGAGCAGAGTGGTTATTAGATATGGGACTGCAGAGAAGAAGCAATAGAGTTTGGTAAAACCTTTCTCTTGGAAGCCAGAGGAGAATGTGGTGGTGCTACCATCTCTGTTTTTTGGGGAAACTATTGGGCACAGGAGAAGAAAGCAATAAACCCAAATCCTTTGAAGTGCAGCTACAATCCACGTACCAAAAAGGACTCTCTTTTTTTGACGCCATGGTGGTTGGCTACCATCACACCCTACTCCAGGAGGGAATGTATCAGCCAAGAGGAATGAAGATGAAAGGTGATTCAACTGGAGATCATTAGGAGATGATGAAGCAACAGCAACAGGAAAATGTGGAAGGTAAGGAAACAAAGATGAGGAGGAAATTGTCTCTGATATCACCTCTTTTCCACTTCCTTTCTTACACTTTGCTGTTCTCCATATCTCTGGTAGTTAAGAGATTAGGGGGGAAATGCCAGTCTGTGGTAACACTAGTATAATCCCATGGATAACCTACAAACATTACTGAAGGAGCGCTTTTCCTAGAGACACATTTGGATTTTTTATGTAAGAAATTACGGACACAACAAGCGCAGCTGAAAGAGAGCTGCAGATGGTAGCAGTTTGCCCAATCTGAAAATGAAAAATAAATCTTTGTTACCCCTTTAAGCTTTTATTTGAACTCTTCAAAATGAAAAATCCGATTTTCAGTCATAGGTCTGCATAGGTCAAGCAATGCTATTTAAATAAGCAGTAGGTTTGGGCCATTATCTAAAGTTCACTTAAATTAATATCTTTCCATTGATTTCAAAGAGCTTCATTTCATGCCGTATAGCAGGCAGAGAAAACAACTGGGCAGCCTCAGTAACACTCCTCCATCTTAATTTCATTCAATAATTCATGGAAATTCCATGCTTCTCTTTTAAACTGAACCTCAATCAAGAATCAAACACTGAAGAAATTATATTTTCATATAACTTCAAGGAATCATTTTTAGCAGGATCAGAACCTGGAATACAGCACACAGTACGTAAAAAAGATCTTAAATCTGCTTTTTTTTTTTTTTTGCATTTATTGGGGTAATTCTGTAACAAGCACAGAGAAGCTCTCACATCTTTCAGCACTTTGGTTATCTTCAGATACGTAAGATTTCAAATGTTATGTGCGCTAGTGGGAAGTGTCCTAAAAGAAAAAAATCTCTGCTACAGCACCTTAATCTCAACTGCCCTGTACATATGATTGTCTATATTTTATATCTCGTGCATGTAAAATACTATTTAATTGTAATGACATAATCAGTCATTACGCTGGATTTCATACAATAACCCTGGTCAAACACTGAGAAACTACACACGTGGTATACTTGATCCTGATTCTCCCTTCCCATTAAAAAGGAAATAGTCCTGAAAGTAAGAACCTGTTCAAATATCAGTACAGCATAGTTTGTTCTCATTATTTATATTCCAAAGAAAAGAAGAAAACAGGACCAAATCTGATGAAAACTACAGGAAGAATTTGGAGAGACAAAAGATAATAACACAAATTAGAACTGGATTAGGGCCCTTAGTAAACCTATCTACTCATGCCAAAAGAGGTGATTTAATATTCTGTGGTTAAGATTCTGGTTTTGTCTCTTATCCAAAAGAATATCAACAATAGCACATTGTTCTCCTACCACCATTCTGGGGATGTTACAGCCTCTGATGTGATTCAGCACAGACTTGAAGGGACAGACACAGCTAAACGTTTGGATTTTCCTGAGTTGTCATCCATTGTAGACCAGCAGGAGATACAACATCATAGCCAAGATAACAAGATACCTTCTGCCTTTCAAACATGCAGTTTCCTGTTGATAATATTCTGTACTGTCACATTTGCTGTCTTGTCCTCTTTCTCGTTCACATGTGTCACAATGTCACACATTCCTTCTCTAATTCAGTCTTCAGGGTACTGCACCAAGGAGGAAACATTAGGACAGGGGCTCCTCCGTGCCTGCAGAGGATCTGAGATCAGGGTACACGCCCTAATCCTCACTGGAGCATCAGTGTCACAAAACCAGATCAAAGCTTGGTGCATCCGTTTAATCATCAGTCGCTGCTGCTTACCCTTCTGAAGCACAGGCAATAGGGCTAGTATTTGAATTTTCTGAGCACTGTCAGCATATTAGCAGTTGCATTTTTCCCTTTCAGGCTCTCTACTTGAGTAGGATCTCTTTGTGTAGAAGCATGTCAAATAAGGCTCCTAAGGTTGCCCCTCCAGCCTGGCTTCATCCTCATGCCCCAAAAAAAGCATTCAGGAACCATCAGAGGGAGGTCTGAAGGTTGCTTTAAGGTGGTTCCTTTCTACTGGACATGTGATATAGGAAGCGGAGAACCACCAGCATATGAAAATTATGACATATTACACAAACATAGGCCACACTTTCATGCATTGCTTATTGTCATGGAACACGCTGTCCATGGTGTTATCCCCACTGCCAAGTAATGTCAGAAAACTGTGAGTTTGGATCACTGTGACACTATGTAACTCAGGTACTCCTAAGGTGAAACATAAAAGTATCCTAAATTTAAATATGGAAATATGCTAAAGCAAAACTGACAAAGCCTTCAAACAATATTCTCAAGAATAGGAGATGAAATGCCCACATTTTTAATAGATGTGCTTTCTGATCACCCGCTTATAAAACATGTTTCCTAAAGTCCCCCACTGCAAGAAGTGTGAAAATATCAACAAGACAGAAACACAACAAATGAAAACATAGTAAGTGAATCCCCCTTGGATTAAAGTATTTTGCTTTACCAATTTAAAATACTAAGTTAAAAAAATCTTACCAAAATGGAATTTCTAAACAAGTGGTTTTGGAGTAGGAAAATGGCATTGTTTCAAAACACAGCATTTCAGCAATTTCACAACTTTGCATTTGCTTGTACCAAGCTTTTCATAAGAAGTTTTCATTATTTTACAAGTTGATCTGACAGAAAATTATTTCTTTGAAACATTCCCAACCATTTTTCCTAGAAATATTTTTCAAAGCTCTAATGCAGTAACTATTCATTAATTTCCAAGGCTTTGTTTTGACAAAACATACTTATTCAGCTCACCGAAGAATAATTACCCATGTGTGCTTGTGAGCAGAAGCAATACTGAATGTAAGAAATAGAAATTCAATATATGGATGTCTTCCCCCCTCCTTTTCTCACAACAACTGAAATGTAGAAATGCATTTGAACATAGGTACTGGGTTTGCTGGGATTGAGTTTGTTTTCTTCAGATTAGTTAGTATGGGTCTGTGGTTTGGATTAGTGCTGGAAACAGTGTTGATACCACAGGGATGTTCTGGTTACTGCTGAGCAGGGCTTGCACAGTGTCAAGGCCTTTT
Organism: Lophotriccus pileatus; assembly: GCA_035583135.1. Taxonomy (NCBI): domain Eukaryota; kingdom Metazoa; phylum Chordata; class Aves; order Passeriformes; family Tyrannidae; genus Lophotriccus; species Lophotriccus pileatus. The sequence goes on along the minus strand of JAWWES010000081.1, from coordinate 109,301,489 downwards.
CTGCTTCTCACTGAGCCCCACCAGTGAGGAGGTTGGGGGTGCACAAGGAGTTGGGACGGAACACAGCTGGAACAGCTGACCCCAACTGACTCAAGGGATATTCCAGACCATATGGCATCATGCTAAGAAGGAGAAAGAGGGGAGAACATTCAGAATGATGGCATTTGTCTTCCCAAGACAGCATCATCCATGATGGAGAGCCTGGATTTCGTAGGGATGGCTGAACGCCTGACTGCCCATGGGAAGCAGTGAATGAATTCTTTGTTTTGCTTTGCTTGGGTGTGCAGCTTTTGTTTTACCTGTTAAACTGTTTTTTATCTCACACCATGTATTTTCTCACTTTTACTCTTTCGATTCTCTCCCTCATCCCACTGTGGAGGGATTGATCAAATTTAGAAAGAAAGCAAAAAAGCCTGGGTCCTCTACAGAAAAACCAAGAGGTTGAGACTGCTGGTGCCATTCCTGGTGCCACCATGACTAAAGCAGTCCTCCTGGGGGGCTACTGGGGTGGGGTTCAGGCCCTGATCCTGAACAAGGTAACATGAGAATAGCCTGCTCCTTTGTACAAATGTGAAACAAAGGTACTGGGCTGGGTGTGGGAACAGCAGCCTGAATGCCACTGAGGTGGCATTTGAGGAAAGTCAGGGGAGAAGCCCAGTGATGATCCTGAACCTTGCTAAGAAAAGAGGCTTATTCCAGCCTTCTCCATTGCCTTACCTTACCTGGACTCTGCTAAGCATGAAGCAGTGCTGACTCCCAACAGCAACTGCAGGATCTGATCTGGATTTTACAGTGCAACTGCACCCATGGTTTCCAAAAGTGGTTTACATGCATTTCTAATGAAAAGGGGGAGAAACACTCCTGAGAATTTTTTTTAAGAAAAGGTAACTACAACCTGTACCTAACCCCATTGGGATGCATCATTATCACTCATTTTAATTTCAAAACTGCAACAGGGAGGAACCATATTTCACTGCTCTTTTTAAGACAGTTGTCTAAATAGGTTCTTTTAATGGCACAAAATACGACAAAATATGACAAAAATGTTCCACACACAGAACTAGATTTTGAATTTTTTTCAATTTGTATGGAAGTCTAATTCACCACAAACATTTCTTTCTTGACCAAAAAGTTATTTATCTACAGCACACACAAAAATTTATGTTCTTGTAGGGCAAACAAATGTGATATCATCTCATTTGGGATGAAACACCAAAAAAACCATTTAATTTAATCCTACAATTGTTTAATTTGAATTCATAACTGTCTTCCCCCATTCATTTCCCCTCTCTCACCAATCTGCTATACTACCTGTGCTTTTCACTACTAGATATATTGGCATTTGTATACCTGCTGACCTCAAATTTCAATGAGGTATCAGTGGAAGATTCCCAGTATTCCTCATTTTTTCATTTTACACGGTGGACATTAGTTTTAATCCTACAGCTGGCATGTTAATGCATTAAAACCCTTATAAACAGCGTATATTTTGTATTTGCATTATAAAATACATATCTGTACATATAAAAACATATTTGTATATTTTGTATATTTTGTATTATAATTTTGAATTATTATTACATTGTTATTAAGTGGTAGGAGCTGGGACAAACCAGCTTTGTAAACACAGCTATATGAACAACATCCAACTGATGAAGTGGCAGGAATCTTTTGTGGAAGTCAGTTGTAGTTCCTTAGCGGGCAATACTTTTTTCCAGCTAAAACAGACCAGTTGACAAAAGGTTATGGTGAGCAGGGTAGGAAAAGAACTCGAAAGTGAACAGAAGCTCTTTCTGTTTTACACACACGAGTCAGTAACAGAACAGAAATCTTACAGCGTTGATACGCATTTGCCTTGGTAACTCCGGCTAACTTCTCGAGCGTCAGTGCTTATAAACCTTGGTAAGAAAGTAAGCAGCCACCAGGTGCCAGAGAGAAACACTGTCTGCAGTCTTTCCAAAATGAGGTCATAGGAACAGCTCATCACTTCCAAACAACTACTTCAACACCCAGATAGAGGGTGCTGATGATGGCCTGGAAGGACACAGGCTTGGGAAAAGCCTTACCCACCTGTATTTCTGAGTGCCTAAAGAACAGAGACAATTCGTCTACTTAACAGCAGTTACAAGGTGTTATTTATTCAGGTTTAGAAACACAGAAATGGAAACTACTGCTATAACTGTTAAATTATGATAATTACGACAGTGATCTTCTTCTTCTTCTACTGACTCAGTTTATTAAAGCTGCCAGAAAAGATTGCCTAACCCTGACCACTGCCTTAGGAGTTGTGAAGTGGCTCAAACTTCGGGTATTTGCAGTTGCAGAATGGGTTGCACGACTTCAGTATCACAGTGGGTGAAACAGAGTAAGGGGAGAATGGATCCCTTGGATTTTAAATACTTTTTAGTTTTCTTGCCTGCAGTTTGATTTGACTAACATTATATTGGAAAACAATTAAATTTTCATTATTTTCAAAATAACTTCTCTGAGGCCTACACCGAGCAGAAATAAAGTACCAGGTATTTAGACATGATCCAAAAATGGCTCAGAATCTTATCACAGCTGTTCACGAAGTGATGCTCCCAGAAGGCATGAATATTATCTTCCAGCCCTGCAGCAGCACTTTAATGTACAGTAAGAACTTCCACACAATTTTTGTACTTCAACAGGTTTTAGTCAGAAGTTTTCCTGAAAAACAACCCTTCCAGGAGAAGGCAAGGAATGCTTTTTCTTTGTCTTTCCAAGTCCTTTCCAACACCTCTGTATAATCAAATCAAATTACAATGATCTGTGATGAGGGCAGTTTGCAGTATGTGGGTAAAACAAATAAGAATGCCATGTGAAAAGAAACAACAATATCTACTATGTCTGATGACATAAGTCTGTATTAATTTAAGTGAAACCACTCAAAGAAAACAAAAATCAGACTTTGCAATGCTGAGGGTCAGAATACTTGGGCTGCCTAGAAACAGACAAAATGACCTTCCATGAGCAAATTGCTTTGCATAAGGTATGTGATATTAAAAGAGGTTCTGGACTGAAATTTAACACAGGCAATTTCGGGACACGGGAAACTTTTTACATTGTTTTCAAATTTCTAGTTGAGTAATGAAAGAAATATTAACATCTCCACCTACACTTCCCCACAAACTAAACTTTTTAATGACCAGATTCAGCTAGGAAAATATCCAACTTCTCATGGCATGCATTTGAGTGCTCTGTAGATTTCAAGATCATTTGTGTTTTGTGTGACTTGAAATTATGTCCACTAAAGGATTTTTCTGTAAAATCAAAAAATTCCTTATTTTTCATGCTCTACAAAATCAGCAAATTTTTCAAGTAAACATTTTTCCTTCTGCAAAATTAGATGTGTATACACATCCATGCAGAAATTTAAACTTTCAGACTTGAAATTACTATTTGTCAGGTGGTATCAACAAGAGGGTTAGCATCCACAGAATAAAAATTCCACAAATTTATTATCCACAAACTAAAAACCAGTTTCATGTCATGGAGTGGAGGAACCAGATGAAGGTCTATCTGTCATACACCAATGATTCCCCAGTCTTATGCTGTCCCTTGTCCTCTCTTATAACTGTGATGGCAAAACCGGTTGAGGCAGCACAAGAAATCAGATCAGGGAGCTGATACTAATTTAATAAACACATCTCACACACAAAAATAAAGTTATGTACTACATTCAGCTCTGGAGTTCTCAGCACAGGAAAGACATGGACCTGTTGGAGCAGGTCCAAATGAGGGCCACAAAAATGACCAGGGGGCTGGAGCACCTCCTATATGAAGACAGTCAGAGAGAGTTGGGGTTGTTTGGTCTGGAAAAGAGAAGGCTCTGGGAAGACCTTATTATGGCTTTTCAATATTTAAAGGGGGCTTATAAAGAAAGATGAGGGTAAACTTTTTAATAAATCTTGTGATAGGACAAGGTACAATGGTTTTAAATTAAAAGAGGGTAGATTCAGCCCAGATGTACTTTTTTTTATAAGGGTGGTGAAACACTGGAACAGGTTGTCCACACTGGTGGTAAACGCCCTATCCCTAGAAACATTCAAGGTCAGGTTGCACAGGGCCCCAAGACACCTTATCTAGTTGAATATGTCCCTTCCCATGGCAGGGGCGTGGACTAGATGGCCTTTAAAGGTCCCTTCAACCCAAAGTATTCTCTGATTCTACGATTCTATTTTTCTTTTGCATCAGTTTGCTGACTTGGCATCACAAACAGCTGTTCCAGCTCACATGAAAGGGCATCCTGACATGTTGTGGTGACAAGACAGCTCACTGGGGTGAGGAGATTTGGGGAGATGGATGTGGAGTCAGCTTAATTTCAAGCCATCTCAGAGAGAAAGAGAATAGTTTAGCACAGGCTTTCCCAATGAAAGATCACAGCTTTGGTCACACCCAAGATGAAGCAGAAAAACAAACGGGCTTTCTACCACCAGTTGAAGGTCCATCACTACCCTCAAGCAGTTGTCCTTTGGCTTGGTTTTGATGGAAATATTGGTCTGAATCCCCCCAACTTGTAAGAATTACACTTATAAAAATAATTTTTACACAGAGTACACTTAAATGATAGTGTACAAAAACATTTGAAACAATATCACATTTTACTTTTATAACTGCAGAAGAGACAAACCAATTAAAAAAATATAAGCTACCTAAAAGGAACAGCAGAAAACCTTCAAAATCACTGAAAGCTAGTCTAATGGAAAACATGTTTAAAGCCCCACAAAAAGTTTACTTTTTGCATATTTTAAAGTCCATTTAGTCTTTTTAGTTTGCCAATGTGCATTTACAGCTATACACTACAAAAACACACAAACACATAACCTAATTTCCCCAGAAGAATCAGTTTACTAACACCAAATATTTAAAACAGTCTTCAAAAGTGAAGCTCAGGCTTTCAAACTCAAATTTCAAGGTGTGTCCAACTACCAGCCACTATACTTCTGACTCAAGTCTTCTCATGTATCTTCTGTGTAGTTTACTGAATTTATTTAACTTACCTAAAGCTTCAAATGTGGATGCTATTTAACGGTCTGCTATACTGGCTTTCTATTTTTTTATAAATTTTATTTTAAAAGTTGTTTAAAAATCCTTTAGTGACGTCTACAACTGTCAAAACATACCAGAGTGAACAACTATTATGCTCAAATTAACTTATTCACTTTAGCACTTCCTTTTCTCAGACTGAGGATGATCTGGTGAATGAGACTGTTTCCTTTAGTTTATCACTTTGTACTTGCAAGAATCACAGAGAGTTAACATTTTTTTCATAATGAGCAAAATACTACTTCTTTAAGGATGAAGTGACAAAACCAGCAAATTTTTCTTGCTGATTTAGAGAGGGGGGGGAAAAAAAAAACAAATCATGTTTGCTGTTTTTAAGGAACTAAATGGATATAAATTGTCAGACTCTGGGTCATCTCTAAGAACAGGCCAGAGCATTGGCACGAATGACCGTGTTGTGAAGCCTACAAGCTTTATTTGGTTTTTAGCTCACATTCCTGCAGAGTGAGACATTCTTAATTTGGGAGAGCTACGGGTAAACATTTATGGGAAAAAATTATTAAATATTTCCTTTCACAAAGGTATCAGGCAAAAGAAAAACAAAATCAACTCCTGCACAGAATGCTAATGGTGGTCTTTAACCATAAAAAATTCAGCAGGGCAAATGAGGTATCTGTGCTTCTTTCTGACAGGCACTCGGGGCTTTTATTATGGAGAGACTTATCTCCCTCCACCATTCACAAACTCATAGTGTTTATTTTCAGAGAGGGACAGCATTATCCTAGGTGAATATGCACACAAAATAGGCCAGTCCATCATATGGAGATAATAGTAATTATGTATACTTACACCTAGACTTAGCATTACAGAGGAAGTGAAAATACTTGCAAGATAATGATACTTATTACACCACCTGATGTAATACATAACTACTGGTCACTTCCCAAACCTCTCACTGAACTCCAGTAGCCTTTGAGAGCTGTTTGTTGTGATTCAGTTTATGAGACAATGTTTTAAATGTCCTTACTCCAAAGAACTCTTGGAAAGATGAAGCCCATTTGAATAATTTCTTTCTAAATATGAAATATGTTCTGCTTGCTGAAGATTTCAGAATTTAAAATGAATATGAAACACAGTGTATTCACCCTGAGGAAAGAAGTCATCCTGCAGATGGGTCTGAGGCTTGAGTGGACACTATGCACAGTTTCTCTGGGCTTTAGCCCTCAGGACTATAACTCATTTGTCTAGGTGAAGTTTGAGAAATCTACAGGAACACCTAAGAACGTGTATCATATGAGTTTTGATCAGCGTGTACAGAGAGCAGAACCTTACTCTACAAGCAGGAACATGTTGGCTTGACTGTATGTGGACCTGGGATATCAGAGCTCTCTTCCTCCTCTGAACAAGTAAGATACAAACTTTCTCTTAAGAAAATTCAAAGGTATACACACCATCCATGCTGCACTTTAAACCTTATGCGATTTTTTAACTATTTAAAATACAGAAAATTGTTGCCTCCTCTTCCTTGTATCTACAAAATTATGCATGCCAAATGGCTCCTGAGCTAAGACAGACTGAATGCCATGTCCTGCTTTCCTGGGCATGCAGATGGATTGCATTATCACTAAACTATGGCTTACACAATTATTATTCCAGGGTTAAATACGCACCATTTATACCTCCTGACTTCAACAACTGTAGGGTAAGAACCCCATGAAACAGATCTATTCTATACAGGCAGCTAATCCAGGTGTAGTTCCTGAATGTAAGGCATATGGATACAACAGAGAGCAGGTTGCTTTCCCCAGCAGCAAATAATTTCCGAAGCTGATCTTCTCTGGCTCCTTAGAAAGGGTAGTTCTTCTCCTGGTCCCTCACTACTTGCCGAGACTTAAGTCTGAAGAGTTTGCAATAAACGGGCAAATCTCTGAGAGCAACCTGGTAGCTCCTAGCCTGCAAAGATGAGGTGGCTTTTCAAAGTTTTACCATGATTGTGGCAAGGCCAGGGTTTTATTAATACTTCAAATATTTGAGGAAATTTCATATAAACTCCCCAATGTAGCTCAAATATACTCTAGGGCACCACCAGTATAGCATAACCTAGGGTGTATGTTTTCCTGAAATGTTCCTGAAATATTAGCTGGTATTATTAGTTATGTGACTTCAAACAGTAACCGTATTTATTAAAAATATGTCATGCAAACATCCTTTGTGGTACCACCATAATGGTGTCACAACCAGAAAAGGAAAACTCAGTAACAACAAAGCAAATTTTGCTTCTCAGATGTCCAGTGAAACACTACGCCAAAGATTTAACTTTTCAAAGGAAAAGACAACAAATACATGGCAGAATTAGTTTCACAGCCCAGTGTGTCACCACAGCTATGCAAAAAGATGTCATACATCTTGGCCTTTGGGGAGAGCACAAAATTAATGAAAAACAGGATTGACAGGAGGAAAATAAACTACTTTTTCCTGGGTACCAAGCTATGCTAAATGACCAATCCTTCTCAGAAAGCCTCAAGTATTGTACTTATTTGACTGTTCACTAGTTTACTGGCTGGTTGTTTCTCAGGGAGACTGGGAGTATTTATTAGCTGATATTCCTAGTTATGACTTCAAGCAGTAATCGTATTTGTTAACAAAATTTGGTGTAGTAATTCTTACTATTTAGGGATAAAATGTTGCATTCCACTTCAGTTTATTGAAGATTTCATGACTAAATTAACTGTTGCCTAATATACCTATTTATAGTCAAAAGAAGTATTTTTTAAAAAAATTAAAGCTTATTTGTACCTGGCTTACTATATTTCTTCTAGGAAACAATAAAAGGGTAAAATGCCCTAACAAAACACCAAGATATTATGACATGGTAAAAGAGATAATCCTACCTGATTGCCACACCTTTTAAAATTATGTATAAGGAGTCTTTTGTTCCCTGGTTTTTGGAATGTCAAGCAACTCATAAATGATAATCTGGACCTACATAAATGCATGCTAGTTAAAAATTCCATATTTATTTAAAGCATTAAATGAATCATGACTTCAAGTATTCAGATAGCAAGATCTTCCCTCAGTTTCTTACCTAACTCCTCTTTTAAAAAGCCAACATAAGAGTCTAGCAACAAGCTCACGGCAAATTTTTCTCAACCTGTTTAAAACATTTATCAGACAGCTTTAAATACCATCAGAAATGCTAAAATTTGGGTCAATCCACCACGAAAGATGGCTCAATCAGGGTTTGAAGGATTCTTTGACAAAGGAAAATGGGAATGTCCAGAAGAGCCCTCCCTCCAGTCCCTTTGAGTGACAGATAGTTGCTCTCAACTAAAACCACTTTTGTTTAAACACACAGTTTTTCCTACCCTCCCTCATTATCTGGTTAGAATTAATGATTATCTGATTAATAAACTGTTACTCAATTACCACTTAACCCAATCCCCATCAACCAGTCCCAGGCACACCTTTCAAACCACAATGAATAGGATGAATGTTCATCTCCTCCTCTTCTTTTCCCACATCTCCTTCCTCTCCTCCCTTTCCCACTCCCCCCAGATTAACACATTCTGTATCAGATCCAAGAACTAGAGTGTTCTCTTCTCTTTTTCCATACAGGGTGAATAGGAAATGCTGGTCTCGAGCCTACCCTCCATTCTCACCTTTGGAGGAGTGTCAGTGACTCTTGAAGTGTTGCAGCTCTAATAGAACTTCTTAAAAAAAAAAGTCCCTTGACTCTCTTTCTTCCTCCAATACTGCTTTTTTTTTTTTTAAATTTCTCAGCTCCTTTCAGAGAAACAACTCCCTAGCCCAGCTCACTTCAACTGTTCAGAGAAAACTTTTATTCACCCTGAATGAACAAACTGCTTTAAACACAAAACAATCAAAAGAAATACAGATTCCTGAATAAAATACTAATCACTGTACTACCCTATTCCACATGCTCTGTAAGTGGTCTATATAGTATCCCATATTCCAAAAGGATTTGTATACTACTGACATTTTTCATGTTCCCTGCAGCGTTTGGAATACCACATGATACAGGGTGCAAGAAGATAAGATCATTTATGTAAGCAAATGTGACCTTACAAGTGTGTAAATCTCTTATGTGCGTATGCAAGAGAAATAGCTGTGAGTACCAGTACTATTTGTATGTGTAATTATTTGCTTTACATGGCACATCAATTCTGCAAACAAATAGTAACTATTTGGCAATATTCATCTCTTTCTATTGTATAACACTGAACTGGGGAGAGAGAGAAAAGGTATGACTTTAAAGTCCATTGATAAATAGTACACTGACTGCAAACTAGTATAAGATTTCAAGTTTGTGCTGTGGAAAGAGAAATTCATGGCTGATAAAACAGCAGAAAATGGAAAGAACAGCCTGATCCAAAAAATCAAAACTGCAATAGGCTGTGCTGCTCTGGGAGAAAACACGGGTCTAGAGAGAGTAAACACGAAGTTTATAAGTATCATTAATTCATACAAATATATATATATATAAACCCCCACATATTCTAAGTTGTGTTTTTGTAGTGTTGGTTTTTTTAACTTACAAGGCAAATACAGATAAAACTTAACTAAACCTTCCTGTTTAGAATCTGAAGGTGGTAAGGTTGAGTACTCTGAAATCAACAAGATGACACATTCAGTTTTTAGTATATATATATATATATATAAAATACAGAAATCTGGTATTACAACTCTTTGTAGTATTTGCACCTATGCTTCTCAACATATGGTTAAACAATGTCTATTTGTATTAGCAGGTCCAAAGCTCAAGAATCAGGGGACATTTGAGTCCCACTGCTGGGTAAGAAAGAGGAAAGATGTCAGCCTTGGGTAAGATTACAGGTGAACGCCACCCAGGCCACTGCTTCAGGCATATGGAAAGTATCCTGTGATGTCCCTACGAAGGCAGCTGGTCGTCTATGCCCTAACTGGAAGAATGGTTTGGGAACAGCTTTACTTCAGCTGTCTCTCATCTTGAAATATTTCCTGCCTGGGGTGGCATGAACCTCTCAGGCTGGAGGAGGAAAGTCTACCTCTTATCTCCCTCCCCTTCTCTCTTACCAACCCCAACTGTTTCCATGGTAGAGCCAGCTGTACCTGCTGCCAAAGAAAACAAGGCATTTTCCCACCTTGAGGGCATTCCCCTCTGAACATCAAACGTCTACAGCAAACAATGGAGTTGAAACAGCTTTGCAAACAAAAGGTCACAAGAATTTTTCATAGTGGAAAATATCAGGCTACCTACAGGCAGGGGTGGCTTCCAGCTCACAAACACTACACATGCCTTCAAACACACTTCACTGTAAGCTGAACTAGTCTTTGTCGAGACACTGCATGGTCCCAGTGACGTAACTCGAATTTATTCTCCCTCTAGCTATTTTGTAATCACCTCAATTGTCAGGTCTTTAAAAGAATAGATTTTTAGTTCTTTGGGAAGAGAATGCATTTACATACTGCAAGAAGCCATGCAAACAGTAGGGTGTTCTGAAATAGCAGGTCACACAGTGAGCACTGCACAAAGTAGGGGAAAGGAGAAAGGGCTACTGGAGAGCTTCAGGCAGAAGAGCAGAGCATGTGATAAGTTGTTGATGGAGCTGTGCTTTGCAAGCTCTAGCCAAAGGACAAATGAGCAATGCAGAGAGCCGGTGGCTGCCAGAAGCTACTGATCCCGTACTATAGGCTTCCATGTAGACTTGGCAGGATGGGGTTCAGCAACAGCGGGAGCCACATGTTTTCTGGGCTCCTGCTCTCTGCCTGTGCATATGCTCAGCCTTGCCAGTGCAGCAGTCTCCCATGGGGTCACGTGCTGTTCCACTCTCCTTCAGCACTGGCATTCCTGCCTTCTCCATAATCACACTATGGTTGTCTTCCCTCTCTCCTGCCTCTCAGAAGTGGAGGGGTTGTCAAGAACTGTGTCATATCTAGTTTGAGTGCTGCTGCTATGAAGATGAATAGAGAACTCTTAGTCCCTAGACCAAGGGCAAAAGACGGAAGGTGACTCAAGAAGCATTTAGGGAGAAAAACACTGGAGAAGCTATCTCTGAACAACCTTCTGGCACTAATACCTCGCTAGACTAAAATTCCTTAGGATAGGCACCAAAAAAAAAATTTACTGTGGGAAATTACCAGTTTAAATGTGAACCCAGATATTAGGCATTCATCTCCCTATGAATTCTCCATACAGGTAAGCCTCAGCAAAGAGGGACGCTGTGATTTTCTGCATTTTTCTGCTTTGCTGGGGCAGTGGAGGCAGGGAGTGGGGGACATGGGTTGAAAGTTCTGAATTTTCAGGGCAACTCATTATGTTGAAAATGAAAACTGTCATAATTCCATAGTAGAAAGGGCTTGCTTTAGATTTCATTTTTGTTTTCCTACTTTCCTGCTAGATAGTTTAGCAGACACAAGCCAGAAGGGATGGTGACTGGAAGCACAGTTGGGCACTTGCTCAATAAAGAATTAACCCTACACATCTTTCACGTATCATCATCCTGCCAACTCCCATGGGAAGCTGCCCAACAAGATCATCACTTTCACTTATTGCCTGCAGCTTCTCCAAAGATTTCAACACCTTTCTGTACGTTCATCCTTGACCTAAAGTGCCCAGTGTGGGAACACTCCTCCAATCTTACCTTCTCTTCTCCTTCCCCATTTGGAAAAGCCTGGTCAGTTAACATTTTCTCCACAACAGGATGAAGTGAGTTTGACTATTTGGAAGAACACACTCACATACAGCAGAAGTGACTGCTGAGAACAAAACATCTGAGCTTTTAGATTTTAAATGTGGGTGATTGAGAAAATGGGACTTGACTGGTGGAGGAAACTGGTAGTTAAAGGTCACTGATAACTTGGGGGGGGAAGGGTGTAATTCAGATATTGTCAGTCACTGGTATATAAAGACAGTTTCCACTAGAAAGTGCTAAAACTGAAGTGACAATTGATTTATAGACATTGTAACTTTAATTTTAACAGAGACCACCAACTCAGATTAATCTGGAATATTAACTCAGCATTTCCAAATAAAAAGAGAAATGAAAATCTCTTATTAGTAAATTGCACTGTATGAAAAACAATTTGTTTTCACTCTTCTGCCATAAGGTACCTGTACAAATTATCACAAAATGTCTAGAAACCTTAATCAGGTTCATACCCGCTCAATGGGCACATGAGATATGCAGCAGTTTGCTTAGTGCTCACATGCTTTAGTAATTTTTAACAGATGGATGAAAAAAATGTGTGTGTGTGCAAAGAACAATAGACCATGTAAATAATCTAGAGAAATCAGTGTTATTTTTTCTGCCATCTTTTATCTTTATTGTAGTGAGTTGTACTGAGTAGGAATGAACTTCCCAAATATACCAACAATGTCTCCAATTCCAGTATCTCCTTAAAGCTCCCTCTTCTTCAGCATCCATTCCATTTGTACATCTGAACCTCAAGGCAAGTTTCTTTTTTTCCAGTTGGCAAAACAATTATTTCTCAAATCTGAAATATACTAACATAATACAGATATATACAGAGAGAGAAAAGATGCATTAAGCTATTTTGCAAAGGGGCCAAGAGAAGGGAGTTTTCTGGCAATTACTCAGCATAAGGAGTGAGGTATATAGTGACTAGATTAGATAAAATTAGTAGTTGTCAACCCAGTACTGCCTGATGACAGAAATTACAGCTTTATCTTTCTCTTATCCCTGCCTCCCACACATCATGTGCCTCATTAGGATCCTATGGACAGAACACACAAGAAAAAGACCATCCTCAAGCAACCAGAAAAAAAAATTCCAAAAATAACTATAAAATCTCCTGCCAGATTTAGTAAAAAATATTTCACTTGGTTGCAGGATATAATTATGTACTATCCTGGACTATCACAGCATTTGAGGAATGGCAAAGTCCAAGGTGTAATCAGGTGCCCCGCTAGGGTTAAAAATCCCTCTTTCCCTTCAACCACTTGTTCTTTCAGTGTTGGGAAAGCTAGACATAAATTAAAATAAAAAAATAAAGACAACAGGCAACTGACTCTGAGAAGGGACTGGGCAGTCAAGATGTGGCTATGTTAAATTTGGCTATGTTAGATGACACAGAAGCATGAACTTTGAGAGAACAGTAAAACACCTTTGCCAAATGTTTGGAGAAGAGACGCTGTTGCTTTTTAGGCTACACGGTCCTGTAACACAGCATCTGAGGCACTGATCTATGACCACAGTATCAAAAGCCAGCAGTACAGTTCTGATTGTCCCAGCCATCTTTGCGGGAAAACTCGGTTGGGCAAAACTGCTTTTCCCAATTATCCACATTCCTCCAGCTAAGTTTTTGCACTGAGGTTTTTGTTTCAGTCACAAGGGCATAGGGAACAAATGAGCAAGGACCCTGAATAGCAGAACAGTCAGTTCAAAACAAGCCCAAGGGCCGGCAAGTGATGACACCGAATAGGTCGTTTCTTGTACATAAGAAAAAAAAACGCTTATGAAGCATTTAGTAGAATAGTAAATATGAGCAAAAATGTTTTCCCTCAGATCACAATGAACAAGTTTCCAGCACATTTACCAAATGGTGCAAAGCATTCCAGCACAATTTTGCTGGTTTGCATTAAAAGGGAAAATGTGAGCACATCAAAGCTTGACTTTGCCCCTAAGAAATTATTCTTCTTGTCCTCAAAAGAGCAGCTGACTTTGAAATTGGAGTGAACTGAGCCTTGACCACATTTGTGAAGGTAATACAGAACCAAATCACAGAACAGGATCTGTAGGGAAGTCTAGATACTGCAGATGTAAGTTTTCCCACCTGTATTTGGAGGTTAGGGCTGTAGGCACTGAACACGCATAATTCATGAGCTTCCACAGTCTCACAGGGCTTTCAAGAGCTTGTCACATTCTTTTCAAGTGGATCATTAAGGGCGGTGTACCTAAATGGATGGGTGGAGGAAATTTATCTGAACAGAAGATTAGAAGTGATTCAATTTTGGGAGATAACCCGACTTTTTGTCTTGGTAAGACTATAGTTCAGCCATGTGAGTTGACATTGGCATCTGGGGCTACTCAGCAGTTTCACACACAGATACTGTTGTGCAGATGAAAAAGAATAGCATTATAAAGCTCCTTTTTGTAAACCATAAAGGTAAGATTCTGACATGATGATGGTTGATGTAATCAACGCTTTCATGAGGAGGTTAGGCTTAAAGAAGCAAACTTAAGCTTTTTACAATGAACTTTTTGAATTCCCCTTGACTTGAAGAGTTCATCACTGACAACTGGTGGGACTGTGACAAAGATAAGAGAATAGAAATTCACACTGAGACCGTTTCACAAAGGCTCAGGAATCTTCTCTAGTCTCTAAAACACACCGAGTAGAGGCAAAAGACCTGGGAAGAAGAGAAACAGAGATAATCGTCTTCAGTTCAATCTACCTTCCTCAGGAGAAGACAATGCCGAAACTTTCCATTTCAAAGCTTTAACTATTAAAATGAGTAAATTAGCTGTGAAAAAGCACTAAGTTCATTCCACACCTTCTATAGAAATCCTGCAAAGCAGAGTATAGACAAAATTTCCTGCTTTTTCTTTAGGCACCTCAGTGGTTGCCTGGATGAACGGAGCTGTCAGAATTGTTTGGGGAATGCTGACGGGCCAGGAAAGGAAATTGTCATATTGACGCAAATACCAGAGACCGTGGTGCTTGTCACACTGGAGCTCTAAAAACAACACTTCTTGTGCCTTCCTCATTCTCTGTTTTGCAGTTGCTTTTGTTATTTATTTTTAAATACCCTTCTGACTAACTAGCTTCCAGAAGGAGAGGTGGGGAAAAAAAAATCAAAAACAAAAACAAAAAAGCAAAAACTGGGAGAAACCAGAGAAGGATAGCTGAGACATCAATTCCTCTAGGCCAAACTCTTAGGTCCAATTCACCCTGCACTATTGCCAGCCGCTTACATCATTCATAGCAAAAAATGTAACAGTCCAAACTAGTGTGTTTGAGCCTTGAAGGAATACAGCTTATTCCCAATAACAGCTAAAAAAGCAAAAAGCTAAAAGCTAAACAGAAAATACTTTTAGTATCTGCATAGCTGCAGAGCATTATTTAAACAAGACAGCTTTTAAACAAGCAATAAGCCATTTAAAGATGGAAATCCCATCATTCGCTACACTAAAAAGTTTTTACATAAAATCCTCTCGGATGCTGGAAAATTTGTTCATTAAAAAGGTGCATGCTGTACTAATATATATCCTATGACAGCACAAACAGCCTTCATGTAAACACACAGCCGTGAGTACCATGAGTAACAACTCTGTTTCCATCAGAAGCCCTTTATCCTGCGTAAGAGGACTGCACGCTAATAGATGTCCTAGGCTAATGCTAACTAGCTACAGCTGGCTCACAGCTATAAAAAGCATTAATGAAAACATAAATACTAACTTCTCCACTTCCCTCAGCCCGTACGTCAGGGCTGCGCAAAGGCATCGCTTTCCAAGAGGTCTGTGTGAATGAACTGGCTGCTCCGAACCAGCTCGCTCTGGTTCTCCAAAGTTTGTTTACTGAACAGCGTGTGCAGAGACACACTGAGCACGGGGGACGCAGGGGGAGAGACAAACCACGTGCCGCCACGCTTGCCCGGCAAACCCTCCCACAACCCCGAGCCCTGGGCTTCTAGTGATGGCTTGGAGAAAGGGAAGAAATATCTATTAACCAAGGGACTGACCCACGGGCATAAAAATGTCAGTGTGCACTGATGCTGAACACAGCCCGACTCTTACAGCACAATCCTGTGTTTTGCTGTAATATTACTTTGCTTTGCTGTTACAGATGCGGTTATAATAAAAAACAAAGGCAGTGACATACACGGAGCAGAGAAATGACACTTTATACGTGAGAGTTCTGTGCACTCTCAAAACTTACTACAGCACTTTTATTTTTATTATGTCAAATATTAAAAAAATGCAGAAAAAAAAAATAAAGAGACTTGGATTTATCCAGTACATGAACAGAAAAGGAAGAAAGCATCTATTTCTACTCCATGGTAAAAAAGTATGCATGTAACTCAGGGTTGCAAATTCAGACCAAAACATCAGGATGCTGAAGTGCTACAACAAGAAGCAATTTTTATTCATCCACACTGTGCACTCAGAAAATCTTCATTATTCTTGGACTATTGGACTGTTTATCTGCTCTTTTAAAATAGTTGGGTTTCTTGTGAAAGCAGTTACTTTGTCACCCATCTGCTCCCACGGATTTCAGCAGATGACCTCAGGCATACACAAATCCTTCAGGTCTTCGCAAGGAGGCCAGGTATGCTGGCCACTGTGCTAGGCCAATCACAATTCCGAACTGGTAAGTGAGAATCATACCTAGATTTTTTAATAATTTTTATTTTTATAAAGGAAATTCATTTATACACAAGGTTGAACCAGAAATTCGGGATCCTTCACTGAAAAAGTTTGGAAACACTCAAAAGGACATTCGTTAAAAAAAAAAGGCATCTTATTTCCAAATATCATGATTCTTCATTCTCATGATTTTGTTCAACGCATGACTTTTTCATTTCCTCTAATTTGCACTACCCAAGCAGCAACTGCAACCAGGCATGCCAAATCCAGCTTCCATGTATTCAGCGGGGATCAAACAAATCATAGAATAGAACCTATTTGTCTATGCAGGAGTTCTCCAAATCTATCACACGGATGTTCTCCAACACGGTACAACCCTTGCAAGCATTTAAAAAGAAATTATCTGATTGCAGGTTGTTGATTTGCTAAGGTTGCAACCTCGAAACCGGACGTGACGCCTCTTTTTGCTTTGAGTTCTCCCCCTTCTTCTCAGTACGCATAACTGGCTTTCCAACTAATTTCTTAAAAATCCACAACCTTAGTAGAGTCCCTTCCCACGTGCACTATTGAAACTTAAACAGCCTGAGTGAGAGACACAGATTTTCCTGACTGTTGATGCATCCACATCAAAAACCTCTTCTCTCAGCATGTTATTTCTACAATTCTCCTACAAACCCTGGCAGTCCAAATATGAAGGATGACTCACATACACAGAAGCACCAAGGTATAGATGAGCTCCTATCACAGATATTTTTAATCATGACTAAACAGCCCAGAGTGCAGCGAGAAAGTTTTGGTAGTTTTCAGCTCCATTGGAAAGGAAATATCCACTTACCATTAAATTAAATAAAAATAAAGACACTAAAAACACTTTTGAAAAGATTAGACACTGATTGCCTTTGTTAGCATGCTCTCCCACTTGCCACTTACATTATGTTAATATTTTCATTTCATTTATAGCTCCATACTGAAGAGGTGACATGTTCCAGTCAAATTCGTTTCCTTGCACATTTTTCCTCATTTCAAACAGAATTTACAAATTTTGGCATTTGTTCAGAGGCAGTGGAAAATGCATAATCCCATTGTTATAGGACAAAAACATGAACATCTGTAGTTGTCATGACTAGATCATATTTGAATTCAATAGTGGGGAAAGCTGCTGCCCCAGAGAGGAAATCCACAGGAACTACGTAGGCTCAAGAGAAAATAATGAGCAGACAGAAAGGTAATTTGCACAAAATGGTATTCTAATACCTTATGACCACTCTAATAGTTCTCATATGAGAACCTCAGTTCAGGCAGGAACACCTTCCACTAGACCAGGTTACTCAAAGCCCCATCCAGTCCGATCTTGAACACTTCTGTGGGAGTCCACAACCTCTCTGGGCAACCTGCTCCAGTGCCTTACCACTCCTATAATAAAGAATTTTTTCCTAATATCTAATCCAAACCTAGCCTCCTTCAACTTAAGGTCATTCCCCCTTGTCCCATCACTACATGCCCTTGTAAAAAGTCCCTCTCCAGTTCTCTTGGAGGCCTCCTTTAGGCACTGCAAGGCTGCTCTAAGGTCTAGCCTGGAAGGCTCTGGGCAAAGAGCCCCAACTCTCTCAGCCTGTCAAATGTGAAACATCTCTGAAAAATATTTTGTATTAAGGCCTAGCCTTAGGCATTTGTAAAGCATATTGTCCAGAGCAGGTCACACTGCATTCAAACACACACCTCAAACTGAGTATCTAAATTCAGTGAGTTACAAAACCGTTTTGAACGCATGTGTGTATGTATGAGGTGAATTATTCCTTTCTTTTCTCACTGAAGGACAAAAATTACAAAAATAACTAAATCTCTCTTAACTGCTAATCCACTCAAATCCTTACACTGTGAAATATAATATACAGTAAGTTCATCCCAGGCCTTTGCTCATCACTCTTCTCATTTGAGGTGTATGTTCTTCTCCAAAACCTGTGAAGTCCCCTTTAGCCAAAGAGGGGGCTGAGGCATTAACTAAAATGCATTTGAGGATCTCAGGGCAGCCTGTAGCAGATCCCTACCTAGTGTGATGCTGCTGACTGCCTTTGGCTGTGAGAAATGGAACAAAATTAGCAGGTACTGCCACCAGTTAGGACTGACACACAAACATAAGATAACTTGTTATATTTATATGTTGCATACCAATTTTAAACCACAGAGTTTACTGAAAGAACTAATTAAGATTGTCTTCTGTGAGGAGCTTTGTTTTATTTGCATTGTTTGCTGTATATTCATCTTTTGCATTTTATAAAAGAAAGTGTATAAAAGCTTAAAATACAGATGTCCAGGCCTATGTTTCAGCAATACTGTCCCTTTCAAAGTGTCTTGTCTTAATTGGTAGAGTGTGCCCATAATTTTAAAGCTGCACAGGATTCTGTATTCCTGATTCTTTGGGACATAAGACCTCCTTCTTCCCAAAGAGTATGAGTATGTTCAGAACGCCTTTCCAAGGAGTACTGATTTGTTATATGAAACAGAAGCCTTTACAAAGCTGATAACAGAAAGTTATTTCTAAGAATCTTCCTTTTTGGAAAAGTTCTGTTATATAAAATCTGTGCTAATGTTTCTGTGCACATCCACTATCTATGCAGATACTTAAGTCTATGAATACAAGGACTGTTTACCTGTCCAAGTTGCACAGAAATTACGTGCAATATTTGGGTGGTTAAATTTCTCTCCCAACTTTTAACTCACCATATGTCCATCCAGGCATTTATGACATTTATTACTGCTCATGGTCCTTGCCTTTGCTGCAATGGTAGAAAAAAAAAAAATTCCAGAGGTGCAGTCTGACTTTTACAAAGGTTTTGGAGAGCTTCAGCATGACTACCTCTAGGTCAGGACTGAAGTCGTGTAGTCAGTGAAAGGTAGGGGTGTAAAACACATACGGAAAATTTCTGCTCTCAGTTCTGTCAACCACACAACTCTCAGACATACAAAAATTCAAGGGGAAGAAAGGTCAAAACCAAGGGTAAGATTCCATACCTTTTACATAGGCCATCTTAGAATAATTCTTGACAAATAATAGCTGCTGGAAAATTGCTATTTCTGGTTTAAACTAGACAATGTACTGGTTTAAACATACCTTGATTGTGGCTCTAGGGTTGGAAAATTACATTTTCAAACTGTTCTTTCTTCTCCCTAGACAGGTCCTACTGGAGGATAACATACAGGGGAACCACATCATTGTTCCCACTCCCTCCATTTACATAGTGCCTTGAAAACGACTAATTGGGTGGATACAGCCAAAAAGCAAACAGCAGTGGAAAATGAGGCATTCAGGTGCAATAAAGCTTCATTTCCAAAAAAAAAAGCGAAAGATGAAGACAGGGCAAACAATAACAATAAACAATGCAAATAAAACAAAGCTCCTCAGACAAGATAATCTTAATTAGTTATTTCAGTAAGCTTTCTAAAGCCCTGCATGCAATCATCAGATGTGGGAGGTGTGAAACAGTTCATCTACAAGGTAAGCGGTGGGGAACACAAAAATCTACATAATGATGCTTCTATACCACTTATCTGTCTCTCAGTGCTATTTACAGATCTCTGCAATTTCTCTGTCATGGGGAATACATCAGTCAGTAGAGCTACTCCTCCTTCTTGACCAAAAAAAGTCTTTGGGGGGTGTGTGTGTGCAACTGTTCTGTGAACACGTGGGCGTTTTACTGACCAGTCTAAGCACTTGAGTACAGAGGAAATGTAAGCAACCAGTGTCTCCTTTTTGCTAGATGCATACAGGAGCCTGCACACACAGTGTTGGCCATCTGACAGTTAGTTTTTGTTCCTGTCCATTTGCTTTCCAAAGAGACTGAATCCTTGTCACACTTGTGGTCTATGCTGGCTATCGTCTGCTTGAGCCTCTTTTTCTGTATCAGCAGTTTTTATCACTGCCCCGACATATTTTAGAACAACAGCAAATTGTTTAATTGCCTGTTCACAGTGCAGGGCCAAAAAATGGCAGTGAAGGGTGAGGGGTCTTTTTTTTTTTATTTGTACAGAATGTATCAGATAACAGTGCTTTCACCTTGCCCTTGGACAGAATAAGATTATGTAAATATTTATCACTGAAAAATAAACGTTAATGTCAAATTAACAAATTGTTGTACTACAGTGGCACTGGAAGAAGCCCAAGTT
The DNA here is from genome assembly GCA_035583135.1 of Lophotriccus pileatus. NCBI lineage: Eukaryota > Metazoa > Chordata > Aves > Passeriformes > Tyrannidae > Lophotriccus > Lophotriccus pileatus. The sequence continues at coordinate 109,280,973 of JAWWES010000081.1, read as the reverse complement.
CTATCTATCCGTCTGCAGCAGCATCAGCAGCAGGGAAAACAGACTTTCATAGCTGTCCAGGCAACGACATGGGGAAGCTAAAGTGTTAACTTTATAGAGCAATTAAAGTCTTAGATGGACAGTGTGATACAAAAGCTGTTTTTCCAACAGTCTTTTGTTCTTACTCTCTGTTTTGGTGGCTCCAGTTTGAGAATTACAAATAGAACAGGGTGGAGGCAAAAGGGAATAATCCAAGTGTCAGGGAGTCTTTACTGTGAATAAAAAAGAGGAAAAAAAAAAGAGACTTCAAAGTAGAAATGAGTTCCTAGACCTTGAACCACAGCTATTAGGAGAACTATTACAAGTCTGTCAAGTTGCAATTAGACTACTTTGCAGGAATATTAAGAGCACATATCTTCCACAGAGAAGGATCTGAAAAGGGGAAATCAGAGAAACCTTTTAGTTTATGGAGTACTGTCTACTGCATTTCAGTTACTTATTTCCTGTTTATTTTCCACTTGAAAAATCGCATCCCAGAAACATAATGTAATTTTTAAAAACTTGCATTTATGACCATTCCGTTTCAAATGTTTTGTTGAAAAAAGAAAAAACACAAAAAACAAATGGAATGCTGTAAACAGATTTAAGTCAGCCACAAAAAACATTCTGACAGATGTTAGCATCTGCGAACATGGATCTTTCACGACAGTCCTTTCCAATCTGGGCTCTTTTCAAATAAGAAGGCATCCAAATTTTTTTTGTTGTTGTTATTTCAATATGCTTTATAGAATTTAAGGTAGGTTTTCCATACCAGAAGGACGACTTTTCAATATATTAATCCATCTACTTGGAATGCTAGCTGCAGCACCTGACACTCAACTTTTAGCTGTGCATGCTGCCAGACAGGTTAACCCATTGACCAGATCTGTGTTAAGATAAACAGCAAAGATTATTGGATGAAGAAAAAGAGGGGAAAAAAGGAAATCCAACTTTGAAATGAATTAGTTTCACAGGATTATCACTTGCCAATAAAACTGTTCTACACAGAATTACGTATGAACAGGCTACTCAGAAACTTGCAACAATTTGCTAGACCACAATGAATTACAGCAACTGACTATCGTGTTTCTGGGGGTTGGCTCAAAAAGAGAAATATGATTTTCCTGATTTCTGTTCCAGCCACTCAAACAAATCCTCAGCTTTTCCAAATATTTTGCTCCCCAAGGGTCCGGCTTGCATGGTGGCAGACCTTTCCACTCCTCTATGATCCAGCAAATGGCAAGCAAAATAAAGAGCAAACCAAAAGAACTATCAGTGACTAGTGCATAGATGTAGATCACACTAATTTTCAAAGTAAATGTACTGTCTTTTATTCTTGGAATAGAAAGTTATAGTAGGCTGGAGTGCTAATATTCAGGTAGGAAATGGGTCAAAACATGCCAAGAGAAGTGAATGGAAAATTTGTCTAGCCACACACGGATTTTAAAATGTGGATTCACAGCTACAGCTAGCATTGTTTTCTACCAGCAGTGGTTAGCTTTTCATTCTTGACAACACCCTTTTCTGTCCAGTCTCTTCACCCAAATCTTCTGAGTGCTCTGACCAGTTTAACTGCCTAATAGTTCTAAAAATGCAACTATTTTTGTTATACTGACTACCACACAACCAGCGCAAAACTGACTGGCTCTATTTTTTACTAAACTCACGTGGCCTGCTCAAAACAAACAGATACTGGCAGGAGCAAAATCCAAATTATACACTGCTTTATCCCAGGAACACAAAGTACAAGGCCGACGCAGTGAGTCAGACACCTCAGCGCCAGTGAGCTCCTCAGGTTGACAGGAGTCTCTCTGGGATCCTCCTAAGCCAGGACTTTTTAAAAAAGAGTCAAAATAACTGGGTTTAGACAAACATGTGTTGTGTCATTAGCAAAAGTATCTCTCCCATCAGATGGGGAAAAGGCAGCAAAAAGTATGCCAGGAATGCTGGAAATGGGCAGACAGTCACAGCGAGTCATATTTTCTTCTGGTTTGGTTTTATTTTTTTTTCCCCCCGATGAAACTCTTTCAGCATGAAAAGTCCATTTGCAAGAGCAGTTGATAACGGGGGAAAGGCAGATGACTTAATAATAATACAGGGAACGTGGGGTCAATTTATGCACAGCAGAAACCAGAGAACTTCTCAGCTTCTGCGATGATTTCTCAGCGTCTTTTGAAAATCCTCTGAATAGTTCAGCTAAACAAACTTTAACTCCTCAGACAATATCCATTTGTTTATCAGTAAAAGGCCGTATTCTATGTATGTATATTTATGAGCAAAAGCTAGATTACTATAGGCAGCACCATACTTTCTATGCTTCTAAGGTGTTAGTTTTAACCTATTAAATGAATCCATTTCCTTCCAATCAAAATAGAGGTTTCTCCCACAATTTGCCAGTCTCTTACTAGAAACCAGATGCCTTGAACCAAATGCATTACTTCCCCTGGTCCACATTTAATTTCATGCTTCTTTTCAGCTTATTGTGCTTTTTATGCTTCCCTGTGACAACAGCATCTAGGTTATTATGAAGTGCTGCAGGAGAAGATATACAATAAAACAGCCTGTCGAAAACACTAATCAATTCGCTATTAATGTACCTTGATATCTAATTAGAAACTTTTGTTTATGAAACAATGCATAATCAAACTCATCTTGCCTCATAATATACAAACCTTGCTTTCATGGCAGTTTTGCTTTACAGGAGGAAGTTTAAAAAGAAAAAAAGAGGGCTTCTTAATTACAAAAGAATAAGCCATCAGTTGGTTCAGAGGACTGCCAGAGGGCGTTGGACCCTTTGCTCACTACCAGGTGACAGACAGAGACATTTTTGATAGAGGAGAAAAGTCTCATGTGGATGTTTATCAGCCATGGATACAGCAGCTGATAAAGCAGTCTGAGGTGCTTTCCATTCCCCAGTCTGTAAAAGAAGTGTTAGTTCTCTTCTTTGCAAAAGAGAAAGTGGGCTGACTTTTTTTTTTCAGGATCTAAAACAGCCTGACAGCTGTGGAACAACAACAAACAAGCTGTTTTCTGAGCTTGGACATCTATAAAATTTGAGGAACTTCTAAGAGACCAGTTTAGCAACTGCACCTGAGAATACCCAACTACAGCATGTTCTCAGAAGCAATGGGCTCACATTTTCTTTTTTAAATTTCAAGTGTGACATAAGAAGTGCAATCTGAGATTTCTGTTTTCTTTTACCCCATTCCTGTGAAGGGTGTGGGCCTCAGGCAGGTTAACCATCTCAATTTGAGCAATTGCAAGTGTACTTTTGGTTAAAAGTTGGAAATAAAATACAGAGACAGTACTATCATTTGAACTGTGGTAGAATTGATGCTAAAAATCAGCTTGAATAACAGTCTTTCAGCTGCCCTGACTTTTGATCAAATATGGCCCTCTGGAAGAAAATCTAAATGGAGTAATACTGTCCTCAAAACCACATATTGATATGGTGCTGGTAAAGTACTTTTTCTCTCACATTTATAGCAGGAATGAAGTAAGTACATAGCAACAACTTCACACAACCAGATGTATCTTTTTAAAAAATAATGCAAGTTAAGTTCAATATAACTCTTATATTTAGAGGAGCTTCTTAAAAACATTGGGGACAAGGCTGTTGATAACTACTTTCCTGTGGGTGATGATCGAGCTTGCATTTTAGGAAGGAATAATCTTCCTCAGTTCCTTCTGGAGGAATTTTATTGATCAATGAGTGCTGTAAACTATACACTGGCATACAAGGTAGAAAGAATTGAGAGAATTCTATTATTTCAAAAGCTCAGGAAGGACCATTGAGCATGCCACTACCCACCTGCAGGGTGTCTTAGAGGAACTCAAATTCTCCAAAACTTTGAAGAAACCCTTCAAAGCCTACTGCAAATTACATCTGGAGAGTTCTCAATAGGACCTGCTAAATTAATTGCTCATCTCCATTCAGGTCCTAAAGTCTGCAGGAAGAGATGTTTCTTAATGTCCTGACAGGCTGAATTTAGAAGTTTAATATAAGCTCTGCCACTGTAACTCACTTTAATAATATTCCTGAGTGAAAATAAAATCTAATGTATCTTACATTTTAAAATTTTAAGCCAGCATTAACCAAAGGTTAGTGCAAAACCAAAGGAAGAAAATACAGTAGTAGACACAGCTATCTCAGAACCAGAGTTGCTGAGAAAGACTTTGAAATCAGTCTTTGGTCTCAAACCCTGAGGATCATAAAAGGAAAAGGAAGGTTCAGTACTGGTCAGAAAGAAAACTGTTTGCCATATCTTTTGTATTTAAGAAAAAAGATCCAGTTCTTGATTCACTACCCTGTAAACAGACCAGTATTGGGATGCAAAGACCAAAGCAGAAGAGGTTAAAACCACTGGTCAAAAGCTGCATGCTCCATGGGTTCTGCGTGTAGGATTTCTGCCTTAGTGTTAGTGTTTTGACACCACATCACCTTTTACTGCAGAGGAACTTAACTGCGGTGACCTCCAGATTTTCAGAAGTCAGCGGCATCTTTTTCCAGTGACTTCACAGTGAAAGTGTACACCTACATTTCTCTAATGGCATCTGTGCAAAGTCCTCATTTTAGAAAAGCCTTTAATTTCTCTATCTCTCTGTGTATTTCTCTTCAGTTTCAAAAGAAGAGGATATGAGGATATCCTATGAGGATAAGTTACCAGCAAAGCATACCAGAGACTGAAATAGGCAAATGGGATGTAACAGCTATTCTGTGAAACTCAAGGAACAGTATAAGATGTTCATCAGTGGTTTTAAATTAACTTCTCATTAATTAATTTTCAAACTTCCTGTCATCTGTTGATGACATAAACTATAGACAGATCCTACCCTTCTCTGGGCAGAACTATTGTGTCACAGTATACCTCCTAAAAAACTACACCGCTTCCATCAACAGCCTTGTGCCTTGCTGAGTGTGCTTATTCCCTGTGAGCTGACAACTAAGAATGACATTTCCAAACACCCTCCTCACCCTCATACCACCTCACCTGTGAGATATGGTTTCTCATATATCACAGCCTCAACAGAAAAATTCCCATGCATCTTATTACTCACCTAACATTTGGTGGATCTGTATTCATGATGGGTGTTGCACAAAGAGGCTTGTTTCCTTGAATGTGGCTTCTGTAACCTTGTCTTGCAGGCAAACAGTACACCCTTTGGATAACAACTTGTACCTGTGCTTCTCTCCATCCCACTGCTCCCTGGCTTTCCACCATTTCAAGCAGAGAATCATTAACAGCACTCTGTGCTAAGGGATGCTGTTTCAAATCACAGTTGTTATGGATTTGTGGAGCACAAGGAACCTGGGGAAGGAAAACCCATTAACAGAAACATTCCAGGGAACCTTGAAACTATGTAGAGCTAGAGAGGGAAACTTCAGCATGAAAAATCAAGTTGCAAGTGCAAAATCACTTTCAAAATACTTAATGCTCCAAAAGTAACTTAGAGACTAGTGGCCAGTATTTATTGTGGATTTTTAACGAACACTCAAGAGAATTGCCTACACAATGTGCTCCTGTATTTGACTGGTGCTGTAGAGCTAACTCAGTACATGAGAGTGACACCAGCAGAAAAACAGAACTGATATTAGTCTTTATGATTCTTCCCCTTAAATTGAGTTTCATTTTTAGTTCTTCGATGTTCTGTTCCTTTCTGTTCTAAAATAAAGAAGTAAAATCCATCTTGAATGCTTCTGCACTTTCAGAGAAAGTTGTATATGAACAGGTGTCTAGTTTTATAGACTAATAAGTTAGTCATCAGACTTACACATTTCAGTGGAAGATACTTCAATGTAAATGAATTAGATGACTAATGAAAAGTAAAAAAATTCAAAGTACAAACTTTAATTTATTGGTTCACTACTTCCAAAACATATTTTCTTAATAAAATCTTCCAAGCTTCCAAAATAAATTTATGAATGCTCCATTTTCCCTTACTATAAATGAGAAATTTCATTAATTTTATTTAAAAAATAGATCTCTCTTGGTAAAAATTGTACACAAGTATAGACTAACACGGTCAATATATATAGGTACCTTCACAGCATCAGCCAAATTTCTATTTTCACAATGAACCCTGTTTTTATAAAGAGCTGGGTGCCAAGAAAGATTCTCAGAGTATCACAGACTGTGCCATAAGTATTACAGACCAGTAAAGAAGGAGAATTTCTAGTATTTAAAAGTAAACTGTGGTACAACACTACCCTTTTTCTACAAAGGGGTTGCAATAAAACCTGTCTACTGAGTTTCAAATGAAGTGGTTTTGTTTGTTAGGAGCCATGAGAGGAACAAGTCAGTTGTTCTGGTTTTCAAATACCACAGTTGAAGCTTTTTACAAGATAGAGTTGAAACAAGAATGGAGATTGGGATTTAAGCAATTTTTTAATTCCCAGGCCTATAATGGGAATTATATATATGGCAAATACAAAATGTTGACATTCATTGTTCTTCAAACTTGTAGGGTCAAGCTTCTCAAATATTAAGAATGATTTGAGTAACCAATATAAAGCCTTTACAAGAGCCTTACTTTCAGAAAGTCCTGGCACAGGCTATTAAAAAAACAAATCCCTTAAAATACTTCAGCTTGTACAACCACAGCTAAGGAAATGCACAATCAGTAGTCATTTTAATACAAATACAGTCAAAATAGGAAAGAAAATAAATGAAGGGGTGGAAAAGGGTGATGATGTTATCAACTGATGCTTTAAAGAAAGGATAGGATCAATTAGGAAATGAGTTAAGAAATATGAGTGGGAAAATGGAATGTTTGTTTAAAATACTATCTTGAGTGAGTTAGAAGAAAACAGATTTTATTCTTTACCTATTCAGCTATAAAAAAGAAGAGAAAAATGAATGAAAAACCAAACTACAATTACTATTTAGCACAGTAGTGAGACTTCAGCAAAATAACTTCAGAGCAGTTCAGCATCTGGATGGGCCAAAAGCCTCTGCTAAGAAAATATTATTAAAATAAACACCGCATATTATTTAGCCTTGGCTAAATGAAAGGGGAAACTGAAAAGGTCAGTAATTTAGAATTTTTGTTTTTCTGACAATTTCCAAACATCTGCTCACCAACTTCTTAACAAGTGCTAAAATTGCAAACCAAATGGACCTTACCCGATTATCTGAAGATTTCTGGTGTAACTCATCATCAAGGTCATCTAGTCTGAAGGTCTGTGCCAAAGATATAATATTCTTCCTGATAAGCATCTTTGTAAGACCACATGTCTTCTCTCTGGCCTCTGAATATTCACTGAGTAGCACCTTCTGACTAAAGTAGGTATTCATGATAACAGGAACATCTGCATTTCTGAGAAGCAATTTTTGCCTGGAAAACAATAATTTAAGTGGCATCAAATCCATTACAAGGCAAACCAATGATAAGCACTTTTTTAAAACGTGCGTTGCATTGTATTTCTCTTCTCTTTCTTTCTAGCATTATCACTAAAAAACTTCAAAGGTCTGTTATTAAAATTGTAAATAACTCACTCCATAGAAGTAGTCAGCTTGGATCAGCCCTCTTACCTTGGGCATAGCCCTGGGCTCCAAAGTCCCTGGAGCTCCACTGAATCTAGGGACAACTTACATCTGTAAGCTGTTTAGCCCCATGAACCCCATCTGGCTTCACACAAATGCTGCTTGGTGTCCCTGTATTGTCAGCACAGAACCAAGAGCACCAGGAACTCCTGCACACAGTTACTGAGGTAAAGGTTGTGAACAAAAAGACTTATAGTCCTGCTCTATGTTAATTCAGAGCACTGGCTCTGCTGGACCCAACCCAGATCTTGCAGGACATCCCTCTCTGGTGAGTGCTTCCCACTGACCCGAATTCATTTTCACTGCAGCCAGCAGCAAACTGCTCCTCCCTCCTCTATTTTTCTAAGTGCAAGATATGTTTTTCTTACGATATGCTGTATATTATCTTGCCTGTGTGTTTGCCGCTGTCATAAATGTGCTCTCCAAGATCCAGTTTTGGTTTCCAGTGCCAATGTAAATTCCCTAACAGCTCCACATGCAGCAAGTTCTCGCCTAGCAGATTAAGGTAATGGTTGCAGAATCTCTAAGCACACAATAATTTCATGCCAAAGCATGTGTCCACGTTGGGATTTTTTTCTTACGCTAGTGTCACAGTTGTACATTTAGAAGTACACTTTTTATACTCGCAGGATACAAAATCTAATGAAGTCAGCTAACAAAAACAACCAATAATCACATTTTCTACAGACCATCAAAACAGACCAAAATCCACCTTACTGCAGTCTGTGTTTTTTACTCCTAGACCTTTATCACCTGGGAGTAAGACAAGGCCTTCTGCCTTGGCAGCAAAGCTGAGCTGACTGGAGTTCAGAAGTAACCTCAGAACTTCAGTCTCTAGAATGCTCACCAGTCATATTATGAAGAAAACGTCTACATCTATGACACTGTCCATCAAAATGTAACCATGCAGAGTTAAAAAGCAAAGCAAAACACTCAAAAATATTTATTTTTGATCTCAGTCCCTACAAGATCTTGACCATGGTCTGTTTTATAACAGACTCCTTCATTCCTCAGAGAGCAGATAGCTAAATCTATGATTGATGTATTCATATTTTCAAAGGCATAAGAAAAGTCACAGCAAGTTTTTAAATATAATCCCTGTTATTTTATAATTAGGAAAATAAAGCAACAGCAAGATTATCTCTGCCTTTTAGGAAAAAAGTATACATTTAAAAACAAGCCTGCAACTTAGAACTATGAATCATGCCCATAAATTATGAAAAAGATGTGTTGCTTGTACAGTGAACATTCACAGAAGTTACGATTTGAAACAGAAAATTCATGAAAAGTTACAGCATAAAGCTAAGTCTTGAACTTCACCACAAAGAAGCCTTACTGACATCTGAAAGACACCGAGTCCCTTGCCTCCAGATGAATCTGCTAACAAAGGTCCCAGTTAAGAGTATGGCAGTAGCTCCCAAGGCTGACAAATTGACATTGCCTGATAATTTCTGCATCACATGATTAAAACTGAGGAATTAGCTGGGTCAGCAAACTGAGACATCTCTGATCTTATGAAATTTTTAACCCTATTTTTCCAGAGAACAAAAATGTATACAAAAATTTACTACAGATCTCAGAACAGTTTGGGCTGTCTTTATATGCAGATGTGTAATGAAAATTTTAGCACCTATTTTCTTTAGACGTCTGTGTTCAGACCCAAAGTAAACAGGAAATCTCTCTGAACACGAGACCATTACGTCACTAATGTCAGAAGAATGTTTGCTCGATCTAAATCATCTCATTCTCTAAAAAAAATACTGACGTTAGTAGCAAATCATTTGCAGAAACTTTGAGGTTTATGGGTTTATTTTTACTTTCCTGTGCAGATATGTGATCAGGTTTTTTTACTCTTTTTAAGGCAGGTGGGTTTTACTGATACCCAATTTACGTGTACCATGGTTTTGCTATGCCTATACATTCCATACCTTGAGTACTTTCATAACCACCAAGAGCTTTGGTAAAGTACTCATTATTTCATCATATGTTTAAATGGGCAATGCATAAACTAAAGTATATTTGGCATTTCCACAAAGCAATTTTTTATCTGCAAGTAGTTCACTACAAACATTCTCTGTAAGAAATAATTTGTTTTAGACCTGCATAGGTGTCTGCAGGCTTAGCAGTAACTTTTCAGCTAGGATAGAGGAATATTCACATAAGTCTACTTAAATCTTCCCTATTTCTCAATGGACAGATTCCTCAAAATGAAAAGAACAAGCAATAAATTGAAATATTAACTAATTTAAAAGAAAGAAAAAAGAAAAAAGTTTGTAATAAACTCACTATTTGGTGTACAGGTGGATGGCTAAAAGGAAGTATTTTTTTAATATAAAATGCACACACACACATATATAATAATGTATGTTTTACATATAATATATGGAATAAAAGCATTGTTTATTTATATTATTACCAAGTCACATACATTTAATAAATAAATATAAATATAAATATATATATTTATATAGAAAACATATATGACAGTCAAAATTCTCATCTGACAGAAGTATATATATATAAAAAAATATATAAATATATGTATATTCTGTGAGATGAGAATTTTGACTGTCATCACAGCAGAAATCTCTGTATTGCCACTGTATATTGCTCATATTGTTCTCTTTGCAATAAATGCAATCACGTTAGAGATACTTGTGTACCTGGATTCTTTCCGTCTGCTTGAAAGGTACAGACTAGAGCAAAGAAAGCCTATCATGATGGAACAGTTAGGAAAAAAAATCCACTTATCCAAGCAATCCCTGCATGTGTTGTCCCTAAGACACCATAACTGATCCCCCCAAATTTCTGGATCTGTTGCACCTGCATATTCTCTACAGCCAGAAGTAACCGTACTCTAAGATACAGAACACACTCTGTAGCATCCTCTTAACAGACAAAGTGTTAAGTGGGCAATGCAAGTCTTAAATTCTTCAAGACCTCTCATAAATTGCTTCCTTTCCATCTGCTTCAATATATTTTAGAAGTTTACTTTCAAAGAAAATCACACAGATGGAAAAGAAATAAAGCTCATTACAGATTATAACCCCCCAGAAACCTTCTCCTGTACTCTCTGATTTTATTCTTGCTCAGCAAATTACATTTAAAAGTTGGATTAGCAGTTGACTTCCTTAATAACTGCCTTTAGACCTTTGCAATGACCTGAAGTACAGACTGGGAACTCTTTATACTACAGGGCATTTTTTTCTTGGTATGTAGACAATCAGCAATTGCCGTAACTGGTCACATGCTAAAGGAACATGAGGCAATAATGTTATTTTTTTTTTATTTTCCAGCAGCAGCTTGCTTCTCTGTCCAAGAATGTAGCTTGCTTTTTCTCTTCCTCCCTCCTACAACGACATGTCTCTCTGGCCAAGTGGAAGCAGGACATTTCCTTTGCTACTTCTATGTTAATCGTGGTCTGTCACCATTCGGGATATGAAAGGCTGCAGAACATACAGCATGGCATGGGGTGAAGTAGCTGATGTTTCAACTTGAGGCAGGGTCTTAATCCTGCTGCCAAACAGTTGTCAGGTTTGCACTGTGGTCTGCCCTGCACAGCCCATCCACAGCCAGCGAGGAGTTGTGACTCTATGGCAGCAGCGAGCTCACAAACCACACGCTTCCGCTCAGTTCTGCTGACATCAAACGGCGGTGCTGGTTCATGAACTCGAGAAGACTCGGGATCACTTTAAATTAGAGAACATATTTTTTTGTTCACTCTCTCGGGGTATGTCATTAGGCTTTTGTTTTTCTGGCTTTATTTTTTTCCTCATTTAAAAGGCTTGCAGCATTTTTTTTGAAGAGTACATTGCATTAACTGAACACTCTTAGTATTTCAGTGACCTACAACATGCACTGTAATTACAAAACAGGCTATTTTCAAGCCTCAGAACAACAGTTTCTGCGTAAAGAAAGTTTAACACCCACCAAGTAGCACAGCAGTAGTACATGTAGCATAAGAGCATGCGCCCAGAGCCTTACACTGCCGCCCAGAAGCATGAGGAATCATGCCCCCATACAGGGGGACAGAAAAAACATAGGGGGCTCATCTCTGACTTGCTAGGAATTGCTTGTTTTATCCAATGTGGAGGAAGTTGCTCATACTGCATCTGGCTTGTGATTGTGGGACATTTGCAATGTTCTGTGAAAAACTGTGACGTGAAAGAAATGCCTGAGCATCAAGCTAATAATCAAAAAACAAAACCCAAAACCCAACGAAGTTCAGGCAGATCTCTGCCCACTTGTCACCCAAGGACAGTAACTATCTACTCAGCAGATAGCCCAAATCAAAAAGCCATTTGGAACAGATCTACCGTCTGTCATGCCCAGAGATTGCCCAAACACAGAAGTTTTATCCATGAGTGAGTAATCTTACTACTTGTGTGTGAGCCTCCATCAGTGTCATTAAGCATCGCCTGAATGGTCTGTATGGACACTGTGATTCTGAGCTCACACTTTCATAACACAAATCTTCTTGCTATGCCACAACCTCAAAGGCAGAAAACAAAAAATCAGCTGATATCTCTTTCTTTGAAATTATCTTATTCAAAGCAACAGATTATTATGGTACAAATTCTCAAGGTTGATTTCTCCATGAAGAAATAGCATTACTAACCATCTAGATCAATGTCCAGTCATATATGTCAAACATACAATTCTCAACTGTCAGGTTTCCAAAGAAAGGTAGCTTTGGCTCCTCAGAATGGCAATTCTGCGGAAGATGTAACAATAACAAGCTATGTCTAAGATTCCTACTTTTAAAGTATAATACATTTTATTTGTGAATAGAATAGCTAAATATTTGCTTTGTTCCCCTACTGCAAAAATACTTTGCCTGAGGACTCATTCCATGAATACAAGGCACAAAGAAAAGAACATATAGCTATTAAATGTATAGATTTGTTATAACTCAATCTGTTACCATTTGTTACTGAACCTTAAGTAAAAAGCAAACTAAGAAAGGTAGTAAAAACAACACAAGTAATAAAAAAAAATCTTTTCTATTGCAGCATAAGTTCTTTCTGCAAAATATCATTGTAGTTTTCAAGAAAAATACTTGTAAACCTAAGAAATCACTCCAGCAAGAAATTACAGTATACAAAGCCAACATTTTTATCACTGTATCATTTTACTAATTTCAAAGTAATCACATAAACTAACCACTGGCTTGCCATAGTGCTGCCTTTTGAAATATGACACCCTGTAGCACGAAAAAAAGTTGTATGGAAATTTTCACATTTAAGAAGAGCTCTGCTATAAAAAGCTTGTGGTTAACATTAAGCACTATTATACCACACACTCAGTGCTCTCACCTCTGCAGAGAGCTGCACCGTGTGCTAATTGAAGGGGACGTGCAGGTCTTCTGATGTAGGAAAGCACAGATGGATATCAAAGCACATCTCATCCACCTCCAGGAAATTAGTCTAACACCAGGCTTTACCAGAAGTGGAAAGTAGGGAAGTTTCTCAGAGCTATCCAGCCACTTATTTTGGCTGTGAAGAAAGCACCTGAAGTTTCTAGCATTCTGGACCCCAATTTATCATGACAAAGCTTAACCTTTGGCACCACCAAACATAAAATTCCACTCACAGACTGTGCTTACGTACAAACTAGCATGGAAACAATCTCTTGAGCTTACTGGGGTAATACTTTAGAGAGAATTTGCTAAAAATCTACTCCAACTGTGATGCTGAGATTTTTTTAACACCTAACACATCAGTCAGACATGAAACAATTATTATTAAAAGAACTGCACACAATAAAACACTAAATGAGAAAGTTGCTCCAAAAACAAAACAAAAACACTCCCCCACACACAATATGACTGTGTTACAAGTAACTAGGGAGATATAAATATCATGGTTATCTTTTCATAATCAAGATGTTATGAAAGAATTTCAGTCTGTGTGTTTACCCCATATATCAACTTGTGACTGACCAGCCACGAGCTCATTATTCAGATGACTTCTTCCCTCTGTTCCCAGTGCTAAACTGCACGTAGGGTATGAGGTGGCTGACGAGCCACCACAAAGTCCAGGGACATACCAGAGGGATTCTGAAAAGTTAAAAAAAAAAAGAAGCAAGCAAACTGCACAGTGACATCATATTAAAATCCACGCTGAATCTCAGAGAGAACAAAACTGGTCTGAGAACAAGGGCCCATCCAGCCCATACTCTAGCTTACAGCAGCAAACAGCAAATGTTTGAAGACTACGAAAATAAAAGCAGCCTCTAGAGAAAGTTCTCCAGAACACTCTCTGATATTTTCTAAAAACTTTCAGCTTAGGGACTTCCTACAGCAGAAGTAATATGCTTGTATTTAATAGTCCTTGGTAAACTTTTCTCCAGGAACTTCTGTGCCTGCTTTTTGACATTGACAGCATCCACGATACCCTGCAGCATCCACAGTGCTCTACAGTCTAATTACACACATGTGAGAAAACCACTTCCTTTGATTTGTTTTGATCTGTCACCTAGTGGTTACATTGCTGCGCCCCACTTCTTCTTTTTAAGAGGCAGTGAACAATCATCTTCCCAATGCACTTCCTAATACAGACCTTGATCATGTCCTCTCTCAGCTGCTGCCTTCTCAAGGTGGAGAGCCCTAGTCATTCTAGTCATGTCTCATAGGGAAGCAGCACCATGCCTCTCTTCTTGTCACTCTTCTCTGATGTTTTTCCACTTCTGCTATATATTTTTGATTCAGAACACTGAAATTCCAATCTAGAAACGCACTATGAATTTTTACAATGACACCATAATGTTTTTGACTCCATTTCTTGTCAGTCTTACTATTCCATGTATTTTTCTGACTGTTACATGAAAACTAAGCTGACATATTAATGAAGCTATCAGAGCACTAAAAGCACACTCTGGATATCAACAATCCAGAGTTCATTATGATATATGTGCACTTTACACTTACCTACAGTTTCCTAGTAAGAGAGCTTAAGTCCTTCCTCCAGCCTTAGTTCTAAAGCACAAGGAGGATTAACATATTCCCCCATCCAAAGGACTGTGAAGATGACAATGTGCCTTTGAGGAGGAAGGAAATTTGCATAGTCCTCTGTTGTACAGAAGCTTCCATACATGCTCATAAGTGTCTTCACATGCCCAGTAGCGAGAACAAATAACTACTCCTGAGCAGACTTTGGTATTCAGAGATAGATGAATATATGCATATGCCTAATTTTATTTATGTATGTTATTATCTAATCTAATATGAAAGAAAACCCAACACAACTACTAAACAACTAAAAACTTCCATCAGACTTGTTCTTGTGCTCCTCTCTTGTTCTGGTACTCATTTCTGGGTATTTCCTATTGCTTCTTTGCCAGGACATGAAGCAAGATCAAATTCTGATCTGGTCTGGTGAGGTCACTCATTATACAGACAAATCCAGTGCTATCAGCATAGGGAGAGTAGCTGAAAGTAGCAGTAGCTCTGGGTTCTACGGTAACACAAAGGGGAATCACAAAAGGCAGTGAAAGTGCCACAGAGCACAACAGCAAAGCAGAGAATGCTTTTGAGCTGGTCAAACTCTGCTTCAAGCAAGAAGATGGGCAGCAGCCTGGGGTCCAGCCACTTCACCTTGTCTGGTGCTGTTCATTTTTACTGAGGAATGAACAGCACCAGACAACGTGAAGTGGCTGGACCTGCAGAGTTCAACAGGTCCTTAAGCAAGTGGTAGACCAAGCTTACCTAGACTGTTGTCCACTTCAGCTTTACTGAGCTGAGAAAAATTCTTTTTTCCACTGTAATTGATAAATGTATAACAAAGGTAAAGGCAGCGTGGGTAAGCCAGGTACCACAGAAACCTGTTTTAGGCAAAGTCCTTTCTGCAGCATCCACCCACGACAGTCAGTGAAGAGAGAGCAATGCTAGTGACCAGAGAGGAAACTTCTTTACTGAAATATCCTGGTGTAGACATAGACCAAGTGAAACTTTCTGTGCAAGGGAAGAAGTTCAGAGTCTCAGCCTGCCACAGAAATACTGATCATATGTGATAAACAAAACACCTTTCTGCTTTTCAGGTTAGAAAAAAGCCCTCAATAGTGTGTGTACTTTGAAGTTATCCCTCACAAGAATTACTTTCAGAGCTTCATTTTGCTTCTATGCAATATTACTTATCTTCTTCATTAAACCTTCATAAGGGGATCCTGAGGCATAGCTCTCTCACAATCAAAACACTCTGAGAAATAACATTTAAATGCAACATTCTCCTTAACATTGTCTGTTCTGAACCCAGAGCCATCTTAATATTCCCGCATTAAAGACATAATTGTACAGAACAAGCAAAAACTCCTAATATTTAAATCTTATACTGTGTGCAGGTCATTGCTTAACTTGGTTTGTTTTATTTCACTGAACAGCTGCAATGACACTAAGCAACCAGATCACATCTGGAAGAATTTTCATACTGTATCACAGTATTCTTATATGTCCAAATTTCTTTTTAAGATTCATGTAAGAGACCTCGTGACTCAGCAGAGCAGACTCAACAATGCAATGACATGGATGAACCCCTGAATTTGAGTGGAAAGATGAAAGCCCATATTATTAAAAAGTACACACAGATCTGCCTTCATGTTTCTTTAAAATACTTCAATATCTACCAGTCCAACAAGCCAAGTTTACCTACCACAATTCTCTGTTTTGCAGAGTCATATGAATACAGCTCCTTAAAACTAGTCCAGCAAAACTAATTACAAGCCAATTTGAAAGAAAGGGGAAAATACCAGACATATCATGACATAAATGAAAACTAAGAACAACCTTTTCAAAACAAGAATCAGATCTGTGTGTTCTTAGAGGACCAAGGAAAAGAGAATTGATTGAAGCACTATCATAAATGTCATAAAACTTCTACAAGCCTGACACAAACCTGCCAAAACAGGGGGCCATCAATAACCCCTGAAGGAGTTAACCTGGGAAGAGTTCTGGAGCAAAGAGGCTGTGAACTTACAATAAGACATCAGGGGACAGTTCTTAGACAACCAGCTTCAGTTAAAGGGCTCATCCACTGGCAAGGGAGAGGAGCATTCAGGAGTTTAGGTATCTCTCACTATTGTACCCAGCCCTTCCCTACCAAAAAAGAGCAGAAACAAAGTCTTGGAAGTTGTGCGAAACCACCTGTGAAAACATAGGGATTTTGGAGAAAATCAATGTGAGAGACAGAAGGGAGAAGGTGTACCAGCACAGAAATCTTGGCCCTGGTAAAGCAAAGAACCCTGAAGTTTAAAGAGAGAAGGACATTCCAAGAACAACAGCAAAATTTGCCAGTGCAGAGAAATGTTTATTCAGTAAAGGGTGAAACAACTCCCCTACACACACATTTCCCAAGCAAAGAATCTTAAGTTAATCAGGGACTTAAATATATCCTGTATTGTTTAACAAAGGATGGCATCCCTATTCTCAGGCTTGAAAGCTGCATATCAAGTTTTGAAAGCACGCATTTTGCAGTCTAAGTTGAAGACATAAGAAATACTAACCTAAAGAAGGATTGCTGACTGAGTTCTTATAAAGGAATCATCATCCATTTTTTTTTTTCTTTTCAAGACTTTTCAGTCTGTATGTGCTTTCACTAAAATAATAGCAAATAGAGTATCACTGTACAATATCTCGGGCTTTACACAAAGTACGCCAGATCAAAACAGCCTCTGTTGAGTCCCAGGTTACCACAGGCAAAGCCAGGAGAGGAAAAAAAAAAAGACAAAAACAATCAAGCTCCAGCAAAACTACCTGCCACTACTACTGAAGTACTACTTGTATGAATCTATCTTCTAAACTTCAAAAGAAACACGTTTGTACCAGCTGATACTCATCCCTACTGAAATCATCCCTAAGCTGAAATTCTTCATTGTTTCTCGCTCTGGTGGCAAGAAGCTCCCTGATTGCTTATGCATTTATTTCATTTTTTATTTAGAAGAGTTTCCTCTTCTTGTCCAGCCAGGTCAAGGCCCAGCTTCTCTTAGTCTCCTTTCCCAAGGAGTGCACCTGCTCTACAGCTGTCCTGCCAGGTCCTTCCCACACTGCTCCTCCTGGTGCTGGCACTCTTCGAGGGAGCAGAGTGCTTCATGCTCCTACTCATCTGCAATTCAAAATGGACCTAAATAAAAATGATTCTCTTGCACAACTGCATCACTAACCAGGACATGGAAAAAAAATATATATAAATGCAATAATACTAGATACATCTTGCTTTAAGTCCTAAAAGTATATATATAATTAGGATATTGTATTTTGACACGTCTTTAAACACCTGTTTTTAAAACAAAGTTACTTGTGCTCTATATTTTCCTCTTTATCAGTTGTTTAAAAAAATGAAGCATACCTGAAACCACTGCAAAACTGTCTAGTACAAACGCTGTTCAAAAAGGAGCCTTTGGGCTGATTTCCTGTATATAAATGTGCTCAGCTGAAAAAATGTCCAGGGCACAATTCCCAGACTACGATACAGGAAAAGAAGAGGAGTTCCCTGGCTTAGTCAACATCAGAAGGAAGACACAAGGGACTCATCAAGGGAAAAGAGGCCATTCCGTGACTCTAGTATGTGCATGTACATACAAACAGAAGCGCACGCACATGTATGTGCGCTCCCTCCCCTTCCCTGCCTTGCCTCTGCCCTGGCGGGGTGGGCGAGCTGCCGCAACATTCCCTCAAGGGAACAAGATCTTGAAAGATCTGATATGACATTTTTACATTCAACTGACTGCATGCAACATTCCTTTAAAAAAAAGAAAATATTATCTGTTTGCTTGCTTGAAGCGTCACAAAGATAATACTCACGTCTGTGACCCTGACTGTCTCTGGTCTAGAGGCAGAGAGATTGTGCAGACCGTGTTGCCTTCCAGCACCCCTGGGACGCCTGCCAGAGAACAGGGCTGCTGTCTCAGAGGAGAAGGTCAGAAACCCTTGGCCCTCAGTTAACGCTGTTAGCAGTCCCTCTGGCTGACTCCTGAGAAGGTGAAGGGCATGCACAGGGGACTTGGTTTCCACAGTCTTACACCTTTGATGCTGACGTACACAGCAAAAACACCAGTGCCCTAAAGCTGGGGAGAAATTACTACTTTTTTCTTTAGAGAACCTTATCCCCAGATCACTTGCCTTTCCATTTCTTCTTTATCATTGCTGTCCTCCAAATTCCTACACCGCCACTCTGCATCAGCATCTGCCAAAACATTCATATCTGTTTTCTACATTGTGGTTACATGTCCATGTGGGCTGAAAATCTTATAAAGCATCTTATTTAAACACAGCTTAATCATCCAGATATTGTTTGGGCAACGAGCTATGTAGAGTCAAGCAGCATTACAAAATCTCATTTCAAAGCCTGATTCCACTACAGGAGTATTCATTTTAAAGTGAATCTAAATTACAGTCTTTCCCATAAAAACCTGCCTAGGTGTATTTTAAAAGAAATGTTGCCAAGTTCAGAAACATAACCTCTACCCTTCGAAGCCCTCAAACTAAAGTTTGCTGAAGGCTGGCAGGTTAATCCAGGGTATAACCTGTCTGTGTTTGTTCGGTCCTTCTGCTCTCCCACCAACAGGTACTCCTGGAGATGGGATACCCAGATAGGCAGAACTACTATCTCACCTGATAGGGCTGATCTCTCCATCACACCGTTTGCTCCCATGCCAGTAAAGGCATAGCCTAACAGAAAAGATGATCATCAAAAGCAGCTGAGCATCATGTGCACTTTTTATGTGCCTCAAGCTCATCCTGTCATGAATGTTCTGTACAACACCTTCTGCTGCCACAGTCCGTGACCACAACTGATCGTGTAATGACAGCAATGGACGTGTGCTTTCATGGCTACACATGAGTACACAAATCCCTGACTTCACAAACTCCACACGAAAGGCTTGAGATGCAAGCAGATTTCACTTTTTTTAAATTCTAAACTTGTTCCAGGACTGCCATCTTCATTTAAGTCTACTCTGTAAAGGCTACAAAAAAGAAAGTTTTGAAGAAACGCAAGGCCCTACAAAACCCAAGTGTCTGCCCAATAGAGAGCACCAAGATATGTACCACCCATCCTAGCTCTCTGTAAATGTAAACCCTCCTAATTCACACGCTCATCCTTTCACTTCAGAAGGCAGCTGGCCCTTACAGGACACCCTAAATGTCTGGCTATGTCTGATCAGGAGAACATATGTTAGTTTAGAAACCCTCTTGAAGTCATCCAGGGAGTTTCTCTTCTGCACTGTCAGAGGGTACATGGCTTAAGGACAAACACAGCTGTGGCAGCTTAGCAGTCATTTGTACAGACTTTTCCAAGCTACCTTTTTCAGGTTCTTAAATCAGCAAAAACCAGACCCAACAGCCATCAAACAATTTAAAAAATGTGGTAAAATCACATATCTATTACAAAATATGTGCTTATATGATTTTGTTGGCTTACTTCTGTTTAGATAATGCAGTCACACACAAATTGCTGTTACATTTTAATAAGACTGTAATGGTAACAAGGTCCACATGAAGAATGAAAATAGTTGCAACTCCTTGAGTAGGGACAGACAGGAAAAAAGACTATGCTAGACCAGAAAACATATCAAAAGAATATTGAAAATTATTAATTCAACTGGCGGAATGAACGGCCGATAAAATGCTAAGCAAACATTTCACTTCTGTGTTCACTCGCACCTCTGAGGCTCGGCCTTTACCATACTTCCCTCACATCTACGCTTGGACTACATCAACAAAGCTACATTTTCTGAAAGGATAATAATATCTTTTCACTGCTATAACAGACTCAGTCATACAGAGAACACTGCAGGTGAGACAGTTGAAAAAACAAAAAAGAAATCTGTCTACACAGACTCGGTATTGAATATGGCCTTCATCTTTTTGTTTTGTTCTCGCTTTTGTTTTTTTCTTTCTTCCCAGAAACATTCTTGCCAGCTGTTTTGCTGTCTCTCAGTATTCCAACAACGAGCAAACATCACCCCATGGTGCCGGAACTCAAAGGCAGAGTTAAGATTAATAGTGTTATGATTAAGTGCCAGCTGAAGAGGCATGACCACAAAACCAGACTCTGTGGCTGAGAGCTCACGGTCCCATTCAAGATTCCCCTGAGCACTGAAATCTTCCACACTCTTCCCATGTGAGCCAGGAAAGGGATGGCACTTCCAGAAAGAACGGAGAGTCACCCTTGGATGACAAAAAGGGTTTCGACACTGAGACCTATGAGCATTGTCTGGTCCCCCAGTCAAAGGACATAAATCAGCTCTATCCTGATACATACAGGGGAAACCCGCACGTGGGAAATGCAGGGTAAGGACCACAGCTATGTGTAGCCGTGGCACCTCATTCTCAATATGGAAAATATTCCACAGGCCAGTGCATTCTTCAGATAGTTTTTTGAAATAATTATTACCATATAAAACAAGCAAATAAATAAATAAATTCCCTTGTTCTATCCATTAACCTCACTTATTTACCTTGAAAAGGAATTCAGTTAGTTTTACTTCCAGTGCTCCTTGCTGCCAGACAAAGGTTGCTATGGGGCACACGGTATTTGATAAAAGCAATTATATCTACTGGCATATACACATATGTTTGTTTTATGCCACGGAAATATCTCTGTGCTTTTCACAGCTTCACAGAAACGGGATATAAAAGCTACACATGGAAAAACCAGTACCTGCAAATGCCCTCCTCCCAAACTGTAAACATAGCAGGAGACTTCTGTTTGTTTGAAAACACTTGCCCTAAGTGATAATCCTGATGGAAAAAAGGAAGTAATTTTGCTTACTCTTTGCCTTCAGGTGGCTCATTAAAACACCTCCTATAAAAAAAAAAAGGATATGAGTCTTTCCTGACAACTTTATGCTGAGGCTAGCCATCTTTGGGGAAGGATCCTGGCAGCAAAAGAGTGTAAACTTGATTCTTTGTTTTAATTCAGAATTTAATTTGTCAGCAAAACCAAAGTTCATAAAGAAGGCAAATTTTGACAAATTGCAAAATTGCAACTGCCATGAGCTCTACTAAGAGCAGGATGTAACATGAATATGATTCTTCAAGAGAACAAATTATAATCATTGCATCCAAACAAAAAATGCTTACGTTAAAAAGTTCATTCTGTGGTTTGCCAACTCTTCAGTCTGGGTACTAAGGAGAATTTGCTAACCTCACATTCACAAGATAAAGTGATCTGCAGCACATCTACTACATGTCAGCAGGACAAGACGACAGTTGTCCTGTATAATTTTTTGGATTACAGTTAGCCCTTTCTTTCAGCGTAGCTGCAATACCTTAAATCTGAGTGCACCTCTAAACAGAAAGAGGCAATATAAAAAAAGCAACAGTCTTTCCAAGTCCCATAAGCTTTGCACACCTGAGTCATTTGCCCCAACAGAGAAAATGGTCGCTTATAAAAGTAGTTGTTTGTTTATCTAAAACAAAACACAGCACACATAGTAGGTACAGAGTAAGAATGTTTGCTGCTCACTTCAGCTGCATTATACTCATAAAAGTAAACATTTAAGATATATTATGTCACGTGGATGAGTATAGCGTGATAGAGTCTGCAGGGAAATGTAAAATATTACATCAGACACTAAGATATCAGCAAATACCTGGTGACATTCAAAGCCTAAAACATTTATCAGACATTTAAGATGGGATTTACCTAATTAACTTTATCAACTGGTCCCCTAGACTACCTTTTCAGCTGATGAGCAAAAACAAACTTCGGAATGATGTTCATTTGATGCCCTTAAGAGAAGAGGAGACACACTCCAGAAATGCCAACTCTCTTCTCCCCAGTTCCCACAGAAGGATTACAGGCCCACACTTGCACAGCCATACCACAGGTGCCTCAAGTTGTACACTGCCTGCCAGGCTGCTCAAGCAGGACCAGCACAGCATAGAGGCAATCTGTAACCCAGCAATCCCCTTGCCAAAGCAGGAGAGCTCACAGCACTCATTGCTCTTGGCATTGCAAACTCCATCATCACATCACAGGAGGCTTCACTGTAAGTTGTGAAAAATCATAATGAAATCTTACTATTAACTGATCCCTGCCTCCTGTAAATAAATGTACTTCTTGCCCAAGAGAGAGATCTTCCCCATCTCTGTCTCCTTGATGCTGGGAAGAGGGAAATCTTCTCATTACCTACTTTTGTGGATAGAGAAACAGTTAAGGGAAGAGAACTCTACTCCTATTTCTGCTTCCTTTTACTTTTCAACCATGAAAACACTGTTGCAGAATTGCATGAAAATTGAACTAAATCAGTCACAGAGAAACTACATAAGTTTTTCCACATCCCCAAACACTAAATCAGATGCCATGCTTCAAGGAAAACACCCACTGAGGAACTAGAACGGTATCACACCAAAGAATTGCACTACATGTTCTCCCATGTATCTTCCAAACTCTAGGAGAAAAACTGACGAACAGTTGCACAAACGGGAATAACGCAGGTGTTCGGCACAGCCCCATGCAGAAAGAGCCCAAGTGATTCCAAAGAAGCGAAGAGCACAGCAGGGTACATGTAGTAAGGGCCATGTAGCCATGGCCATACAGCCAGGAACTGTAACACATCCAGGAGCACATGGTGTGCAGTTCATTCTGTTCTAGACCCAGCTGCAGCGGCTGAACAAGATAGCTGCCCCTCACAGCTGCTCAGCACTTACCATCCCTAGGGTAGAGCTCTAATTCTTTCGAATTAGGTTATCACGACCTGACTTAAATCATCAGCTTCCACTCAGCTCTCAGATTTCACACTAACGTACATGAAGGACTTTCACACATTCATCTCCACTCTCCGCTGGCATGGGGCAATGGTCTCCAGCATGACAGCAGGCACGAGCGGGTGTCTACCACCCGCGGTGCAGGCAGCAGTGAGTGATGATCCGTAGCACGGACAGACTCACGGCAGCCAAAACCTATCGTTCGCTTCCTTTCTGCCTTTTGGCTCTCTGCTACTCTGGGATACACTTGATCCTGCTCAGCCAATTCAATGCAATAGTATGACAAAAAGCCATACTCTTCTCCCCCCATCACCTTTTTTTAAATTTGTTTTCTGATTAGTTCTCTACTGGTTTAGTGATATGGATCACCAGCACCCAAGTGTTGCAAGATGACAACATGGTGCAAGCACACGCAGTGGCCAAACTTCACCCTATATAAATAATTTACATAACTCTATGAGATAAATCGTGCTGGAAATTATGAGTAAATTATGCTGTAAAGGGGTAAAAAATCTTCTGCATTTGTTCAGGATGATCAATTCCTTTTTTTCCACTGTCAATCCACATTAGACTGGTAACTGCACATGCTGCTTGTAGAATGCTTTCTGAACACTTCAAGCAGGCATGACTCCTATTGTGCTTCTGGGCTAGAGCTCATTATTTTGTTTTTTTCTGCAGTTATTTTTCTGAGAGGACAGAACAGAGTGAATAAGGATAAACCAGAGAAATAAACAGGAGCCAAAATCTCTCCTCGTCTACAACAAAAACACGTCACTAGCAACCACAAAGGATATTAAAATCAACAGATAAAGGTCAGATAAAACACAAGATAAGGTAGTGCGTACATTAATATCTCAAAGATGCTATTACAAGGTTAATCAGTTATGCTGGCAAGATTTAGGTTTGAGTTATTTATTTTTACTTTATAAACAAAATATAAATCAGCCATGAAATTACTGCTTCACAAAGCAAAACTAATACCATG
Source organism: Lophotriccus pileatus (assembly GCA_035583135.1). Taxonomy (NCBI): domain Eukaryota; kingdom Metazoa; phylum Chordata; class Aves; order Passeriformes; family Tyrannidae; genus Lophotriccus; species Lophotriccus pileatus. The sequence goes on along the minus strand of JAWWES010000081.1, from coordinate 109,256,723 downwards.
GAATAAAATCTAAATCTTAGTGTCATAGCTATCTCCAGGGATTTTTATATGTGTATATCGCTATACACAGTACAGTTGCTCCAATGCAAACAAGAAACCCAAACTTTTAACACAGGTAAGCCTTGTGCCAGCTGATGACAAATAAAAGAGTGCTTGCTTTATTACATTTTTGCCCTCATTTAGTTGCAGGATCTTCCCTTGGCTGTTTTCAGGAATGCCACGGAATACCATGAACTAGAGGTTTCTTTACATTTTTGTCTGACAAAAATCAGAAGTTCAGAATTTGCATTATGACTGATTCTGCAATTTCTCTTAATTTTTGTTCCTACTATGTTTGTATCAGTGAAACTTAGAAGAAAATAAAGTTGCCTGTTTCACCTTGGGGTTGGCTCAAGATTCTCAGTGACTGTTCAACACAAGGGTAGGTGATTCTTGAACTGAGGGGAAATCATTTAAGTTCATTGCACTACAACACAACAAAGAAGAAAAGCAATTGGCAACAGTTGTTCAGAAACCTTTGCAGTTGCAGCTTTCAGAGAAGTAACTCTTGGGAAAGATTTGCAGGCACAAACCAGAACACAGTGCTTTTCCTGTGGCCTCCCTGTGCTCTCATTCTTGAGCCTGCTCAACATAGCGAGGAGATAAGTCTCAAGGAAGGGGTTAAGTCTAATTCTTCAGCCAGACACATCAAAAGGAAAGTTACCCTAAGTACCACCTAAGTCATGCTTTGTATTTAAGAGCCCGGTATACAGCTTAAGAAGAACTTGAACTCCATCTTTATCAAACTATCAACTCTGCTATGTATTATTCACACAGCAAGAGTCTTAATTGCCCAGACACTTTGCCAACTCTTTCCTCCCTGTTGAAACCAACCACACAAACGTAAAATGCCTATTTTCAACAAAAGTCTACCAAAACACACTCTAGAGATATTGGCTGCCAAATGTAAAGCACAATGTTTCACGTTTCACTAACTACACATTTATATGGCTCCATGAGCCTGTTAGTATCGGTGTATCTTGGCGATAGCAATCCTTCCTTTCCAACCTTTGAGAGAAACACCTTCACCAGTTCATTGCTTTGTTGATTTTTTGTAGACATATGTGGGTGTATTGGCCCCTATCAGACAAAGGAAGTGTATCAGGAAATCGAGGTAAAGCTAAACTGAAAGAAAGACTTTCTCATTTAGTACTGAAAATACTCATTAGTTCCAACACTCTCACTTTACTCTCTGGAACTAAAAATGCTGCAGTGCTGGTCTGGAAATGCCTTTTCAAAGTGCAATAACTTGGAACTGCAACCATTCACTTTGCAACAATGTTTTAAAAAGGTAATGGTTAATTTAACTCCAAAAAATTGTATCTTATTCTGTTAAATAATTTTTTTTTCTCCCTTTTGTTACTGCTCTACCGTAGCTGATACGCCACAGAAAATCAGGGAAGGAGTTGTTTTAAACTACTTCTGAAGACTTCAAGAGGGCAATCATGCTTATTGTAGGTTCGAAACAGAAAGGAAAATGTCAGTGAATTCTCTGAACCTGTCTGATAAACACAGATTTGCTGAACCAACAGAATATTTTTCTGGGCACTTAGCTTTAGAACATGAATGAGCTAGTGGCACGAGAAATGGAAAGCTAGCGAGGGAATCATTGTGTCTAAGAGTGTAGGATGTCTCCTCTATTGAACAAGGCATTTCTTAAAATTAAAATTGTTACTGACTCAACATCTAAAGATGGAGGTGGTAAGCCACCTGAAAAGCAATGCCTAGTTCTTTAATAGTACCTTTTCTTGAAATTTTAGAGTACTGTGCAAAAAAGTTTACAAAACAATATTAACTAACAGGTGTCTTACAACTCCTGCTTTAATTGAAGTGTTTTTTTCCTTTAGCTCATGAAATGAGAATTGAAGGTAGAGAGGATGGTCATATGTCTAAAGCACCACAGAAGATGAACCTCTGGCTTCACAATATCCTCAAACCATGTTCGCCTCCACCCCTCATTTAGGCTGATGTGTCTGTGGGTTGTGCTGCAGACCAGATCAAGGACTCATCCAATTCGGAAAAACAAAGTAAACAAAACTCCCTGCCTTCAAAAAAAGAAACCACCCTCCTCCAACCTATAGCTGGATCACTCCCCTTGGTCAGATTCAGGCCATGGCAGAGACCCATCAGTGTTAGGCTGACAGAAATGAGGTGTGCCATAGAGCAGGAGCAGGATCAAGTGGGAACAGTTGGAGAAGGCTGGACTTGCTGAGGCAAGGCTGTATCATGGATCTTGGCCTGAGGTGTCACAATGCCTGACTCCCATTGAAATCCTCTAATATATCATCCTCTACCCCATATTCTTTATTTCCTTAAAATTCCCTACACCAATGGATACATTCAAAAGGCAACTTCCAAAGGAAACAGGCTCTTCAAGGCTTATGCTAATTGCAGCTTGTTCCTTTGCAGTTGCAATAGACATCCAGGAAGTGCCTGTGCATGCAACAGCTGCTTCCACCACTGTTCTCCTAATGAAATGTAGTTCCCATGAAAACTGAAGCACTAAACAGTCCCAACTGCAAGCCAGTAAGAGTCAAAGCAAGGTAGCACAAAATAACATTGCAATCTAAATACTTTTCTCAAACTGTTCTGCCTAATCTCACATTATCATTTGTCATTCACCATTTATGCAGAGCTAATTTCTAATTTCAGTTCTCTTACAGCAAGGATTTCCACGTTCTCTTCTTTAAGGCAGTGCTCATTATACGGAAGTTCAGGGCAGTATGCCGAATCTTTCAGCAACTCACTTCAAGTGCCCTGTGGCCAACAGAGAAGCTGTAGGTATTCACCCTGTGGAAAAATGTGAGTGATCATGGTGACAGCTTGATGGCTTCTTAGCAGACCACGTTCAGGGTCTTAGGTTTAAAAAAAAAAAGACAACAGAAACCTTTGCCACAGCATTGGCGTCATTTCTGATAGCAGTGTTTTGACACCAGCCTGGCAGAGACATGTAAGCAAAGCCCTGCTGTTTGCACAGAGAGCTTCTTGCAGGTAGGCAGCTCAGAGCTAGCCAGTTACAGACCTGTGAGGTATAACATAAATAAACAGTCCTAATCACAATATGCAGTATAGACAACAAAGCCAGGGGAAGAAAAAAAGAAGAAAAATAACGCATGCCAAGACATGAAAGAATAAAGTAGGTGAAACATTCTACTGCTAATGCTTTACAAGAGTGTAAGAAGACGGTCCTGTTCAGAGGAATGCTTCTCATCTTTTCTTTCACATGAAAAGCAGGACAAACAGCTTACAAGAAATCGAGAAATCAAAACGTTAAGTTTCAAATAGTAAAAGATTATAAAATTGAAACTGACAGGACTTGCACAAAACAGTTCTGCTCCTCATTGAGATGCTCTTCTAAAGTGAGTGCACACAGTATGTCATCTCAATGTCTAACTGAATCACATTTATTCTTCTGTTTTAATGAGTTTTTTAATTTGTTAAACCAAAAACCCCCAAATGTAAGGGAGTCCAAGTAAGACTCCTTGCAGGCAGGTGATACCTTTTTTTTTTTTTTTTGACTAAGCTTTCAGTATGGTTCTTTACCCAGAATGCCACTAGTATAGCTCTGCTAATGGAACAGATAGATGAAAAATGGATGATAAGGGCCTTTAGTCATTATTTTTTTGAATAAAAGATGTATACTCTTCTTACTATATCCCTTACCACTGCTAATGTAAAGAGAGCTGAAGTACAAATTTATGGCAGATCCTAAACTGTCCAAGCAGAGACAAAGCCTCTTCATTATGGGAATTCAGAAATGATTAGAAATCAGTGTGGACTGACAAGGTGCATTATCTGGATTGCAAGGAGATCAAAGTACTTGAGGTCCTTCATATCAACTAAAACCTGAGCTTTGTGGGTGATACTCCTCATCTTTGGCATACCCACCTTTGAGTCAGTAAATTGCCTTCATTCGATTTTCCAAAAACCTTTCAGGGTTTACCTGCTGAAAAATCCCCTTTTTTCTGAAACGTAAGGAATTAAGAAGCAATTACACTGTATTTACACATTTATAAACAATGGGTTGCCTTTTGTTAAGGGTACTGGATCCCTTAATCCTTCCTTAATCTAATCAAACAAATTGGCAATAAATAAAGCACAAAAGGACATGACAGCCCAAGGGAAAGGTTGCAAGGAAAACAAAGCAAGGCTTCAGATTGCTCCTCAAACCACTGATCTAGGGCAGGCAAAATAAAGTCTATCACTCAATTCCAGTGGAAACAGGGTAGTAAAGGGTATCCTTCTAAGATTTCATGCAAAGATATAAGACAATAATTCATCATAACACAGTGCCTCAAGCTCCAGTATCAGGCAGTGAGACAACTACAAAATATTTGGATTTTAAAAAATGCCTTATTTTTACATTTTTTAAAAGGTCTGAGAGCATATAGTTATCATTTGAATTGATTTACACACCTAGTAGCATTTGATATTCCTTTGAAGCCAAGTGCTCAGTAAGTGCTGAAAATCCAAAACTTGAGTCATGAAACAAAAGTTAAAAAAAAGTCCTCCCTCAGTAGTGTGAGAAAAAAAAGAACAGTGAAATCATTCAAGTCCCTTCATATTGCAAGTGTTTCAGTTTGGGCTACTGACAATTTTTTTACACAAACCCTTCCATCAGTTCCCTAGCAGAAGGACTTACTAAGTGAAAAGATGCTTTAAGCCTTGGAGAAAAGACACAAGGACAGATTTTTCTCAAGTTGCCTTCAAGGTCAAACTATGGCATTGTAAACCTCACAAGCAACATAGCATGCCTCTATCCCAGAGTTCAAGTTTTCACGGGAGAATAGGAAAGTGCTGTGTTGCAAGAGGGGTTTCTGTTCTGGAAAAAAAGAGCCTGGCTTCCCAAAACCATCAGCCAGAAGCATGAGGACAGGGCAAACCCCCACCTCTTTCTGAGCAAGCAGCTTTGACACTGAGGTTGGCACTTATGAGGCCCTATTAGGATTGCTACAGCTGGTAAGGCTTTCAGTTTCTTCTTTTTCCCCCTCAGAAAAGCTTATTTGCCCAGGCCAAAATGAGCTTTGACAAGTGCCGGTTCTGAGCTTTTGTCTTTAAAACCAAGCTGAGCATATACTTCATATTTTACTTTTTTTTCAGACATAACTCCTGAGAGAGCAGCCCAAACTAAAATGCAACACTTTGTAAATCAGAAAGGTTTATCTTTACTTGGCATTGGGACAACTACAATGATTTAAAGCTATTTCTTCTTCATTTCACTGTCATCCAGCCACCAGCTTTGAACTTCTTTGTTCAAAACAACAGTATTAAGGACAGCAGCACCTTTCACGGTAACAGTGAAAAATCCAGTAAGAGCAAAAATTGCTAGGCATGTGCTTGGTTGGTAGCAGGCAACAGGAACTTTAATCGTCTGACTGGTAAGTATTTGCCTTTAAAAATGTCAATGAAAAATGAATACAAACATGGTCTCAGTGTTATAATCCTTGATCACGCAAGATTCCCAGAAATGTGATGATGATTTGCTTTAATGGTAACCATAAAACAAACAAAAATTCCAAGATTCTGTGATCAGCCTATGCAGACTCCTTTTTAAACTATATTTCACTGTTCTGTGATTAAACCTTTCCCTCTAAATCATGATCTTTGCAATATGTTTTTATTTCTACTTAAACTCGGATACAGTTTCCCAAACACAAGATAAAAATTCAGCTTTCCAACAACCAGAAACAAAATCCATCTTTTGGACCACAACCTCCTGAAGCACTTCTTTAGAAGTATATAGCCACAAAAACCCCCCCAAAAAACCCCAGAGGTTTTCTTCTTTACTTAGGTGTTACAAAGTGGAGAAATTTATAATTTCTTCACCAAAATTTTAACACTCTGGAAGAAAACAAGCATTTTTTTGTGTGGAAAAAGACCACATAGCTTCCAAATTAAGAAACAGTGGTGAAAATTATTTACAGTCCCCACTTTACCTAGACTGTAGTAACTAGAGTGCTGAGTCATAAATTAAACTGGTGCTCTGACCTTTAAGGAACAACTGAGATCATAATAAACACGTCTCGTATGTTCACTTGAGTCCAAGCAGAGGAAGTCTCACAGCTCCTTAAAAAGCCTCAGGACATGAAGTTTCTTAAAGCATACATAAAACTGATTACTGTTCAGAATAACTAAAAACATGTGAAAAAAAGAACAGATTTAATTTACTTTGAATTTTCACTCTTTCCCTTCTTATGTATGCTTTAAGTTAGAAGAGAACTGATACTGAAAATTAACTATGCATGTGAAGAACCACCAAAAACACACAAAACCACCTCAAAATAGACTGGACAGTACAATAGCTATGTGTGACCTGGGATTTAATTTTTGTTCAGGAAATTATAGGGATTTCTTACATAGAAACAATAATTTTAATGATGTATGTCCCATGAAGGTATCCTTGAAGACAAAAAATTTTGAGGACAGAAAAGTTAGGAACTACCTTGCTTCACCAAGTTTGCATACGGGAACTTTTTCCCATTATGTGTCATACTGCTCATTTCATCCTCTCAGCTACATCTTTCCTCAACCTAATCAAAACTAGACTCTTTCTCCAGAGGTCCCTCAAACACACTGTGGACCTTCTAAGATCTGCGTGTGACATGTCCAAATCGAGGGTCAGTATACTTATATAGAAGCCTGTGTTCATGTATGCCTTTCAACCTATTATCTGTCCACATGAACTTGAACTTTTTTGTCTTTACCAGTTTGGTTACAAACATCATATTTCACTATATAGGCATAGTTACTTCACTATAAGTACACAATTTATACTAATGCGATCTATTCTTCAAAAGCGTGTACTACAAGCTACAGTCTTCATAAGTCTGTTATACTGCTAACATATTTTATAACAAGGCTTTCTTTATTTTGTTTGGCTGATGTTAAGTTGTGTTAAAGAGGTTAGTACTCCACTACCCAGTAGAGTATCCAGTTGTAAGAGGTTACAGGCAACTTTCAGTGAAATGGATGTAAATAAATTCAGCACACAAGACACAAATGCTTTCTTGAAACTCCTTCCAGAAAAAAACTACTTAGGTAAAAGCAGAAGGCTAGATGATTATTCAGCTAAATGGTCTATCTATGGTCCCCTAAAAAGGGGAGGGAGGGCCCAGACCTGCTCCCTACTTGTGTGTGAGCTGGTTCAGCTTGCTAATCCAGGGAACTACTAATGCAGAGCTGGTGAACAGAAACTGCTCCCAGAAGGGTGTGATGTGTGCTGGAGATGGCACAGGCGAAATGGCAAGAACACATACCCCACCCTCCAGGCAGCAGCCAGGACTCTTTGCTCAGGAATGGAGCTAAAAAGCACCATAAAAGAATCTAGTTTCAATTGAAAAAAAAAAAAAAGAAGCGTGCAAGCAGATGTCACAGTACAAGATGAACATCAAGGTAGCTCATTTTAGGTGCTTCTCATTGCCCTTTCCACCTAGTTAGATTATCAGCTAGACGGTAGACTCCCAGAATCACAATATCATAAAGACAGGAATGATAAGAAGTATCAAATACTTTGGGCATTAACAGTAATAACAAGAAACAACAATAAACATCAAACACTGTCACAGCTCTCCGTTTAACTAAATGCAAAATATGTTATTTGTGTTACGTAATTGAGTTATAAAGCACTTTCACTCTTGCTTGTGAATAAGAAGTTGCAGTCTTGTATCTCTGCAGTTGGAAATGCCTCTCACTGGCTTTAGCGAGCTCACCAAAAAGGTTCACTGTTGTATCGCATGTTGAATCACGTGCTGGCCCTGGCATGGTATGCAAATGAACTCACTGACCTCTTTGGGTTTTCCCCATTATTTCCCCTGATCTTTAATGAGGATATCGAGCTCACAGGGAGTAGCAGGCATGAGATTGCGCTGTACTTTCACAATGGGAAAGGAGCCAAAATACAGGCACAATGACTGGATTCAGCACTTTCAAGCAAACGCGGCAGAACTGCATACATCCTCCTCCAGGAAAAACGTTTTCCATCACCACTTTACCAGGAAACCTAACTCAAAACCAAGGGTGGGCTACCCCCTCATTCACTTTTCACACCTGGCTATTAAAGCTGTTCTCCCACAAGAAAGGCTTTCCTGTTAGAGAAGCTTCCAAAATTGCTTAAGAGACATTTCCTTTGGTTTGTTATGATGATTTCATGCTGTAATATTCTGAATATTACATGATGCCTTAAATATTGGGCTTTTACATGGGACATTTTGGTAAAAATATGGTTAACTGTACATACTCAGAAAATATTAGAGAAAGAAAACAAAGGAAGAATCAGTCAGTAAAATACATATATTAAAATATCTCAAAGTTCACAGTATATTCATTTTCTGAGTTAAGATGGATCCCATTTGACACAGACCATACATGTTTAATTCCAATTTTCTTTATGTTCCACCTACCTTTTCCTTAATTAGTATCTCTTTAGCTGCTTGTAACACAAATTACATGGTCTGAGCTGAAGTTCTCTTCTTTCCTCTCAAATACAAAGCAAATTTCTCTGACTAGTTGGTAGGAAATAAATTTAGATGTGTTCTATGTTCTCACATTCCATATGATTACATACATCCTAAGGACAAGTCTGCACATGCCTCTAGAGAGAGGAAGCACAAGATTCAGAGTCATAAAGGAGCAGCCAGAAGTATCTTTAGGTCTTTCTTGATGTGCTGCTGCTCCTGGGAACTACAGTAGCTTTTGACGCAGCTCATCCAAACTCCTTAAGAAAAGTGGACTTTTCCCCGTCTTTCTGGCCTTCCCTCAAGCCCAGGCCAGCATTTCACTAACAATAATTTTATTTACTAATATTTCAGTGAAACCACGAATGACTGTTATTTTAATTTTTTATATGTGCCAAATTAAGGCTCACAACACACAGCTCGCTAGAGATTTTATGGGAAGCCTGTGGCATAAGCCAGCTGAAATCAGGAATATAAAGAGTATTTTGAAAACAAAGTCTGTTTTTCCTCATCTAGTAGTCTTTGATTATGGTTCTCCCTTATACTACAAGACATTTGAGTGTGTGTCAAGAGTCAGCAGAGAAAGGGATAAGATTTAGACCACATGACTGGCATACAGCCAGCTGCATGACATGCACTACTATGACACAGTGGCAGAATTCGAGGTCACAGCATATGATCCTCCTCTGTCCCTGGACAGACTGTGAAACCAGGAGGGCTTTAGAAGAGTTGAGGTTTCATGCACTTAAATATAGGTTTGCCTAAAGAAAACATTCTGGCTCTGTGCTGTCACAGTTAGGTATCCAGGCTGGCTGGCATCTTCTTTCTCGACCCCAAAATCAGGTTAACAGTATCTTAAAAATTTTTACAAATATTTCCTAGACCATGGAATTTTCCATTTGCAATGTTACATTATTGAGAAATTTGAGGTTATTGCCCAAAATCTTTGTTCCAGGACACTAACTCTTTCTTACCAGTTGAGAGAGTTTACAGAAAAGGTATATCAATTCAGACAGCAATAATTTCCATGCAGGTTAAAGCAAAACAAAACAAAATAAGCATGTTTAAGACCAAGGGGATATTCTTTCTCATAGAAACTAGTGAGGAAGTCTTTTCCTTGGCTGGAAAAGAATAAACTTGCATTTTCTTATTCTTTCCCAAAACAGGGAGAGGGGAAACAGGAGACGGAGGGCAGGGAGAGTATTAATCAAGATAATATTTGCTGATGTTTATATTCTGAAACAAAGGGGAATAAAAATACATGAAGATATATTACATGACGAAGATAGGAAGTAACTTGCTACATAGAAGAATTATTGGAGCCACATCCCAGTTGTAAGAGACAGGGATACAAACACAGATTATTTCAAATGAGGTTACTAGTGTTTCACTGTTAGGGAAATATGGGAAGCTAAGAAGGAAATAAAAACTAACAACATTGTTTGTTTTGAAGATACTGTATTTTGACGAGTCTGAGGAAGGGCTGTCAAAAGAGGAAAGCTGTATATCCTGACAATAATGGACTCTATGAATACCTTACCACTGAGGAGATTCTAATCATGTTTGTTTTTATATGAGGCAGAAACTAATTTGCTGCTCATAGTGCCCTAGTTCGAAGTTGCTTCTATAAAAACAAATATGACACAATGAAAAACTGCTAAAAGATTCACCGAGCTACGGAATGTCCTTCCTGCTCACCCTGGCTCACTTTTCACTTCGAAACGTAGAAGGAATGTCACGCATTTGTAAACTATGTCTGGGAGCGAAGCCTCAAGTATCATGAATAAAAACACTCAAGTTCTCTACTATACCAATAAAAACGCTACGTGACTTCTATTCAAGCACAAGCTCAGATGTTTCTAAATACAGATGGTATCCATCACATGAAGGAAGAACATCAGTTATTGCATTTGACATCTTTCTTGGGAACTGCACCCCTCCTCACTGAGTAGAACAAAGTCTCTGGCATACTAGAAATTGCCAAGACTTTCTGTTTCTCTGTCCTCAATGCAATGCATATTCTCTATGGAAAGAGGAAAACGAGAAAGGGAAAAATTCGTAAAGCAACCATCCATTCTGTATGCTACACCAATTGTTTTCCAGCTCAGCTTTTATTACCTAATCTTACTGCAACCCTGTCTCCAGGCAATTACATATTGAAATACATATTGACAACTCAGCTTTTCATTTGTATACAACAAATATTTGTAAAACCCTTGCTGTTCACAGGTTGGGCATTTGAAGCTTCTACTCAAAAGAGCAAGCTGTAATAACAGTGTGCTAAAAGATGCCCAAATCTGACTGGGTCTGCCTGAGCTGTTGTTCTGGCCTGGTTATATTTCCCAGCTCTAACCTGGCCCTATAGAGGAACAACATAAAACTATACATGAGCCTGTTTATTTCTCCTGGAAGCAAATCTCAGCACCCGAGCTGTATGCTGGGGAGATCAACAGTCTGCAATTGCTGTGGTGTGTGCACTTTCTTCTACCTAGGTGATAAGTCTATTCTATCACTTCACCAAAATTAAGACTGAAGGAACCAGGAATCCTCAATTCACAGCAGTGAGGCAAAGGATCACCATCTTACATTCCTTAGCTGACATATACAAGTTTTTTGTACGTGTCCATGTCATGGTCAACTTGGAACCTGTTTCTCTAAATAAGTTCACAGTGTTTAAGACTGGTTTCCCCACTTATCATTCCAAGTATCTGTTTGCTGTACCATCAAGTGTATGGTATGGCAAAAGTTGTCAGAGATTTCCAGGGTAGCCATGGGAATGAAAATGTACCTATTTTCCAGTTAATACATACCAGTTACAAAGAAACAATATTAGCATTTTAGCACAGTCTTAAAGACTAGCAGGGAAAAGTTGCAGTTGGACAAGGTCTAGAACTTTGACAGCTGCAACGATGGCTACACAGAACAACACCCAGGTATTTAAAAGCTGAATATCCACCCTTTTTTTCCTTTCTTCTCCTTAGTGTTTAAAAGGCAGCTTATTGTCTGGGTTTTATCTGTTTACAAGTGTGCATCTGTGTATATGTATGACAATAGGAATTCTCAAAGCAAACCAAAGTGAGAAAGATGGATCAGTCTGATGTCTGGTCATTCATGGGTGTGTCCACACCAGTTCTGCAGTTCAGACCAGTGGTGTGCTACTGTGGCAAATCTCTCCATCTTTCCTGAGCTTTGGTTTGGATTGTGGAGCAGCCTGCTGAGCTCACACAATGGATTCTTTTCATATGAAACTAAACCTGAAGATGTGTTCCAACTGCTAAAAGGCATTCGGTCCACCATGACCAGCCTACAGCCTGTCCTGAGTAAAAGCCCACAATGCATACAGCAGGACCAAATCTCCCACACCAACTTTTACACCACAAAGTGCTCCTACCACGTCACATTACTTGCTAGTACAGACATGTCTGTGTCAAAACCACATTCCTGTTCCTTGGAGAGTTTGTCTTCTATATGCACAATTCCACCCGCATCCTTTGATAGCTTCATTATTTCAGAAAGACACATTACAGTGGAAGACCATGAAGGCAGAAAGACAGACAAAATTTCCCAGCTGTACAGCAGCACAGACAGTGGAATCAATGCCACAAAAAGGAAATCATTAAACTATGCTGTTTCACAGTATGCAGAAGTGCTAGGCACAGGGATGATCAGATTTTGTTGTGCACTGAAAATCCATACCCCACAAGGCTCTAGATGTAAACATTTATTAATAATGAAGCCCTTAGCCTACAACAAGCAACGCTGGGACTGGTCTTCTTGACAGCTGTATATGTACTCCTTTTTTTGACATACTGATTACTGAGGCCATATCACTTAGCCCAAAACAGTGACATCACATTCAACTCATTGCTTCTTTGCAAGAGGCAAACCTTGATTTAGGCTAAGTTTTAAATAATAGTTTGTGACACAGCTTCTAATTTTGATCATACCGTGGAATCATTACAGTAATCAAAAGAAAATACTGCAAAAAGATTAAAACTCAGAGACAAGACTTAAAAACCAGAAGAACTGAAAAGATAACTTAGTAGGAGTTGAGATGAGTTTGAGAGACCTGGAGACCCTCATGAAATAATGGTAAGCTATGTTTTTCTTAACCACTTGTTCCTTCTTTCTATCCTCAGTCTCCCTGGATTATTTACTGGTTTAAACAATATGTGACTTATTTCTATTCACTGCTTCAAACTGCTTATAAGTATCAGTCTACATTCTTGAAATTTCATATACTCAGACACAAATATACACTGTGTCCACTCTGCATATTCTTTAAAATTTCTCACAAAGAGTTCCTCTAGTCTTTACTAAAACGATTGACTTAATGGCACTACTTAGGATACTTACATTCTGACTACTAATTTTTAAAATGTCTCATTTTTTACCACCATAATCTCATCTTTACATAGAAATCAATATATGATCTACCCTGCCCACCAAACAATAAAGTAATACGCCATGCAGTTCTTGAGCTGAGTTGTTCTGAACTCCAACAGAGACTAAGAGATAAACAGAGCAAAAGACAACTAATGACAGTAAGTAGCTGACTACTCAAGGTTTACCATTAATCTGGCTTTCTTGCTCTTTTTGGTCACCCACTAAAATTACAAAGAAATAAGTTGTCATGATGACCCTAAGTAAAGTCACAGGAAGGGTGTAAGAAGAAATTGCACAAGCTTATACTGCCACAAGCAGAAACCTCTTTGCAGAGCATGTCTGTATTAAAGACAGGAACCAGACTGTTTAGTATGATATTACTAGAAAGGACTCCTGGATTCTACTAGGGCAGATTCAATTACAAAAAGCTGACTGTAAAATGAGATGTTCTTACTACACTGATACATGGTGTACCAAGATGTTCCCTGGAAAGCTGGACAACATTCATGCATAATTATTTTTTTTTATAAGTTTGGGGACAGAATCTTCACAAAAAGGTACATTCTGTGCCTCATCCAAACTAGAAAAGGGACAAGCAGCTGAGGATTGTAGAATGGGTTATCTGGAGTCAGGCAATCCAGTTGAGGCATGTCTACCCAGGTCGGATGACACATCTATCTAAAAGGGGTCACAAGCAAGGTTGTTAGTTCATGGCTCTTATTCTGAGTTTACTGACAGGTGGCTAGAAATAATGTGTGGCCTATATTATTTTCCCAATATAGTGGTGGGTGCCAGGACACAACTCTTAAAAGAGATTATGCAGCTGCTATAAAATCTTGGAGGGAATTGGCAGATATGGGTAGAAGAACAGCCTTCTCTTGAAGGTGGGTAGCTGGTGAGGTTAGAGTCATTACTAAAAGTGTATTCTATTATGAACTTTTGTGATAGATGTGCAGCCTACTATTATTTCTACCCACAAAAATCAGCAACAGCTCATGTGCCCTCACTGTATTTACATTAAAATGACTAAGACTGGGACTTTTTCACAGTGATGAGCTAATAAATGAGTTCACTGCACATCAAGGAAACAGTCTTGTCCTATGTTCCTGTACTTCCCGCACAGAATTACCCTTTTCCTCTTTGTTGTCATTGGATGATGACCCTGCTGGATATGTAATGTCACAGGGCAAAAACTGAGGAGAGCAGTTAAATATGATCCACCTACAAAAGGGAAGTGTACTTTCTCAGGGAAGTTGTGCACCAGTTCTTCTTAAGCCAGATGAGGGTTGTTGTGAGATGTGTGGGTTCTTGTGTTTTTTTTCCTGTATTTGCAAAACGTGCTAATTTATGCTACAGGTTAAAAAATTATTCGTTGTGGTTAGAAGCAGTCTGCAGATCATTCATAGAGTCACAGTTCTCCAGTAAGCTGTAAAAAAGGGCTCTGCTCTATAGGCAGAGTTACAGAATGAAGAACAGCAAATTTTAGAAATTAGAAGCAAGAGTAGTAAAGTTTTTACAAACTTGTATCTCATTAATTATATTCTCTGAGAGGTCATCCCAAAGTGCTCACTGCTTGTTCAACAGAAAAACAATACATACACCCAAGAAGATGTTAAAAAAATGTACCTAAGGGGGGGGGAAGCGTGCAAGA
>JAWWES010000081.1:109214266-109242094 GCA_035583135.1 Lophotriccus pileatus | reverse complement strand
CCCCCCCCCCCCCCCCCCCCCCCCCCCCCCCCCCCCCCCCCCCCCCCCCCCCCCCCCCCCCCCCCCCCCCCCCAGAACTGGGCCCCTTTGCCCCTACAGTCTGATCATCAGAATTGTATTTTAAGAGGTGGTACAGCTTGAAATGACTTCTCCCTCAATCTTGTTTCTGGCAGACATTAACAGAAAACAGGAAGGGCATTTTCTGTTCAGAAAGAAAAAAACGAAAATGCACAGAGAATTACTTGTGAAGTGACTGCTAAAACAAAGGAGGGCAAAACTCAAGCACCAAGCTTTTACAATAATCTCCTAATACCAGCAATCAAATACCTGGCTACATTTCATCCCCAACAATTGCAGCTGCAGTCCCACCTCAGCAGAAGTGAGAAGTATGAGCAAGTAAGTGCCAGCTGGGTTTCAGTCTCAAATACTTCAGTATCTCCTACCCTGAAGGACATTTTGAACTGCACTGGTGGTAAAAGCCTTCCTGCATGAACTCCTTAAGCCTCCTTTACAACAACCCATTTACTGAGGAAACAGAGAAGTGTCTGTATTTTAGCAAAACAACCTGTTTTCCAAGTTCTAAAAATAGAAAAGAAAAAAAATATTAAAACTGTCTGTCATTTTGAAAGCACTCACAAGCATTTCATCCTAAGCAACATAGCCTCCCCCCTTGCTAAAAATAAAACAGTACATTACAGCAACATTTTTTGCTGGCTTCAGCCAAGGACTTGAAAACCTCCCCTCAGCCCAGACAGGCCGTAAGCTGTGAGTCAGCACTTCTCAGCACTTCTGGAAATTCCTCAGCAGAGCATCCACCCTGTAGCAGGAAGCTGCCTGTTCACTTTAGCTGGTACCAGGAAATGGACAGGCTGTCATGGACCTCACCTCAGGTGGGGACACAGTTCAAGAAAATTTCACCAAAACTACCAAATGTTCCCCATGCCACCAGTTTCTCACACTACCTCCGGAATACACTGCCTGGGAATAAATTTGGTAACTCCTCAATTGGCACCCAAGTACAACTATGTGCAGTTTCAAAGAACAGGAAATATAAGATTAACTAAAAAAAAACCCAACGTTGAACAAACGCACTGGCAAGTTTCTCTGGTGCAATTTTAATGGTATGGGCTCTCCCATCCCAAATATAGAGGCAGCTCCACTCCAACAGCCAGGGGCAGGATCTGTCTCCTGCCCAAAGAAGTCTGCATTTATTCAAAACAGCCATGCCCCTTCAGGTAAAGAGGGGGTTCTCTGGTGCTTACAGGGAAAGTGATTTTTTTCCCCTCTCAAGAGGATGAAGAAATCATTGGTTACAAATTGAAAGGACACATGAACACAGCTCCATCTCTCCCTCCAACAGTCCTTGCTTCACACAGAATATCTTACAGGCCACATACAACATGGTGTCACAATGGGGGACAGATCCCATGCCTGTCTCAGGGACACCCCAAATCTGCCTCTGCATGTACAACTATGATGGTGTTGAGTATCTCACCCCCCCTGAGGCACAAACCAGAAGTCCCCACAGAAGCTCTTGGTGCTCAGTACTCCCAAATGTGTGCAAGCATCAAGGTGGAGACACTGCTCTTGATATGGAGACATAACATGCTCTCAGGTCCATGTAAGGATATAAAGCAGTTATTTCACAAGTACTGCCTGTGGTGAATGCAATTCCTACATTACCCGCCTTGGACTGAGTATCCACTCTTGTTTTGCTTTAAACACATGCTTTGACAGGGACATTAAAGAGGAAGAGTTAAGGGAATAGGAAGTACTTTGTGAACATCAGTAATTCCATGTTCTGACCTCTCCAGCTTACATCATATGTGTTATCCAACAACCACAAATCAAGAAGTAAACCGAATTTAAGGACATTAATTTTCAGCACAACACATATGTTAAAACTAACAGAACAAGACAAATGTTGACATTTTCCTGCTTGTTTCTTGCTTTAATATATGTGGCTATTCTCCCAGAAAAATCTTGTCTTTTTTTTTTTTTTTTTAAATTAACACTGCTATAAAGAAAGCTGCCTAAAGTTGGGTACAAAAAAAAAAAAAAATGTTTTTCTCAACTGTTTTTAAATACGGAGCAATGAGATTAAAGCGAGGCAGACAGCCAAATACCTCAGCCATCACAGTCATTAATAAACGCGTTTAACATTCGTGCAGCTTTCGAATGCAGAACATCTGGTTCCAATTCCCAATCTGGCTTTTAATAAAAGTGCCTCCCCCACAATACTTTTATTATAAAGTGTTCTTTTCCTCCGCGGGCTCTCCCCCCTTCCCCCTCCCCCCTCTTTTTTTTTTTCTTTTTGGAAGCGGCTGTTCCTTCCTTCTTGCTGGAAGCCACCTGACCACTGCCAGGAAGAGGAATGCAAAACATTCCCAGGAGCAGCTCCTGACGTCAGGGCGGCAGCATTCCTCCTCCTCCTCCTCCCGCCGCCCGGAAAGCCCAGGCCTGGTCCCGCCGCCGGCCCCGTGCCTGCTCCTGGGGTTTTCTTGCTCCCCACACACATGCCGAGATAGAATAAACCTGAGATGGGGGCTCCGGCGCCCTGGCCAGGTGCCCTGACGTGGGTTCATGCTGCTCCAGAGCCGCTCCACATGCCCACCCCTTCTCCCTGCCCTTTAACAGGAGTCTCTGCTTTGGGTAAACGTCAGGCCCGCAGAAGGTTTGAAGCAGCTTAGACGCTGACTTTTACGATTCTTTCCTTTTACTTCTAATTTGTTCACTCGAAGGCAGGCAGCAGGAGGGTGCCAAGGAAAACAGGGACACGCTGCTGCGGGACGGTTGTTTTTTCACTCTTGAGACATTCACGAGAGACATGACATGATACCCAGGCAGGCAGCCTGCAATCCAGCACGGCTCTGGAACACGGATCTTCTCAGTCTCTCTTTTCATACAGCATCTGTGTTCTAACACATAACAGAAGAATTTCAACTCTGCAACTCTCTAATTTTATTTATCAGAACACATTAACAATTACTGGCATTATTTTTTTCCACTCTTGAACTAACTGTTAGCTAAAATGATACAAGAGATTCTTGGTGGAGTTGCAGTCCTCGAGTTTAGTTTACTGTTTTCAATATGTTTAGCCCAGTTAGTCTAATACTTTTGGGACATACACTTTTAAAATTCTATAATATGTTCTGCCTGGAAAAAAAGTATCTCTGCATACTTTTGTAAACAGTTGTATACAGTGAAGAGTAAAAAAAAATCCCAGTAGCTGTTACCAGATCCATGATAAAACTGAGAGTTTCCTGATGCCACCATGCCAAGGGAGCAGGATGATCCCTTGGGAATATGGGGGGGAAAAAAAAAAGGCTATGGAAAAACCATCATTTCTAGAGGATGTGAATAAAGAGCACTTCAAGAAACACTTTCCCGTTTCACGTGTCTCTAATTATTTAACAAGAAGTTTAAAATACATCATTTCATCACTCCAAAACCAACAAAATCCTAATGTGTGGATATTAGTTTAATCATAATTTTCTAGGGAATACAAAGGAAGCCAAAACTCATCCCAAGTAGCTAAGGCATATGACTGGTGGTAGTAAAGTATTCCCATATATCACTTTCCCCCAAAATATTTACATAATAAATATAAATCTCCCAATGTTGACTGACCACACTGAAGAAATGAAGATCTGGAAACACTAAGCAAGACAGTTGCATCCCTTTCAATATTAATTGCAATTAATCAGCTGTTAGGGTTATACTGTCTGTCCAGCTGAAGTCCTAAGCATAAAGATTCAAACGAGTACAAAACTCCCAGTTCCTCAGTTTCTCACTCCATCTGTGGCAATTTAAGAAATAAAACAGGTTTGGGTTTTCTCCTAATATAGGGACTTGTTACCAAGAGGTCAAACAAGTCTCTGCCCTCTGGCCAACCTCATGTCATCTACAACGTTTTTAAGGAAACCTGCTCTCTGAAGAACCACAGGGTATGTAAACACATTGCTTTCCTGGTAAGAAGCCTGCAAATTTTGGTTACACCAGCTGGCCACATCTGACCAGCTAAAACCCAAAATCATCTTTTTTGCTCTCCTTCAGAGGTCACTAATATGCAAGTGATGTATCATATAAACAAAGTGGTATAATTGAGAAAGTGACAACAAGACTCATTAATTTTATTTCATAAAATTTGACGAGGCCCTGGAAAAACATTAGTCAGCTTCCTGCAGCCATTGCAGCCAGTGGCTACTAAAAAACCCACCTGATTTGTACTTTTATGTATACAAGATACAAATTTAAGGTGTCAGACAGCCACCAGTATACATGACTATTAAAAATAATACCTTTTATCATGTTTTGCAACAAAGTGAGAAAAAAGTACAAGACATTTCTATAATTAAAAAAATAGAAGTAGAGAAGAAATGTAACAAAAATATAATATTCCCTAAATAAAATATAAGTAGTTGCTCACTAGAACTGGTCAATTTCCTAAGCTAAATAGTAAAGAAAGTGAAACATCCTTAGTACCTTCTGAAATTAGGTACAAGCTAAGATGGCTGTAGCAATTGAAGAATTCTGTACAACTTTTGGTTCTAGACATTTTTTCTCCGTTTTCTGTTTTATACTACATGCAGAGATAGATATACACAAGGTCTTTTCAGCCATATATTAGGTATTGAAAACTTCTCCTTTTTCCCCTCCTTCTGATTTTTTCTTAATAATTTTATCTTATCAAAATGTAAACACATGCAAATCTTAGTAGGTCACTTCTGAAAAGTAAACTTTAGAATTTCTGAAGGATGAACATTTAAAAATGTTTGACTATTTAATCCCTAGTATTGAATTTTGGAGGGGGATTAGAACAGGCACAGCGTAGAGAAGTGATGAGAACTGGGGTGTGTTCTCAGCTTCCCTTCCTCTTGTGTTTTAGCTGCTTATTCATTCTATTATTCCTTTATCACCAGAAATAACATTGGGATCCCAAAAGCATAAATGAAGTCACAGAGAGAACTTCCTTCTATGCATGGTACACAGAATTAATCTTCAGGTGTGTTTCAGGAGGCTGCCTCAAGAACCTGTGACTCATGAGCTTTGTCCCAAGCATGCACTGCCACTCAGTCATGGCCAACTTTCTCCTGGTAAAGTGATTTGATCTCCACAGATGAAGCCTCAGAAATTCAGCCTCAGAAGACTACAGATACTTTAATTAAAGGATTCTTTTTCATTAAAAATTTACACAGAGTAACGCAGTGACAGATATTTGCTGTGGCAGAACCACAGCAGTTTACATACGTTCTAGAGGGAAAAGCATCTTTCTTTCCTTGAACTTAGAGAAAAGGGATTAATTCATGAATAGCAAGGTTTAGAAAACCATGAGTGCAGAGGAAAAGAGATCAGAAAATGGAGTTAATGACCAGAGAGAAATGCATCAATTGTCTTTTCCTAGTTACTTTTCTATACCTTTCTTGCTCAGGCTGCCATTTGAGTGGATAATTTTTTCTCCCAGACTAAAATTTCAACTGATAATCAGTGCACTCTGTGACACCTGAAATAGTGTTAACTGCAAAGGATCAGAAGCAGGGAAAAAAACCTCCTTAATTTCATAGTTCACTTTTACATCTGGTAAGTGAAACAGCCCAGACACCAGCTGCTAATGATGCACAGCCCTGCCTACAAAGGCCTAAAATAAAAGCAGAGGCTCCTGGGGACCAAACTGCCCCTGGGGTTTTGGAAGGCTGTACTGGGAGAAAGCGTAAATTCCTTCACAGCTCCTCACTTTTGCACACAACCTACACAAACTCTGTTTTGAAGCCTGGCCATAAGTTTTTGAAGTGTGCTCCCTCCAGTGTGCTCCCTCCTCTTTCCTCTGGTTTTTCTTTTCATGTGTCTCTGTTTTCTGCTGCTGGCTGGACCTGGCAGTGGAAGTGCTGAACAACAGGAGTGGATCCAGCCCTGTTGCTGACTCAGGTATGAGAGCCTGAGCTCATCAGATTTTGCTGCTGCATTCCAGATTTTGGTACCTGAAAAAATTCAGATACTTATCTAAACCAAACTTCCTGAGGGTGAACTATCTCTAGCACTAAGACAGTTTGAAGGCCAATATGCACTTGAGCAAGAGCCCATCAGTGTGCAGGAGACAGCATGCCAACTGCACTTAAAGCAGTGCCTACCTACAGAAGTTGAACTTTGTCTGTTTGGGTAAATTACCCAGTTAATTACCCCGGTATTCATGTTTGCATTCAAAAAAGGGATTCACAGAGATGAGGTCCAATCATTATACTGTTCCATTAAAACCTTTATTTTAGGCAAATGCACTTCAGAAAACTTCTTTTGTCATGTAAAATGGAACCATCTGTACATAAATTTGTAGAGCTATTTTGATGTTAAGTTTATTAATATAATTATGTCATTACTAAGCTGTTTACTGGTTTAGGCTCCTAATAGCTATGAGGGCTTGTTAACAATACTCTGAAATCAGAGGCAAGTCTCTTCTTTCTCTTTGGCTTGAAAAGAGAAAACAAAATTCTAAATGTGTTTATTTCCATGTTTAATATTTGCATGTACCATCTACTTCCTTTAATGTGAAAATTTATGATCATAAAGCTTTGGCCTCAGCCAAATTATTATCACAACACTGTTAAGACTGCATTATTTAGCAGTGTTTAAAGAAAGTCCCAAGGTGAAGTATTTCACTTTATTGCTAAAGCAGGAAGACAGTTACTGCAATTACTACAAAAAGAAATAATTACAAAAATTATAGTGGTAATAACCTACCATATCTTAAATTGTTGCCTCTTCGAAGTTGGAGATGATTGTTTTCCAGTTTCAGTTTTGAAAAGCAAAATTCTCCCACACAGCAAAACAGAAAGCTTTTGCTGGCCTGTCATTTGATTTGGGGAGAGGATGTAGCAGATTCTGCCAAACTGCTCAAAATCCCAACTGGTTTCTGAAAGCCTGTCTTTAATTTCTTTTAGTACTAAGGAGTCATTATCCATGGTTCTCATGGACAACTACTGGAGATTTTGTACAATAGAGTAAGGAGTGGTGTGTAGGCAAAGTATTCATATAGAAACAAAATTTGGTACCCAGCAAACAATCTTTGTTTAAAGAGACCAAAGCAGAATTAGAAACCTTCAGTGTCTATTTAACGCAGGGAGTGGCATAGCCAATACACCAGCCAGGAAGGGGACACACACACACACACACACACATACACAACTTCACAGACTGATTATTTAAAGTCTCAAAAGTTGAAAAGTATTAGGTACCTTAGCTCTGCCTTCATACCTTATGAAAAACAAGTAACTAGATAAGAAGTCCAACAAAATTGTCATCTGTGTTGCAAATAAAGTTAAGTAGGGAGGTGGGGGGATTACAAGGTAGTGTCATCCAAATTGCTCTCTGCTTACTGTAAAGTACATCAAGAATATTTTTTTTTTACCCATTTGACCTCCTAAATGGATAAAATTTATTACATCTTATCAGAGAGGCTTGGTAAGGAATAAGAGGTGAACCCAGTAATTAAATATGTAGAAAGGTTCCATGATAATTTAAAATCAATGATGGGATTTACCAGAGCAGAATCAAGAGCGTCAAGAGGAAAGGAATGGGGTAACATAAACCAAAAACTTTTGTGCTTTCCCTCGAGGGTGGAGAATTAGCATTAGACAGAATAAAATGTTAAAAATCACAAGCCACAAAAGTCTTTGAGAGGATAATTTGAGGAAGTTAAAATTGGAAATATGAAAAGAAAAGAAAAACATCCCCACCAGACCCAGGAACAGGTCTGTTAGGCTTTCAACAGGTTAAAAGCTCGTCATAGCCAGAAGGTAGCTCTTAACAGAACTGTGGCATGCAGGGAAGTTCTCGGTTTCTCCCCTGGCAAACTCAATTCAAAGCAAAGTTTGTAAATATCCCGGGGAAAGGGGCAGAAAACGACACTGGGTTTCAGAAACATTTACAAGTATTTTGCAGAAATGAAACTTCACTTAAAGAGATCAGTTTCGCTCTCCCGGGTGGGGGATGGTTGTCGGGATGCAAGTTCAATGGCAGCCAGCACGGAGAGGTGTTGCAGAGAAAAAAGTTGTGTGAGCAGTGCTGTGTCTCTCGTGTTCATCCCCACATTCAGCACCGATAAGGCACCGAGTTATTACAAGCTGGATGGCGCACAAACCCGAACACATCCCCCTTCTGCGGACTACCAGGCTGTCTCGGACAGATCAGACACCCGAGACCAGCTTTACCTGGGCTCCAGCTGACAACATTGCCACCTTCCGCAGCCGCCGGGAAGGGCACGGACCTGCGCCCGGGGGGCTCGGGCAGCCTCCCACCGCCCCGGGGACCGCTGTGCAAATGCTGCTCAGGAAGGTGTTTTCCCCAGCACTTACAGTATTTTATTTTCAAAGCATGTGGTCGAACTGATGCGGAGTACAGCACAGTCCCAAGAACCACCGGTGTGATACCACCGAGCGATGAGGAGCGCGGCACACAGAAGGGAAACGCGACAGGGGGAACGCATTCTTCACCACATGTAAAATACAGCGTTGAATGCATCGCCAGCGTGACTGCTCGTGTCACTTCCAAAATAGCTCAGGAAGCCAAGAAAAGCCAAAGCAGAAGTTAAGGGGGGGAGAGTTTCGCTCTCCCTATGCCTAGACCTGGGAGCTTCTCATTCCAGACTCCAGCCCCAATGCATTCGATTACCATCGTGCTCGGTTTTAGTCAAGAGTGGTAACAAACCAGATGTACTACCCTGGCTTCCACATGTTCCTAATGGAGGCTTCACACATGCCAATATACGCATTTTATGTAAGTTTTAACATCTGATGAGATTAAACATTAAAAGTCTGGATTTTGTCTTGCCAGCTTGCAGGGAGTATTTTCCTCCCAATCGTCCACAGTCCATGTATAGTTAATAAAGAAGTAGCATTATGATAGCAGTTAAACAAACTACAACTAATAATAAATTCAATATATTAACTAGTACATATAGTCCACATTCTGGATGGAAAATGGCTTTACTTAGACATAGCCAAAGTACACCACAGTAACTGATCACGTGAGATAGGAAAAGCCTTTCCAAGAAAAGCTTCAAAAAAATCAACACTGCAAACAAGCAATACCTATGTTAATGTAGAAAATGGGTGTTTAATCTAAACAGGCATAGAAGGGCCTTATATGATACATTACACATCTTTCCAAATCTCAGATCTCTTCCAGAAAGCCAGTTTTCAATATGTAGGGCTTTGCCTAAGAACAAGATCTGTGATCACAGATAAAGGATCTCAACCCATGAACAAGTGGAACACACAAGGAAGAGAATACTTTTATAATTAGTCTAATCTAAAAATTAAATAGATATAAAAGTTGCTCCCTGCCCTCTGCACCCTCCAGAAAAAAAGAAGTGCCATTTATATTTAGGTTGTGGAAATAACTTCTTCCCCTTATTTTCTCCTCTAAGCTGAGCTGGTGCTAAGGGCAATTTCAGGGTAACCAGTAAACCTCATAGGATTCCATTCCTTCCTGAGCAGCAGTCCTCCAAAATCAGGAAACTGAAGTGACCTGCAACCAAAGGCAATTCTCAAGACTAAGGTGGACTGTTCTAGAAGTTGATAATGTGGTATGTTGATGTTTGTTTTTAAAATGGGTTTGGTTTTGAGTATAGCTAGCAAACAGCTCCCTGCTATACAGCAAGATTCAAAAGCAAACCCCTAGAGTCAAATACCTCACATCAAAATTAAACAGTCACCTCATGCAGAACTTCTCAAACTCTAAGCCAAAGGAAACTGCTAAAAGACAAAGGAAATACTAGGCAATTTATTTGTTTTTGTGTAAAACAGAGAAGGTAAGAAGTATTTGGGAATATAATAAAGAACTATCCTATTCTATATAAAATGTCTTCAAATAATTTGAATAACAATTATGATATACATATACTGTAAATCTGGGCTCCTTTAAGCCTAATAACCATATAAGTTCCAGCAGCGGCCCATATCAATAAAATTAATCTCTTCCTTAATCTGTACATTCACAATGCATAAAACAGTACCAGCCCTATTAAATTAATATTTATGACAAGCTCAGGGAACCAGAAGACAAGCAGTATTTGCTAAGGCACAAATGCAATGTACAAATCTCACATAGTTGCAGTGCCTACTTTCTAAAAAAATGAACCTCAGCTTGGAGGAGCAATTTGTTTTCGGGAAACACAAAAGACAGACATGCTGTGCCATGCTGGGAAGACAAATGAAAACACAAATACAATCAACGTAATTTATGGTTTTATACTGAATCTAAAAAGTGTCCTCAAGTTCAGTGCTTTCAGTGTGTGCACACAGCACTGTAGATATTCTGCCAGCTTTTTCAGAGTAGCTATGATCCTCAACGTCTGTCCCAACAATACGTCAGAGATGGCAAAGGGGGTATTTCTTCACAGCCTCAGTTCAAGTTACAAGGTATTAGAGCTGAAGATGCTGACAGACTTGGTTCTACCCTAACAGACACGCTGTGGATAGCAGCAGCAGCAGCATCAAGACTTGCAGTCCCTTTTTTTATGCCAGCCAGCCAAGGACCAGGGACTATGGACAATGTTTCCCAGGAAGACTATGATGATGGGCTTTGCATAATCTGCTCTACAGCAAACATGCACCACTTACAAAAAAAAAAAAAAAAAAAATTCCAAGACTTAAGAAAGGGGGAAGATAACCATCAAGACAAAAAACATCCACAGAAATGTTCTCTAGGCTTCTTTAACTCTTTTATCAAGGAGAGAGACAACAGATAAAATTTCAGAAGTCCAACGAGGTTAAAGAAAGGGAAAAAAACAACCAAAACCAAAAAAAACACATGCACACAACAAATGTCCCTTCCACACATTGCCAAGTATGATTTTTCTGGGGTTTTTTTTGGAGCCACATCAGTGATTTTGCTTTCCAAACACACAGTGAATCCTCAAAGGTAAAATTAATGGTTGTACACTACTTGGAATGTTATAGACAGTGTTCCGATACTTCTGCTGGGAGAAACTCGGTGTTCCAGGAAGCTGTACTGGGACACTAACTAGAGGACTATTTTTTCAAGACATCTCAGGAAGCTGTCAAAGGAGCCTACCAGTCAGGGAGAAGTAATACATTGCAATCTGCACAGTTAACGTTGACTCAAAAGACTGTAGGACGAGAAGCTTCATCAAACACACAAAAGGCTGCACTGAATGTTTCACAGCTGAACTGTTTCATATACCAAAGTACATTCTTCTGCCAAAAATACATAAAACCATGGGCATTTTTTCCATGAGCTTTTACTGAAAAAAAAAGTAATCTGCCTGGTAGAAGTAACAGCAAAATTTGTTCTCCCCCTTCCCTTCCCCGACCCGCGCCCCCACCCCCAGGATAGCTGAGATGTTTTAAATACTGCATTTTGGGTAGCAACATTCCAAATCTTTCAAATATTTGAAGGCAACATTCCCCTTTTGAAATACTTGGGGGTTTATTTATTATTTCTGCCAGGAGTACAGTAATTAACTGTTGCTTACCTACACTTAATATCACATTCAGGAGCAGGAGTCGAGAAAGCATACCTTCATATTGTAAGGAATCACCAGACAGGACAATCTGGCAAACTCACACTTGATCCATCTCTTTGCCCGCACAAAACTGCCTAAGGACACCAGCATCCTCAGCAGGAAAACCCACTGTAGTAAAAAATACCCAGCATATTCAAAGCCCAGCTTAACTGCATACAGAACTCCATGTAAAAATCTTACTCTAGCTACACACCTACCATTATAGTAGCAAATCACACCTCATAAATAAAGAGAATGGCACTTGACTTGGAAACAGATTCTCCATGATGACCTATGGAAATACATTTTATGTCACAAAGTGACAGTGCTGAACAGCAATCCAATAAGAAGAAACCATAATTTTTCAAAATTTAAATTAAAAAAAAAATTAGCTGATTAGTCATAATCTTAAACATTTAAATAAACCCATTCACACAATCAAAACTTGCTCTTTAGTGGTTAAACTACTGCAGGAATTTTGGCACATAGTCTTTTTACAAATTAAGTATTGTTTTACACGTCCCAAATGTGTTAGTCATAAACATTAGCAGAGGAATACAAATCACAACTTTTTAATAACCCTGCAGTAATTCTGAACTTGTTCATCTGAACTTATTTAGCTTGTTTTTCCTTCATGACTGGATAAAGCAGACTGCAGTGCCAGGTCTTGGCTCCATCAGTTGCTCATTAAACAAGATCTGGAATTTAGCATTGGATTGAATACACATGGGAACTCATGTGAAGCTGCTCATATATCACTGATAGCTCCGTTGCTAACACAGAGTTTATCCAAGATCGTACATTTTTCGTTGACTTGAACAAAGCTGTTCACCATCCCCTGTTTTTGACGTCAGTGGACAACTACCCACTAACAGTATCTGTCACTACAAAATGTTTGGAATTTCCTCACTTATAAAAGCTGGAAAGTTTCAAGTACAGACCTTTCATTAAAAAACAAAACTAAACAAAGCACTATTAGATTTTTCAGGATAAGAATATTTTATGAATATTACAATAAGACATTTTCATTCTCACTGAATGTTTTTTTTTCCAGTAATTTAAGGATTCAAACATAAAGAGCATCACTGACTATAAGGAATGGATGTTCAAGACCACAATTTCCCTCTTCTGTTCTTAAAAGCCATGGACTCAAATGTATGCTAATTCCTCAACACGTAAGTTGCACAGTGAGGTGATTCAGATTTTTCCCATTAACTGGACACTACAATCATTCCAGTAGGATCCAAGCTGGATGGTACCTATTTAACAAAAATGCAGAAAAACACACTCCGAGTATAAACCAGGCTATTCACGTTCACTGCCTCTTTTCCACAACTCATTTATTCTTACAAGCAAAACAGCCCATACTGGAGAGAGTCACCCTGGTGGAGTCTCCCTCCAGAGCACAGAATCACCTCCTGAGAACACGCAGTGTTCCTTTTAAGCGAGCTCCGTGCAGGCTGCTGGGGTAGCCTGTGGCGCTTGTGTGAGCCAGGAGCACAACAACTGACTGCATGTCCCCAGTTCACACACACATCTGGGCAGGGAGATGCATAATACCCCGATAGAGGCTTTTGTGCTGACAACAACGCGTTTCAACCGTGATCTAAAAACCAAGCTGCTGCTTTGCAAACACACCACTCGCTTCTGACCCTTCTGATTTGGCCAAAAGCAAACAAGTGTATCAACAAAACCTCACACTTCATTGATACAATACAGTGGAAATTCCCCTTTTTCATCGTGCCAAGATACCATCAGCTATTAGCCCAGAGACAGGCAGTCATGTGTCAAGATCCAGTTTTAATCTTCTACAGAACTGTGTATGTACAGTCTTGAGGCTATCTTCCCCAAACATGTTTCAATTCTTTTCTCTATGGAAAACCCCTTTTAAAGAGAGAAGTTTTTAATCTTTGTTCTTCAGAGTACTAATATTTTGTGTATGGCATTCATACAATACATCTATCCATGCCATAGCTATAAAAATAAACACGTCTCTCACTGTAAAAGTGTGATCATGTTACTATGTTTATTAGACATAGCCTACATCCGAAATACCAGGTATCTGTTCCTTCAAGTGGTTGTGGCATATCACAGAAATGGCACAAATTACCTGTTCTCCTCTTGGAGTCAAAGCTGTCTAATTCTGTGTTTTTCCAATTATGTCATCCACCTACGAAGGAACATCGCTATTCATTGATTTGATTACTAAGAAATTGTATTATTTCAATTTTCTACGTGCAAAGTAAACAAACATAAATAATATTAATGGCTTAATCTCTTTAGTTCTAGAGACATAAAGTAGCATATACCTAAGCAGCTCTACAGATACAACTTTCTCCTTTTACATGAAAGGATAGAAAAAAAAACTTTTTAAAAGAGCAAAATGAGAAAATCCTAAGAATTACCTTGTCAAAAAAGACAAAGCAACAAAGCATTGAAAAAATTATATTAAAAGCTTGCTAGGGATATCTTTCAGTTCATAGAAAATATAAGTATTCCTGTTCTCTAAAGACAACTCATCTCATCTGAAGTGGTTGCATTAGGAAAGGTATATCCTAGCAAAATAAAAAAATTTTAAAAAACCCTGCCGCTGTTTCTGCTTCTTCTGAAAGGAGCTTCAATTTTCACAACTGCATGATCTCTAAGAAGCAATTCCAATCAGATGCTATGATCTGATCTTTGGCTCTAAGGCCATTCCCATATGTACTTTAGAAATAGTGCCCACACTGGCTTTACAGCTCTGAAGTTTTGTAGAATTTTATCTTCTGAGTGTGTCTCATCCCTCTTATCAGGGTTCTCCCACTCTGCTATTGTTACATTCTTTCTTTGAAGATGTTAAGGCAGAGCCAACATCTTTCCGATGGGAGGGATCTGACTGGTGATCTTCCCCCCCCTCTTTTCCATCCATTTGAATATTTGTATGTGTATATAGAAGTGCCTAGATTTCATCAGAGGAAGATAGTGAACAGTGATCATTTGGACAAAACTGATCTATCAAGCATTCAAAGAAGGAACCTCTGTGGAGTAACCAGAGAAACTGAATGTATGCAAAAGATGTTCTATACATGAATTTAATTCTTACTTGTATTTTACCTTTATGGAATGAGAAAATTTTAAAGGATATAGATGCTTTTCTTACAGAGCAGCAGTTCCTTACAGAGTTGCACTTCATTAATATGTGAAGCATAGATCCTGCTTTCACATGATCTTTCTTGTGATAGGTATTCTGTAACAATGTTCTTACATGCTTCCCTTGTTTGGTGAGACAACAGTGATAAAAAGTCTCCATCTTCATCAAATGGAAGCCAAACACTCTTTAACATGAGCCATGCTAGATCAAAACACCTATTTCATGTCAGTTCCCTGTGTTGGCCTTACTGTTGCTCACCCAGATGATGTAAGACTATGCAATGTAAGACAGAGTATTAAGTAAGACAACACAAAAATCACAGTAATATATCCATTTATCACAA
Source organism: Lophotriccus pileatus (assembly GCA_035583135.1). NCBI lineage: Eukaryota > Metazoa > Chordata > Aves > Passeriformes > Tyrannidae > Lophotriccus > Lophotriccus pileatus. Next base: position 109,227,103 of record JAWWES010000081.1, on the reverse strand, counting down.
ATCCTGCTGTTGAGTCAACAAAACAGCCTACAGCATACCCAGGGTAATTCTAAAGTACAAGAACACCTAAATCCACAAAGCCAGATGGCTTCTTGTACATAAATTTGCTCATAGCTTCCTTGCATGTTTCTACAGCAACTTCCATCATTGGCCTACATTAAAGTCTTGGGATATAAGGTTTCATCCCTGTACATCAGCTGATCTGCAGCATGGTTTTGTAGGAGCTCTTCTTTGCAGTAAATAATTGAAACTCTTCTAAATCTCACTGAGGAGAGACCAAATTTAGTGCTGTGCAAATAGAAATGAAAAGTCTCAAACACTTTCTCCAGGCACTGGAACACTTTCAAAGCTGAGTAATTATGACTCCCCGTGGTTTCACAGGTTAAGAGAAACTAAAGAACAACTTTGAAGTTGCTTGATGATGTCACAGATTTAAGTGTTTTATATACTTGCCCTACCGAGTTCTTAAAATAAACTGTCTTGGAGAAGTTGCACAGGGAATAGCAGCTATCCAGCCAAGGAGCCTGTCTTCTGCAGTGTTTACAGGCAGTGTAAGAACAGAACACAAAGTGGTTCTGTCCCCTTTATGTTATCTCAGCCTCCAGTTATCAGCACCATGTGAACCCCCTGAACTAAAGGCTTCATACCAGACATTCACATTCAGTAGGTGTGGATCAATCTCTGAGCCTGTCCAAATCAAACGTGATCTGTGGTTTATACTGCTGTGGCCAAGAACTGTATTAATATCACGTACATCTAGTGGTTTAACTTCAGAAATACAGGAAAAACATTTCAAAGTTGTTAAATGTAATGGCAAGGAAAAGGCTTCTAATCAGCACAATTTTCTTCATGTTAATTTATCTTGAATATTCAACAGTGGGCATATCTATGAGCAGGAGGCAGGAGTATCTAAAAGAAACTGTCTATCCCCAAGCCTTGCTGTCAGAAGTAAAATGAATCCTGAAGTCTCTAAAATGCCAACTCTTACACTTTCTGTTAGGTATGTAAATTATTTCCATAGTTTTTTAAATTAAACAAACAAAAAACCTCAGGTAAGTTGAAACCATAAAATCACCAGTAAAAAAGTGGAAGCCTTTGTTCTGTTCTCTCACGTCTTTGCACTAACAGTCTTTACCTTTTGCTGGATATGTATTTCTGCAAAGTGAACAAAGACTTAGTAGTCAATTTAATTAAACTCAGTAACAGACATGTTCTTTTTCAACTGTTAAAAACACTTAGAGTGATTCAGATTCAGTTCATAAAAAACTATGAGGTGTTCATTTAAAATCTTAATCCAAGGAATTGCTCAGGTACTGCAGAGACAACCCGAGGCAAGCCTACACAGGCAGGGGCAGGCAGGGCTGAGCTCTTTTGCCTGCTGTGTTCCTGGCTGGCCAGACACAAATCAGCTCCAGCCCAAACCACACAACTGTCTTCATATGATGTGTCCAAGTTAATAGACCTTACTTAGATACAACACTGCACTAATACTTCCATGTAGCCTCAAGATCAGAGTGGGCTCCCATTAGATGTCTCAGTGGCCAGGCAGCTGAGCTCTGTCCTCCACCACACACGCTGGTTTGAAAGCCTTACTCACCCTAATGCGGTTGTTTTACTTACAGCAAGTGATAGTTCTCACATCAAATACCTTTCATTCAAGATTGTAAATATGTACCTTAAGTCATTAGATCTGAAGAAATTCATATCTAGTTATAAAGAAACCTGGGTTCAGTTCTGCAAATTCTTGCCCTGACGCAAAGCTTCTCTGAAAGCCAGTGGGACGACTCTCATGAACAATGTCCAGGTTGGTAAGACTCTTACAAACAGCCCCCTGTCAATATTTTATTTTTTAAATTAAATTGCTTGTACTGTACTGCTTGTCGTAGTGAAGTTTCATGGGATTCTGTATACAAATACCAACAAGTATATCAAACACATCTCTAAACATTGCTTCCTAAAGTACTTATGTAAATCTACTGCTAGAGATGTTTCACATACCAAGCTGGGCACCGAGCTCATAGCACACACAAATACAGTTACAAAAGGAAAATCTAATTTTACAAAGGCTCCAGAATGATGCATTCAAAGTTTGCTCACATACAGAAGCCAGCAGCCTGTCTGTCCACATTTTACTCACTTGGCTGCTTGGTCAGAGAGCAAAAAGCAAAGTCAGAATGTAATTCTGGGGTTTTATTTTAAAGACAATGGGAAATTTTGCTCTCAGGACACTACTTTACAGCACCAGAAGCAGACCACTTACAAAACTCCCCATCTCATCCTGTTCTATCTTACCATACAAGTATCTCAATGACGCACAGTGTGTGTTATGTGTCCCAAAACCATGCACGTCATTCAAATATTGTCTCCCCTTGCACCTATGCTTATTTCAACATGTCAGGGTTGGATTTAGTTAATTTGTATTTACACTAGTCACACATTTGAATTGACAGACAAGCATTTTAACATGAACAGTATTTGTTTTGAATGGCAGAAGTACAAATTCAATGCAGAGAAACAGAAACTACGTTTCAGCATTCAGAGCTCTCAAGAGTTTAAGAGAATAGAAGCTTGGAACCATGATACAGGAAACTTTCATTAAGTGTACACGTCCAATTTCCAATTAATGTAAACTAAAAGGGCCAAATTATAATCTAAAACAAAAACATCCCTCACCCTCTCCCCTCCCCGCCTCCAGTAGATTTAGTTTAACAGTGTCCAGCCAACTACTTTTGAATTCTGGTTGAGTAAACAAAGAGACAACTGACATTAAAACAATTACGAAACGATAGAAAATAGGACTAAAGAAGAGCTTTAATGCGTTTTTTCCACTATTAACTGTTGTCTTTATGAAAGAGCCTTCAGAGTCATATAGGTAAGGAGAGCAACTCTTATGCATCCCCTGCCCAAACATTCTGGTTTCATAAAATAACCCTTTGCCTACATGAAAAGTAGACCCCCCTAAAATAATAATAATAATAATAATAATAATAATAATAATAATAATAATAATTTTAAAAGTAAATAAAAAGTGGTATTTCTGGAAAGACAGACAGCTATGAAATTTTCTCAAGAAATCTCAGTTTACACATATATAGGAATTAATTTTATGTCCAGAACATCTTAAAATGCAAACAATGAGAAGACTACACTAGTACATTGCAGATGTTTGTAGTCTGGAAAGAATTGTATCAGTGCAGATTTACATCTTCCCAGAGCTGAATGTGAAACAAGCTGGAGCAGTCTGAGACTTACACATGCTAAGTATACTACAGTAACTGTTCAGGAAAAAAGGAGGAAAACAACAAGTTGAATTATACTCTAACTAAAACACTTTTTCTGGTACAAAAATCTTTGTGTAGCTTAAGGTCTACTCAAAAGGACATAAATACAATCACTCGAGGTTTAAAAACATCAGAGGAAACCTGAAGAGAAAAACAGAAGCTTGTAAGAGCAGGAAACAAGAAGAAAACAGAGGCAAACAAAACCAAATGTAAAGCATAAAAAGAAGCTTGTTGAAGGAAAAGGTAAATTAGAAACTAAACACCTTAGACATGGGACGAAGGAAAAAAAAAGCAGAGACTTATAATCATATCAGACCAGGAATTAAACTGTATTTTCCTTCACTACTGATCTATTTACATCTAAACTATCAATAACTGTATCTGAAGCCATCATAAACCACAAATTAAGTATCTTCCCTTAATTTTTTAAATTGCATCCAAGAAGATTAAACAACATTTCAGAAGCAAAAGACTACAAATTGGGGAACTCAAAAAAGATTTGCAGCTATCAATGAGGATAAAAACCAGATACAGATTTTTGCAAAACAGGAAAAAGTATTTTGCAAAAGGATATGGTCAAACACTAGAGGCAGCTGAACTCAGGCAATGAATGCTGAAATACATAAGAAAAGTATTTTCCTTTTTATCATTTGGGTGGAGAGGAGTGAAAAGAGGAGTAATACTGTCACTTCAAAGTTCCCTTGAACTAGCTGCTTTACTAGAAATCTCATCACTTTTTGCTACCCCTTAAAATTCAGGTAAGCAAACCAATTCAAAAAAAAAATCACAAATGTAGACGAAACCTTGTGAAGAATTCCAGAAAAGGTTGTGCTGAAGAAGGACTCAGGGAACTGAAAACTGAACCGAATGTTACAGAGTTAATACAGACTTTTCCACTGAAATATTATACCCATATTCACAGCAACAGATGAGCATTCCTGAACTACTTTGCTTCCAGAAAGTATGCACTTTATTGGCCTTATCATTGATAAGACATTGCTCAGGCCTTCCTAGCGCTCTAAACAGGAAAATATTAGTGAAAACACAACTGAAGCCCTGAGCAACACTGGAGGCATTATGATACACATTTAGTTATCTGACCTATCTTCAAGATATCTGTCAAATCCCTCTAGCTGCCAGAGACAGATGACCACAAGGGAGCCCTGCTTCCCCCTTGCCCCCCAAGGTCTTCCTTGCACCAATGCAGCCAGAATTCTATCAACTTCACTTTGTTCTGCAGTGGTACAGCAAGTGTGGCCCGTTCTTCCTACTCACCATGGGGGATAGATGTGGATGACATCCTGTGGTCTGCTCTTGAGGTGAGCTGCTGTCTCTCTTGTAAAGAGGACTTTGAGTATCGGTTCTTCTGCATTGATGACAGCATCCTCTGGTGAAAGTGTAGCAGGAGACTGTTCCAGCTGCTGGCAGATGGCAACTTGTATTGTACACTCCTCAAATATTTCTAAGATTTTCACAATTAAGACACCAGATTTATCTGGAAAGTAAATGAAAATGAAAAATAAAAATTCAAAATCTGGATGAGGAGAAATAAATTCTGGAACTCTAAAGATGTGCATCTCTGCTCTCTGCACATCTGCCCCGATGCAAAAAATCCATCTGTGAGTAGAATGCATTACCTTACCAAAAGACCTATATTTAGGTTTTGCAACAACTTTTATTTTATTTATAGATACTATTAACTGTGGAGAAAAAAAGCATACTTGCACTTCTTCCAAACACTAATGCAATCACAAACTCCCTACAAGAAGCCCTCTCCCACCACATTTGAACTTTTAAATCTTGCAATTCATCCACTTTGTTCAGTCTTTTTTTATTAGATACTGAAAAAAAAGACATTTATTTAAAATCAGAATAATCACACTGTTAAAAATGAAGTTATGTTTGCCTTCCTTGGTCTTTCTCAAAGTAGCAGTTGTCAGGGACCAAGTTAAGAGAGTACAAAGCATCTAAAAGCTGATGATTCACATTTAGAGACAAATGTAGAGAAATAAGGAGTAAGATAGATGCACTGCCTAAAAGTAATTACTGCAAAACTGATCATCCATTTTACTAGTAGGCAATCAGGGTACGGAAGGCTCTCTTGTTTTAAAGCAACATGAACAGATACCAGCATGCCCAGAGTTCGATTCTAAGCACTTTTGTCTGTGCTGAACAAGGAACAACTTTGCACTGAGATGAAATTACCTCTAGGTCCCTTTGCAGTCTGCACAGGGCAACAGCTACTTGGACAGACTTTGGTCTGTGCTGTGAGATTGTGTAAGATTTGTTCTCATTCTCACCTAGCCCCATGCAGATCTGCACTTCAGTCACTGAGGGGAGAATAGTTGTTACCTCCCTGCCGAACTCTTTGAGTATTTAGTGGGGCAAGACAGGGTCTCAGAACACAAAGGCAGCAGAGCCCCAGTTCTACCCTTTTTGATTCACAAGTTGCATTGGGAAAAACACAGCATCCCAAGAAAGACAGCTGATATAAATTACTGTCTTCCCACAGCAAAGGAACAGGGGAGGAACAGTGAACATGATACTGGAACTTAACAGCAGAGCTGTATAGTTATTTGTTTGTTTATTTTAAGGCTCATTTCACAACTGTGAATGTTTTTCCTTTGGAAAATAAAACAAAATATTTTAGTTCAAGTTTATGAGAAACTTTAAAAAAAAAAAAAATTTACCCAACTCTCAAGAAATCCAAACCAAAGAAACCAGGCCCTAAAACCTTTCAGATTTATTAAATTAAATTCTACAAAAGAAAAAAAAAAGCAAATATTTTGTCCCTGTCCTTATTAAATTTCATACCAAAACTGAAATAAAGTAATATTGAAATATAAAACTGAAATGTTCTCAAAACCACTTTCACGTGAACCAAATTTTCATCACGTGCAACATGCTTCTGCAAAGCATCCTGCTTCCCTTGAACTGGTATTTTCCAGCAGGATAAAGGGTTACACTGACAGTCTGTCATAAGATGTACATAAGCCATTTCTGTCCAAGCCATTACAGCGTGACCTCCTTTTCCAGATCTGAGAAGCAGAAGCAGGGGAACCAGTCCTTTCTTCCAAGTTCTTTGAGGTTAACTGATGAAGAGAGAGGGTTGTCACTGCTATTGCTCCTCACTGCTGTCACCTTCTCAGAGAAAGCTGTAACATTGCAGTGGCAAATACTCACTGCACTGTGTTAATGTTTGCTTATGTGCAAACTTCTGCCAAGGGTGAGTGCTGACTAATTTTCTATGCCTAAAGGGGAGGACTTAGAATATTCACACTTGAATTCTGTTTTGCCTGACTAGCTGCAGTTGTGGCCCTCTGTCAACCCCAAGTCATCTGGCACGCATAAACAAATTCTCCCAACCACAAAAATTCTCATCCTTTAAAGTAACTGAGCACTTACCTCCTCCCTCTAGACACACTGCACAATTTGCATTTGCATCCACTTTAAAAACCAAGTCACAAAAAAATCAGCTTCAATTTTGAAACACACCAACAGTTTATTAAAAAGAAAAAAGTATTAAGACGGCTTGTGAGAGAGATTGTCCATCACTTCTGAACTACACATTTCTTATGTGCAGAATTTTATGACAATTCTTACGGGTCAGCAGTATGGATGTTACCCAGCTGATACAGCAGGTTGAAGAAAATGAATGACAACCTAATAGCATTTTTCTTTTAAATACTTCTGACTGTAAAACAGTTAAAAATACTAGGTAAACCAAGAACTATATCTATATGAAAGCATCTAAAAGACATTGGAGTAAAAAATATCCTACCAAGGTACCAGACTCTCTTGCAAGCCTGAAGTTGCTGCAAACACTGGAAGCTGATACTAAATGAAGCAGAATGCTTCTACATTAAAAGCATCTCAATTTCGACAGCTAGCCAAGTCTCACACTTGGCACACATGCACAATCTACAGAACCACAATCTATTTGTTTATTTAGATGCACAGAGATAGTTTAGTTTAATTACTCTGAAATTATTATTACTGCTGATGGTAGTGTTCTCTTCAACAACACGGCAAAGCACTTTGGATTGCTGGCACGTGATGAAACACCAAAGTTCAGAATGTAGCTTCAGTTTTAATTGATTTGGCTCTTGCATTGTTATGTCAATCAAAAATAAATCAAACATATGTGTCTGCACACTGAAGGCAGAATTTGTGGGTGTGGAGATGGGCTGGATCACTGCAAATTTTACAGTTTCCAGAGAAGTTCACTTGTTTGTTTGTCCATGTGAAAAGATCACTTGAAGGCTTTGCAATGTTCTTTTTCACCCTTGGATAACTCACAGAAGCTCTTGCTTGCTTGTTGAAGTTCTTATTCACTTAATTTCATTTCCAAAGCAGAATTACAGCCCAAGAAATTCAAACACACAGATATGCAGATTTCATGGCAATACCTAGTAATCTTAAACAAGGAAAAATACCTTACAATAATACGTAATTTAAAAGACGCAATCAATAACTGTGCCCATTCCTACATTGCATATTCCTTCATTTCCCATTCTGCTGTCTAGAACACTCATGAATTTTTTTCTTCAGGGTTAGTTTTTAAGAAAATCAGTGAGCTAATCCAGCTAACTGCAAAGCCACCAAAGCACAGAAGCATATACTAGGGAGAGGAAAGAACAAATGACGGAAAGGGGGGAGATGAGGCAGGAAGGGACTGTGGAAGGATGGTACTTTGCAGTGACAGTCCAACCAGGCTGGATTAAGCCGGTTTCAAATAGTATCCAGTTACTTCTTTTCCACTGTGGTGTCCAGGCTGGATTGTCCTCAAGAAGCTCCTGCAGCACACAGGAAGGACAGACATGATGAAGTCACTGAACAGAGATAGCGGCTGTTCAAGGTGCGGTCTGCAGGCACATTTGATACCATAGGCATATATATATATATTCCACAACTCTTGTCCAGATTCATCTTTTTTGAGTCTCAATGTCCACAAAGGACAGACAACACAGGAGGGTAATGAAAACATGGGTCAAGGCATACCTAGTCACCTTTCAACTACCAACTCTAGGCATAATGCTATAATACAGGAAGGATCATGAGACAGAAAGAAGGAATAAGAACTGCAGGTACGTATGGAATGTTTGTTTAAAAAAAAGCCTTCAGTTTACTTGCTTGAAGGTAACCTTTACTCTCTAGTGCACATGCACACTTGCAGAGTGAGCACACAGCTGTCTGGATGCATTTAGAAACCTTCCTGAAGCAGCAATTTGAGGACTGCCTAATGGCGCAGGACAAATTTTGGAATTGAATGAACAATTCATGGGTTTGGATTTTATGCTGTGTAAATGTTGCTTTATGTTCTCATGCAGTTTTCTAGGTGTGGTAATTGGACTTAACATGGCGCTCAGGACCTGTGGGAGTTTAGGAGAAACTCCTTTACTTCTGTAAACAAATGCCATGTTTTATCTGACCAGCTGTAGTTGTCCAATGAGAGAGGTACCTGTGAAAATTGTTTGTGCTTTACATCCAATGATATGTACCTCACTGCCGTGTGCTGCATGAGGAATGGTATAAAATCTGTTGTTTCTTTTAATAAAGCGGACATTTTGCAAATCTCATAGGCTGTTAGCATGTGTCTCTGAACCCTTCCCGTCGACATCCTAACAAAGCTCTTACAGAATCAGAGAATATCTCAAGTTGAAAGGGACCCGCAAGGATCATCAGGTCCAACTCCCTGCTCCTCGAAGGATCACCTAACACTAAACCACAGAACAAAGGGCCTCCTGCAAACGCTCCTTGAACTGACAGGTTGGGTGCTGTGGGGAGCTTGTTCTAGTGATAAACCTTTCAGTGAAGAACCTTCTCCAAATACTTAATCTGGTTCCAGATGCCTCTGCATCAGTGAAATGCTTGAGGGAGATAAAGATAGAAACCCAGATAGCTGCCTGATCAGTTCAGACACAGGTGCATTTCTCAGCAAAGCCCTGGGTGCTCTGAGCTTGGGTGACAGAGGGCTGCTGCAGCTCAGTGGTCCTGGAACACAGCCTAGCATGGACAGCTGCCCCTTCCAGCATCTCTGCATAGCCTTCACACAGAGCCAGCTGGAAAGTCAGAGAAAACATCCACTGACACAGGATCATTTGAAATATCTGGCCCCATGAATATAAACAGAGGGCTTATTCATCCCAGGGGCATGAAGTATAATTCGATCCCTGATACACAGGGCTCAAGGTACCACAAAGAAAGATAGAAAGGCACTCATAAATCTGGCTCTGATGAATCTGGCTGATAGGAATTCTGAAGAGATATTTGGGATGTACAACATGTCTCTTCTGAAAAAAAAAACCCACACTTGAAAGGAAGGGAACTCAGCCACCATGGCGTATAATGCTTCCTGACTTCTAACAGAATCTTCCATAAGAAGAAAAACCATCACAAAGGCATGCAGTAAGTAATATGCTGGCTACTACTGAATCGAAATGTTGGTCACAGAAAGTCTGGAGTACAAGAAAAATGCACTTAAAATAACCAGTCATGAGCCAGGTTAGTCACATTACTCTTTGCAGAACACTGCTGTGGTAAGTGCCACCCACTGAAAGGCAACAGACTTCACAAGTGATCCAGAATGAGTGCAATCAGCAGGAGAGACTGACTGGTGGGATGAACAAGCCATTTAAGCGGGGAAACATCTCAGGTAAAGCCTTTCTATGACTGGCAAGAACCTCCATCACCTCTCAGACAAGAAACAAGAAGCTCTAACAAAGATGAAGAAATCCCGATCCAAACCTAGGCAAATGGAACAGCAACCTCTCACTGCTACTGTTGGCAGAGCCTTTGAAATCAAAGGGCTTTCTGGCAACATAGCAATAATGGAATAAACCTTGGGCATGATTTCCAAAAAAGCCTGATGCTCCATAATTGTGTGATCCAAACAGGTTTACATTGTATGCGCGGGTTCAGAAAAACAACCGGTAACTTTTCAGTAGGAGAAAATCTTTTATTTAGAACTACTAAGAACATAGGCAGAATTCTGGCTCAGAAAATCCACGAGTCAGAGATCTTTGGGACATCATTGGGAGAACATTGTGGGAAAATATCAAGTGTTAGCCCTGTTATCATTTTTCCCAGGCATTTTGGTAGCTCTTGATACCAGAAACTACCAGTCCCTGCCAGAAACAGGATCCTAAGCTAGAGGAACTTTTGGTTTAACCACCTAACAGATCTGCTCTGGCATCCACTGTTAATTATTTAATTCCAGGTGTCCTCTGGGATGTTGGCCCCTCACTCCAATTTGCAACATGAAGTAGCAAATTGCAGACATGAAGTAGCTCAATTAAACCACAAAGATAATTCAAGTGCTTGGGAGATGAACAAACAAATTTCACAGTGAATGCATCAGTTTCCTTGAGTAATTATTTTCATTTCTGTTTATTACTTCAGTGCATAGGGTGATGCTGCCCTTCAGTCACATACCATGTCATATACTATGACATCAAAACATGTTTTGACGCAGTCCTTTGCAGATGTTCTGTGTTACTCTGAATTCCAGGAAACTTAAAAAGAAACAAAAAGAAGGAAAAAAGGGGGTGGGGGGGGGAACTTTCACTGTTCCTTTGGAGATAATAGACCCTGAGGTCTTGAACGTTTTTAAGACTTCAGCTCTTAAGACTCTACAGTCTCTGGCAGACTGAACGCCCTTAATCTTCAGCCCTAACACAGTGGCTTTACAGCAGACACATATATTTAAGCCACATCAGCACTGAATGTACATGGTCATGAACGATGCACTGGCCATGCCAAGGGAAGCCTAGGAAGGAGGCTAAGAAAAAAGGCAGCCTGCTTTGACTCCCAACAAAGAAAAAGTAGTTTGGAGAGAAGGAAAGGAAAAACATCAAGGAGCACAATTTAAAAAAAAACCAAACAAATGTTCAGACATGCTGGCTTCAGTGCCTGAAATACAACTCTAAAGTTTGTTTTAATAACTCTGTAACTACCAATAAGGAAGACAAATGAAGAGAAAATATAGAAATTCTGATCTCTTGGGAACCACATATTTTATGTTCCTCTTGCAACACAGTGACAGGAAGCTGAACATATTGCAAGGAGAGGATCCATGGTGCTTTAATGTATGGAAATGCATTAGATGCCAGTACCAGTAAGACCAATGCATTTCACCTCACTCAAGTGAATTTTGCTAAAATGCCACTGTTCAAGTGTTCCAAAAGAGCACCTGTAAACTTAAATGGAAAGTCCTCAAAGGGAACAAACGCTCTTTAGAGCCAGTCGATAGAAGTCCAGCAGCAGAGCAATCCCTACGAGACCTACGGGGTGAGAAAAAGTGCTGCAGGACAGCAAACTGAATCCTACATTATTTGAACGTGTTAGCTGGGAGAGCCATTGCACTGCCACGCAGATCAACTCAGCAGATGTAACAGTAACACCATCACACCAACAAGACCAAAACAAAGCCAAGCTGACTCAGTGAGTACCCCTGAATTTTCCATTTTCCATTCTGCCATGAAAATTTTAACAATCTTGCAATGTTGAGAGAATGCATCTCACACACAGGGCTGCTGTGCCCATCGGAATGTAACGGAATGTAATAATCATACGTGACACAGGGGAGAAATAAGTTTCCATAAAGGCCACAACACCAGTGGAGAAAACAGTGCACTACAACCACACAGACCAGTTCTTACAAACACAGAAGACAACTGGAGCTTAGTAAAATGCTCTGTATCTCAGTGTATGGCTCTGCTCCACTGAACATTTCAGAAAAGCCCTGAAGTAATATGCAAACATGAAGAAAAGCAGAGCAGAAATTATTATTATTGTGATAATGAAAAGTATATATAGTAATGAACATATACAGCAAATAAACATGTGAACTATCATGCAAAGAGAGAATGACAAAATAACAGAGAAACAGCTGAGCCACAAGACGTACCTGATAAGTCACATGGATAAAAGAAACCAAGCAAGCAGGGCAAGAGGCAAAAGGAAGAGTGCTTCATCCCCTTCCCTTTAAATCAATAAAAACATTATATTCATGCAAATAGAGCTTTCTGAAAAAAAAACCAAGACAAATTCATAAGAAAACCCAAGGGAGAAAGATGAGATTGCTTGAAGCCACGCTAGTATTTGAAAAACTCTAACAAATATTTGATTTATGCAAAAACAGTTAGGACAACCTGTATTTGTTCTTATCAGCTAAACAGTCTCAATTCTTGATTTTAATGAATGATACAGGAAAGAGGACAGATGCTTTTAAGCAAAACAAATTACTGACATTTTTGCTCAGAGCTATCAAACAAATCGTATATATGAACTACAGTTTAGAAACAAACTTGTACTGTACCTGACATATTTAGTTGAAAGTTCTAAAAAACACGGTTGAGAAGTTAAATTATACTTTCTCTTAAGCTTGCAGTTACTGCACATCCCCCTGGGACAGCACATACTATCTGCACTGAAAGAATAGCCAACCACTTTCTGGTTCAAGCCACAACATTTTACTTTCATAGAATCATAGAATCAGACAGGTTGGAAAGGACCTCTGAGATCATCAAGTCCAACCCCTGATCCACTACCACCA
>JAWWES010000081.1:109146981-109214166 GCA_035583135.1 Lophotriccus pileatus | reverse complement strand
AACAACCCCAGCTCCCTCAGCCTCTCCTCACAGGACTTGTGCTCAAGTCCCTTCACCAGCCTGGTTGCTCTTCTCTGCACCTGCTCCAGCACCTCAACATCTTTCCTGAACTGAGGGGCCCAGAACAAGACACAGCACTCCAGGTGAGGCCTCACCAGTGCTGAGTACAGAGGCAGAATCACTTCCCTGGTCTTGCTGGCCACAATGTTCCTGATCCAGGCCAGGATGCCATTGGCCTTCTTGACCACCTGAGCACACTGATGGCTCATGTTCAGCTTCCTGTCATCCAAACTCCTAGGTCTCTTTCATTTTAAAGTGTAAAAAGTAAAAAATGTCATATTGCAGGCATAAATCAAAATAAAAACATTCTTTTCCTTAGCATCCCATTATTGTTCTTCCTCTTTACTTATGTAAAAATTGCAGGTGCAGGTATAACAAACTCAGCAAGCACGCAGATACCAAGCAGACCCTTGTAAATCCAAAGTCAACGCTGAAAACCAGGTGAAGATTACAACATTTTCACAGCCTGTACAAGATTGCTATTCTGATCCAAACGTGTTGTTATTCTTTCTGGGCTGGTAACTTCTGAAACAATTCAAAAGATTTTTCTCAAAAACACATCAAGTCTCGCAGGCATGATGGCTTCTTGCCATATTTATATTAATTTTTAAAAGGTTGCTGAATTTGGCTGTGCTTTAAACACTATACATTCTTTATAAGAATATATGTAAGCTACTTAAAGTAACTATGCACGTCATTATTGTTTCCCATAAGAAAACAAAAACATACAAGGAATTCGTGTTTGAAAAAGACAAGTTTACATTTCATTTTCATCTTCTCAATGCTGTAACAAGTTCAGACAGTTGGCTAGGAAAGAAAAATTGGCCACTTGCTATATCTCTCATTTATAATATTAACTCTTAAGTAATAAAACAAACCATGAAGAGTTAGGAAAATAAGCAACAACTTGCAAAATTCAGACTTTTGTGTTTTTACAAGAATTTTGCATAGTAAAGGAAACCCTGTTAAGGGTTACCTTGTTTTCTTCATCCATATGCAAGTTTCATGGCATTCAAGCTCCTAAAATCCTTTCTTCCCATCATCTTAACTAGTCACTGAAACTGGAAAAGGGGCACTGATTGTTTATATCCTCTTCTGTAAACCTTTCAGCCTTCCTGAAAATGTGGTGTTACATGTGAAACCCCGTCCTCATCTCCAGGGCTTCACCCTCCTCCCTTCATGTGTGTGTTTCACTTGCCTCAGCAAAATGAAGATTTGTTGCCCCTTGAAAGTCACTTTCCCCTGAGAAGAAGGAGCAGTTTGGAAGGCAAGATCAATGGTCTTGGTTTATTATCAGTTCACTACTCAAATTCAAGTGTAACACAACCACAAATCTTAATCTCAGGCTAACAAGAAGCAGATATCTTGCATTAGACTACAAATAAGAGAGAATAACATGTTTCTGCATTTAAGGTAAAGAACTGCTTTGATGATAACTGCCAGGCAAAAAAAAAACCCAAAAAAACAAGGTAAGATGTATAGAAAGTAAAATTTTCGGAGTTACAAAAGGAATCTACATGAGTTTGCTTTAAATATTATTTGTGTCCCCTCCTATAGACAGGAAGGTTGTCTGAATGTAACTCAGAAAAACACTATTTTTTCTTCTGCATCATGCAATCCCCAGATAACCAGCAGATGTTGACAGGAAAAAGGTTTGGGGTTTTGTTGTGGGTTTGGTTTTGTTTTTCCTCTCTCTCTTTCGGCTGTCCAGATCACCTCTTAGCTCAAACAGGAAACTTCATAGGGAAGTTGCAGCACTGCATACAGAAAAAAGCTTGCAAATGGTCTACAAGCCCACGCACAGAGTACTCTCAAACCATCAGCTTGGCTGATTGGAGACTGCACCTCAGCCTCATCACATCTGGTGAAGAAAAGAAACTTTTGGATTTGTGGCAAAGAGCCTGACATCTGCCTCTGTTAGAACTAAACCACAGCAAAGCATCCAAACAACACAGTGTAGTGCGGGCAAACTTTGGTCTTATCTCCCTTCAGGCCTCTGTCTGGTATGGTTAGCTTGGTTTACAGAAGTGCAATTACCAATCACCTTGCAGAAACACATGCCCTTAGTGAGTGCAGTTTTGACCGAGAATTGTCAAAATCAGAGCAAGCATGAGGATTTCTTCTACCCTGCAGAACGAATTGGCCAAAAGTGAGACCCCGTGCGCTGTATGAAAACCAGAAAGCGCGTGCTGAAAGGAGGTGCTCTCTTCTGGGCCATGATTCATCCCAGTGACCAAGAGCCAGCCAAACCACAATGGTTACTTACAGAAAGGGGTTGGGGAGCTAAAAGACAGGAATTTTTAAAAACTAAAGCAAAAAACTAGGGGGTTTTGGATAACATGAAGATTGATATAACCTAAAAGTAAGCAACAGCAAAATAAAGGCATCAAATTCTGTGACATGAAATGTCTAATGGGGTGCATAGCCCACACTTCTGAAACATTTTTCCTTAAATCTCAAATGTAAGAAGGATTTCAAACTGATATCATTTGAAATTGCTCCCCTTTGCTTTAGCAATGAACTTCTGATCTGCATGTCTATGGGATATCCAAAATGATGTGACAGCTCTCCCAGCAACTAAGGTACTTCAATCCTCCACATTACTCTTCAGGCTTCTTTAGTAACTCAAACAAGTTTGCAATTTGAGAAGTTCTTTCCTCTCAGAAACAGTCCTGGAAACAATGCAGTTTAGAAATATTACTGGGCAAAACAGAGGGGAAACAAAATTTGAGAAGAATCTCAACTTGAACCTAAAGTGATGAAAGCTAAAAGTGGTATTCCTTTGCTGTGCTGACACTTCACATTCCAGACTAGAAGCAATTAGAAGGTTATCTAGTTACATTACTAAAATTTCAACCATTCCAACTGATGTCCTCCAAACCAAACACCAATTTTATTTTGGTGACACAAAACAGTATGGTCATTCTAAGAATAAAACTATCAAAAATAAATTTTGTCCTGGATGGAACACTATCCCCAAAATACTATCACAGCTATTTTAATGGTTATTTTATAATCCTAATATATTGAAGCAAGGATTGAGAATTGGAAGTGAAATTTAGCCTGTGAAGTTGAAATGTATTCCTACATTATGGCACGTCCAGCATTTTTTCAGAAATTTTAGCAAATGCTTACAGGGTAAATGAAACAGTAGTTAATCCTAAAGACTTCCAAGTGGCCTAAGTTCTCATACATTTTCAGTATGATGGCAAAAGGCATATCCAGGAAATAGTTCATCTTCTGCCAAAACTAAATCATCTCAAAGACACTCACCAGAATTTTTTAAATGTACTTAAGAATAGAGCAAGGTATTTTCCCATAGCCTTTTTCTCATAAAATGCTAACGAATTCTGACTCATTTTCTGAAAGAAAGAAGAATAATCAAAGAAAGGAATTCAGCCAGAGGCAGATGTTTAGCATGGAATATTTCAGCCTAGAACTTAGTCTGACAAAATGGTGAGCAGCCAAACACAAGGTTTTGTAATGACACATGTGAAACTAGGACAAAAAGAATATCAGCATATTAGCAGTGTTGCAGGTCTGTTACTATAGAGAACATTAAAAATTTTCTTTTTATTAAAAAGACAAACCTATTCAATATCTGTTTCTGTTCCATATATCAGAAGCAGCAAGAGGATGTCCTCATATCACATAAGAATGATAAAGAAATCTCCTACCCATTAGTAACCCAGGTAGAGGTATAACCAATGCAGAAGGCTTCATTAGTTTTAAGTGAGCATGCCTGTATAATTTTCAACATAGCATTTCTGAAAAGAGTTGGCTAAAGACATTTCTGATTTCCTGATAGCACTTTCTAGTGAGTGTTCAAATACTGGTGAAATTCCAGAAGACTGAAAGGATGATGATATTGCACTACTATTCAGGAAGGGCAAACAAAGTGTCTTACAGTAACTGGAGACCAGCTAGCCTGTCATCAGATCTAGGAAAATGACTGGAAAAATAAGTAAGGAATTAAGGTCATAAATACAATGTGCTATTCTGCATGGGTGGCATTCTGAACACATAGCACGCAAATGGCCACAGGATGGAAGCCCTCCAAAGCTCCAGGGAGAAACTGTGAGACTAGCCCACAGTTTGGGCATGACTTTAAATCGTACAACCTTCTTAAGAAAATCTGACCATTTTCACTGTGAGTAATGTACCCTTAAGAAAAAGAAATTCAGAGAACTAATTTTGTGAATTACAGTTAGTGCTTTTTACCAGTGGAGAATTATAAATCAGTAACAGCAGTTCCAGCAGGATTTGGAAGTAAATGCTCATGCTAATAAATGATTTCATCAATGACATAAAAACAACTTAAAAAAATGTAAGAAACTGTGTGGATATCACAAATTCAAGCAAATTCATGACTAAAAGAGGACAGGCTTGAGATATACAGTGATCTGAACTCTGTGGTTAGCTGGGCATACTCAAATGAAGACAACCTGGATACAGTGCAGAAACTTCACCATGTTCAGGCAGAAGAAACAGAAAGAGTAGCTGGGGAGTAGGAAACAGGATCTCAGAAAACAACAGCTATAGAAGTTATAAAATCGTATTGGGCAGTCAATTCAACATGAAGTCCCATCACCATGCTGTGACCAAAGCCAAACCAGACCCAAATACTTATCACAGGCCTTGAACCTACAGGAGGCTGAGAAGTGAGCTGGATATGAATGAGACTGAAACTGGAAGAATACATCTCACCCTGTTCTTAAGACCACGCTGAAAAGTTTTAGAGGGTGCAATAAAGAGCCATGCAAATCACTTGAACACTGATAAAAATGTTTTAGAGACCCTTGAAGAGCTCAGTCTATTTAGTTTATGAAAATTGTGAGGTAGTATGGTTTTGCTATGCAAGTGCCAGAGAGGGAAAATGTCATACACTAAAGAACTCTTTAATCTAATGGAGAAACAAATAAAAAAGGAGAGGAACTGAAGCCAGACAAACTCAGATTTGGAACTTTTAAAAATTTGGGAGTAGAATTAGGAACATACTCTCAAGGCAAATGATAGATTCACTTATCCACATGTTTTCAAATCAAGACTAGAGGACTTTCTGAAAAATAAATGCAAGTCAATATGGGTTCAGCTTAATACAGAATAAATGCTTGAAATTTATAGACTACTGCCGCACACACCTAAGTTGATTAAAAAACTTAACCATTTCTTTACAATTAAACTCCATGAAACCATTACGTCTTGAGAAACACTACTGAAAGGTGGTGCTATCAGTCTCCAGATTTCCCTAACTCCCACCATTCCTTTTCAAGAGAGGCCCTCTGTGGTTATGCTTCACACTCATTTCATGATTGTGTTCTATTTGTTCATATTTAGTGTCACTCACAATTTCAGCACTTATCCATGAATTTTTATCCATGTTTTTCTGTTGGCAAGGAGCGATCACAAAATAAAATGAACAAGAAGAAAGGGTGATTACAAAGAAACAAATAAAAACAAACAAACAAAATCTGCACACCAATAAATGAAAACTTGAATTGTCCTACAACCTGCTCAAAACACCATTTTCCCATGTGATGCTGGAAATCAAGGAGTTATGAAGAATCTAGATTGAGGGTATTTAACATATGTTCTTTACCCCTTATATTCAAATACTTTGATGACTGATTAGTTAGAAACCATCATATTTAGCAAAAATGCAATATTAGCTCAGAAGACAATCAAGAGAGCATTAAACCCAAGTAAGGCAAAACCCACAAAGACTATAAATTTCACTGTTACCCTATAGAGGCCACATATACACATGTAAGTTTATATTTTCACAGTAGTATTGTATAATGCTTCTTACCTGAGGGGATTTTTGCATCTGAAATACACTGGTGCCTCCAAAAGCTAATGGCAGATCTTTCTCTGTTCTGCAGCCGACATAACCTCTCAGCTAGCCCACCCCTGCAGAGAATAAAGGAATTTTTCCAGGAATCAGTATTCGGTTTTGCCAAGTGACAAGCCATAGGACAGATGTGTATGTATATACATATATGTATGCTTTGACCCTTAGAGACAGAATCATGTATTAAAATTACGTTTTGCAGATTAGTTCTCCTAATTTTGATTTTCCAATGGGTACACTCCCACTAAAACATACACTTAGAGTCAATACACACAATAAAACATTTTCACTTTCTGGATGTCCAAAATTTTCATGTTTTCAGTCCCATCTCCAATATAAGGATTGTAACAAAAGGTTCCCAGCTTTTCTTTGTGCTTATGCATGGATCCTAATAGACGCTAGAGACAACTGAGAATTCAAAACAAACCAGTGTAACCACTAGTTATAACAGGTTGGGTTTTCTTTTCCCTCACAGATTTGTTTGTCTGTTGGCAAGGAGTGATCACAAAAATATTCTTTTACCCATACTTGACCCTATGATTCATTTCACAAGCTGGGTCAAGTGTGCAGTTTCAGTGGTCTGAACACTCTCCAAGATGAAATTAATTTAGCATTCCCAAGGTGAGGAGCAGAGGAGTGGCATCTAGCACAAATACACTTAAGGTAACACTAAAGAAACTGCTATTCCTGGATTCAAAGCCAGAAGATATAATTTCTCCCTTTAAGAACAAAAAGATATATGTGTTAGAAGCTGTCTTTGGGCTACCACAAAGAACTTTGGACTACTGTGGGAGTGTCTGAACACTTTTCTTTGGCTTCAAAGAAGTTATTTGCGTAAAAACCTACTTCATTCTTTCCTTGTAGTGTTTTTCCAGAAGTACTACTGAATTTATCAATAAAGGTTTCTACTAAGGTGAAATGTGTCCTTGGGTTAAACTCGTTTAGGAATCAACAGAGATAACACACAACCACCTTACAGCTATTTGTGCACATGAATAGAATTTTTTAGTTCAAAAAAAAAGAGACAAATAGTTTGGTAAAGCTCACACTGCACATGTGAAACTGGGAAGACACACCTGTGGAAACCAAGAAGAAGCTAAAAAGGCTAAGCAGGACTTCAAGTAAGCTGTAAAAAATCTCTCTTTGGTTACCAGTTACGATTTCACCCACAGACAAATCAACACATTGTATGAAAAGCAGTTAGCAGTCTCAGCTGAATTTTTAATGAATATATCCTTTGCAAAATTGTAACTATCGCAAGAATTATTAGATGGCATGGCTAAACATCTTGGTAGTAAAGATCACAGTATGAACACTCTGAAATACAAGCTCTGAAACTCAGGTAGGCTCAGAAATGCAGAAAACACATTTTGAGATTGCTTGTTTTAAAAGTCTTACATGCATAAGTCTGCAACTGAACTCTGTGGTTGGGACTGTAGCAATACACCATACAGGTAGCAGCTCAAAAACTTGTTTCGCTGAAAGAAAACTGTTCAACAGGACTGTCCTAAACCCCTGCTCCATTCCCTCTACAGACAACAGTCACAGAGATGTATTTTCTTAGTTCAAATAATGCCAGAAAGCCTTAAGGTACCTTCAGAAGAGAGCAGTTATTACTGGCTTACAGCCTAATTTCCCCCTTTTTCCCCAAACAGGGCTATGGTTGTGTCCAGTCAATAAATTCCTGCTCTTCTGCAAGCCGACCACTGTTCCACAGGAATGTCCTGTAGCATGAAGGACAGCAAGTGTCAGGTTTTGTGGCTACTGCACACATCGCTATTCCCGTTTCAGGCCTGACAGGCCTACTAGGAGGGTCTCACTGAAGTTCACGGCTTTATAACTAATTTGCTAACTGTGTCTGTATTAGGATAACAGTCATCACAATGATCCAAGAAAAGTAAAACTGTGCCTTTCCTTAGCAGCCCTCTGTGCTAAGAAAATAGACTTATTTATTAATCATTCCAAAAGCAAACTGAAAATATCATAAAGCATTTTGCATATTCTTGGTTGCAGAACACAAAATATAACCACAAATGCATTTACGAGAGGTTCTCAGCTGGTCATTGTAAATGTTTTTATAATGTCTGTTTCAAACCTTGTGAAATTGGAAAACAATTCAAGGACATGCCATGCACAAAAGGAATTTCTATGGCAAGAGCAAGAGTTAGAACTTTATGGTTTGTTTCTTTTAAAGAGGTAGAAACAAAGGAGTTTAAACACCGCTCCAAAGCCAGGAGGATTTAATCCCCTTTTTAGCCCAAACACATAAAACAAATAAAGAAAAAGGTGCTTTTTGCTACATAATCTATCAGATTTGATGACAACAGCATTTGAAAACAACTAATTCCTTCTCATACAGTACAGGTGCTCACATTATTAAAAACACTTGTGCACGTGCTGTGAGATACTCTGAACTACACAGTCAGAGTCACTCCAGGATGTGTGGATAAGAGGTAAGCCAACACTTGGGGTTTGTATTCATATATATATATATTTGGCAAATATGTTTTGATTACTAATGTGTGATTTCTGTAATCAAGGGAACCAACAAACGATTGAAATAACAAAAACTGTAATTTCAGATGCATACTTTACGGACCAGCTCTTCAAATTTGCCCCCGAAATGTTTTAATATGAGCAAATTGAACACATTTGGAGAATTGTTAATGCAAAGGCTGTTCAGTGAAGCCAAACCGCTCAGATACTATCTCCACTGCCCACAACGTTTTTATTTTTAATCACAAAACTTTCAGTACAACTATTTTTCCCCTTTAATTCCCTGAAGGCAGACATATCTAACAAGCAGCAATTCATGTCCTATTTCCATACTAAATCTGAGCTTGTTGAAATACTGTATTTAAAACAGCACATTGCCATTACTGTCCATGTCCAACAATATTCACATGAAGGACAGCTTTGATGACCATAAAAAAGCTCAGCATCCTGCACAATAGCTCCATTTCTGATAGTTGCCCCTTCCCACAAGCAAGACTGAAGAGTTGTGTGCCACCATGTGACAACCATCACCAAAAGGTAACACTGACCCTGATCTGTGACTCTCAGGCTGCTGGTCCTTATCTCCCAAGTCCAATGAGGCTAATGGAAAACAAAACAAAACAAAAAACAACAACAAAAAGAAAGAGCACTAGTAAGCATGCTGTGTTTTGAAAGTATTTTTCAATCTTTACAAAGTGTTGGAGATGTCTCTGTGTTTATTTTTTAAGGTTTTTATTCAGCAGGGCACTTACCAAAAATAACCCCACATTCATCCAAGTTTACTCCTTTCCAGACTTCACTTGAATTTAAGTGAACACTTAAGCATGTCATTACTGAGTTGTCTTCTCATATACACTATATGCAGAACTCCATGTAATTCAAAAAACTAAAGGTTATGCAAATATATATCCCCATCTCAGGACTAGGCAACCTTCCTCCTCTCTTTTCAAAGCAAATACAGATCCCCTCTCCTACTTCCATGTTAACCAGCGAAGTAACTGACTTCTGCCACACTCAGCTGTACCTTTGCACTCCAAAGGGCACTTGCTAAAGGATGAAAAACGACCCCTAAGCATGCTGGCATTTAATTTGTCAACACTGCAACCCATCAGCCAGTTTACAACTTGCAAAATAATATGCAACACTGAATGCTGACAGTGACTACCAAGTACTACTTTAGCGTACATAACAGCACGGGTACATAGGAAAGACGTGATTAAAACATATTGGCAACACAAGCACAAGTCTCTACAGAGGCCCACCTCCTCTCCAGCACAGAAGAGAAGCTGTTGACTTCATAAGGCAACAAAGAATCAGAAAGAGTAATTTTAGCTTTACAGATCAGCTTCACTCAAGCTCTGACTCGACAATAGATTCATTGACTTTCACCTTGGATGAACCACCATTACCATGATCTCTGGCACTCTTCTGCACCAGATGCTGGATTTTCTTGCACACTGGTTACTGACATTTCATGTTCTCATCTATTGCACCGATCTGGAGAGGGTTTTTTTATACACCAGTCAAATCAACAAGGCAGACATACCAAAAGTCTCTTCTAGAGCCTTAACGATTCAAAGATTTAAGAGTCCAATAAGCCAAAAGTCTTTTTAAGTCTGTGGAGTGGCTCACCACTCTTCCTGCAATCATTCCACAATGGAGGTCACCTCTACAAAACATACATGGAACAAAGATACCATTTTTGTGTTCCCCATAGCACAGTGAGAGACAGAGGTATCTTTCAGCAACTGCATTAGACAGAACTGACCATCCAGAGAATTAACAGTGTCTTCAGCCATAAATTCCATCCAGCATAACAGAGTCATCCTCAACACCACCTTTAACAATTCAACATTTGCCAGAAGTGCCTGGACATTATACCACAATTACTCTTGCAAATTAAAAATAGTACTTTGTCACAGACACCAAAGCTTCATCATTCTTGTGTAGCGGGATTTGGTTTCCAGGTCCTAATTGCCCCAGACAGTGCAGAGGAAGAGATGTAAGATGGATTATAGACATAACTGCAGAGAACAGGGTGTGTGAGCACCTTCTACATCCCACATGGCCTCTGGTGAAAGATTTCAAGTAAAACTATATAGGTAGTTGATTTTCCCATGCCTCTTCTGAGGCTTTCTCCTTTCACAGTTTTCAGAGCATTGATCACCCCTTCTTACCAGCCACTGAAAGAAAAACAACCATCACCACAGCTGCAAAGATTACCACAGCTTTCTGGCTCTTCAGACTCCTTAAAAGAAAAAAATTATTTCAGATTGTCCTATCTCTCTTACAGCAGAGGCTTGAAGCAGAAGTAAGATGATTTAATAAGAGTCTTCCCAGAAATAAGTTATCCCCACAAGATAAGGGAAGAGCCTTCCCTTAAGTTCTGAAGATTTTGGCTTGTCTGAACAGAGGTCTTGCATAGAAAAGCAAGCACCATAGTTACACAAACCAAAGGCACCAAAATTACTTCTCTCTGATGGGGAAAAATGTACCCTGCTAAACCATTCCAATCAATAAGATACATGACATATCAACTGGAGAAGACTGTAATCTTAAGGAAAGTGTGTTGATTGGTTTTTCTACTAAACATGGTGCTTTTTTTCCCTCTATTAACACCAAACACCTGGCCAGAAACCATCCACGCTTTTTAATAAACACATTTAAACTTCCACTACGTGAAAAATAATTTTACTGTGTACACTGCCAGTGATTACAAGGGGTACATCTGTTGTGCATCCGTGATATTCTTCATTTATATCCTCCTAACCCAACAAGAAATTTACTAGCAAGGAAAACTTAATCCAATAGTTAAAATTAGCATAAGAACATGACCATCTAAAGGGCTAGTCTGTTGCTGTTACACCCTCATGCTACTTGTGGATGCATGTAAGAATGAACAGTTCCAATTTTAGAGTAAAAGCCTGCTTCATTTGTGCCAGCTCCCTCTTCCCTTGGCAATTTCCTTTATTTTCAGGACTGCAGTTGGCCTCATGCAACAAATGGGTTTCATTTTACTGCACGCAGTATCAGGACATTCTGTAATTTTCTCCTCTTTTGATAACAGAAGTTAATTTTAGCAGATCAGATCTGTAAGTGGTCTGCATACAAGTAGATATAAAATAATTACACAGAATTTCCCAAGATTTTATCTTACTCTTAAACTAAAAATAGCCACTCAAGTATTAAAAAAAACCAACTAAGTAAGCTAAAACATCTGTCCTTCACAACTAAAAGCTCTTGCAACATGACAGATTTAGAAGCAGAGTTAACATTATATAACTTAACATACCTATTTCCTACACCATATCTCAGACTTTTTTTTCTGATGGAAACAAAATGTAACTGGAAAAAGCAAACAATTCATAAAACCTTTGAGAAAGGTTTGCTTGTAGACAAGAAAAGCTGAGTGTATGTATTTTAAGTTTTCTTCTTTATAAATACTGAATTAACCCAGTTATTTGCTTAACCTATGTAACAAATGTTGAGATTTGCAATACTCTTAATTTCTCCATTCTTTCCCAAGGGAACTTTGAAAGACTTGGAACTAAAGCAGTTTAGACATTTCACCCCGTAGCATTAACATGAATTCCAAATCTAAAAAGAGGAGCATCTTGAAAACTTATTTGCAATATATACTCTCTCCCTTCAGGTTTGCAAATCCCTTGCATAATTTTCCCTCAAAGTGCTGACTCAAGCTGAGAAACTGAAACTTTGTATGGAATAAAAGGGCAGAAACATCTAAACCCAACACCCCTTGACCTGATCATCAAGGCCACTCATCTCAGTATCAAGGACCATTAGTAGCACTTGATTACCAACTCAGCAGCTCACAGGTGCAGTACAAGGAATATTACACTATTCCCACGTCCATCCACAATTTTGTTTAAATAAAGGAAGGCAGCTACACAAGATAGCATATAATACCAATGTTTAGGGTGAGGATGTCCCAGAGCAGTGGCATTGAAGGCTGTGAATGAGAGATGATACACTTTGTCTCTGGCATGACAAAGTGGCACCTCCTACAGCACCAGCCCAGCACCAACACCCCTGAAGGGCAAACAACACCACACAGACTACCTGCTCTCCCCTATGAACCATGGGTGGAAAGAAGAATAATCTTTAACTAGAACATTTTTGAAAACAAAAGCTAACATTACAGGGGAGACATAGAGGCATAGAAAAATTTGGCCGTAGGCATGGGGGGAGAGGAACTGCTTCTGTCACACCTTTCTTGCCTTCAGATGCCAATCGTTTCCCAAAACCCCACTTAATTCTAACCAAAGAGGACTGCAATATGCCCCTTTAAATGTGGCTCATCATAACCAACATTGGATATTGTGCATGTTCATTTGGGGACATAGATGGGTTTCCCATTTTATTTGCACTCAAAGGTATTGAATTTACACTCAAATCTCTAACACTAGGAGCACCAAAATTTATTTTAATCATCCCTAATTAGCTTACTTTGGAAGCCTTCTGTTGATTTGGTCACATCTTAATTTTTGTAGGGTATGACAATTGCACCTGTAATAGGCTCAAACTCTTTACTCCCATCCAGACAATTACCCATTTCCATTTTAGCACCAGGATTCCAGTAGGACAGGACAGTAGATAAGAAGTAATTTGAATTTTTCCACAGGCTGTTATGGCTCTTTTCTTCGCATTTTTTTGTCTGGTTTTGCTTGTGGTTTGGTGGTGATGTTAGGGGGGTTTTCTTTGAGGTTGCATAGAAGAACGTAGCCATTGAGGTTACAGAGGCATAGCTGCAATCAGGTAACACAAATATAAGTGCAGATTGCAGCATGCCTAAAAATTCTGGAAGGGACTGTTACATATGGTGTAAGATTTTTACACAAAATATTAGCTAAAGTTTTTTGAAAATATTATCTCTGCTTTTGAAGATAGCTTTACTCACATCAAACAGCAAAGAGATGAAAATTAAAATATTTTCTATTTTCTTTAAAGGGGAAACAAAACAGTAGGAAGCCTACTCTACCTACATCAGGACTCTTCCATGAAATAACCATATTCAATACTGTCTGGATTTGGAGTGGAATCTATTGCACAAGAATTTGCATCGGAAGATGGCAGCTCTACCATCTGCACCAATCCTTGCTTCTCCAGGCACCAGCCTGGAAAAAGAGAACTCAGCTAAGTATAGATTCTCAGCTCTCTTCCACCTACTGCACAGTTCCAAATGGTTCATCCAAGTGGGAGCCTGTGGTCCAGATCCAACTTTCAGGATGATTTCCCTGCCCACTGTTTTTTCTGCTGTGACCTGGATCTGCAGCAGAGATAGGAAGGAAGGAGAAATGAGGAGCCAACAACTACTTCGTAGCTTTCAGCTTTTTAACTAGAAAGAAGGAATTGTCACCTCATCAATCAAGAAGCTGACAAATTTTTCCCCCAACTGGCCTTCAATCCACAGCACTGAACACCTGAGCTTTCCTATTGAGGATGCAAACTCTTATATCCACTGTCACATCAATGAAAATGTTCTCTGTCAACAGTAAAAGGAAGGATGGGAGAGACACGTGGAATTAATGCCCTGAACAGGAAGAGTGAAAAGATGACAATTACCTGGATGAGCAAAATAACTAGATAAACAACACTCATAACTGAGGAATTTCCTGCCTGCTTCCCTGTTCCTAAAAGGACCCGAAGTGGAACCACAGGATGGAAGGTAAAAAAGCCTGCAGGCTCTGCTCCTCTGGCCACTCCAGACAGATTACATTCTATATCATTGTGGTTGGTTCGGTTTTGCTCACTTGTTTGCTTTTAAAGTAATTTATTCTCTTACACATTTGTTTCAGAGTATCTTTGCTGTAAAATGTTTTTAACACTAAGATTGTTGATAGGAGAGGTCATCAACTGAGGCTGGAACTCAAAAAAACAAACCCACTAAAGGGAACAGCTTCTGAACTGCTGAAAGCTGGAAGAACACCTGGGCAAAGTACCACTGTACACTTGTCCTGTTCTTATTACCTTCACACACACTTGTTTTTGGCCACTAAAAGGCATTTTTGGGGGTTACAGCATTGGTCTGACCTAGTACAGCTGTGTCTGTATGTTTCTAAAGTAACAAGAAAGCTTGATTGCACAAGCAAAGCACTTTAAGTATAGAGATCCTCAGTAATTAAGACTTCCAAACCTGTTTCCTCAGTCAGCATTTTGAAATAGCTATTTTAGAGAAAAATAAGGTATGTGTCTTAACTAAAGTGAAGATTTACTTTTTAAGTAATTTATTGATTGATTACTGTACATAGAATCAGCTGTAAAAGAAAAAACAACCACATAATTAAAAATCCAATAGGAATTTATAGCAGCAACATTTGTAATTGTAGTCTCCACAGCTAGAACATGTTTTCATATGTCATTTAATTTTACACAACTTTCATTAATCCAATACAGGAACTGACCATTTCTGCACTGTAATTAGCTAGAATATCAGGCTTCCACTACTTAATCCCATGCTGTTTTCTTTCAGCAGTTAGGTATCTTTTTAATGTATTTAATTTAGTCACAGAGATTTAAATTTCAGATTAAGAATACATCCTCCCTTTGCCTAAATACCATTCTGCCCTACACTATTCAGTACTATTGCTCATCCACCCCTTTCCCACAGTATATTGGATAATTCTGCACTGACAAATCTGGAGAGGACAGAAAAACCCCAAAAAACCAGAGGTACAGCATTTCTGCAGACTATCTGAAGAGGCATAAAGCACTGTAAGGATTAGAAGCTAAAACAGAAGTATGTCCACTCACACATCTGTAAGGCAGTCTAAGGCATTATTAAAAGTGCAAAAACCATATCGATTTGTACACAGGAGTTCAAGACTGAGAGCCTTCACCACAGATTTTAAAACTGAACTTAGCTCTTTCTTGCCTTTTTTGCTTGTTTACAAATGACATTCTTTAACTTTTTTGAATCTGCGTCTCTAAGATGTTTATCCTTGAAACACATTCCTACACTTCTGTAAGTATTATTTTACTTACAATTAAAAACAAAAAAAAAAAGGAATTCCTTAAGGTTGACGGTGCATTTACCTCAGTAGCTTCCTCTTTTTGGCAGACTCGGATGGGCCTCGGGAGGCCTTGCCCACCTGCTTCCCGGGGGTGCGGAGAAGGGCCTGCGCAGACCTCAGCCACTCGCTGGCTGGCCGGGCTGTGACATCCCCCGTGTCCGCTCCCGACCTCGGCTGTAACCTCTTAGTGCATCCCAGAGTAGCGGTCGCCAGGCTTGTTTCTCCTTCTCCCATGCTGTCGTTATCGGATGAATACTCAGATATTTCTGTCGAAGCTGCCTAAACAGATAAAAATATAAGCCTTTCTAAATAGAATGCTAATGAGGTACTACAGCTTTATGTAGGCAGTTTTATGTTCCCTAGTAATCCATAAATGGAATGCCAATTTATTAATGTAACTTGGACAACTCCTCTGTAAATCCACAGTATTCTTTTGTCAGTCAGCACGAGCTCCTAAATATAAGACCGACTCTTGAGGGACAATTGGGATGAGTAATGTTTAGGTCTTTTAAACAACCTGATCTGGAGAATTAAGCCAATGCTTACCTCTATCAGGAGAAGTTTCCAGAGGGGTGCCAGGATTAAAGCAAGTTTTGAGGAAAGCACAGAGAGGCTAATGAGTGACAGGGATCATGACTGGCGGGAAAGCTGAGAGAAAGGGAGCTTTCACGTTGGGATTCAAGTAAGCAGGAAGGTCAGTTTCCATAGCCGGAATGGATGGAAGAAACACATGCCCCCATTGAGAGCTTGTAGCTGGCAACAAGTATGTAACCTTTTGTTAAAACATGATTTTGACCACTAAAGCACGTCTTCAGCCATGTCCAACATTCCTTTAGCTTCCCAGGAAGGTTTCAGAAGTTGAACATAAGCTGTCAGGCTGTATCAAGATAGCTCCAAGGAGGATCAATCACTGGTCAGCAGTAAGGGCTGTGAGCCAGCAAGGCTGGAGTTCAGACCCATAAGAACCTTGCTGGAGCTCTTCTCCCAGAGTCTCACAGCACACACTGAACTCATCCCACCGAGGAAGGGATGAGAGGAGAAGAAGAGAAGGCCAAAAAAAACAACTGCAAAGAGATATGGAAGGCTGAGGAGAGGCCTGGGTGGAAAAATTCACTTGTTTTGGCTGAGCTTGTTTTACTCTCCTCTAGGACTCCTGCAGAAGCAGGGCAAGGCCTCTGGGTTGCCACCCTAAGGTAAGCTCCGCACAGCTGTTATGTACATTATGCTCTCTTGACCCAGTATTTCTTTGAGTATTAAGCAAAAACACTTGAAAAGTGGCATTTTACCTAATACAGGCAAAATTACCTAAACCTCTGAAATGGGCAGAAGACAAAGAAACATGAGCTAGTTGAAAAAAAACCAAACCAACACTGTCTGCCAGTTCTGATGGGGTGAGCAGTAAAAGTCCCGTCACTGGGACAACCAAACTACCCCAACTCAAGGAGGCTTGCCCAAAACTGCTCTGTGAACAAGGCAAGTTAAGCAACTCAGACAGATCCTTGGAAGAACCAAAACCCAATATATAATACTAAGTTCACCTTATCTATGGAAACTGGAAAACCCCAAAGCCTGACTTTGCTCCAGATCATGCTGCCTCAGCCACAGAATAGGTCCTGAAAAAACTCAGGCCTGTTCCTCTTGGTCAAATGCAGTAAGCAGTGCTCCACACAGGCTGTCTGACAGCTGGCCCAGATAAAGACTTTATAGGTAAAAAAGGAAGGAAGGGAAATCACTGCATTCACTAATGCTGTTCTATGATATTAATTAGTGTAATCATCAGTGTTTTTCGACTGAGCACAAAAATAAGTTCAGCTCTTGCCAGTTCTCTAAAACATTCTTCACGTCAGTGCTGAGACACTGCGCTAATGTTCCGAGAGCTTACCTAAGTATTTTGGAAATGGAAGGACCTTTTAAAGTTATCCAGAGAAGTAGAATAGCTAAAAGAATGTAATTAATATCAGTCTGTTTTAAACAACACAGTCAACATTTGTCCCTTGGCAACAATATTTCTCTGAAAACAAACCCCTTCCACACTGGAAATGAGCCAGAAATAAAAGGTTTCAAACACTATGAAAGCAGTAAGCAAGCACTTCATTCTTAAAACACCATTCCAATGCACTCTCTTACTTTAGGAATGCTTTAATTTCGCTCAAATAGCTACAATATCCACTGCACCTAAAAAAAAGGATGCAAACCTGAAGTTCTCAGAGCAAGTAAAATGCAAATGAGGATAGCCCTGGGGATATGCTTCAAGTTAAGCACATGTTTTAATCCCACTGACTGCTGTAAGAGTTAAGAAGCCTTCCTAAGTAAAGATTGTCTAATAAATAATTTAATTCTTCTGTTAATATTTATTACTGTATACTTGTGTAGACTGGACTTCCCCAAGGAAACCGTACTTTGGGGTTTTGTTTTCGTTGCTTGTTAGAGGTTTCTTATTGACGTTGTTTTTTTAATTGGTGAGTTGGAAATTTTTCTTAAAAGAGGAA
Organism: Lophotriccus pileatus; assembly: GCA_035583135.1. Lineage (NCBI taxonomy): Eukaryota > Metazoa > Chordata > Aves > Passeriformes > Tyrannidae > Lophotriccus > Lophotriccus pileatus. Next base: position 109,196,239 of record JAWWES010000081.1, on the reverse strand, counting down.
ACTATAAAAACGGAGAAGAAAAACAAAGAACAAAAACTCAACCTTCCAATTTTGTACACTATTTAACTGCAGCCACCATCAGAATTATAGTCTAAAAAGGAAAATATTTTCAAAACATGCAAACATGAAAGTATCCAGTAAATGAGCTGGCAAGTCTACCCACATTATGGTGGGGAATAGCTGGCAAAATGATAATTTCATTTCTTTGATTCACTTTAAAACAATCCTTAGTAAATAGTGAAGAAATTGGGTTTTTTTAATCAATATCTTAAACATCATGAAGACAAATTTTCAAGAGTTGTTTGCTGTGCTGCTTTTTTGTTGTTGTTGTTGTTGTTTGTTTCTTTCTTTCTTTGTTTTGGAGTGTTTTTTTTTTTTAATTAAATACTATTTCCAGTAATATCAAATGTTTACGAAGAACACCACTGCTAACCACAGAGAATCATCAAATTAAAAGTAGGTGATTTTTCCACATGGCTTATTATTTTGAAATATAGTAATTTTTGGTTACAGTGGCTGAAGATACAATGGTCTCCCCTACACAGAGGCTCAGTTTCCCCCATCCAACCTCTTCCTCTGATCCGTGATCCCAGTGTAATCATCCCCATCCTGGGGTTTTTCACGACTGTTTCCCATATATCCCAATCCCTCAAAATATTTGGTATTAGACTGTTCACTAAGATATACCTATATTTTCCAATAATGGCCTTAACCCTGACACTCTCTTTTATATCATGCTAACCACTTGTCCATACTCAGGGCCTGACTGAAAAAAAAAAAAAAAAGCAGGAGTTGGTCTCAATCTCTACCACAAAAACAATAAACATGGTTCATTTTGTTCAGTTTTTAAAATAAATCAATGTTCTCTGTGACTGGTTTTATTTGAAAGCTCTAAACCCTCCCTTTTTATGGCTCTTTCTTTTAAGGAAAAATGACAAGTATAAATGCACAGACTACTCCTGTTTTTTCTGTTAAGATTTAACTACAGGAAATCAGAGAAGTCAATGATTACTGTATTTGAGTATCTAGGACCCTATACTATAAGGATAAGCATGTTTAAATCAAAATGCATCACAGAAGAGCTCTCAAGATGAATTGATTTATGATGCATTATTGACAGCACTCACAGGCTAATGTAGAGGATGGTACAAATATAAAAATAGAAACCAGAATGATAAACAGCAAATATCCTTCCCCCCACCCCTCTCCCAACTAAGCAGCTAAAATTGCTAAAGAATATATGATTACCCGTGTCAGTTCATCAAGGGGAAAACAAAACAAAACAAAAAAATCACAAAAAAAACCAACCACAGAGACAGTAATATCCTGGCCCAACTTGTTAAAAGACAAAACTCTTGATTTCAATGAAATGAAGATGGCATTCCAAAAGCACGTAGATTTGGTGTGCATGCAGCACAGAAGATACCATGCTGTTACTTCTGTGACCAAGCATTCCCTCCCTCATCCTCAAGAGATTTGCCTCTTCAGCAGTAACTTGGCAACCTGCACAGTGTTTGCCTCTAAAAAGTCTGAAAAAGTTACCTTTTCACTTCAATTGTGATGGAAGCAAGAAATACCTGTATTTGATCAGTTTAACAAGCACTTGATACTTCTTATCAATAAAATAGCACATTAAGCTAATAGAGTGTTCCATTTCCATTTGATGTTTCCAGCTTCAGCACAGAAAGCAGAACCGTACAAAACTTTCTGTGCAAAAATCAACCCCGTTAAAATAAATAATAAATCCGTGGGTTTTTTTCAAAAAAGGCTCTCATACAGTGATTGCTAATTAGAGGCAAGGTGATGAGCAGTTACAAGAGTTTCTCATCCCCCTTTGCTCTCCTTTCGAGATACGTCACTCAGTGAAACTTTTCTGCACGAAAAGGTCAGTATAGGCACCCTACATTTGTGTTAACACTTTCATTAGCTCAGTCATCGTATGTTCAGAAAATGTTGTAAATCTTTCCCAGTTGATATGAAGACACTTCGTAGATAAGCTGCTCAATAAAAGCTCACAGATATTCAGACAAGTTCATCAGCCGAAACAAAGATGCTTCAGCAAAGATGCTTCAGTATGTCTGAATCTGATCTAAGAGACAAAAAAATGGATATCAAATTCTATATAAATGATGATATAACTTTTTGCAGATGGAGGTCACTTAGTCTGTCATTTCCTTCCCTAAAAATAATAAACTTCTTCCCTCCTATTATCTTGCTACAGCCTCGCTCAAATGGCAGAAGAACTAAGAGGGTTTCTGAGAGCACCCTTAGAGCACCAGAAATAGAAATAGTATTTCAGAGTTTCAGACTGTGTGATTACTGTACATACAAAGACAAATTAATCTTATGGCATCTCCTTTCCTACTTGTTCGTTCACTTATCTTTGCTTCTGACTCTGGAATTTCTTTCTATTACCTCCTGCCTGTTTACTCGTGGTCTGTCTTTTTCTCTTTTGTGAGAAAATTCAGAATTAATTTGCGTTTCCCCTAACTGCCCTCTCATGACTGGTCTCAAGATGGGTGAAAGCTGACTGATATTAACACACACACAGAGTGAATTCCAACAACTATCCTGTTGCCTCTCCTTTTATACAGCCTTTCCCTTACAATAAGCAATGCTGCATTTGCACTCCGCGTACTCTTTGCTGTCCTGCATGCGATGGGATTCAAATGCTGCAAACTTTCACCTAAGGGAGCTGGTTACAGCTTGCAAGGAGATTTGGTATCTTGCATGACAGTCTCCAAAAAAAACAAAGTGAGCAGAAAAGCCACTGGATTTGCTACAATGAATATTCACAAGCATAAATCACCTGCGCAGTGTGTCAAAGGCCCAGCCTATGCTAATGAAGGCTCGAAGCTAACTCCACCAGAAGCTGGCTTGCAGGATTATAGGGAGTAGGGTAAAGGTAAAAGAAATGAAGTCTCCCCTTAATTAATCAACACAAAATTAATTCAAGCATTGTGTGCACAGATAGTACAGGATATTATTCAGCTCTATAAAGATAATTAAATATACAAAGGATTTAAAGCTTGTAGTTCTCTTCAAAGCTTTGTGTTTTCTGAAGCTTTAACTGGAGCACTGAAGTCTGTGCCAAATATTTTCCTAGTATCTTGAGAAATAATTTGGTTCTTGGTAAGCTAGCTACTTTCACTCTAGAGAGATAAAATTCAGATATTCCCTCATACAAGAAACTTCATGTTGAAGTGCAGAGCTAGGCGTGTGCTGCTCTGTGGGTGACACCAAGCTTTCTTCTCACGGAATAACCACAGGAACAGCACGCAAAACGTGCAAGATTAGGTAGCAGTGCGTGGGCAGAGATAATCGTATGACAAAAACGAACAACAATGAAAGACATAAATCACTAGGAAGATATTTTTGGATTTGCAAGCCCAAACTGACACAGCAGATTAACTGAAATTTTGTATCTGGAACAACCACCCAGCATTATTACAGAGACAGCGTATATTTAAAATGGATCTCAGATAATGCCTGGGTGTTTAGCCAAGTACAGGATTCCTCCTCAGCACACCAGACCATCTGATCTGTCCTAAATATTTATCAGTGGTGTTGGTTCAGTGCACTAGGAAATAGTGCTACACACACACATTAACATTTTGTGGTTGCCATTATAGGAAACAGAAACATGATTCATGGGCACTGGAACGGTCACCTCAAGCACTTTCCTGGGACTCTTCAAGAGCAACCACCACTGAGCTGACAAAAAGGTTTGCTTCTTTCTCTCTGCTTGGCCACCTCCAAACTTCAGCATCATCTCCCTTCACACAGACATGGGAATTAAATCTTTCTGTCTCCCAGCCGCCACCACCCCTGCTGCTGGAATGCAGTAGTTATTAGCACACAAAATCGTTTATGCCAAGCAGCAAAGGAGAATGCTGGAATATGGAGGAGAAGTGTAGGCAGCAACACTGCAATTATTCAAAGCAGAATTTGGTCACAGACTGCACCCTCATCTCATCTTAATGGTGTTTTGAGACCTTTAAACAAGTGGTTAGGGCTTGTCTTCTATGACTAATCAAAAAGGATTCATTGCATCCAGCAGCCCAAAGCTTCCTATCGTAAAGGAAATTGATTCATGATTATCTCTGGAGGAAGCAGGCAAGCTACTAAGCCTTAAGCACCACTGCTTACATTGCTGGGCTTCCCTTTAAAGAGCTCCTGGGGAAGCCTTACCCATGCTTGGTCCCATTTATTCTGCAAGCTCTGTCAAAGTAGGATTCAATCCAAAGGAAAAATATCAATAGCTGTTATGAAAAGAAAAGCAGATGGGACAGAGATGCTTTCATGGACTGAGGGAGTTGAAAGGGCTTTCATAGAATTCTGCAGAAAATAATGGAATTATATGGCTGCTGTTAAGTCCAACAGCCACTTATCTGGCACTGGGCTTCCTGCCCCAGTTCTGAAACCAAGAAAAGGTGTGAAGGGTGACAGGGACAGGAAAACTCCCTCTTCCACTTCAAAGAGTGAGGAAGTTGAAGCACAGTACACAAGCCCACAAAATGGTGGTTTATATCACACATGAAATAATGATTAACAAAATAAATAACTTGTATCATCATTTATCAGCTCCAATATCTTGTTTAAATCATACTGCCTTGAAGTGGAAAATGAGGTGACGATTAGGATTACATGCAGTATGTTTAGCTGTGCATTCTTTTTTATAAAGGGAGAGGTGTGTGTTTTTGTTTGGTTTGAGCTCTCACACAAAATCACATATACACCACTGGCAGCCAGTATCCTGCATGCAGCACTAATCATTGCAGAAAACAAGAACAGAAAAAAATAATATTAAAATAAGCTTTTACACATACACAAAAATCAGCATGAAAATCTGATCTTTGAAAGAAAAAGTTTTGGGAGAAGAGTGATTGAAATTACAACAAAACAGATTTTTTACAGACTTAGTGAAAAGATGGTATTTACTGACTTTTTTTTTTTTTTTTGTAAGCCAGTCAAAGAACACACAAGTGGTAAGAAAGATGAAATCAAAGCCATAACTTCTAATCCTGAGCAGAAACCTCAGCTTTCACAAGACAAACAGGTTAAGCAGGCTATACCTCTGGAGATAGATCCACAAGCTGTTCCAGCCTGCCTCTCCCAGAACAGGTTGTTCTGAGGCATGGATCAGCCGACCGAAACAGGTGAGGCTCTCTTCTCAGCCCAAGCGCCTTTTTATAAAAAATAAGTCCATAAAGCAAGGAGCACTGTTTATGTCTAAGCATACTCTGTAGATGCTGAATTTAAATAGTGATTCTGAAGGTATCTGTCTGCTGGGCACAAGGGCAGGAAGGAATTGTAGGGGACAGTGAACTCTTAAGGTGCAAAATGGGCACAAAGCAGGAGTTTACCCAACATCAGTTAAGTGACACTGATTTGTACAGTATGGAGTATAAGGAAAACCCTGTGGCAATCTTGACATCTGTAGCATTTGTGCTGCATCTGTACCTCTTTAAAGAAACATCTTAGTAGTTTAATGAGCTTTAGCATTAAGAAATCAATCTATCACTTCCTATATTACTTCCTATGTTACCTCATTATACCATCTCTTCATTAGTGATCAGAGTAATAGTCAACCTCTAACAGACCAAATAATGCTGGAAAATGTTAACACTTAAAGTGCTTTTTCTGCTTTGTCTAATTTTTTTTTTCTATCATACAAGAACATCATCATTTTCTTTGGGAGTTAAAGACAATTTGGACCAACTTATGCGCACTGTTAGCCAACATTATGTTCAAGAGAATTACTATAACCCTTGCTCTTCATTCCCTCCTTAAAAAAAAAAGAGGGGAAGGGGGAGACGCCACTTTACATGTTGCATCTTGCAAACTATTCAGGGACAGAACCAGGTCTCCTCTCATGCAACTGCATATTATCCCACGCAGTTGAGCTCTCATCTTGATAAGGATCCTCCAGATGACAGAGACACAGGTTTTCAAATATAAATACCTGTCTCTGATAGGGCATGCAGATAATTACATCATTTTGCGCAGAAGCCTCAACATTATACAGTGAAGTTTGGGTACACAAGAAAATTGCAGTCAGGTTATATTACCACTTAAACAGGGTTTCGTTCTTGACACAGAAATAGTTACTTTCATGTTTCCAAGGAACAGATGTTATCGCATGGTTTGATAACCTACTTTCACATTCTTTGTTTATACTTATTCACTTAGTTTCATTTATTAAAGTTAGTGGATCCAGGCCATGAAACCTCAGTTTTATTGTCTCTGGTTTAGGTGATGCTATGGTAATCATCCAGGTTAAAGGCTGTATGTAACGAGAGGACTCAACTGAAAGGCATGGTTAAAAGCCAAATTATTATTTATGAACTAAATACTAAAGCACCTAGACTAAACACCTGCAGGATTCAGTAGGAACTGTTAAAGGAGGAAATACATTTCCATCTTCAAGCAACTCTTTTGTTTTAAATTGCAATGGGAAGCAGTATCTTTTAACAGACAAACAGACATAACTGTGGGAAAACAGACAAGCTTGTAGCACTTCTATAGGTCTCATAAGTTTGGGTTTTTTTCCTCCAAATAGATCATTTGATCTAAATAAATTAAATCTTTCCTTACAAAATTGCTTATCTCTTTTATATTTAGCCTATACAGTTAAGAATAACCATCCTGCAAGTTTTTTAACGAGTTCTTTCTAAAAAAGAAAATGCCTCTCATGATAATGTCACTGTATAGACAGATCAGGGAACAGTCAAGAACTTTAAAACATCTTTCATATTATGTATTCTCTTTCAAAAAGTAGATGATAACTGCAAGCATGTTATTTTTGAGATTAAAGGAAGCAATTCCAGAATAATCAACTAAATGAGATTGCACAAAGATATTCACTGAAGCACAAATTATACACACCGACTTCTCATCTTTGGTTGATCTGCTGCAGTTTCCTGTGAAAACCCTTAGAAAAGCACTTATCATAAAAGGAAAAAAAAAAAAGAAAATGAGAGAGAATGGAAACACAAGTGGCACAGTGTTGTATAACACACAAATGCAATACAGGCATAATTTCTGCAATAATGCTCAGCACTCAGTGGAAAATTTTTTTGTTAATAATTTCCACAGGGGTATAAGGAAACATCTTGAAACTGAGATTCTGTGATTCCAGCTCCAGCAGTGCCAGCACAGGCAGCTTAAGGAGACACCAGGCTGCTGGGCAGCCTAGCACATTACATTCATTTTTTTTCTACTCCCACTCACTCCACATTCTTCTCACTTGACTGTGCTCCCCTTTGCCCCATTTGTTGCTTCACAGCTCCAGCAGAACTGCCCCCAAAACCTAAAATAATCACTTCATTTCTTCCCTCCTCTTCATTTCTCACTTATTTCAACCCCTTCCCACCTCTCCAGAAGTCCTTCCACAGCCTACCTTTTCTAGATCATTGTTTTGTGGTTTTGCACTGTTAAAACTATTTTAAACAGCAAACATTTCAGGGCAGGAAATGTCTTACCATGTCTGAAATACTGCGTTAGTGATGACAGCATGGGCACGCACGCAAAAGCACCAATTTCACCTAAATTGATTTCTAACATTGATGAGAGCACCTATACGCAGACTAAAGAAACAGGAGACTCATTTAATTGCTTTTCCAAGTAAGCCAAAGAACAACAAACAAGAAAACTACTTAGAAAAACCACATTAAATTTACTCGGCTAAAGTCAATTCTGTTTGGATAAAGGACAAGGAAAAAGAAGCCCAACACTACTTTTACAGATTTTCTTTCAGATCACGTGCCTCCTCTTTGGAGGAACAGAAGGAAAATAAAGTAACCATCGATTGGATATTTTCAATTGTAATTGAAAATTGTAATGTTACTGCCAACACACATTTTACAGATATTCAGAAGTGCTAATTGCTGTAATACTCTCTTAAGTTTGACACATTCATCTGCACTGATTGCTCGCCGTACATGAAAAGATTTCAAAGTAAAGACTTTAAATTAAAATTCCTCTGAGATCTAGATTAGAATAAAAACACGTGTGTGCTGTAATATAGGTGTGTTACATTACACACGGTGACACAACTGCCATATAATAGGGGAATAACATACATTACAGGACACATGGAGACAATCGCAGATACTTAAAACTTTTATCAGTAAATAAGCACGCCACATAAACCTATCAGGACACTTGAAATGTCCCAGTAAGGCAGTAATCAAATACAATCCTTATACAACTAAACTCAATGGACTTTAAGTTTCTAAGAACTGGCTAGCAACTGACATGGAGAACTTGCAAAGAAAGGAGCCCTGAAATACAAACATCAGTAATTTGTACTAAGCAATTCCTTATAAGGATTATAAAGCTTGCATAAAGTAGAAAGATTAAGAAGAATTAAGGTAATTCTTCTCAATTACAGGCAAAGAGAAAAAGAGAGCCTCAGTGCACGTCTGCATACTTTAACACACTTGAAAAAGCAATAGTTGACTGGTTTCCACAGCAGTCACCAATATCTTTTGGCTTCATGCCTCCACTATCTCAAACCAGATCGAGAGATTGTGATGGCTCAATTTCACTTCCATTCTTAAAACAGTCCTTGCTTTACTTCAGGAAGGGGGGGGGGGAATAATGTTAAACTGTCATTTTCTTTTTTATTCTGTTAGCACACATCAACGTGAATTTACACATGGAAAACACAACCTCTGCAAAACTTGTGCATGGGATGTGTGTCCCCTTTTTTTTTTTTTTAACGTAAGAAAAGCTCAAAGCTGACAAGACAATGCTAAAATCATAGAAGTTATTTCAACTTCTCAGATGAGCATTTAGAAATATGTCCTTCGAGATACTATTAAACATTCTCTGCTTATTTTCCTCTTCCCAAAGTAAAAATATTTATGTGATATTTGTCCTTCACACTGAACTCTACAGCTAGCAAGATTTTTAAAAAGTCTTGCAAATCTTTTTCTCTTGAACTTGTAAGTGACCTATTAGCATTCTGATCAAAAATTGGCATGTTATGTAAGAAGCAACTAAAAATACTGTGCAAGTTGCAATTTCCTGAAATGTTTGGGGCCACAAACCCAGGCCCAAAGTTTATTCTATAAAGGAAGAAAAATACTTTTTATTAAACAGCAGCTAACTCTCAAACACCAGCAAGCGTAAGGACTCATTCTAGGAGCTGTGCTCAGCACTGAGAATTTGGGGTGCGGGGAGAAGAAAAAGTCAAGTTGAGAAAGGAGAAGGACAGTGACAGCAGCTTTGAAGGAAGTGCTCAGGGAGTTCTGCACTTTCGGCTGCACCATTTTTAGGAATTGTCTGGCACAGGCAGCTGTGTTGCCTAAATGCAGAAGTGCAAATGTTGGCATCCACGGTATCAATTTTGTGCTCATCTCACTGGCAACTATTTTAACCAGAACTTTTTTTTCTTAGTGGTTAGAGAGCAACATAGCATGCAGTCACATTACTTCAGCAGCAATAACAACTCACCAGGGTCTATGATAACTACCAAAAAACACTGCATCATATTATATCCCACTCCGAATCACCAAAGAGATACTTGAACATATATTAACCTAAACTGCTGCCTGGATGATCTGCATTCCCCAGCTCACAGCAACAGTAATTTCATTTTGGTCAGAAAAACAGGCAAGGCATTGCAGCAGAGTTGGTTTAAATATAAATGATTTGAAAAAAAAAATCAGTCTTTTAAATAAAAAAAATTTCACGTGGTTCTAGGGTCATTTTTCAGGGTACGATAGAGGGCAGAACTGCAGTGGCACAAGATCTTGTTTTCTATTTGTCACAAGCCCAATAAGTTTATCTATATTGCTGTTTTAATGATTTAAACTCCAACTCATTTTCCTTTCAGTTCACAGGACAGTAACTACACAGTTATCAACTCTTCTCAAACATGCCAGTTAAAGCAGAATGAATGGTACCATGTTTTGTTCTAGAGTTATCAATTCATTAAAAGCAAACTACACACTAATTATAGATGTTATTAAAATAAAGCAAAAAGTTCAGTCCATTAAGAAAATTCAGAATAAGAACAAACACAGCTCTGTCATATAATGGTGCAAGTTGATTTAATCTAGCCATAAGGGGGAATATGTTTTCAGGATTCAGACAGGCATTTGAATATTCTTGTAGAAAAGATAATTTTTCAGTTTTAAACTCTTATGTCAGAATAATGCAAAAATACAATCACAAGTGCATCATTTAAGCCCTTGGTATCCAAAATGCTGACTTAAAGCTTTCCATGGGAGCTACTCCCATTCAGAGCATTAATATAACCTTAAAACATACCAAGATTTCAGGATAAAAATCCTTTTGACGTGTTTATTGACATATGCTACAGCCAAATATACACTTGGAAATCTTAGACATGTTAAATGCATTTTCCTCCCAAATTGCCAAAAGCAACTGGATTTTGTTATGTACTAATCCCTTAGGAGAGAGGGGGAATTACATTTCTAGATCAAAAGTTGCCCATTTGTGTCAATTTCCAACAGTACCATCAAACAAGAGATTTTATTTTTTTGTCTTCATTTTACTGTTAACAGAAGTCCTACAAAATTGCATCACTACAGCCAAATACAAGTATTATTATTCCTGGAATGCTCTTATAGAAGGGATGGAAAGCCTACCCTATGTAAAATAGCAAAAGTGTACAATTACATTACTACCTAATGAGACAACCACTTCTTAGGGAAAAAGCGCTGAAGAAATTGAAAATTAATTTTAACAAGTCACCCACACTCCAGCACCTCAGTGAAAAACCACATCGACATGCACACACCCCTCTAAGCACAAGCATTTACATTTATTTGTTTAGATTTAAATAAACCTGTCATTTTTCATTTAGGAAACATCACACACTTTTCTCCCCAGTTTTAGGATTTTCTTTGCTCATTCCTATACATCTGATGTTAACTTGTTAGCTTGTTCTGCCTAAACTATGAGTAGTCTGCCTACAAAGGGGTTCATTAATTCTACTTTTTGCAGAATAGAAACTTCAGTTACGTTCACTAACTTCTTCTATGTAAAACTATAATAATCCAAGACAAATTTTACTAAACAGAAAAGGAACATGACCATATGTAGAAAGCAGATGCATGCACCTACACACCCACTCCTCCTTGCCCCAAAACCAAACTTCACATCACTCCACAACCCACTACACACACATACACACTCTAGAAATTGGTTTCCAATACGTAAAAGGATACCGAGGGCTTAAATGCAGGACTTTCATGGCAGCCAACTTTACATCTGAAGGATTACAGAAACATATTGCACAAAAATAGAGAACAAACGCAGCAATGCTTTCTTATATTCAACTTCTCAAAACTTAAGGTCAATATCACCATTGCTTCTGCAGTTTCAACAACACTATACCGATAAACTAGGACTTTGGCAACATTAAAGCAACGCCTTATTCACATACTGAAGTATGTGAGTATACTGAGCAAGTATAGTGTTCCAGAAAACACAGACACACATCAGAAAAGCCCTTCTATTTCATTTCACAGCCATTTAAAAAGCATGGTGTAGGGAGAGGATCCAGAAAGCATGTAAATGAAGTTTGCTATGAAAGCAACGCTACCGGATTTACTCTCATGGTTTTTCTAGATATTATATTGCTACGACATACCATGGCCAAGACTGTGAAGAAGGGGGTGCAGAAATGTGGCCTCTCTCTGGAGACAACATGCAAAACCACTTTGGTGGCAGCAGAGGAATATTATTTTCTATACCATCACCATAAGATTTTGCTTGTGACTGATGAAATAAAATTAAACCAGAAGATTTCTAGGGAGAGAGTATAAACCAGAATTTACAGAAAAAAACCCCGAAAACTAACAAACACACACAAAAAACCCCAACAAAGCTCTTAGGAGAAATCTGGGGAATTCCCTATTTCAGATACAGAAGAGGAAATGATAGCTGTAATAAAAACCCAAGGATCTACTTCAAAAAGCAGATGATGTTTATAAAGTACTGCCTGAATGGGTGAACCTTCACAATAAAATGTCATCATCTAGTGATATAAGCACAGGACTGAGTCAGGAAGCCTGACGTTTAAGACTGGATCTAACATCAGCTCCTGTGGTTTGGGGACACACAGCTGGCTCTCAGCTCTCAACTTGGTTCTCAAATTTATCTTGCACAGGTGCTAGACACCAACTCCCTTGTAAAAGCACTGAGAACCACTAAGTCTTAGCATGTAGGGGTGAGGGAAGCAGAACTGCAAAGCATCTACATTTGAATTTAGTGTAAGTAGATGTTCAAGTTTAAAAGACTTTTAAAAGTCCTCACTTAACCGTTTAACTCTTCAAACCAGCAGACTATTGAACACTTTGGTAACTTCAGGGAGATTGCAACAGAAAAAAAAAGATGTTAAAAGTGTTCTATGCATGCAAATACATAAGGTTATCTCCAGCTATAAAAGCTAAGACTCGGACTCCAAGAGGCATTGTGATGGCATTTAGACATCAAAGTCGAAGAGGTTGGTCCTTTTGGACGTATCCAGGTGCAATGCAGCTCTGCAGATTCGTGGTTTATGTCACATTTAAGCCTGTGAGTACAAAGTTGGTACTTCTGTACTTCAGCCTGTTTCGGGGCTTGATTCAGTAGGTGTGGGTTTATGCTCTGCAGAGATTTTTACTCACAACATGCTGTATTGCTTGAACTAGAGAACACATTCCCAACTGTAAACACAGCTCCTCTGTAACACTCCAGACATTTCAGCCTAAGCAGTGAGAAATCCAAATTCTATCAAGACAATCTCTAGATTAAGAGAATTTAAATCCCTTCCTCTCAGGAAAGCTCTCAACTCACCAAACAAAGCAATGAGGAGATAATTTCTATCTCTCCCTCGACGACTGGGCCACTGCAGAAAAACACAAGATTCAAAGGGTCTTGAAGAGCTTCAGTCCCTGCTCCACATCAAACAGGCATTAGATAAAACACAGGAACACCAGGGAGCTTAAGTGTTCCTTAGTCAGAAAGACAGTAGCTGGGAACCCTGGTATTTAGCACTTAAGCTCATCTATTCATTGTATACAAAACACAGGCATCTAAATCTAAGTTTAATGGCTATTTTGCAGGCCAGAACTCAGATTCCTGTAACTCTGGCATGATCATCAACTGCACCGCAGAAATCAGCCCATTTCTGCATCTGCCTCCAAAAATGCTGCAGCTTTTTTTGGAAAGCCACACAACTCCCAGAAGGCAAATCTCCCAAAGCCAATGCCGATCACAGCAAATACGTGACAATTCAGTCCTCTTTAGCTGCCTAACCAGGTTTCAATTACCAACACTTGGAATTTTACAATGACACTGTATGATCAAGCACAATTTAATCGAACTTGCATTTGTTCCTATCCACTTCTATACTTCCACAGCTCAGGCAGTGCAGAAATTCAAGCTGTGAAAACACTGGATTTTGCAATGCCTTCAGACTTCAAAAAATATATTTCAAATACATCAAAGTGGTCAGATAAGTTAATGCTCAATAGGAAGTTGTTTCTCGAAAGGAAATTGCAAATTTCAGTCAAAGAGGAAGATGGAGAGTTAGAATTAACTAACTGTTTCAAAAACTTTGGCAAGCAGGAAGGGCTTGTGAAGGTTGCGTGAAGAAACTGCATGCAACCACATAAACAAGCTCAGTTTAGGACTATATAAGTATCTTAAGAATATGTCTCCAATTAAAACAAACAAACAAACAAACGATAATGAAGGAACAACAAAATGAACAGCAACAACAAAAAAATCTTTCAAATAGCACGTATTTCCAAAAGGACTTGAGAGATATCCTTGCAGTTGGGTATCTTTGATGTCAAATTCGGACCTATTTATTTACCCATTGGATAGGCTAAGACTGACTAATAATACACAGACATTTATACTGTGCACCTCCAATGCATAACAAATGCATTTAAAACCAGAACACTTGCTGTATTTTGTTGAAGTTTTCCCTATCACTCACAACTTTCTAGCATTCAAATATCTAGTCTTCACTGAAGATTACAGATTATTTCATATTCATCCAGGAACAAAGCAACTGGTATTCTTATTTGGTCAGTTAATCCATTTTGCTTAACCTGTGTTTATATCCAGTGCCCACATCGTGGGCATCTGATCACAGGCATAGAAAGGGCAATGGGTTAGATGGGTCTTCGGTCTATCCTATATAGCCATTTTTACATAATTTCTCTGCAGCTTACAGTGTTCCTCTCAGCGGGGCATGAGAGACATGCTTGTAGGGTCATTTAATAAAAGTTAGAAAAAAAATGGTACTGAGCAAAGACTATGTTCTCTACCTGGCCAGCAAAAGACACTTATTTTGCCTTTTCTGCCCCAAAACACCCACTTCAAGCTTTAACTGTATATACAATATTGGCAAAACCTTTCCAGTTACCTTGTTACTGTACCTGAATGTAACTGGGAATGTGCCCAGTTCACAGACACAGTTTTGCTGTAATACCATGATAGTATGGGCTTGGCGTGATTACATCACGCACATTATCTTGGCAGTCAGGCAGCAGCAGCTCCACCAACTGAGCTCAGGGCCAAGCCATCAACAGTTGTGCTGAATGCAGTTGTCTGCACATTTTTAGAAAGGCTTTTCCATTTCTTATGTTTGCTTTAATTTTCTGCCCTTATCTTAGTGTTGTACCAACATCCCTACGCAATGTTCATGTATACCCAGCAGGTTGTGAGAAAACACGCAGTAACAGGCAACAAACTATAGCCCTGTCACGATCTGTTTTGCAAACGTGATGCTCAGAATTTTTCACTCATGGTGGAATAAAATAGACCATACATAATTAAGCCTGAGAACTCTGCCAGGTGCACTTGTGTGTCTTGGAGCCATAGACTTGCTCATTTCTGAACTCTGGGCCTTTCTGTGTGAGATCAGTTGCTACAGCACAAGCCTAAGCCCTTTTAAACCTTCTCAAATAGTATTCTCAGCCATTTTCAAGCCTTCTCCCAACAATACTTAACCTTTTAGACCAAAACTGGTTTATGTTGGTTTCAGGGATGACAACAAAAATAAACCATGCATGCCACCTTCTGCAATCCATGCATCTGGCTTTATTTGACAGAACTCCATTCTGGTGTTGTCCCTTCTTCTACGTGGCATCTGTCTTTTCCTTTCCTCCTCTCTTCTTCCTCTTTACACATACACACAAAAATAAAATAAATGTACCAGGCAAAATATCAAACAGAAGAGAAGTAAGTACTGGAAGAAATTGTAATTACAGTAAAAGATTTCTTTTAAAAATCGTTGCTAGTATAATTAAAGTCTCCAAAAAATAGCACTTACTAGACTTTATAAAAGTTGTAGAACTAACACTAGGGGTAAAAAGTGTGAACTAAAACACTGATATGTTAGTTGTAGCAGTACATTTTTCTTATTTTAAGGATGAATCCCAATATGCTGGAAGTTAGAGAACCCTGTTTAGCTTGCATGAAGTGAGACAGCCAGCAGCCAAGTTGTGTCTTTGAAGAGCTGTGAGGACAAGTACACCTAGCTCATTGTTCGGAGGAAGAGAGGCTTTCTGGAGGCCATGCCTCTGAACCCTGCACTGAACAAGTTGCTTTCCACACCCCTCAGTAGCTTCCGTAGACTAAAAACTTCTCCCCACATCTTCAGAGCCACAGTCACCTTCAAACACAATATAACAGTACAAGAAATCCATTGAACATTAGCAAAACGATCAGAGATGGTAAGAAGAGACACACAACAGCATACTTGCAGAGTTAGGGGCAGAAAAAGGAATTTACAGTAACATGTCTCTCTTTCCTGTCCTCACCACCACCCCCAAAAGTAAATCACACAGCCATGTACACACAGTGGTTTTAATATGCTGAGTGATTAAAGGTGACGATGATGACTACAGGCCATACTATGCATCTTTAGAGGGTTTTCAATTCAACACTGAGGGGCCAAATGGGGCTACTGTGCATCTAAAATAGTTCAGTCTGATTAAAGGTGTAATTATATACTTAGTCATAATAGCTGCCATACTTTAAAAGAAACCCACCTCTCCTTCAGGGGAAGGGAAGGAAATTATGCTACTTTATTCATTCAAACACACTCTCAGTTAAATTCAAATACAGCATGTGGACTAGATAAATACAGTGACACACAGCCACAAACACTTAGTAATCCAAGATAGAACAAGGAGATGAATCTCTTAACCTATAATCTTTGCAAAGGGAAACTAAATCTTATGATTAAGAGTTCTGTCATATCTGTGCAGGTATCAGTGGAGGCTGCGTGTTTTCTTCGCAGCTGTCATAAGAATTTCATGCTGGTTTTAGGCCTAAATATGAGCAAAGACATTGCAAACACAGAGTCTGACACAGAGCTTAAAAGATTTACTTGTTTATATGGTTAGCACGTAATATCTAGGGATATCCATATATATGCTGCAGAGAGGGGCAGACTATTGCTAGGAATCTTATTCAGCATAAACAAAACAGAAATATTTTCCTTCTCTTCTCACTGTGGTTTCAACCATGTAACACATTTGTTCCATTATTACCACCTACTGCAGATCATCACTCCAGGTCTTCAGGAATGACAACTTTTGTCTAGAAGGGGTTTCCTTGGCTTAGGTCACCTTTCACAGAGCAGTAGGTGATCTCAAATAGCTTCTATTATTCAAGTATAAGAAAAGGTGAGGGAAGGTAGTTTCTGCATTTCTTTTAAACTAGTGCTTCTGGTTACATAGGAGAGAAGGTCAAAATGAAATGCACAATAGACAAGTTTTTGTTTTTCACCATTTTTTTACTGACACTCAAAGTTCACATTTAACACCACTGGAGATATTTAGAGAACCTTCCCCAGCAATCACTGCCTGGAGACCCTCCATAAGATCCAGTTTCTCAAGGAGACAGACTCAGACAAAACCCAGACCTAGATCACTTGAACCCAAAGGAAGGAAGACAGGGTCTACACAACATACATCCTGATCCACAGCAGCGCAGCCCCCTAGCCAAACAACAGAATTGGGGTGGATAAAACACATCTCATTTCAGGGGAATAACCAAAGGGGAGGGATGGGAGATACAGGAGAAAGCTGTCATCCTTGCCAGTAAAGTTTCCAGCTATCTGCATGAATACTTGTATACTCTCTGAAAACTCTCCTTCTGGAATAAAATACTTAGAGCATTTGGTGTGCTCTGAACAAATACATTGAGTTTTCCTGTTTAACCTTCCTCCTCCTCTCATTTCTTCAGCATTGGTGTTAGAATTTTGAAATATTCTGTAGTTCAACAAGTTAACATACATTCCCCACACTAATCATTTGATGACAGAGAAGGCTGACCAGGACCCAGCTGAGGCATCACATTCCACATAATTCATTAAATAACACAAGTATAAATCATCTTTATATGTGCACAGTTTTTAATCACCATCCTTTGCCCAACATAGCTCAGTGGTCAAGTTCCAATAACAATTTTATAAGTCCTGTCATCTCATATTTTCCCCCAGCATTCTCTCCAGTGATCCTGTAGTTCCATCACTGCATCTCCCTTAAGCTAGATTTCTGTACCTTTTCCATGCTGTCTGCTATTCTTTAAGTTTTTACACACTTTATAAGGGACAAGAAAACATAATACATGAAAATCTTTTGTATCTTGCATCAACAGAACTATACAAGACAAAAAACACAGTAAGACGCATAAAGCAATAAAATTACAGAACACCACATACAATAGTTCTATGGGAAAGAAGGATGAGAAAATATCCTTTTCCAGATTTCACACCATTTTCTTCCCTCACACACACCCAAACTGGGTGAGGTAGGAAGCAAGAAGAGTTTCTTGTTTCTTTTAATTTTGCCCTCAAACTTACTTTAAGTAATTGCAAGTGAGTGACACCTAGTGATGAACACAAATCTGATCATCCTCCACTCTCCCACACAGAGAAGATAAGCCAGCAAGCAGCAACAGGTAACTCAGGAGTGGGTGTTGAATCATGGGAACCTGACACTACTATGTTTCTCTCCCTTAAAAGCCAAATATCAAGAGAGCCAAGACGTAGAAACTTGGTGCACAGCTATAAAAAATAAAAATAAAATAGTTAATATGTCCAAATGAGAGATGGTGAAAACAGATCTAAATAATGCCCTGCAAGTTCACTTCTCCATTCTCTTTAAAACCAATCAACTCTCTCTGGAAACACCAAGTTTTCCCAGACATGTCATTCTTAATTAAAAATATATATCCAAGAAGCAAACAGGAAGAATGGGTTTCTCATCAAATACTAAAATATCAGCAGCTGTCTTAGAGACCACTTAGTGATGTCTCTGGCGTTACAACTGCTATCCAGTTGTAAGGATTTTAGAAGCTTGTCAAAGACTCTTATTTTGCCAGTAGTTCCAAAATTATTGCTCACAGAGCAGTTACTGGAAGTGAAGGGGAGGGGATCTAGTGTGATTTCTGGTAGGGTTACAGGAAGGAAAAGTATGCTGCTATGCAAAGTAGCAACAACACAGTCCCCTGAAAGGGAAACTGGAATAAAGTGGCCAAGAAAACTGGTTAGATTTTTCAACACCGTGACTTGGGATGATCATTTACAACGAAAGCTCACCCTGAACAAGAGATTTCTTTACTTAATGCATTTTTAAGAGCAGTCCAAAGTTACAGCGCTAAGAGAGCAAAACACAAAATTCTGTAGGAAAGGGAAGTGATTAATCTAGCACAGCCATTGCCGCTTTCACACACTATGTGCCGTTTCATCTATTTTTCTCATGAGCAGGATTGTCACTGGAAACTCAGGATTAGCTCCTGCTTTAAAGACACAAAGTCTTTACATCGTGATTAAAAGCCATTCAAGGACAGGAGTAAAAAAAAACAAATAAAAAATCAGTGGGCAGAGAAGAAAAACACTTAAACACATGCTACAGCTTGCAGACCTTTTCTGTTCAGAAAACCCATGGCCATCTCCTTTTCTCTCCTCACAGTTACATGCAAGGTTGGGCTACTTTTTTTTTTTTTTTTTTTAATCCTGCAAACATTGAAGAAAATCTAAAAGCCTGTACAACTTAAAGCCCTGAAATCTCAAGCTCTCTGGAAAACTAACGCAAGAGAGCCACCTACCAAGCAAAGGCAGGACTGATGGGGCTTGGGGAAGCAAGGGCCGCCACTGAAACTTATTTGAATGAACTTGACCCAGGTTGGCAGCCAGCCAGCACCCTACGTCACCCCGTGACTTAACAGAACACAGTGTTCTTGGCACCCACACAAGTATGTGTTGAAATCCATGCTGGAGAGAGAGAGAAAAAAAAAAGTCGGTGCATGTTTTAAATTAATAAAGGAAAATGGTAATGAAAAGGTAATAAAACAGAAAGGCAGCATTAGATGTTTTTAAATGTATCTGCTGCATTTTCCCCCTGCTTTATTAGTTTCTTTATTACTGGTGTTCCCTCATGTACCAGAGGCTCGGTGCACAGGTAGTTCTCCCCAGGACGAGCCCTTCCCTGTCCAAATCCCGTCCCACGCGCTCTCCCTCTCACCTTTATCTGTGCCCTACCTGGAAAATTCCAGTGCAGTGCTCAGCCAGGCAGCAAGGGCAGACACTGACAGTGGTGCCAGGGCTGCCCCTGACTCACCCCCTCGCCCAGCCCTCATGAAAAGGCAACACAGCAGGCACCTCATGCCTATAGGGGATGATCGCGACACACTTATGTCATTGACAAACGGATTATGCTAACACCTTGACACAAGATGACAAGTACCTATGTAGAAGGAGGACAGGCAAAATAAACCTCATGAACCATGAACTCAATGTGCTTCCTCCATATACCATATTGCTATTATTTCCCTTTTCTGTGTTTCCTCCCTCCCAGACTACCGACTACCCCTCTTTCTCTTCAAAGCTGACCCTCGAGTCCTTTTCTTTCCTCTCGTCTGTCACCTCTAATCTCACTGATGCTCTATTTCCCTCTTCAGTGCCTGATCAAGACATTTGACACCTGTAAGTGCAGGATCAAAACCAGCTCACACACACCTGCAGAAGGGACTCTCCCCAGTCACCTATTCAGAGCCCATACCTGCCATCAGCAAACCCACCAGCATCTTGACAGCACAAGCCTGCACTAATGCTTTCCAGCCAGGCCACCAGCCACAACAACAGGAAGACAGATCCACTTTCATCCTCATTACCTTTTGCACACACATCCTCCAGTCTAGCACTCAGTCCATGTCGTTAGAGGAATATATGGGAGATAGTAAGAAAAAATTTCTCCCTATTTGGACAGCTTACTGCTGTACCATTTCAGTGCAAAAATGAAAAGCTGCATCAGCTAATATCTGATCCAGTGTTCTACCACCCTTCATCCATCAGCTGAAAGATGACAGCATTTTTGTCTAGTTACAGATTCTCTAATGAGACACACAACACGCATCTAAGAGATGATCCACGTCTCTGGTCAGGACTTCCAACATCATGAGCCTGTGTTATATGTGAAAGTTGCACTGATTATTTTTCACCTTGACTATTACATACTGCAAGCTACTATTACAACTATAGAAATAAACCATCTACTAACCAAAGAGACACTGAAACTTCCATAGGAAGCAATTAGGCATGTTCAGGAGTCCCTGTTTAGTATTACAGAAAATTCTTTCAAAACTCCTTTTCTTCCAACCAGAACTGTGCTTATGCCTTTCATGTTAAAATAGTATTAAGCTTCAATACCACAACATGCAGAAAATAATTCTGCTTTAATTCCCCAAGGATGAAAAAGAATGAGAAAGAAATAATGTGTTTATTTTTTGTACATATAATTTCTTGATGCTCGAAATGCCATTTTCTGAGTAACCGCATCCTAAAGTGAAAAAATATAGGGATATGAAAAAAATACAATTCTTACACTGTTTTCTTTTGCCTCTCTGTGGGATATACACCAAGAGCACATTCACATATGAAAACACCCACAAATGCTGATCAGGATAGAGAATGGGATTGCTTGAACTTGAAAGCTCTCTACAAACAATCTATGATCTTCTGACACAAGCATGTGTAAGTGAAAACCTTCATAGAGCAAGAGAAAAAAACCAGCAGAGGCAATAATTTCTAATCTCATCTTTCTATGGTCAGGCTCCAGATCCAAGAAGGGACCTAAACAAGTAGTAGAGAAAGTGAATTCAAGGTTTGGTAAGTTACAGAAGAAAAAGCATTCAAGTAAGAAATACAAAGATTGCTGGTGACAGAGATGACGGGGAATTCATAAGAAGGCATACAAATTTCCAGTGACATGCCTTGACTTGACAGGTTATCTTTAAGAATCCCTATGGAAGGAACAGTTCATATTTATTTAACAAAGATGTGCTGGCATCCATACCATATTTTTCTAATGTCAAAGCAGTTACCTGCCCACTGCCCTCCAAGCAGAGCCAGAAACACTACTCCTGCAGTAGAGATGGGGGGAAGATTTTCACAGAAAAGGGAAGCTCTTCAGTAGTCTCATGTTTACGAAGGGGTTTACTGGGTTGTCAAGGAGGAAAAAGCCCCGCAGCAATCCTCATACTACATGCTTTGAATACACACAATTAAATTTGTCACAAAATTACAGATGAGTCTTCCGTGAAACTTTGAAAGCCTGGCCCAGTACCCTCGCCTCTCCTAATTGGGCTTGGCAAGGAACACCGAGATACTGTTAAGTCTGAAAGTTTGCTCGAGAACCAGATCCACAGGTTAGAGGAGTTCTCTCGAGCCACTCCCATCTGGCTAGTGGGCAAACCACAGGGAGACTGCCAGAGCCTCCAAGGAGGGCAAAGTTGAGGGCAGGATGTGACACACTTACCACAATCATGCAGGCTACTTGTCTTCCTGACACCCAGCATGGCTTACAGCCCCTAAGCAAGTGCACAGGACTGTTAGCTCAAACAGGGAGAGATTAATTTTTTATTGTATTATTAAAATATACATTCAATAAGACTGTTTGTTCTTACATCCTTCAAGACTGCAAATGGGATGTGGAAAAAAATATTTGGGATCTCTTACAGTTAACAGATAAAGCAACAAGTCCTCGTATTTTGTAGCTGACCACAAAAGCCAGCTAGGTGTGTGCTCCATTGCCCCTCTCTGTCCTAACCACCTCATCTCTCTGGAACATGAAGTATTTAAGTCCTGGAGTATTTTCATTTGCAGTTTAGGGAATCTCAAGTGACTGGATGCAATTAATTGCACCAGGACTAAAACCAGAGTAACACATTCCCTGACTTTAGTATGCACTGGTGGAATTAAAACTGCAATTAAAACTTTCAACTGAAGCATGGTTTTATTTAACGTACAAAAGAAATGCCCACCTATCCACAAGTAATTTAAAGGGTAAAATCCCATTTTCAAAGCACAGTTGAACACCGAGCCATCTCTAACCATGCTCAACTATATCCATATGAAAGCAACCACAACAGCACACAACTACAGCCAGTTACATACCCACCAGGAAGACAAAAAAAATGTGGGTGAAAGGAACACTTTTATTTTCTTAAATACAACACTGTCATTTTAAATCAAGGAAGACCGCATCAGATGGGTCACCCTCCTTCAAAACAAGTGTAAGCAGGACTCAGATACTGAAAAAGCACAGAAATACCGTTAACATGTCAATTTACTAATTTGAGAGTTGGGTCATTTACTAATGAATGAAGAGCACTTACTGTCAGTAATGTTGCAGAACCTGACAATGTAACACGTTTACCTACTTTCTCCTCCCCCAATTTTAAACATAGTTAAAATATCCGTTTAGAGGGTCAGAGAAAAGAATCTAGGACAGATCCACGACAAGAGTGAGTCGTTAAGTGCAGAAGCAACACAAAAACATGACTTCAGAGCAGCCGGAAGTGGAAAAGCACATGAGAGATACAATCACATCCATAGATGAGTAAACCCAGGATAATGCCACAATTAGGTTAGTGTTGCATTTGAGCTTCTGGAATATACAACGTTGAAGCATTTTAATTCTATTGCTGTTTTATAACACCTGATCTGTCAGTCCTCACAACACTTTGGTCTGGAAATGACCTATTACCAGATGAAATACACAGAAAATAGCTGAAAGGAAAAAATGTCAAGCTACCTACAGGGCAACATAACAGGATTTCCGTGATCTGTGGTTACAATAAATGCAGACAGAGACAGACAGATTGTGCCTACCTGACTGTGCATACAAGATTCAAGACCTTTCAATTTATTACATATAAATTATTACTTTTTGCAGCAAAGGAGGTGATGTTCATTGCCAGCTATGTATGGCAACGTATTTCTAAATGCTTGTTTTTATTTTTACCAATTACAGCTTAGGGTTGATAATGTGTGTGCATGTTTTCTTTTTCAAAACCTAGAACAGGTTGAGGTATTTTTCTAAAAACAAACAAACACACCTGTAGTACTGACCACATTTTAACCACAGTAACAATGTCATACAACCCATCAGGCTTCTGGATTCTACAGTTTCACAATGTTAAAACAGATTTGTACTCGCACCTTACTTAAACAAAATGTCAAATTGGTTTCTTCACTCTTAATGTCATCCTCACTTTTTGTTACTTCCTTTATAGCTGTCATTATCACCTTCTTCACTTTAATTTTAAGCTTCTGTTTCATTACAGACTAGTTTGCCTTAGTTTGTCCTCTGTGTGTTTTTTTCAGAGTTTTAGCAAGTATTGATTTTCCACAGTACAGTTTCCTCTCCTTACAACACTACAGAGTTAAGCTCATAAAACCCAACAAAAGAATTCCTTTCTGACTTTTTCCAGCATTGTTTGTTTAGATTTCCAGGCATACAATTAACCTAGTTTCAGCTAGCAAAAATTAAAACATTATTCTTGTTAGAAACTGCAGATACCAGAACTAATGCCTGCCAGAGGGACTGAGGCACCAGGTGTGAATTTTCAGTGTCACTGAACAGAAGTAACCAACCAAATTCACTCCACATTTTAGATGTAAACAGCAAACCAGAGCTTCCTTTTGCCTTAATCCCATCAACACTGGCATAATGCCACATAAGATAACATGCTAACCAGGCTCTGGAAGCTGACAATTTAAACACACAATAAAGCAGCAATTAAAAAAATGTGGAGATCAAGGAAACAAAGTAAGAACAGTAAGAACAAGTCAGGCCAGAGATTTGTTGAACTCAGCATCCTATCCATAACAGTGGCCCACATGAGATGCATAAAGCAAAGAAGAAGAACAAAGCAAGAGAGTACTTCTTCACTGATACTCCTCCAGAGTGAGGTGACTTGCAACTCCAGAACTTCCTAAGGGAGCATCATTTGACTTTCTAAGTTAACAGATTTTCCTCCAGAAAAAAAAGTCTAATCTCTTTTAAAACAAGAATTCTGGTAATACTGTATGACATCTTAATATTTTTAATGTCAGCAAAGAAAGTAACTGGAAGGGACCACAGATGGGTCACCAGCCATAGGTTTCTGATCCAGTCATTGTGGTTTATTATTGCTGCAACATCCAAAGAAGTCTCAGAAAAGTTAGTAAGTGTTATGCTGAGGACTGTACCAAAAAATACAAAAAGAAGTGGTGACCTCTGTTCAATGACTTTGTGGCAGATAATGAGCCTAAGCAATGAAGTGCATTTTAAAAGGGTCACAGTGCTGAAGGAAAAAAATACATGAAAAGATACTTTTCTTGCAGTTAAATCCTACAATACTACCAATACTTGGGAGATCTCCTCAAGAACATTTCATTAATTAATTCATTCATTCATTCCACTTCATTCCAGATTAGGAAAACATATAAGCTACATTATCATCTTCTTTCCTCTTTTTAAAAGCAGAGCCTAGTGCTGCTAACAAGAGAATTTTTACGATCACTGGCTGCAAGTCTCAAAAATTAAATCCATTTGCTGCTCTTCCATTTAAAATGTATGGTAACAAAGTAACAGAAATTAGCATTCAGCGGTCTCTTAAATCACCCCTCCCTGCTCAAAATATGAAAATAAACTGTCACACATTAATATTACCAGTAGTCTTACTTTTTTGGCTCTAGGATAACAACAAGAATCATGACTGTGTCAAAGGCAAATGATTATTGTCTACATTATTACTTCTTTCTTTTCAGAGCTTCTGGAGCGTGCAAGGCAGAGAGAAAACTATAACCACCACTTTTCAAAATGCTTGGAAATTCATTGGTGGCAAGTAAGTAACAGTTGAGTAATATTTGAACCCCCTTGCAATTCACATGCAGAGGATATAAAAAGTTTTGCTTCTTCACAATCAAATTTTTGAAGTCATGATCTACAAGCAACTCCTGCATTAAATGTGCAGAAATGCTAACATGAGGATGCTCAAAGTAGTGGCAAAGTTATGTACTCAATAAAAAATTATGTGGAGTACTTTATAATAATGTAATACAACTCCTCCCCCTAAATCTGTCATTCTTGCCTTCAAAAAGTGAGTTGTATTGCAGAAGTGTGACATAGAAGTTACACTGCCTTCCAATCCTATACAAAATTATGTTCTAGTTTTCCTTTCCATTATATTTTCATTATTTCCTTTCCATTATTTCCCCAATTATGATTTCTTCCACTTACCTCCCAGCACAACAAACTGTGATAAATATTTATACTCAGCATGCCCAAGGAGGAGATAAGTGCAATATTTTTCACTTAGACTCATATATTAAAGTGATGAATCAACTCAGCATCTCCAGAATCAACAAAAGTGACAGATTCAGGTTTTGTTGGTTTTGTTTTGTTTTTTTTTAACATTGAAGAAACAAAACCAGGTATTTTGCCACACCTACTTTCTCCTCTGAGTTCATTAGATTTGAGAAGCCATCGATATGTGTGGGGGCCATTTATCTAAAATTGTAAAGCCACGCAAAAAAAAAAAACCACCCCAAAACCCAAATCCAATTCTCTGCCCTATTCTGATGCCCATTTAACTGCTTTTTCTTCCACAACTGCTGCAGTTAGTATTAAGTTTTTAACAATGAAATGCTTTTACAGATAAGAGAAGCATCAGAGAATCATTACATTATAAGTAATATAAACCACAAGTCAAAAATAATATAAGAAACAAATATAGCTCTACTGTCAGCATAGGAAAACGAGACTCAAGTGCACATAAAGGTTACAAAGTAGAGGAAAATAATAAAACTCTCCTGCACTTTTTTCCAGACTTGTTTCACGTACAAACATTGCTTTTGCTGTTGTTTAAACTGACAGTCTTATCTATTGTCTGTCTCATTGTTTTTTAGCCAGGAGAGTGGCAATTATATCCCGTTTTATTTCCAAGTCCTGGATATGTACCCTTCAAAAAGTCTACATAACCTGATATCTTTTAATCCAACATTCTCTCATAAACAACTTAAGAGAAAATCTATCTCTTTCTCTTCTTACCTCCTCCTCCAGTTACTGCAGGCTGAGGCTGATAAAGTTTCTTAGTCCAAATTGCTGCTTTGGCCCTTCCTTTCTAAACTAGTAAGTAAACACCATACAGAAACTTTTATATCCTCCCAACACACCACAAGTATCTTATAAGGATGATGCTGTTGAGTCCCATAAAGGAGGAATAAATTAGTCAAAGCACACCATCTGTAAAGTTTCCTGGTATACAGCCATATAATCTGGTTTTACAAGAAGCTCTGTAAAACTGTTACATTACTGTCCATAATATTGTTAATTCTTTTCTCCGTACATGTCTGCAAAGAACAGGGAAAAGGCAATATGATCCTTTATCTGCAATTGCCACAGCTAAAAAGTATTTTTTCTAATTCTGCCTTTAAACAGATAATGCATTATTAGATATTAGATTGGGGTATACACCCCCACCAAATGTCTGGAGCCAATGAACTTAAATTGGTTCAGAAAGGGACTGAGTTACCTAGGGAAGAATAAAACTCACAATGTTTCGCAGACCTAATAACTTCAATGTAACTTCTGGCTCAGAAAGCAGTTGAACTGCAACAGAGATCTTCCTTCTCCCATAGCACAATATTTAACAAAGTACTGTGAGAAAATACTGTTATTATTAGGACCTGAGCTAGACAAGCATTCAGTATAATAATTCTGTGTCATCAGCTTATGAAGAACACATTATTTATTACTTTTGCATTATACACCTATCTCCAGCTTCAGCCCACACCATTATAAACCGATGAATGCACATACATGCTCCCCAAGGGAGCTGCAGTTACCCTGCTTACCCCAGAAAGAAAGTTCAGTATTGTGGGTTTATACTACTTATTTACTTTTTCTATACTACTAGATATATATATATCTATATATACTAGATATACTGTTGTCGCATCCCAGAAGATCCTAAGTGCTTCATACCCTAGACAAATCACTTTATGACTAGAACATACCAGATTCACAACTGGTAACATCTTTTTTTTTTTTTTTTTTAATTTCATGATGCTTCAACGTCCTTCAACAAATACTTACGCTTAAAAAAAAAGAAAACCATAGTGCTTTTTCAATTAGTCATAAAAATTAAAGACTTCAATTAAAAAAAAGAAAAACAAACAAGAAAGCCAAGACTTACCTTTGCACTTCTCCCTCACCTAACCAAGCAAATTAAAGAACCTTAAGTCTGTGAAGCCTGTCACTAGCTTACTCCAGGGAGGCTAAACGCCTAGGGCCATCACCCTCTAATAAAATCTATGTTGCCTCAAAAGCTCCTCTCCTTTCTTATGTCTGTACAGAAAGCTTTATTAAAAACATGAGGCAAGCGTAAAACCAGACTACGTGAAAAAATACTCTGCAAAAAGCCACACAGAGCAGCAGGTGGTAGAGAACTATAGCTACCAAAGGTATCCACTGCACTGACCAAGTGGAGACCCATTTGCAACATCATCTTTTGCTATGTGACTTCTCAATTGCTTTGCTGAGAAAGCAGTGAGTGTGGCGATAGTAAAAAGGACAAAATTCACACATGTTGAAAAGCCCACAGCACAGAAACATAGGAATAGGGACCTACCAAGGATCATTCTAGCCCCTTACTTTTGTCTCCAACAATTATTAATGTCAAATGTTTAGGGAAGAGTTTGAAACAGGACAAGCATGAGGAAATGTTGCCACAGAACAGTCTTCCTGATTCCAGTTTGTGGCTACAACTAGAGGCAAGGTCTTTGTATTTAATTCTTAACAGATTTGTCTTCCATGAGTTTGTACAATTAGCCTTGAACCCATGGAATATTTTAGCATTCATATCATCTTGTGGCAAGGAGCTCTGCAGCTCATATGCTGTTATGAATCAACTCCTTTTTAATGTTGAATCAACCTGCTAGTTTCACTTGATGTCTCCTACACAGTACCAAGGCATTTTACTTACTTATCTGTTTATGAGGCATTCTTCCATGTCCTCCTCACAGCAATCTCTTTTTGAAGCTGGCAGTTTCTATTCTGTGGAATTTTTCACTCATACCAACCTGCTCTGAAGCTCTTCTACTTCCACTGCACCTTTTTATGAATGGGAAGACCAAAACTACTATCCATAAGTAGAGTTTATGTGCAAACTTAATGGATTTTTAAAGTTGCAGTGTTAAAACCCAACAAAACTCTCAAGCCTTCTCGTGCATGACTACTTATGTCAGGATGAAGCTGCTCTGCCCATTGCATTTGCCTTCCTGTTCAAGACTGGTTTTCTCACTTAGCTTCAATGTTCCCTTTCCCATGTACAGGAAGGCGTGAATGTGTCTGCAAAATACCAAGTTTGCTACAGTCACTGTTTCTGAAGAGTTGCAACCAGATGCGAGTATTTGGTGGCACAGGATTAAAATCTTGTATTAGGCAAGAGAGAACCAGTGAACTGAGACCAAGTAAGACCAGGTGAAGGTGAATGGGGACAAGTGAGTAAAATAGTGACTGTGCTGAGAAGAGGAGACAGAGTGGGAGGAGAATGACTGGGACAGAGTCAAAAAGAATGCCACTGTGCTGGGACTGAGCAGTGAATCAACAGCCACGTGCAAGAGCTTCTTCATGTGCCCAGGAAGTAGGAATAATAAAATTGGGCTGAAGTTGTGAGTAGTGGGAAAGATATATGAAGTAACAATTTCATAGCATACTTCCAGAGAGATTGAGGACAAAGATAAAACCATCAGGTTGTCAAGGCTGTTGCCCTGGTCTTAGTGCAGTGTTATCCTAAAGGGGATAAAAAAAGGATGGAGCAGGGTTGTCTGCAGCTGGCCTATACATGAGAGCATGTTAACAGATTCCTGCAGAGCAGGCAAAATTCTCTTTAACATATCACAGTCATGGAATCAGCCCATCACCACAGACCATCTCCACAGAAGGGGTTAATCAGCCACCAGGGTTATTAGTCTGGAATATGAGTGTCCTGATAACAAAAGAACTGTAAATCTGAATTGTCATCTACAGATGATTCAGACATTCGTACAGAAACTGTTTATCATAGAACATGACACAGACCCTGCCAAACTGGATATGAGAGGTATTAGGATTTCACCCCACCCCAGTCCCTTCTTATTGTCCTAAAGAGAGTCAATCCCTCCCACACCATTTAATACCTGCAAATTTCTTAAGTTTTATTATAAATGTTCTCAGCTTCTTTCGATTTGTTCTGCCCCCATTTACAGTCCCCCTTGGCTATACACCAACACACATGCTGCAGTGGGAGGCAGGAACAAAAGTTGTGTTCCCCATACCATATCACCAAATTGCATTCTTTGCAGGCTAAAAATACAGTGCCATGACTTTAAAAAAAAAAACCAAAACAAAACAAACTCCCCACATAACTGCCTTCTTCCATGCAAGATAAAAACAAGCAGAGATATACAAGAGCTTCACCCATTAAAGAGAGAGAAACACACTCAGAAAACCTCAGGGGTTTTTAATAACCCTGAGGTTAATATAGAATAGTTTCTAAACTTTGATTTTCCTCTGTTTTTAAAGGTATTCTAAATTTATCTCCAGATTTTCACAATTCAGTAGATTCTACAAAGAGCCAGTATAAACTAACCCTTACAAAAGAAGGAACAGTTCTGTTTTGGTGAAAAGTGACAAGAAATTAATAAGAAGATGAAGTCTAAATATAGGGATAGTTGGATGATTTTGCTACATTTAATACTTTACTTTTTCTACCAGGAACTGCATGACCTTGGACATTTAAGTGTCTTATTTTCACTTAATAGCCATTCTATAGGCAGTATTACACAGGTACTTTTTTTGAGATAGCCATGCATATGTGTCTTTCTTATACTGCTGCCACAAACTCCAGCACCAGTTGTGAAAAGATGGAAGCCACAACTGCACTAGGAACCTTAAAAGGACATGAAATGTTTTCTTCGCAACTGGATGCAATAAACATGAGTGCAAGTAAAAAAGAATTTTACTTTCCCTGATGCATTAGGTCCTTCGCCTGACACAATGAATTGACATGATGGGTGACAGAACTGGCCATTAAAAGTTCATAAATTTATTTTTAAAAAGAAGTGACAACACACAAGAAACACTGAACAAAAGGTTTTCGGAGAATTCAAGCCATTAGCCAATCTGCTTGGTTCTGGTCTCCTTCTAGAACCACAGTACTTGGAAAGCACTGAAAGAAATTATTAATATTAGCATTTCACTAAAGCTTCTCTTCCACCACGTCCTTCAAAAGAGGATTTCCAACAAATTCAAACTAACCTCTCCTCCAATTTAGTCTGAAGGCTCCTGACCCAGTTTGGAAGACAAAGACAAATCAAAACCCACCAGCTTTCTCACTATGCTCCCAGCTCTGTGCAGAGCAAAACACTATTAGCAAATTATCCATAATGCCAAACAAAAGAAAGCCTCATCAGAGGTGAGGAAACCAGGAAGACAAAAGCTATTAACTTCCTATTAATGTTGTTAACTCCTCTGGCTTTATCCTTTCTTTCCTTACAGACTGCACTCCCAACAGTGCATGCTCCCCTTTTTCCTGTGCCCTCCTCTGCTGTAGCACTAGGCAAAATACCAACAGAAGACAGATGAGGCCCTCTTTCTTTGCTCCACCTCTTTAGGTGGAGGTCAGGGCCCTGACAGGGCCAACATATACTGCTTTGCTTCTCCCTGGTACTGGTGAAGATCCACTGTGATGCTGTGAAGAGTCACTCTGTCGAGAGGTGCCAGGCTTGAGGAAACACAGATGCTTCCCGTGGCATGCAGCTACAGGAAAATTAACACAGGCCCTTTGAATCTTGTTTAAAACACCAGGCAAATATGGGGAGGAGGTGGGGAAGACCACAAAGAGAGGGGCATTCAATACATGGATGCCAAGATAGCAATGCTGTCAGCTGCGCTTAAAATTGTTGCTCTCCAGAGCTGCGTAAGAAAGAATATGGGGCTCAGTTGAAGCCTTAATTTAAACAAAGCAGAGGGGCTGGATTAAGCACATACAAACAGCCTGGCACTTCAAACAACATAAAAATACAGTCTGGGAATGGCAGCTCAAGGCAGGAAGGTCTAAAGTCTGTTTATGTCATGGTGATAGCTGCTGTGATCCATCAGATTTCATACACCCACAATGTGGTACGCAAAAGTCTCTGTAAAACTTATATTTAATAAGTTATCCAGGAATTTCACAAACTTGGCACAAAGAAGTAGAGCTGTCTCAGTGACACTGGGTCCCCTACAAGAGCGCACAGACACTTTGAGAACTGCGATCAAAGACACTTCTTTCAAAAGGGGTATCGCGGACTTCTGAAATTTTATACCACCAGAAAGACACTTAATGTGTATCAAGACACGACACTCATATGACTGACTGTGCCATTCTTGAGGAACATAACGAACCGATTTACCTACACTGAAATTTGAACTCCTGTGTCTTAGAATTATAAAGAAAAATATTCCCAAGACAATGTAAAGCATCTGAGCCATTTAGCTATTAGCTGAACTAGTGTCTTCGATCCAGTTTTACAATTAATGGGTCGTTGTTTAACTATTGTTTTCTTAACTTACGGGGAAAAAAAATTATCATTAAGAAATCTACAGTTGTTTCCTATTCTGATAATCTGAGCAAATCATGGAAACAGGAAGTTGAGAAGGGAAATACTGTCTTCTGTGACTAAGGAAAAAGGCTTCAAAGTTCATTTCTCCATCAGAAGATGCAGAGACATCCCTCTAGATCGGATGCAGCAGAAAGCAGCTGGTACCCAAATTTAGCTTTATCTGGTCATTCAGGTATAAATCCTTCCACCCTGCTGACGTGAATAAAAAAACCTGTCTGTTTCTGCACCACTATTGGCTTGCAATCTGCTGATTTGCAGGTCTTGCCTAAAAAGCACACTTGAAGAGACCTGCTAGAAGAGACCAGTTCTACTCAGAAAAGCAAGGTTCCTGTTTTTGGAGAGGCAGGGAGAAGAGAGGCAGGGGAGGGAGAAAGGATGCTGCCCAGACCAGTTATGCTGTCTTCATCTCTAGAATTTTCCAGGATCCAACCATAAAAAGTCCTAAGCAACCTTGTCTGACCTTGCACCTGAGCCTGTTTTGTGCAGGTTGATCTAGAGACATTTTGAAGTTCCTTCCAACCTGAATTATTCCATGAAGTGCACACTTAGAAATAGTTGTAAGCGTATGGGTATTCTGTATATATTCTAATACACTTCCTTTGGTAATGGACTGACAAAAGTAAGTGCTTGCAATAACATGGTCATATCATCACCCTTTATCAGTGTTAAGTCATCAGTCTGACAGGATGACACAAATTCCATTTGCCATAATAATGATTCCCTGTCTTGAGATAACCTCTTTTAAATTGTGTTACACAACAAGAGTCCTAGACTCAAGTGTAATTACCAAGCCAATGATAGTTATAATTACCACCATAATGGATCAAGAAAGCAAGGACACAAAAGCAGGTCCAAAAATAAAAGCAAAATCTCGGCCTACTCATCTTTTAAGTGACCTCTTCAGAATTGAATCCCCCTCAATGTAATGCCACAGAAAGACAGAGTGTGGGTTTTCTTAAGAGCAAAGTTAGGACAGCTATAAATCCATGAACTAAGCAACTGAATGAACCTTAATTTGAAAGATCAGAGGGCCTCAGGTAAAAGACATAGACCTATACTCATCTGTGTACAGGAAGAACTTCTCAAATAATGTGTTCCTCAATCAGGGAAAACCCAAAAATAAATCTTTTGCACAACATTAAAATTATTTTTGCACAATATTCATCAACATCCTATCAGATCGCCCACTGTCAGAGCACACAGACTACAAGACAGTAGAGAGCTGAGAATATGGTAGTGATTTATTTAAGATTTTTGAAACACACAAAAATATGGCAAATCTCTTTTCAGTTGTCTATCTTCATGCAGCACAATGGTTTGGGGATATTGCTACTCTGTACGTATTCCAGTACCTACCAGCTGCCTGTGAGAGAGCTGGAGAGGGACTTCTTACAAGGGCATGCAGTGACAGGACAAAGCTTCAAATTGAAAGAGGGTAGTTTTAGGTTAGATATTGGGAAGAAAATCCTTACTGTGAGGGTAGGGAGACACTGGAACAAGTTGCCTAGAGAAGTTGTTGATGTCCCACCTCTGGAAGTGTTCAAGACCAGGTTGGATGGGCCTCAGAGCAACCTGCTCTAGTAAAAGGTGTCCCTATTCATGGAAGAGGGGTTGAAACTGGATGATCTTCAAGGTTCCTTCTAACCCAAACCATTCCATGGGTTTATGATATAAAGGGAACAAACCCTTAACCATGTGACTTTTTGAAGGATTTTCATCCAAATCAGAAGTTAAGATCAGTAGACAAGCTTATTAGTGTGCTCTGCAATAAAGAGGATCTGCTATAACCAGTTAAGCTTTATTAATGCTGCATGGCAAAGACATAAGACTATCTAATTCCTACACATTAGCAATGTAAAGGGTGAAAAATTCTCCTCACATCGTTCTGGGATAAATCTCACTTGCTCTGCATATAGAGCAAGCAAATCTGGCTACCCATCAGAAGTAGACTTAATATACAGAACAAAAAGAAAAGACCATACTCTGTAAAATACCAAAATTACATACTCCACAAAAATGCTGGCCTACTTTAAGGGAGTAAATGTTTTGAGGAAGGATTCCACTAGGGAAGATGATGCCAGTCAGTGCATGAGGCCAGAGAAAGTTCCCAGTTTAGGAGGCAGTATGGCAGGAGACATGAATTCATCTATAGGAAATGTCATTTAGTTCCTAGCATTAAAATACTGAAAAGTTAAAAATAATTCAGAGATGAACAATTCATACAAAATATGGAACTTCAGCTCATGAGACAAGGTCTGTACCCAAGTCTGGTAAAAACTAGCCACTACCAATGCATAAAAATAGGATTTTTTTAAATTTTGAGGTGATTACATGATGCTGTCCTGGAAAACATGTATGCTGAAAAAATTAACATTAATGGTTAATCTTTATTTCGGTAGCATGGTCTCCAAGAAAAAAGTTCCCCTAGGCATCCACCACTAGCAACTGAAAGTCAAGGAACAATTAAGATCAGGCCTGGTCAGATCTTTGTCCTGTAACATCTTAAAACAAAAATTCAACCACTTATAAGTCCAAGGAAAGCTAACATAAAATAACTCTCCCATCACTCAAAAATATCCAAAAGAAAGTAAAGCACGGCCCTGTCACATCTTGCACATGCTTTCTTCAAAAATTTTGTCCTGAACAGAAACCAAAAATTAAGTAACAGCTGCTCACCACAAGACCAGCTTCAACTTGCCTTCCTCATTACCCTCTATCAAGCAGCTTTACACATCAGAAGTGGACAGTTGATAGGAGAGACACAGGACTTGGAACATAAACTGAATCATGACTGTAGCTTTACACCCTAGAGATAAGCAAGAGTTTTATCTTCCAACCAAAACAACACATGAAGCCTTTCTATGTCGTTAATTATCACCAAACAGAAGTAATTTTTAAATTAGATATATTGATATATAAGTGGGGGGGGGAAGCCATAGTTATTAATCTTCTGAGATTTCCCAGTAGAAACCTAGTGCACTTCTACCCAGGGTAAATACTACCATAAAGATATTTTGGCAGTAATCTTAAACCTCCAGAACCTCTTGGTATTTGGCATATTTTGAAGTGGGGTAAAATAAATTTCACGGTCTTTTGATTATCCACACACTCCATTAGATTCTAGAGATTTACTAAATACCACAAAAATTATGCTATATCAACATTTGGCTTTTTTCCCCCCCTTCCCTCACCATGAACTAGGCCACAAAATTAACAGGCCTTTTTAAAGAATACTCATACAGTGAATGACCTCCTATAGTGAATATTACTCTTCTATTCTCTCTTGGAAACCTCTTAAACAGCTTGCCTGTTCTGCAGTTCTTTTTTCTAGGAAAACAGCCTATCCCAAGTAAAGCAAAACAAAGACTGCAACAGGCACAGCTATCACTGGGGATTTACCCTCCTGCATACACTGAATTCCCAGAACAAAGTTTTCTGGTGAGGCTGACCACCCAGAACAATTCCCACAGTGTGGCACTCCAACTGGGAAGGAGAAATCTGTAGAGACACCCTCAAATTCCTAATGTACCCATATCTTTTGTACTAGCATAACTATTGTGGTTAGGGTTAAAAAACTTTTATTAAGTATGGTTGCATCCCAAAAAATCCTCTCATGAGTACCATTTTCTAACATGTGTCTCATAACACTTATCCAACTTTCCACGTACACTGGAGTAAGTCATGCTGGTATAATAAAAGCAGAACAACCACTTCCATAAATCCTAGTTCTGTTTTCACAGCTTTACACAGAGTGTCTTCTGACACTGCAGTCTGGGACTTGGGCTATATATAAGTAGTTCTTCACAAACCTGAAAACCCTTGGCTAACCCTTGCTGAACTCTGAGCTACAGAAGCTAAAGTGGGACTGACATCCACAGGAGTCAAATGAGAGCCTGGTCACACATGTTCACAGAATCATAGAATCAATTATGTTGGAAAAGACCTCTGAGGTCATTGAGTCCAACCTATGACCCAACTATGTCAGCTAGACCATGACACTAAGTGCCATGTCCAGTCTTTCCTTAAACACCTCCAGAGACACTGACTCCACCACTTCCACGGACAGAATATTTCCATGTCTAATCACCCTTTCTGTGAAGAAATTCCTCCTGATTTCCAACCTAAACCACTCCTGGCACAGTTTAAGACTATGTCCTATCGTCCTGCCACTGGCTGCCCAGACTGACCCTCACCTGGCTACGACCTCCTTCCAGATAGCTGTAGAGTGATAAGGTCACTCCTGAGCCTCCTTTTCTCCACACTAAAGAACTCCAAGTTCCTAAGCCACTCCTCATACGACTTCTGTTCCAGAGCCTTCACCAGGTTGGTTGCCCTTCTCTGGACATGCTCCAGCACCTCAGTGTCCTTCTGGTAGTGAGGGGCCACAGCCAGACTCGCTGCTTCAGCCTCCGGCCCCAGCAAGGCAGCGGGACCCTGCGATGGGGCTATTCATGGGGAAACTGGAGGCTGCTCTCCCTTCTGTGCAAGCAGAACTCGCTACCACACTCCACCCACGCTCACTCACGAGGATTCTAATAGAGAATCGATACATAAAGTTAAACGTGTTTTAGTATGGCTTTAATCCACTTCGCTAACAGCCTTCCCCGTCCCTTTCCCGCCGCCGGCCGAGGTTCCCAGGCCTGCGGTGCCCTCTGCCGGGCTGCTCCAGTACGGATCCCCGGCTCGTCCCAGCGCTCCGACACCCGCCCTCCTGCTGATGTTTCCCCTGGCTGCCAGGCCGAGCGCTGCCCCTTTTCCCCTGGCTGGGCTCCTCCGAGCGGGGTGACAGCCCAGCCCCTCGGCTCTGCCCGCCCGCGCCAGCCCCGGCCTCTCCATCACACCCCAGGGAGGGCGCGGGGGTTCCACGGGGCAGCACCAGCCCCCAGCACCCGAGGGTAAATCACAGAATCAACCGGCTTCGAAAAGGCCTCTGACATCATCGAGTCCAACCTACAACTGATCAACAGGATGCCAACTAGACCACGGCGCTAAGTGCGACATTCACTGTTCCCTTAAACACCTCCAGGGACAGTGACTTGCAGCCCATTCCAAATGTTACCTTGGCCTAGGGTGCTGACATGTTTGGAGTATTTTAATGCAAATCCTTTCACTGTAATATACTAAACAAAGATCTAGAGCAGACACAGCAGAATGCCTTCATTATAAGTAAACGTGTATTTTCTATAAAGAGGGGGGGAAAATGGTACCAAACCTTAGCCGATAAGGTTCAATTTTTACTGCTGTCCCTTTTCCGAGGTCTGCAAACCTCATGACTAAAAAGAGAGTCCTGTAATTTGTCACATACTTCATCATTCATTGCAGAACATACTCTATTCCAAGTACCTGAATTTTTAGATAGTCATTGTCTCAAAGGACTAAAAAGAAACAGGAAACTGTCTCACCTACCACACTACAGGAAAGTAGGGCATAAACTTGTCACAGGCAGCCAGGGGCTGTAGAGAATCCAGATCATCACATCTCCATTGAGGAAGCCACCACCTGACCACTTTCTGAACACACATTGAAACTATAAGAAATTAAATTTCAACATAAGAACAAGCTGCTTTACAAAAAGGGTGATCAAGCACTAGCACTTCTTGCCCATAGAAGTTGTGGAGTCTCCACTCTTGGAGATACCCAAAATCCAACCAGACACAGCCTCAGACACCTTCAGATGACCCTGCTGTTGAGCAGAGGGTAGAGTCTCCAGAAGTGCTTTCCCACCTTGGTCATCCTGTGACTACACTACCAAGTTCTATGTGTGGGGCTTGGTTTTGATGTTTGGCAGTCAGAAAATGCCTTGAAATTCTTGTGTACAGAATTCCTTTTGGAGAGATAAGGTAAGGAAAATTGTCACATTTCCCCAAATTAAATGCAAACAAATATGGATACCTTTCATAATTATAGCAGAAGCTTTTTTTCTCAAACTTGAACATTTCTCACCTTACAAAATGCATCATTCTCTTCTCTAACAGGCAGAGAATTAATATCTGTGCAAGAGTCCGAGTCTGATATCTCTAATAAGCTGTCATCTTTTTCTGATACATCGCACTTATTGGTAGAATCACTATCGTTCTCCCAGTCGATGAATTCCAATTCACCTAAAATAGAATATTGGTAAAAAGAGTTTTGTTTTAATCACCATCTATTACAAACATGAAGTCAGAGTAATAATACAGTTACCCTGAACTTGAAGCAAAAAATGCAATGGTTTTTTTTTTTTCCCCGTGTTCAACTGATCTTTAACTACTTCGTCTCTCAAAAAAGCTAAATCCTACTAGAACAAAATCTTCTGTGAAGAAAGGTAAACGTTACACACACACAAAAAGATTTCAAAGCACTGTTTGGCGTACCTCTAGCTGCACATGTATATAGGGTGTTTTTTTAGTTTAGTTACTAGTTTTTCCATGGTTTAATTAGGGGATTTTTTTGCCCAGTTGTATTGGAGTTTCCAAGTGCTTTGTGCTTTTTCAGAGTTAGCTGTTCTAAGCAAGTGCTTCAAACAGTGTTATTTAACATCTGCTGTTACGGGCAACCCTCACAGAGGAATGAAAAAGCTAGTTGAAATGGTCACCTCCTAGAACACCATGCCTAAACATACAGGTCTGCAATTCAAACCTCTAGGCACACCAGAGAGAGGATTGCTTAGGATAAATTAATAGAAACAGCCACAAGAAAAGACAGAGTTAAAAAAAACAAAACAACAAACAAACCCACAACAAAATGGCAATAAACAAAGAAACGCAGATACAAATGCAGAACTTTTCTTCCACCATCCTTGTGACCAGGTGGTATTTAATGCAACTCCAAAAGTACACTCATACCTCTGAGGATCTACTGAAGGTCATGGAAACCTGAGCTGCAATAGCAGCCTCACCACCCTTCAGGTCCGAGTGCCACAAGGTACTTAGAGGGATAATCTCAATGCATTTTGTATAAATGAGCATGTTCAGAGGAGAAGGGATGAAAGCTTTTTGGGGTTTTGTTTTTGTAAATGTCATACCTCTAACACCAGAATAGTCACGTACAGAGGAGATGCAGCACCTGCAGAACACTCCAGACAGATATACATATCCCTGGAACTGTGGTAGTACCTTCTGGACTTGACAGTGTTACAGTGCTACAGTTTAAGTCACTAGTTTCTTTATCAAACTTCCTGAAGTCACCCAGACAAATAAACACACAGATCTGGTGTTCCCGGCTTTGTCACACACACAAATGCACTTCTGTTTCTAACTATGAGAAAGCTTCATCAGAAATTTTAAACACAGACATTGGTGACCAGGTAGCACAAAGAGGTTTCTCTTGAAGCTGTGTGACAAGTTGTGTGCAACTTGTGGCAGCAGTATAAATCCTTAATAAAATACAAGACAACACGTTTTATCTTGTCACACTGAAGTACTTCACATGAAAGGGAATGTCACTTTTAAAAGTAACTTTTTTGGCTACTGTAGCCATTTCTACAACTGTACCCTATATATGCACACACACAGATTACACTAATTACAGCACTGTACATACTGTATGATGGTTACTCCAAAAAAGGGTGGAAATCACAGTTCTTTTACTCCCCAGTGCTTTCAGTATATTTTTGGGTTTAGAAGAAAAACAGAAAATTACTGGATTTTCTCAGTACCTTCAAGCAGATACATAATTAATCAGGGTTTCTTCAATTACACAGAGAAATTAAATTTTGCTATCTTACAAGATTAAAAATAAGTCTGTGTATTGTCTCAAAAAAAAAAAAAAAAAGAGAAAGATTAAAGCCTGCACTTTCATGGGACAAGTGCAATAGAATGATATTATGGCAGGTTAGAAAGATTCCTGGTCAGCAATAGATTACAGTTTAGAAAATGGACAGTCCTTCCATTTCAAAAAGAAGGAGATTACTAGGAATTACAAAACACAACCATCAGATATGACAATGACACTGTTAAAAGGGCGATAAAAATATGGATGAAAGGAGGAAGATTTTGCATTTTTGTTTTAAATCTAAGGAGCATGTTTATCCAGAGTCACACACAAAAAGTAAATCAGTCGATCCATTTGTTCAGTTCACAATGGTCTTTGAACACTTTGCCAAGCATCCAGAAAGTGAAATCTGGCTATAATGCTTCAGATCTAGGTGAATTAATACAAAGCTAACGTGATTTATTTTTCACATTGAAAATATTTCCCAACAAGTTCTAATGCAACTTACACATTATCCTAATTAACACTTGTAATAATACAGCACACAAGATTTTTCTGTCTTCAGACACACTTTTTAATCAATTTCTCTCCCCTTTGCCATTTTCTGCTCCATGAATTAGAAAGGAAGTCCTAGGAACCAAATTCATGGCTAGTTCACAGTAGAGATAACATGTAAAGTAAGTGTACCAAAATGAAAATGCATGCCATAGATGCTATCTGCAGCTGCAAAGTCTGCCACATCTTGTCAGTAGATGCAGACAATAATATCACCTGTAGAGCAAGGCAGGCAGAGAAGGCTTTTCACAACCCCAGAATCTGTACCACAGCACAGAGAAGAAAATAGCACAAATAAACTAAAGTATATTGAAATGAACTGACGTGCTTTACTCAATGTTGTATAATCTCGCCCCAGCTTTGCTCCTTTACTCCAAGGTTTAAAGTTTCTGTATATAATTTATAGCAAGAGCTTATTCTATACCCAGATGAAATTTATGAAGAAAAGCCCCTCCAACTGATCCAATCAAAACAAGATTAGATCATGTCATTTTGTCAGAATGACCTCAGAGTATTCTCATTACAGCACTTGAAGTTGACAGAAGGTTTCTAGATAAATCTGCTTGCGTTTCAACTTACCTTCACTACTTTTGTCCTCCAACAATAAATCATGTCTGCTAGACAATTCCTCTGTTTTGGAAGCGTGATTTTTTTTGCTGTGCAACCTTGGAATCAATGTTTTATTTTCATCGTCTGAAAAATCACTGCCACTAGAGGTCCATATGATGTCCTCAGCTTCCCTCGAGCTTTCAGCAGCAGCAGCAGCAGCAGTTTCTATTAAAAAGTAAAGTGTTAGATTGTTACAGAAAGGAAGTTTTG
Source organism: Lophotriccus pileatus (assembly GCA_035583135.1). Classification (NCBI taxonomy): domain Eukaryota; kingdom Metazoa; phylum Chordata; class Aves; order Passeriformes; family Tyrannidae; genus Lophotriccus; species Lophotriccus pileatus. The sequence continues at coordinate 109,155,213 of JAWWES010000081.1, read as the reverse complement.
TTAAATTTAAAATTATTAAAAATTAAACTGTACTATTTTTAACAAGAAAAATTATCAATTCTGCTACAGGCATCAGAGATAAATACTGAAGCACCAACACACATATTTCTTATACATACATGCATTATTTTCCTTTTGGTTCTCCATAATAAATGGTAATATTTCATTTTATACAATGAAGCTATCACTCTGACCTTCAGCAGAGTAAGGACAAGTCATGACTATCTGACATTTAGTCCCCTACACACAGTCCTAATGCTCCCCCACATGTGCCCTTGTAAAATGGTAAGTGGTTTAAATAAAGACTGTCCTTTGAATTCTGGGTTTGGGATTTCTCTGATTTCATGCAATGAATAACAAACAAATAAAAGTATTTCACCAGTAGTATTTCACTCAGTTTTTTTCCTGTGAGGAAAAAAAACCACAAAAGCACAACTTTTCAGGAGTTGCAAAGAAAAGCTTTTGGGTTTTTGAAGTAATACATTTTAATTCAAAATACCTTTCTCCATCATTTTAAATAACAAAAGCAAGGAAAAGAGGATTCATGCTTAGCATGAAGCATATAGAACTAGTAATCACAGGAAGGCAGAACTTTCCACTTTTTACCACTAAAACTTTGTACATAAATGGGAAGCTAGACAATTACTGGGGATTTGGAATTAGGCAGAAAGGCTCAGAAGAAACACAACCACATCTCCTCCTGCAATGCACAGAGGTTCTTCTCAGAAATCTAGAAAAGTCAGAACCCCAAAAGGCAGACAGAAAGTGCCAAGTAGGTCACCCACTTAGGTTCAACAGAAACAGCACAGCTGCTAGAGCAAACAGAAATAGAGACTGAAGAAGCCACTACCCCCTCTTTCTTTCCTTTCCTCCAGACTCAAAAAAGGGAAGAACTGGAAAGAATTGATAAGCCCTCCTCCTCTTTATTTTGCCTGGAGTGCTTTCTTTAAAAACACAATATTAAATGACTCATGTGCATATAGAAGACTGTAAAAGCAGGGGGTTGACAAAATTCTGTTTTTCTATCTATTGCTCATATTTACAAAATGCATGTTATCTCTCATGACTGCTTGTCTGTCTCTAGCAGAAAACAGAATAATTTCACCCTCAGTCTATATAGCTAAGGGTTATTTTTCATTCTCTCCTGTTAAAAATGTGAAGAATTTAAATATCCTGTCCTTGTTATAACCACATACAGCATTAGTGATGCTTCTCTCACCTGTTCAAGAGCAATAGCTGAGTGACTGCAGCTTTGCAGAATATATTTGGCACTCTAGGTGAAGAGAAGAGCCCAACAGCAATAGCAAGAGACTGTGGGTCTCATAAAAATTAGCTTCTGATTACAATAACAGAAGAAGAAAGCAACCAGTATTTTAAGCCAACTTCTGCCTTAATAAAAGAAAAAAAACAAGTGACAACCTTCTGATAATGCTAACATGAAATAATTGTAACATACCTGCTGCACTTTCAGCAGATGTTAACAGTGGTCCAAGATGCTTCTTAATCCTGGATTTCTTATTAGTAGGTCTCTGGTACTACATTAAAAGGAGACCGAGGGAGAGATTGAATCACTAAGACATTAAAAATAACTTTAATGTATCAATATATTCAAAGTTGTTGTTATTTACCCACCAAAGCTCAGCAGCACAATTTCAAATAAATTTTTCTATCTTCTACTAGACTGTGATATAATGAATGGGGTATCAAAGCATGAGAACAGTAACATAAAAGCTGAATTTTCATAGTTTTGGAACATACAAACTTACTGTGACTGACAGAAATCACATGTGACCCTGAAAAGAACAAGAGCCAGTATTTTCAGCATCAGAATGTCAGAAGTGGGTAGCAACAGCATGCTTGATAAAGCATGTGCCCTATTCAAAGGTTACAGAAAGAAGTACTTGGTTACCCTGTCACTGGGCTTTACTAAATCCCACAAGCTATGCAACAGTGTGATTGCTCAGTATCAGAAAAAGAAACAGAAAAGTAACTTGGTTGATAATGATTTTCAGCACAAAACACTTCTCACTCAGAGCTGGCTGAACATCTCTGCTTATGATCAACAAGACCAACATATGCACAAAAGTTAAGCATAATTTGGTATATTATTCAAGAGAGCACCAAGATCCACATCTGCAGGGTCATCAAAAAGCAGGATTTTCTACAGTGAATTCACTATTGCAAACACACTATTTAGATCTAGCAAAAAACCTTCAGATGCAAACTACAATCTTTTGTTTTAGGAAATGTAGCAGTCCATCTCGAATGTCAAATTACTTTCACATCCTTCAGTGTATTATAGAAATTTTCCAAGTCATAAGTGCTATCTAGAACACAATGTATTAACCTATGCTCAGCAAGTTACACTAACAAGTTAAGACAATGTCCTTATATAACTGTGCTTTCCATTTCTTGTCTATTTTGACAGTTGTAACAATATGCTGTTAATTTAGAAACAACAATTAAAAAAAGGCAACATCTTATTATTCAGTCAAGCATGGAAACTAACTGCCAGTTTGCATCTCTTTCTTACACCATTATGTCAGCATTTTACCTCCAGCACTGAAGTGCTCTGAAAACCATCCCCACACCTAAGCCACGCATTGGAAATCGAAGTAGCAGCCAGTGATGTCCCGACATTTGATTTTTTCAGACGTAGGGGTGTCTCATCTGGGAAGGGTGTGCATTCTGCATTCCAAAGTCTCTTCCGCTACGAGGAAAAGCAAACCCATTAAAAACACTGTGTACACACTATTCTTTCCCAGTTAAATTTACTGAATTTAGATTGCCCACAGTATTTTCTGAATATTTACAAGCATAAATTCCAATTTTTAATGAGCTGGGGGGAAAAATAAAGTCTAAAACATTTGCAATCATTTTTTCATGTAACACTAAGTAACAACACCACTGCCAATGTCACAGGTAAATTTAATTTTCGATTAGTACAATTTCTTTTGGTATAAGCTACACCTAGTAGTACCTGATAGCTCCTCAGTGAAGCTAAAAACATTACATAAAACAGAAGCAGCTCAGTGAAACACACTTTAAGGAAATAATGCCTTCAAACTCACATTTAATTTGATTTAATTCTGTTTATGCAGCAGGTCAAACTAGGTATCACTATACAGTAAAAAAACCCAACCAAACAAAAAACATCCAAACTTCTTTAGCTGTAAGAATTAGATTTGTTTTCATAACGATTACCCTCCCCAGAAGGAAGATGATATGTTGCCTTCCCCTTCCATAGGGTGCCGGAAGTCATTTGGATTATTACTTAAGTCATGAAATAGGATTCTGTTTAGCATCCAGTGCTAATTTAATGCAACAGATTGTAACATCTGAAATCAGCTGAAGATGAGAGAATTGCCATTACCACATCCAAAGCTATCGCTCAGATTCAACATAAAAATGAACTTGAGCACGATAAACAACATAGCCTGCTATGCTACTGAAACTTATCTCACAAAATGCTGACTATATTATCTGCCTGAATATATCTGTCTTCTTCTGATATGCTTTCTCTCAAACAAAAACAGTTCCTACCTATAAAAAAAGGATTACTCCAAAGTTAAATTAATCAGCACACACATTTTCAGCCATACTGGTCAATCAGGATTGTAGCATACATGATTGTACTGGGTTTCTGTGGCTGGGTTTTGGTAGCGGGCGGAGCTACAGGGGTGGCTTCTGTCAAAAGCTGCTAGAAGCTTCCCCCATGTCTGCTGAGGCCAATGCCAGCTCCAGGACAGACCTGCAGCTGGCCAAGGCTGAGCCAACCAGGAATGACAGTAATGCCTCCAAGGTACCATATTTAAGAAGGCGGGGTGTGGCGGGAAAGAGTTACTGAGCAGATGGAAAATTGCAGCCAGAGAGGAGCAGAGTGAGAACATGTGAACAACAATGTAGACATGAAGGTCAGGGCAGAAGGAGAGGCAGGAGGTGCTCCAGGCACTGGGGCTAAGGTTCCCCTGCAGCCCGTGGCGGAGCAGCTGTGTCCCTGCAGCCCATGGAGGACCATTGGGGTGCAGAGACCCACCTGCAGCCCATGGAGGAGCCCATGCTGGAGAAGGTGGATGCCCGAAGGAGGCTGTGACCCCATGGGAGGCCCATGATGGAGCAGGGTCCTGGCAGGGACCTGCTGACCTGTGGGGAAAGGAGCCCACACTGAAGCAGGTTTTCCTGGTAGGAGCTGTGGCCCTGTGGGGGACCCACGCTGGAGCAGCCTGTGCCTGAAGGACTGCGTCCCATGGAAAAGTGACCCACGGGACAGCAGTTTCATGAAGAATTGTTGCCCGTGGAATGGACTCATGACAGAAAGGTCCATCAAGGACTGTCTCCCATGGGAGGGAGCCCACATGAAGCAGGGAAAGGACTCCTCTGCTAAGCAGCAGCAGAAACAACAACTGACCATAAACCCCATTCCCATCTCCCTGCACCGCTGGTGGGCAGCAGGCAGAACTTGGAAGGAGGTAGGTGTGGGGGAAGGTGTTTTTCAGATTATTTTACTTCTCACTCTTCTGCTCTGATTCTGTTAGTAATAAATTTAATTAATATCCCCACTTTGAGTCTGTTTTGCCTGTGATGATCAGTAAGTGACCTCTCCCCGCTCTTAACTCATGAATCTTTCACTGTATTTTCTCCCCTCTGTCCAGCTGCAGAGGGGAGTAAGAGATTGGCTTTAGTGGGTACCTGGCATCCACCCAGGGTCAACCCACTACAATGTCAAACTAACATATGCACACAAAAAATAACATTAAAAATAAAGTAGAATCATAGAATATCCTGAGTTGGAAGGGACCCTCAAGGATCATCAAAATCCATCTCCTGGCTCTGCACAGTACAGCCCCAAGAAGCACACCAGGTGCCTGAGAGCACTTTCTGTCCATTTTGTAACTGGCAATGCATATTTGTTTTCCACAGAATTATTCACAGAATAAAACAAGTACAGTGAACAGCAAATACTTCACCTCCTATGATACAGTCTTTCTGTCTCATGGTAAAAAGACAGAGTAAAACAAATGGGCTTTGCAGTTTCCTCTTATGGTAACCGACCTTGCTAAAAGCCTTTTCTAAAACTGCTCCGGGCATTTGCACTGCAAAGCAGATACTACAAGAGGTCATTGTCACCAAAGTCAAACTGTCCCCATAACTACTCCCACAGATATATGAGAAGTACAACATTGAATTTGATGTGGTATTAAATATAGAATCAACAGTATTTTAAGGACATGATGTCAGGTAAGCAGGCTACAGCACTGACACAAAGAGAATTTACACCCTGCCTTTCTCCCAATGAAGATGTTGGCCCAAGCCTCGATTTCCATAGTGCTTAGACATGAACCTCTACACTGAACTGTCCCAATGTAAACACTTCTGCCTTTGCACTGAAGAGAGCATGGACAGGGCAAATATTAATAACTGAAACAAATCAAGATCCATTTTTTGGTTCTACTGCAAAATGTCACAGCAAAGCCTCACTCCACTTGGAGTCAATTCCTTGACCTCCGTGTCCCCAGACTGGATGACATCTGCCAGGCTCAGAGTTAACAGTACAGCCAGCAGGGCAACAAGGCTCAATAACACATTGTGGTTCTACTTTTGAGTTGGTTGGTCTTTTAGTTTTTTGGGGTTTTTTGGTTTGGGTTTTTTTTTTTTTTTGGTTGACTGGTTTTTAACCTTAGCCAGTCCTGGAAGTCTTGCTTATATGCCTGTTTTTGTAGCTTTTAGACGACTTTGCAAGATACATTTTGCGGACAAAGATTTACAGTGTAAAATATGGTTCATCTAAGATTATTTCTTAAATGGGACGCTCCAGTTTTGATGAATGCAAGGTATGGCCAGTGGTGCACAACTGTCTGGATTTGGGAAGCGAATGCCATATAAAAATCAGGATAAAGGCTACATGTTAACTCCCTCTCCCAAAGTAAGAAGGGTTGGGGTGCGTACAGAAAGGACAAGCTTACAGATGACCAGGTTAAAAAAAAGCAGACTATTACGAGTAGAACAAATAGCTGGGTTTATGCTTAGATGGTAACACATATTTAGATTATTACAGTGCAATGTGAAGTGGCACTGGAAGTGACTTTTAAACAGCTGGAATTCCGAAACAAGAGACAGTCATGGCTGTGGTAGGCAAAAAAGAGTTCTTATGGTTAATGACTTAATGACAGAAGAGTGTTATTTACTCTTGCACTTCACTAGCCTGAAAAAAAGGCAGGGCTGGTAAGGTTTTCAGAGCAGCACTATGGGCTGTCTCGGGGTAGGTGGTTGTATCACAAACCAGAAGCAACTGGAGTCCTCTCTTCCCCACCTTCCCAAGCACTTGGCACTTGCCAGACTCTGTGCAGACAGCAACAACGAACCAAACTGTCAGAAAACTTCTTTGGGAAGAAGCACTAGTTACCTACAGCTGGCACAGCAGCAAGAGAAAGGATACAAGAACTAGCGGGACCACTCCAGCAGCTGCTTGACACCATGTCAGCTTAATTACATCCTGAAGAACTATCAGCACGACTGACAGCTCTGGCTAATTACCTCTCTGTTTCACCATGCATCCTGCTCCCTAGATAAAGGAAAATCTAAGAGTTTCTGCTATCACCACACAGAAATTTATAGCCATGACAGTCACTGAGAAAAACTGAAAACAGTCCCTGAAGTCACAAACCAAGAAAGTAAAAGAAATATACCCTCTATATGAGATTTTCTTCAGCTACGGCAAATTTCTGGCAGGCACCATTCGGAGTGAAGAGAAAGAGGATTTATGATTGCTGATATTGACATCAGTGGCTTTGAGCTCCGTGCTTTTAATGCAAATGTCTCTCCACCATTTCCCACATCCTAGACCACCTTAAAAAAACTGAAGAAACAAACTCTAAAGACAACTTTCCCCATTCCACACGCCTTGTCAATTTAAATCTCTCCATAGAAATACCTGATGTGAATTCGGGAAACTGGACCTACAGCTGCAATCCACAGTTACTGAGAGGAAGGTTTGCCATAGTAGCACTGCACATATGCATATGTATGTATGGGTGCATGTACCCACATACAAACACACAACAAGCTTTTTTTCCAAGGAAAAGTATGCCATGTAAAAAGTGCATCACTTCAACTTGCATGAATTAATGTTTATGTGCAGACATAAATGGAAAGCACACAAATGTATTTTAATTAAAAACCTGCAATATGAAAACTGTGTGTAATAGAAAGGAGGTACAGATGTAGGTAGCTACAAGGATTCAAGACATGTGATTCAGAAGAAAAATTCCCAGGGATACAGTGACAAGAGTTCTGCCGGATGAAGACTACCACACAACGAATCCAAGGAAAACACAGCGACCACACTTTGCACACGCTGCTGGTGTCACCATGCTTGGAGCCACAAATGCACCATGGTAACAGGGTGGCCAAGGCAGTGCAGTCACGGGCCTGGGAGCAGGTGCAAGGTGGCTGGAAGCAGCCCTGTGGGGCCTCTGTTTGGCTCTTTGCCTTCGGGCAAGGTGGGACAGTGCCCATATTCAGGAGGGCACTGTCCCTCTTCCTCTGCCACCGCATAGAGGTCTGGTGTCCAAGGACTTTTGCCACAGCAATGTATCAGATGGCATGCAGAAATGGCAAGTTTTAAAGGCTCTTGGCTTATGCCCCAGCCAGCTTCAAGGCAACAGAGAAACTAACATTTTAAGAAACTTATTTCTCAGGAGTAAATATTTATAATCAAGCTAATCTGAAGGCTGTGCTGCTCCCAAAGACATGCAGCAACAACAGTGAGTTCTCTTAATTGTGAGTCACAAGGTTAATCACCTTTTTCCTCTGGAATAAAAATAGGGCAAACAAAAAAATAACTTGTGTAATTTATTAAAGGCATGCGTGAAGCGTCTTGAAACAAGATATTGGTATTAAAAAACAACACTGAATCAGACTCAAAAGAGCTAGAGCATGTAGACCCAGCATACATCATAAAATTAAGATTTATTACAAAAAAGAGTCAGGCAAAGAACCTTGTGAACTGAGTAGGATGTCAGAAGACAAAATCTGACCTCTGAAATTTTGAGTTAAAAAGGGAAAGGCCAGGATGGCTACCTCATATAGAAATTGTCTGTTAATCTCTGATCACAAAAGCACTGCATTTTGTCGCTGGAACAGTTCCTTCTGAAGGAATAATGGCCCGTCTTCGCGAACGAAGAGCCGGGGAAGGTCCTTACCCGCATATGCAGATAAGGCCTTCGAGCCTGC
>JAWWES010000081.1:109132846-109146881 GCA_035583135.1 Lophotriccus pileatus | reverse complement strand
CCTGACCGGGAATCAAACCCGCGGTCTCAAGGGTACCAGCCCTGCGTCTTAACCACTAGACCACCGGGGGCTCCCTTTCTGAAGGAATAGAAAACAGCTTAATTACTCCTGTTGGTGTCAGCAGAATTAGGATCAAGCCTCCTCAAAAAAAAGGCATGGCAAGCAAACCTTCCCCCATTACTCCTTCAGTCATTTCCAGTGAGATAAAAGTAACTCAGCCTACATGGGTTCAGGTGTGAGGAAAAGAGAGGCATACCCTGAAAAAACTATAAATATACATAGTGATTACACAACAGACTACTAAAAGTACGGGGCAGGTGGACTGGATTTGATTTTTAAATAGATGTTCTTATCTAGAACATCTCCACTCAACCAATCTGTGTGGTTACTTACGCCATTACCCAGAACTTACCCATTACTTACTTGTTACCCTATGTGAAGTCACTGGGACCATATGCTCAAAGGCTGCTTACTACACAACCCTTTACACTCCAGACAATCCCATTTTCTTGAGGCTGCTCAAAAAACCATGAGAAGAAGCCCCAGAAACACATGACCCAATATATTATCTACCTCATACGCAAGTGGCATTGCTTGACGCTTCACCTTCTCTAACACAAAAAGCAAGATAAGCTGAAGGACAAAAATAAAATATTTCACTACACGAACTCCTGCTAATGGTGTGCAAATCTAAACACTTAATCATGTCACTTAAGCATCACTCAAGAGTATTCAAATACAACTATTGTAATCTTCCTGAACAGAGCAGAATGAAAAAGTACTGAAAAAATCACAGCTCTAGTTTCCAGAGACTTTTTGAGTTTTTCTTTAAAAATCTTTGAAGGGAACAATTGCATAAAAGTACACAGAAACAAACATCAAACAGCAAGTAACAGCCATCCTCATCTTTTGCCTTTATCCTCACAGACTTCATATAAAAGTACTCATAAACTAAAAGCAAGGAGTCTTGGCCTTCAAAAGTCCGACTTTAAGAAAGAACAAAACTGAATTTCACAACAGGTGAACAAAACTCAGTAGTCAAGCTATTGAGCTCCTGAAAGTGTAATTACTGGTTTTAGTGCCTAGACAGAAAATGAAATTTTAATTTATTAGGAAAACATCCTTGAACTTCAAACCCTCAAGTGAGGATTTAAATAAAGGTTGCATACTTAAAGCCATCCTCTGTATTTTTTTCCCAGCTGAGATTATTTTTTCATTCCTATGAAAACCAGCATGCATATTTTCCAAAGATGATTCTCAAGAACACACATGATCCCTAGAGAGGACTGCATCAAGTTGTAATCACTCATGAAAAAGTCTAGACTGTATGACCAGTCAATGACAGCAATGATGACCTGCCTCCTTCCCCACTGTCAGCAGGCACATGGAAAAGAAAAGAAATATTAAAACCAAATTAAAACCTCATAATACTTTTTCCATTGCTATCAATGCGAGACCAAAATTTTTAAAACACTGTTTCAAAACCTTTCTTTGTGTTCATTTTTACTACTCTTAATGAAAGACTATTATCAGTGACTGACATACATAGGTCTATATAAGATCACCATTTGAATATCGGGACTTTTTAACATATACATCCTTTTTTAAGCAAAAATATAATCACTGTAGGCTTACATTGAAAAAAAACCTCTCATGGAATAAGAATACTATTGAAGTGGTACTTTGTATTAATAACTGGTGTCAAATAGAGAGAAATCTGCAGTCCATCAAAATGATTAAAACAGAAGTATTTAAGAAAAGTTTTCACAAAATTTATTGTATCGTAAACATTTTGGATAACTAACGGTAGCTTTTTGTTATGTATTAGGTTGGATTCTTCTTAATCAGTTTAATTAATAGTCAGCAAGTGGGCAGGACTGTTCTATTTTCGTTTGACCAGTGAAAAAAAGTTATAAAGTAACAAGGAACATTATCTTTGTCTGCAAAAGAAACTACTATTATCAAAAGCTGCTATCACATTGCAACAAGGGTTGTTTAAATATTGGCAGCTGAAGCGTGAAGCTTTTCATCTCTCAAGGACTTAAAACCTTTCAGAAAAAAATGTGTATAGTTGTCAGTATTACAATGCAATTTAAATGAAATATAATACGTTATTTTTAAGCTTGCTGCTGACATTTTCTTCTACTAAAATTTACTTTAAATGGGGTTATATTTAAAAATCCGGTGAATATTGGCATCATTTTAAACAAAATGCTTCAGGAGCCAGATCTATCATTTGACCTCCAATCGTATTTATGTATCGAAAAACGACACTTGCAGTCTGCCTTTCAGCAGCGCCTCAATATTAGCATAAGCCTTGCAAATCAGAGACCACACATCCTGATTGCCATCCTGCGGGGATCATCCGGTGCACCGAGCGAACTCCCAAAGGAAGGAGACCGAAAAACAGCACGGGGCGCTTCTCCTGCCTCCACTCCAACTCCCACTCGGAGAAGCGAAGCTGCTCAAAACAATATTAAACCTGGCAACTCCGACAAGTCTCTTTTCCTGTCACACTGTTACTCTCCCTGCACGTCTTCCCTGACTGCCATCTACAACAGGCTGAGTCCCGCTTTCCCGCGGGAACAGCTGTGCGAGGATGGATCGCACTGTCAGCGTTGCGCAACCGCGCACACCAGGGACGCAGGGAAGGACCGTGTTCCCGCCCCCCACTCCAGCCGGGCGGGTCGCCAACACCGGTATCACCTTGAAACCGGATCGGAGGGGGCAGCGGGGCGGCCATGGTTCCTCCACTACCACCTCCCACTCCCGCGCCCCCTGCCCCGGGGCCGGGAGGGGAGGCCACAAGGCCACAAGGACCTGGCACAAGGACCGCCACAGCTCGGCCCTGAGGGGCTGCCAAGGCGGCGCTCCCCGGTCCATCCTGTCCCGTCCCGGCAGGGCCCTCTCTCCTCCCGCCCCGCTGCCACTGGTACCTTCCCGCCGGGCATCCCCCCGGCGCGGCGGCCGCGGCCCCGGTCACGTGGAGGGGGGAGCCCCGGGGGCGGGGCCGAGGGAACCCCCGGCGCGCGCCCGCCCTTTGCCGCTTTGGCGCCGCCGGAGCCCCGGCTCCTGATTGGGCGGGGCGCGGGTGACGTCACGGGAAGGGAGGGGTTTCCCGGGAGGGGCGCGGGGCGCGCGCGCGGGAGAGCGGGGCGGAGGCCGTGAGGGTGGAGGAGGTGGTGGTGCCTCTTTTCGCTGCCGCGCCTCGGGAGCCGTCGTGGTCTTCCCGGCGGGAAACCCCATTGCTGGCACCGCGTCCCTCCTGCCTTTCCCCGCCCAGCTGCCCCGAGGATTCACGCGGAGCTGGGCATGCTGGGAGAGAGGGATGCTGCAGCCTCCTGGATCGTCAGTTCCTCTGCCCAGGGCTGTTAGCAGCGCTGGTTTCTGAGGGGATGGCGTGAAACCGTGTCTGAGCTGTGTTTGTTGTAGGAGGAGTTCACAAGTCACACAAGACACTTTATGAAAAATACTTTTACTGTTAAGCCATTACTGTAAGATTTCGACTCCCTAAACAACAAATGCCAGTGCCAAGGTGCAGAGACCTGGAATCGAAACCGCTTTGCATGGAGGTTCTCTTCCCTAAAATAATAGCTGCAGCTAACTCAAGATAAAAAGGCTGACCACCTTCATAAATGTTTTTCTGGTACGAGTGGAAACACTGTCAGAAAGGTTATTTTTTTGTTGCTTTTTGTGTGTTCTTCAGAAGGTCGCTTAGGCTGCCAGTGCTGCCTTTAAACACAGTCAATAATAAACAGTCTTTATGAAATGAGGTAGTTGTATCTTGTAGCTTAATTAGAATTTATAAATCACATTTTGTTAGAAAGTGCTGCATGACTTCATTGATATTATTAAACCCTAATTACATATATCTGTCTATAGTTTACAGTTTGTATTTTTTCCAAAGCACCCTGTGGCCAATACCTGTCTTGCATTCCCTTTATAAAACTGCCACTAATTAAAGTGGATTTTGCAAACAGAAGAGTCAGAAACATCATCATCCAAGCCCCATACTGCCTTTGATTGTTATGTTCAAAACAGAGTTAAAAGCACTTGTGTTCTCATCCTTCCAAAAATTTGCAGTATTTCTTCTGAAATTGCCAGACTGACAAATGAATTCTATTATATATCATCAAAGTGGTTTTCTTTGATATTTTAAAAAAGTATGTGATTGCACTATTCAGCTAAACAGTCTGATTTACTTTTTGTGTGTGACTCTGGATAAACATGCTCCTTACATATTTTCTCCTTTTTTCCATCATTTGCTCTTTTGCCAGATATTGCTTACGAATAGAGATTTGTCTTTCTGCATGGGTAATGTAAATACAATGAACACTTGATGAAAGAGGAGATTCCCCAAGCCTGCAGGTCCACTGAGTTGTTAGAGCATCAGCACATGGGTACAGCTGTGGCCCTTGCATACCTGTGCCCACGCCAGCTGAGTTTGCTTGAAGGAACAGGACAGGTATCCCAATATTTATGTTCTCCATTCAAGTCCGTATGTTGTCATTAGATGGTTGTCAGGTTTTCCATGTGGGAACATGGAACAGGACAGCTAGTGTGTTCTTCCATAATAGGCATCTATCTTCACATGAAATACTCAAACAATCACAGAACTGTATATTTCAATATACTGCAACCTAAACCATTACTACTACCTGATATATAGCTGTTTTAAACATTAATTTGTCTAGGAAAGAAGCTTTTCAGCCTTGACGTTTTTAATAGGCTTCTTTATTTCCTTTTGTAAAAGTCAACACAAATGTAAAATTGAGTTAATATGAGCGGACTTTGTATGAATAAATTGATATTGCTTATACTGAAATTATGTATATAAATATGACACCACTAACACTATTGGGGCTCTATTCTTTGCTCTATTCTTCAGCCTTAGGGTGAATTACAGCCCGCATATGCCTCAGTCTTCCAGCATTTACAACAGAGATAATAAATCATGTGATTCATGAGGTCAATGAAAAATTAAAATTCACAATTTTCTGAGCAGGAATGTGAAGTATAGCAAATTTATTGCTACTAATGCAAAATTAAAACCTACAGGTTTTAATTTTGATCCAACAGTTAATTTTGATGCCAACAGTTCAAATACAAATAATTCACAACAGTTTGTATCTCTGAATGTATATGACTGTGTGACACAATATGGTGCTACCTGGGAAAAGATAATTTAAGTACAGGAAAGGAATAGTCTGTTAGCATACGAAGCAATTTAAGTTGAAGTAACTATCTCCTAGCAGTTATGCATCTGCATTTCTTGGGGCTTGCTTTCTCTCACGACTCTGAAGTTTGTGTAGACATGCTTTATGTTTTTCTCTTAATTATAGTAATTCCAAAATTTTGTTCTTGGGATTCCTCCACAATGCAAGGCCGGAGAGGATTAGGGAGTCCAATGAAGATTCAGCTGTCTGCTCTGATTAATGGTTAGCTCCCTCTCTGGTTCTTCTGCATTGTTTTTCTCTCCAAAGTCTCCCCAAGGCAATAACTAGGCTTTGTTTTGGGAATAGTCCATTCTGGAGGCAGTGCACACCATTTTTGGCTTTCACTGTCCATCAGCACTCTTCCCACATGGGCATTTGGATTTGTGAACATGTGCAACGCACAGTGCTCACTTCCATGCTCTGAACATGCCACATTGCTGGGTTTCAATGTAGTCTCCAGATTGCTTTCAGATACTTTGAAGTAAAATGTATTCCATCCTAATAATGTGTTAGGTGTGCAGGGCCAGATGAGGAGGCCAAACGCCCCTGCAGCAGATGCTGTGCAGTGTGGATGTGACCAATTTGAATTAAGGGGAGGTATTTCTAAGCTGTGTGGACGTGAGCCAGAAGGTACCATTTGTCTTATACTCAGCAGTGCAGACCTTGGTCACTGCGAGTGCTTTTGCCCTCCGGTGTTTGGCACTGCTCTGCCACTTCAGAATGGTTGTTTTTCTTCTGTGTAGCCAAACCTTTGCTTTGGCTCATTTTTCTTTCTCTTGTTTTTCTCGATTACTTCTCTTTCCTTACTCTTACTTTTCTTAACTGTTTTTTTTCCTTTTTTTCCTTTTCCTCCTACTCTTCTAATGTTTTCTCTATCTTCTAACAGAGCTGACCAGTACAAATTGATGCTGTGTTGGATCCCCTGGATGGAGATTAAGATGCAGGAACACATAGTAAAAGCACATCTCACATGTGCTGCTTGAGCCTACATCTATGTGCGCACATGTCTGGTGTCTGTATTCTCATTTCCAGCTCTGCTCAAACACTGAGAGGGAAAGCAGATGGCTTTCAAGGAGGTTCTAGCTACTAGAAAAACCCCCCAAAACAAAAAAAAAACCCCAAACAAACAAAAAAAAAACCCAAACCAAAACAAAAAAACCCCAACCAACCAACCAAAAACAAAAAAGAAAAATTTTTAAACTTGGGAGTAAGATCGAGTCAATTAATGCTACTGGTGTTCCTTCCCAACTATTACAATGTCTTTCAAAAATAATGGACAGAAACTTTTTGATTATTCCAAGCGGTTCTTCTTTGTACAAGGACAATCAAGTTCCTTTTTCTAGGGCAGAAAGTGTTTGCGGGGAAATGCTTAGTACTTGTATGGATCTTGCACTTAAAAACCTCTAACAAGCTTATCCTCTTCCACTTCTGCCTTTTACTAGAATGCCCTGAAAAGGACAGAACTACACAATAGCAAATGGCAGTACTTTTTTACATAAGATTCAGTGCACTCTTGCCTTCATGTTCACTGATCATAATGTGAGCATGTTACTCGGTACTTCGCTTTTCTGAGCAGCCATGAACATTAAACTCCTGAGGATTTCATGGCCTTGAGGTTAGTAGCTTCTTGGGAGCAGAACAAAGCAGGGTATTAAACTGTATAGCAGATTTTCTTTGTCAGGCTTTATTTTTTCGCCATGACAGAAAACTAGAAGAATGCTTTTTCCATGGGTGTTCCCTTTTGTACTGGCTAAAACAGATTACTGATGGGGGTAGAGCAAATTTCCATTCTTCTTCACATCTGCTGAATGTTCCTTCCCCACCCAGAGGATCACAGTTCAGCCACAGACATAGGAAGGAATAGGATGAAGTGTGGTGGGTCTTGAAATGTCTTTAGGTGACAAAAGCTGGCTGTAATTCTAGTTTGGTATTTTGTTTTGTTCTGTTTTTTTTTCTAATAAGGACTGGTTTGATTTTTGGTACTTGACTTAGGAAACCATCAGGCAAACAAAAAGCTGACTGTGTCTTATGTTTGTGTCTGATATGTACAGATATGTTGGAAAGCTACATAACCTCATATATTTTCCATTTCAGAAAATATAAAAATTATGTAATACCCAGTAGTCTCTTCTTTAAAGTTTTCATACATAGAAAATATGAATGAGATTGATTTTCCTTTTTTTTTTTTCTCCTGGGAGAAAGCAATAGTTCTGCACAGCTAGTGAGTACTTTAGGCAGAAACTTTCATTTTACTGTTGCTGTTTAACTAACACTTTGTGATTTTATTCATGACTTTGAAGGCTTGGGGTGGAGGGGAGAAGGAGAAAGCCAAAGCACGAGCAGGAGTAAAGGTCACGTATTTTGACCTTTCTACATTCTTATCCAGGTATGTCTGAATACGTTGAGTTTGCTGGTCAGCAAATTGTCACATACCTTGCATAGTCTTTGAATATCAGCTGGGGTAAGAAATTGGGCAAGAGCTACTGTGAAACTTTGGACAGATTCTTAATTACCTGAAACCTCAAAAGTGCTAATAAATACTTTGAATTTTCTTCATTTTTAGAGGATTTCCATATTTTTCATGTGAATTAAGTACTAGCTGGCAGGTCTATTGGCATGGGTATTGTATGGCTTGGTATTATTGTTAGTTGTGGCATAAATATAAGCAAAGCCCACAGACTTGGGTGAATTCACGTGCAAGCTGAACTATCAAAACATCAATCAGTTGTAATAATATTTGAAAGGCAGATACAACATCTGGAGCTGCAAATACATATAGAGTAGTGAAAACTTTAGTTTTACTGAAAAATTCATTTTTTTTTTGGTGGTAATGTATTTAAGAATTCTGATATATATTCTGCAGAAAAGCTGTTGACAAAAGAACTGTGTCATGGTTTAAGTAATATGGATCACCAAAGAAGAGAAAAGCGGTGCACTACAGTGAACAATTTCAGTATTTTTAGAAAAAACCCTTGGTGATGTGCATTTCATTATACTGTACATTTTATTCCCTTTGGAAATTTAGGCAGCCTGGTCTGACCAGTTGCTGCTAGGTGATTTCTTGGATATCTACCAATATGTATTTACAGCGTATAGTTGTGTTATAATAAATTTACAAGAACCCTATATTTATGACTGTGACTTAAACTTAACCACAAATCACAAAATAATTATCTGAATACTTTATTTTGTCCAGAAGGTAATTAAAACATATCCTTTTAATGCATATAGAAAAAGGAAATGCATGGAAGAGTTCCTAAGCGTTCCACGGGGTGATACCCTCAGAAAGATGAGATGCAAAGTCATAGACTGTGCATGCAAAACCTGAGGCATGCTGCATGAATCTTTTGTCCCACTTGCACTTGTCCACTGTGGACGCTTAGCTCCCATGTGTGCAAGTTAGGTGTGTATGGAAAAGCTTGGAGGTAGGGATACAGAAACTGAAATGAATCTTGCTAGACTTCAGTCACCTAAAAGGTGTCTAAGTTTAAGACAAATGTCTAGGCTGCTTTGATAATTAATGACTTGAAACAGCTACTTCCAGAGTGAAATCTTATCCAAAGGGTAGTTCGCTAAGAGAGGTCAATAAATTAACTATATAGAGAGAAAACAGTTAACGGTTAGGTGGAGTTATGTGAAATGAAAGACTCTTCATCATCAGCTCTTCTGCATGTGAACAACTCTGTCAACCTGTGGTCTAACACATCCCTATCTTGTTCCCATTGTCTGCACACAATTTTTGGACAATGGTGTATATAGATATATCTGAAGATTTATGTGAGTCATATGCATCATGCTAACAACGTTAAGCAACATATGCACTTTCAAAGTCCTAGAGTTTCTGAAATAATTACATTTTTCACCCCAGTGATGGATAACTTCTTTGACTGCAGACCTGCCAGGGCTCAAGAACATAATTGCGAGTGGTACTGTCAGTTAAGATCATTCTTCTGGGGATTGTTCTGATTCTGTGTTCTGCAGTCTCAAGGCAGAATAAAACTTGATATTGCCCTCTGAGGAAAAGGCAGACATCAGCAATTCGGGTTGGGGTTGGATTTCTGAAATATTTTGTTTGCAAGAGGTACAGATAATATACCTGTTGGGATTTATAAAACACATAAAATACATTTACAAGTCTGTCCAATGGGAAAATTTTATTGTGGTAATGGACTGTGCTGTTTTAGGCTTATTTTTATAATAACATTGTCTTACATGCCTTAGCATAGTGCAAATGCAACTGTGTTACTGTGACAAAAGCTTTGTATCTCTGCAAGACAGTACAACTTATGAACATATTCCATATGCACTGTCTATCCTAATACTAGCAATGAACCACTGCTCAGACTATGTATTAGAGGTAGGGCAAATAAATTAAATCCAAAATATGGTAGAAATGCAGACTCTTATAGGATAACTTGTAAACTTAATAAGAATTTAATATTAACATGTGACTGCAGAGCTGTTTGCCAGTTCACAACCCTAAACCTTTGTGTTAGTACATGGAGTTACTAACAGGGTAAGTGTAAATCAGGCCAGTGCTTTTAAATTAAATTAAACTTGTATGAATGGTCATCAGAACAAGATAAATTTACACCAGTCACACTCAGAGTGATTACTCTAAGATGCTGAAGGATATACAGTGCTGAAAAAATAGGCATTGTTCAGTGCTTTGTTTAACATGTTTGCTTTTTCCTCACAGTACAGTGCTGTGGATACAAATCCTTTATCTGTGTATATTATGCAGCCAATCTGGAACAAAATTATTAAGGTAAGGATTTTATTTAATAAAAACTTCACATGTTAATACAAGAATTTGTTTTAAATACATCATGTATTTTCATTTTAAAATAGTGATAAATAAAGCTGAAATTAAGGCATCTGATAAAAGAAAACAAATGTTGCAGGATATATAACTGTGTTTAAGATGAGTGTTATTTTGAGATGGGGTTTTTTAAGAAAAAAAAGGTTTACTTACTTTTTTCTGATTGCTGTAGAAAAGGCATCCATTTCTTTTTTACATCTTTCATTAAACAGCTTTGCAAACATGGAAGGTTTCACTTACTATACATTATTTTTGTGCAGCATATGCCGCCTAACAACAGCATGGCTTTATCTCTGTGCTGTGCATATGATTTTATGCAAGTGCTGTCTCATTTTCTCCCAAGGGTACTTGCTCGAGGGAGCCAGGCATTTCTTTAAGAAGCTGAAAATGAGAGCTGTTACCATGATCACCATAACGATTGCAAGATGCCATCTCTCGAATGCATCACGATCTGCAGTTTTTAAAAATAAACTGCTCACAATTAGTTGTGCTGTTGTTGGAAAAAAAAAAGAAAAAGAAAAAGAAAAAACCCTGTATCTCAAATAAATATGAACTTTATTGATCTCCAAGAAAGCAATGACTTCTGCATCTGCCTTGTTACAGGAAATATTTAGACTGGAGCAGACTTGAAAATAAGCTTTGTACTAACAAAAATGGATGTACGTGATCAGAGTGCTGTTGAATCTGCATCTCTGGGTTCTATAATAAAGGTGTTTCTTATTCTTAATACCCAGGAAAATCATAGTCTCTCATTCATAATCTCAAGATAATTTAATGAAAAGTGTTTATATGTCCTGACTTAAGAATTAAAAAGCAACCCAAACATGTATGCAAAGCAATTCAAAGATGTGACACTGAATTCAGTAATTCAATTCAGAGACTCTGTTTTCACTCCCATCATACTATTGAGGAAAACAGTGAGACAGAAAAGCCCCTCCAGCACTCTGCAGTCTGGCACAGGAGATGAGCAGAGGCTTTACTGTGTACTTGCACTTTGGTTTAGGAAATCCATGGGTATTCATCTGCTCTCAGATTGAAGGATGTGTATTGCAATGCAAAATCTCCTTTGGAGATAAGTTCTTCTAACAGTTGCAGCATTTTACCAGAGGAAAAGCAGCATCCTTGAATGTCCTCATGTAGTATAGGGTGATAGAACCCATAAAAAATGTGACCTCTAGATTTTTTTAGACCTCATTGAGTTTTAGGTCAGCATGAATTTAGTTCTGTTCTCTCTGAAGGAGAACCCAAACCAGAGCGAAGGACTGAAAACCTGTTTCAAAAGTTGTGAGATCTGAGTATGGAACCAAAGACTGGGGTGGGTGCTGTAATTTGCCATTTGGTTTGGTTTGAACACTGGAGATACAGCACTGAATGTTCTACCTTGCCTTCTGGCGCAAGAATGTTACAGAATACTTCTCAGTGATGTGTTGCAACGATTTAAAGGACATCTATATTGCTGTCAGCTTTTGTAGAAGTAGTCATTCTAATGTTAGAATGCCATGTAGAATCAGAGTCCTGCAGAGGAGCTGGCAATGCATAGCAGCAGAGGAAAAGAGTATGTAATGGAAATTGCTCTTAGAGATAAAAATAAGAAATGGGAGAGCACCAAAATTATTGACAATAGTATAACTGTAAAAATATTAGTAGGAATGGAAGTTGCTGTAATGGTTTTATTCCTGGCTAGATACTGAAACCAGATGTGGCAGTAACTATTATTCCAAACTCAGCTCAAGAAAATTCTGCTCATCTGATCACCAAAATACTATTTTAGGAGAAGCTTTGAATACATTTGCTTTTTTTTCTTCTTCTTCTTTTCTTTCTTTTTTTTTTTCGTAGCTTGTACCTGTTGTAAGCATTGTAGCTGAGCTATGAGTGTGCCCTAGACTATAATATCCCAGGATGTAGAAAATAAACTCCTGTTCGTGGCAGCTTTTCCATGTTGTATGAAACTGTAGTAACAACTATATGAATCATAGAACAATAGAATCATTTAGGTTGAAAATGACCTTTAAGATCATCAAGTCCAACCATTAACCCAACACTGCCAATTCCACCACTAAACCATGTCCGCAAGTGCCGCATCTGCATGTATTTTAAATATCTTCAGGTATAGTGACTTCACCACTTCCCTGAACCTCCTGTTCCAATGCTCAACTACGTTTTTGGTGAAGAAATTTTTCCTAATGTCCAATGTAACATCCCCTCGTGTGACTTGAGGCTGTTTCGTCATGTCCTATCACTTGTTACCTGGGAGAAGAGACTGACCCCCACCTGGCTACAACCCCCTTTCAGGCAGTTGTAGAGTGTGATAATGTCCCCCTTTGAGCTGCCTTTTCTCCAGACTGAACAACCCCAGCCCACTCAGCTGCTCCCACTAAGCTGCGTAGGACTTACGCTCCAGACTCTTTACCAACTCCATTGCCCTTCTCTGGACATGCTCCAGCACCTCGGTGTCTTTCTTGTACTGAGGAGCACAGAACTGAACACAGAATTTGAGGTGCAGTCTCATCAGTGCCAAGTGCATGGTCACTGCTCTGGTCCTGCTGGCTACACTACTGCTGATATGAGACAGCATATCACACTAGGATATGACTCTACATGTTATTTAAAACTGTGCCGATTATGCAACTATAGGTATTTCATCTTCATTTAATTCAATACTCCATCCATTTGCCTTTAATAGGGACTTTAGTATTTTATAATGAAGCACAATCTTGTGCTCTCTGATAAATAATGAGCAGTATTATTTAGCTATTATGCAAACTGAATATTCCTCCTGTATTTGTGTTCATAAGAAATCACATCTGTGCAGGACAATGAGAGGAAAAGGAGATTATCCCACTGGGATACATAGGTACATGCCAACTTCACTATAATCAATATAACTCCCTTCTATTGCCTTTATGAACTTTGATTTTATCACTAGAATTGGGCAAGAGTAGAATTTTAGTGGTCTCAAGTGACTTAGTGGAGTTTGAACAGAACTTTATATAAATGTGTACTTTACCGTTTGTAATCCAAATAGTTGATATATTAAAGCATTTACTGTTTGTATTAAGGCTTTTCGTATGAGTGGCTGTAGACCTGGTGGAAGAGAAATCATTTAGTGTTTTGTGGAACTAAAAGATTTTAAAAGGTTCAAGCATGCAAAAGTTTTGCCAGAGAACAGATGTGATTCTCCCCATGGTACCTTCAGTTGTATTAATCATGTAACACATTGATATATTAGATTTCTACTGTCTGTTAATTAGATAATAAAGTTTGTAATGTGTCTTTCTGTAAATTCAGACTCTTATTTTTCCAAGATGTGTAAGAAGTTAATCTTGAACATACTGTGATTTTTTAAATTATGAAATAGGGTGATGGTAATGTAATGCCAACCAAAAGGATAAGGGGCATTAAATGTAAAGGGATTTTGCAATTGGAGTACTTTCCAAATACCTAGACAGATTAGGTTCGGTAAGGATCAAAAGAACATGCTTAGGGGTTTAACTCCAGGAGAGTCTGTTTTCCTGAGGACAGAACTCCTGAAACTGCTTTTCATGGTATGTCTGTTAGCCAAAAGGATTGCAAGTATAACAACATCCTTTGAAGGTTTTCTTCTTAGAATACATGCTGTTAGCAAGAAAGTGGGTTAAAATAACTTCTTCGTGTTTGCACCATGTAGGCATAAATTATTTCCTGTAATATCTTAATAATGACATTGTGACTGTTTAGAATAATGAGCCTAATTAGAAAGGAGGTGATTGTGGTGCTCCACTTGATTTAATAGTCAACAATTGCTGTGAATCGTGCGGGAGAAGGCAGTCATTTTAAAACAATATGTTGGATGGCATCTGTATATCCATGTAAATGGTTCATCCACACTATTTTGATCCACGGTCCAGACTAAAAGAGACAAATCTAGAATATTTTTAGTGTTTGTTGTTCATGTTTCAATAAGGTCGTGGACCTCAGATATATTCCCCATTAGGAGATTCATCTTCTGCATTTCAGG
>JAWWES010000081.1:109113002-109132746 GCA_035583135.1 Lophotriccus pileatus | reverse complement strand
TTTGTTGTTCATGTTTCAATAAGGTCGTGGACCTCAGATATATTCCCCATTAGGAGATTCATCTTCTGCATTTCAGGTAGCACAACTGGGAGAATGTGCTGCTGTTGCTGCATGCTGAGTGTGAAGTCAATATAGGAAAAGGGGACCCTGTACTGAAGGGTTCTACACTAGGTGTTCTCCAAAAGGAACTTCAGGAGGCATTTGCTGTCCCTTTTCTTAGAGGTTTAGTTTTGGGCTTTTGAACACTCAGAATTATTGATATGTTAAATTTTTTTATTGTAGCTGTATGCATTCCATGATGTATTCTAAATACTTTAACAGCTGCCATACAGTGTTTTAAAATTAGTGATAAAATCACAGTGATAAAGAAACTTTCAGATATGATAGTTACTACTAATGCTATTACAGAAAACATCTAAGAGACATAACAGAAAAGTATTCAGAAAATTGTAATCTGATTTTTTTAAAGTTTACACTTTAGACTATACACTATCAGTTGCACAATTCCTCCTGAATATTATAAATTGTTCTATAGTAGGAAAGGAGGATCTAGTCAGAATAATTAATCAGTTCAAGCATTCAAATTTTAAAAGTAAATTTTTCATGCAGTAATAGGATAGAGGAAATGTAAAGATGTGTACAAATTCATATGTATTCACCTGTCTCTCCATCTAGCTAGTCCAGGAAAACTAACAAATCATTTTATTTCTAAACTATTATTAGTATCTGAAATTATTTGACTTCCTTTTCTTTAGTATTGTCTTGGAATATTTTATAGTGTTAAAGTACTTTAGATATATTTTCAGTCCTAAGGCACTCCAAACAATTTGATTATAAGCCTCCAATATTTTTGTACTTCAAATATATTGATAATGTGTTTGAGTGATGCTATTTGATATAATATATTGATATATATTAGTATTTCTGCAAGTATGTTCTTTCTAAAAACCATGTAGAAAGCTGTGTATGCTATTTCAAAAAAATATGCTGGAGAAACTGTTACTTGGGAAGAGTGTTACCAAAAGGGATCCCTCTTGCAGTGTAAGGAGCACCTTAAAGCTGCAGAGTGTGAATAGCTGAGAGTGGTTACTGGGACAAAGAATTAGAGGTTTAGGTGAAGACAGAGTCCTTTTCAGCACCCTACATCCATTAAAATGAATTAATGGAGTGTTTATAATTTAAAAGTAAAGAGGGAGACCCTAGCAGTGTGTTACTATCTAGGGAAGTAGGGAACTGCTTGTAACGGAGAGATCTTCCGAATCTAAAAGTGTTATGCACTCAGAGTCTGATTTTGTTGATGTTGTGAGTTAGAAATTATTGACATATTTTAGAAGAGCAAATTTCCTTTTTATAGCATGGGAATAGAATGCTGGAAAAAACCTACCACGTGGAGGCTGGATTACCACACTGGGGTGCTGCAGTCTTCTTTCAGTTCCGATACAGATGATTGCAGGAAGCTTTCCTTGATGACTGGGTAAATAAGGATAACGTACAAAACAGGGAATACGTTTTAAAGTGTTATTCTTACTGGAGTCACAAAGATCAGGCAAAAGGATTGCATTTGAAAATAAATTTCAGAAATGAAAATGGTATTTTATTTTGAAAATGGTGAAATATGCACAAATCCGAACATTGCTGATGCCATATAAAGGCTTTTTTCCTGATGTAAAATATTTATTTAAAATAGGATGTACAATTCTTCTGAAATTTTTTTCTTTCTTTCTTAACAGATAGTGCCTTTGTGGATTGCTCCCAACCTGTTAACATTCTCTGGATTTGTCATGATTTTATTTAATTATTTTCTAATATCTTTTTATGACTGGGACTACACTGCCTCAGGTAAAAATCGTCGTGTTGTAATTTTGCAGAATTAGTGAGCTGTTTATACTTCTGAATGTTACAGGGAGGGATCAGACACTTGAATCTTCCACTCATTCCCTTCATGATACTCCATGAGCACAATAGGAGGATCTGACCTTACATATGGCATTAAAAATGAAGAACATTTTATTGAAAAATATTATTTAATTTTATCCCTAAAATGTGTTTCAGCATATGCTGCTTGCAGTCTGTGAAAATATCTCATTTTATTTAAAGTTTATTCCAGGATTTAAGTGCACAGACAAAAAACACCCAAATGTTTTTTATAAAGCTTTCACTGGTTTCACATTTCCTAATACCTAAAATGACACTTCTCTTTCATTACTATACACATGCCCCCCATTCAAAACTGCTTCTAGACAAAGAAGATATAGTTTCTAAATAAATATCGCTTCAAATTGCAGCTCTCTGAGTCCATATTCGCTCTTCATGGTAGACCAAGTCAGAATCTTTTTGGAGCTGATTGCTCTTGAGTGTAGGGCATGTTTAGTTCTGGGCTTCTCAGACCAGCTGTTGGAGCCTACAGAAAGCAGTAAGCATTAAGGTGATTAATATATAAAACATATATACATATATAAATATATTAAAAGCTTTAGTTTTCTTTAAATTAGACAGTTTAGTGAAGGCAATGCTTTTATTTTCTGAAATAACTACGTTTAGCTGTCTTTAATGTTTTTATACCTGTGTGTAGATTCAGGAGGTACCCTTTGGTGTGGGCTGTTTGTACATTTATGGTAACAATTCTAGCGGCAGGGATACTTGTTTGCAGTTTTGGTTCAAAAGTAATCCTGTATGAGCATTACATTTTTGGGGGCAGCTTGTTATATATTGTGTGGCCTCGTTCTTACACGCTTGTGGTTTTTTTTATCAATGCAGCTGATATTAAGTTCTGTAATAAAAAAGCATCCAGAACAAATCTTTTTAATGGGATGATGTTATCTTGACAAATTCCCGGTAGATATACATGGAACTTGAAGATATTTGAAATGGTAATTAAGTCTGTTGGAGTTGAGGCCTATATGTGTAGTTTGCAAGCCTCTTCTCAATTTCACACGAGAACAGTGCCCATCATTTCTCAATTGATTGAAAACATTCATGCAACCTAACAAGCCTTTTGAGTATCATATATCAATCCCATACCTAGGATCAGAAATAAAAGACTTAATTTCCTGGACAGCTGGTTTTCATTCTAGAGTTTGAAAATTTGCAGCTAGGAGTCAGGAATTGCCATCTTTTCTTTCAGAATGGCAACGTGAAGCATTGGGAAAGGTAGTCAGGGCACTGCTTTAGGTGCTGACAACTCCTGGTATCATTCAGGCAAGGACATACCTCTGTATGCAGGAATTCCCTGTGTTTGGTGCCAAATGCCAGAAATCTGAGAGGCATTTACAGTTGTTTAGTGCTGGTGTAATACTTACTGGGTGATGTTTAAGTTAAATAGATCAGTCTTTGGCAAAAGGATTGATTTCTTTAAAAGAGCAACAATAACCTTGGGTTAATGCTATCAGTAGCGCAAGAACAGAACCCTGGGCTCTGGCCAGTTCAACTTTCTTTTCCTTTTTCTCAAGGGAAAGAAAAGGGTGCTAATACTTGTCCTAGCTGAGGACAAAAACTTCCTGTTTGGATCTGTACGGTAAAACTACTACACAAACCCCAGGTTGGCACTAATAATCATCCTTGAAAACTACCTTTTTTTTGCTTCTAGATATTACATAAACATTAACTAATTTGTCGATGGATAGTCCTCCTGTGACCTGTGAAAATTTTTAGCTAGTTACTGTCATTGTTTTGTGCAATAATAGAGTAATTTCAGGGCCAGAAAGTCTTATCTTCTGTCCTCTACAGTGTAAACACATTTAAGCCTGCTCCAATACGTCTTTGATAGAGCTCACTGATGCCTGAAGGTCAAAACCAAGTATTTCAATCTGTTTGATGCAGTAGGTTAATCAGTGGCAGCTTGTTTATATATATATATGCATATGTTGGTGGATTTCTTTGATGTTAACCACTGTTACACTGACTTACTACCCCATTTATTTCAGGTAGCAGTCCTGGACTTGTTCCCACCTGGGTGTGGCTGTTCAGTGCTTTTACTACCTTTTGTGCTTATGCTTTAGGTAAAGTACAGTGAAATAATTTACACATCTTATGTCTTTATATAGTTTTATCTTTAAATTCACTAATGTGGATTCTGAGATGAAGAGGCATTGTGGATAAATTACTGATCTCTTTCCAAAACAGTTCTCTTAGATGAAAAAAAACCACAACCAAATAACCAAACACACACACACACACACAAAATTTATAAGACTGAAGGAAACCCCAAACAGCATATGAAGTTATATATTAGAGGTTCTATGATGATGAGGCTGTTATCCCTCTTTAAAGTTCAAATTATTTTAGAGGAACAATGGAGATCATTATATAGCAGCAGTCAAAGAAGTATAGAATGCTTGGGATTGGAAGGGACCTTAAAGACCATCTAGTTCCTTTCCCCTTGCCACGGGCAGGGACACCTTTCACTAGACCAGCTTGCTCAAAGCCCCATCCAACCTGACTATGAACACTTCCAGGCATCGGACATCCACAGCTGCTCTGGGCAATCCGATCCAGTGTCTAATCACCTTCACCGTAAAGAATTTCTCCTTAATATTTAGTCTAAACATACCCTCTTTCTGTTTGAACCCGTTTGCCTTTGTCCTGTCACTCCATGCCCATGTAAAAATCCCACTCCACCTGTCTTGTAGAACCCCCTTTAGGTACTGGAACTCTGCTCTGAGGTCTCCCTGGAGCTTTCTCTTCCCAAGCCTGAACAATACCAAGTCTCTCAGCCTGGAGAGTCATTGCTCTTTGATTTCATAAAAATCTTTGTTCCTGGATGTTGACATTCTGAGAAGCTCCTCGACACCAACATTAGCAGAGGGTGCTTTCAAAGACAAATGAAGATAAAGGGCAAAGCAGAGAAAAAGGAAACTGTTAGGTGCTTCAATGCTAATGGTGTGTGTCAGGAGAAATGGTGATGACAGATGTGATGACAGTGCTGAGCTTCTTACGGAGATGAAGTATGATTTTTTTCTTTCCTCTTGCTGTTTTTCTTCTGTAACACCTACACCTCAGTTTCATATTCCATTTTTACTATTTTGTACCATGCCACGACTGTATTTTTAGGTATATTGCACCTAGCTGTGCAGTGGTGTGAAGACATAAACCTGAACTGATGCAGATCTGGGACTGAGATCCACAATAGCATGGCTTTTTTTATTTCTCTTCCAAAGCTCATTCCGAACTAGTCTCTCCACAATGTGGTGCAACAGAGTTAATTTTTGGGGGGCCCCAAGGTACTGTATTTACACGGACTGCACAGTGCTGTGTAAAACGGGTCCAGGAAGGCTAGACATACCTCAAGAAGGAAATCTTAAAGGTACAGCAGCAGACCATCCCTGTGTGCTGAAAGATGAGCTGTCAGGTAAGAAGACTGGCCTGGCTGAACAGGGAGCTTTTTCTGGAACTCAGCGAAAAAAAATAGAGTTTATGACCTTAGGAAGAAGGGGCAGGCAACTCAGGAAGAGTACAAGGATGTCATTAGGTCATTTAGAGAGATTAAAAAGACAAAAGCTCAGCTAGAATTCAATGTGGCAATGGCTGTGAGAGATAATACAAAATGTTTTTATAAATACATTAATAACATAAGAGGGCCAAGGAAAATCTCTATCCTTCATTGGATGTAAAGAGAAATACTGTAACCAAGGGTGAGGAGAAGACTGAGGTACTTAATGCCTTCTTTGCCTCAGTCTTTAACTGAAAGACCAGTTATCCTCAGGGCAGCCAGTGCCCTGAGCTGGTAGACAGGGATGGGGAGCAGAGTAAGCCTCCTGCAATCCAGGAGGAGGTAGGTAGTGACCTGCTGTGTCATTTAGAGACTCAGAAGACTATGGGGTCGGATGGGATCCCCCCTAGGGTACTGAGGAAGCCAGTGGAAGAGCTCACCAAGCCACTCTTCATCATTTATCATGGTTAATCAGGAAGGTCCCGGAAAAATGGTGTAAGCCAATGTGGTGCCCATCTGCAAGAAGTGTCAGAAGCAGTATCTGGCAAACTACAGGTCTGTCAGTCTGTCCTCAGAGCCAGGGAAGGTCATGGAGCAGATCATCTTGAGTGCCATCTCTTAACACATACAGGACAACCAGGGCCTCAAGGCCCAGCCACTGTGGCTTTAGGAAGGGCAAGTCCTACTTGACCAAGCTGATCTCCTTTTGTGACCAGATGACCAGCCTAGTGGGTTAGGGAAAGGCTGAGGATGTAGTCTACCTGGCATTTATAAAGCCTTTGATACTGGCTCCTACAACATTTTTCTGGAGAAGCTGGCACCCTTGGCTTGGACAGGTGCGCTTCTCATTGGGTTAAAAACTGTCTGGATGGCTGAGCCCAGGGAGTGATGGTCAATGGAGTTACATCCAGCTGGCAGCCAGTCACCAGTGATGTTCCCCAGCACTCAGTATTGGGACCGATCTTGTTTAGTGTCTTTATCCAGAATCTGGATGAGGGGATCAAGTTCAACCTCAGTCAGTTTGCAGATGACATGAAGTTGGGTGGGCGTGTTGATCTGCTGGCGGGTAGGAAGGCTCTGCACAGGGATCTGGACAGGCCGGATCAATGGGCTGAGGCCAGTGGTATGAGGTTCAGCAAGGCCAAGTGCTGGGGCCTGCACTTGGGCACAACAACCCCAGGCAGCACTATGGGCTGGGGGAAAAGTGGCTGGAAAGCTGTCTGGTGGAAAAGGACCTTGAGGTGCTGGTTAACAGCAGCTGAACGTGAGCCAGCAGTGTGCCCAGGTGGCCGAGATGGCCATGGCATCCTGGCCTGTACCAGCAATAGTGTGGCCAACACGATCAGGGCAGTGATTGTCCCCCTGTACTCAGCACTGGTGAGGCTGCTCCGAGTACTCTGTCCAGCTCTGGGCCCCTCACTACAAGAAAGACATTGAGGTGCTGGAGTCCAGAGAAGGGCAACAGAGCTGTAGCACAAGTCCTGTGAGGAGTGGCTGAGGGAGCTGTGGGATTATTTAGTCTGGAGAAGAAGAGGCTCAGGCTCTACAACTACCTGAAGGGCAAGTGGGGCCTCTTCTCCCAGGGAACCAGTGACAGGACAAGAGGAAATGGTCTCAAGCTGCACCAGGGGACGTTCAGGTTGGACATCAGAAGAAATTTTTCCCTGAAAGGATTGTTAAATGTTGGAATGGATTGCCCAGGGAGGTAGTGGAGTAATCATCCCTGAAACTGTTCAAGAAATTCCTGGATAGTTCTGGGGTTCAGTTGACCTCGTAGTGTTTGGTCAGAAATTTAGTTAATGATCCTGGAGTTCTTTTCCAACCTTAATGATTCTATTCTGTGATTCTAAATGTACACTCTCCTTGGAGCTGCTTCTTGTAAGGCCATTGCAGACCGTAGCCATACATTTGTGTGCCGTACTTGAGACACTCGGGCTACATATGGATGTGCTATAGATGGATGCTGCAGTGCTGTGCAAAAGTGCTGACCACTTTTGGAATCACTCGTGTATAGAGCCATCTTGATTGATGTGGGGGTATCCCCTTGTGCAGAAATCTCCCTCTGCACTGTAAATGCCTTGGCATTTCTATTAAATTGGTGAGATCATGCCAAATTTATTTTTTCCAGAATTCCTTTGTATTTGTACCATAAAAAGCAATGAGACAACTCCCCTTGAAGCTGACTACTAGGTTTCCCTAGCTCTCTATAATAATTATCAGAAGCAGCAGTTTCTTTTGTGAAAACAGTTTTTATGTAATTGTATATAATTTAATGAAGTGGCTATTGTTTCATAAATAGGACTTACATATTGGAGTTATTACTGTATGACACCCCAGAAAGCTCATTGGAAGTTCAGCTTCCAAGATTCTTAATGTAGATGGTATTTGCCAGTGAGGCCTGTAGTTCCTAATACTTGGAAGGCAAGGAATATGATGGTGACAGTCAAAGCTATAATGAACTAATGTATATGTAGATTTTTATGTCTGCTGTCCAAGCCACTTCATGAAATATTTAGTCTCAGATTTAATTCTTCATGGCCAAAGTTTTCCCTTTGGAAGACTGCAAAGAGCCATAATAACTAACCAAATATGCAGCTGTAATCTCTCTCAGCTTCTTTTTAATGACACAGTTACTCTCTCCAAATGCTGCTCTTCCCCCCTGCCCTATTTTTTAAGGTGGTTTGGTATCTTTCCCCTTCCATATAATGGACTGCTATTTGCTGTTATTTTAAATTCCATTCTTTGAAAATTATATAAAATTTAATAAAACTGAATATTTATGAACCTTTATGAGACAAAATTATAAGAATTCTAAAGCAATGGAAGTGTGGGACAGTGTATGTCCACTACTGAACACACACCACTGTTGGCATGAATGATTTTAAAGTGAAACTTAAAACAGAAAATATTTTCAGTCTCTTAAAAAGATGATGAAACTACATGGAAAATGTGGTTAAAGATTTTTGAAAATCTGATTTTATGTATGTGTCATATAGTTCCTGTATTTTCTCCCTGCCCACTGTAATTAGTAATACTGTATTTTATGACACAATTGTAAGCCTCTTTTTAACAAAACTAAAGTTCTTGCAAAATTAAAACCACTTTTTCACTGTGATATACGTATTTTACTATCTAATGTCACTTCTGTGACAATTTATGAACAGCAAAATGTTCTGATGTTCTCATTTTCAAAAGTACTACCCATGTAACTGAATTCTCTCTTATTTTGGATAGGTATTCTTGAAGTATAGAAGGCCATAAACTGTTTAGGATTGGTTACATACTTATTTGCTAGTTAAGTTTCAGAAATATTCTTTACTGGATGGAAGAATTTTTACAGTTATAGTAACACCATTCATTTAACCTCAAGCTTATAAATAGTTTTCTTTCTGCACATTTCAGTAAGATGTTGAAAATTCAGTGGTAATGTTAATAGAGGAAGAAAGTGTCTCTAGAAAGGGGCAAGCTATATTTGAAATCCTCTATGAGATATTTAATTTTAGAGTTGTGAGAACTGTCTCAAGAGATTTGTGTTTGAGTAGAGGATATCTCACAGCTGTTTGGGTATTACAATAGAGAGACAGTCTAAAATCTGTACAAAATGAAATCCCATGTTTTCCCAGTTTAGGTCCCTGAAGTATGTTTACATTAAACAAAACTCAGAGTATTGCCAAATAATCTGGAGAAGTAAGTAGCATATGATCTACAGCAGCTGTGGAGTCTTTGGTCTCACTCTACTGAGTCAGTTTTGCGTTATTAATGCTATCAATAGCTAGTAACTGCTTTACCGTCCAAGAAACGTTAAGAAGAAAAAAATTCTCCATTTTATTTTGAGATTCAAGACAACAATAAGTAATCTGTAAGGTTTGTTCTGTGTACTTTTTCCTAAGAGATTCATTCGGCATCTTTCATCATCATCATCATCATGGCTAGGCTTTGCGAACAAAGATTTGAGAAGGGCTCTACCCATGCTCACCCAAGAAGAAAGGAGATAAATCAGATTGTTCGAATTACCAGGGTGTTGCTCTGCTATCCATTGCTGGTAAAATCCTGGCAAGAATTCTTCTGAACAGATTAATACCCACTGTAGCAGAAGAGCTTCTGCCTGAAAGCCAGCGTTGTTTCAGGGGCAACAGGAGTACCGCAGACATGGTATTTGTTCTCAGGCAACTGCAAGAGAAGTGTAGGGAACAGAACAAAGGTCTCTATGTAACCTTTGTTGATCTCACCAAAGCTTTCGATACTGTGAGCAGAAAAAGTCTGTGGCAGGTTTTGGAATGTTTAGGATGTCCCCCCAAATTCCTCAAGATGATCATCTTGCTTCATGAGGGCCAGCGTGGCCAAGTCAGATATGGCGATGCACTTTCTGAGCCCTTTCTGCATCTTTACACTTAACTTTAAGAGGAAAATATATTTTTCAGCAGCATAGTCTCAGAGAAGAGGCTAAGGGCTTGACAATACAACTAAGAAATCTTGCAGCTGCTAGATCCCCTTCCTCCTGCCTGCATTCACCACCCCTCTCTTATGCTACTTCCCTTGCTTTTTGTACCATTCATAACACCAAATGTGTTAGTGACCCAGAAGAAAACATAATGTTTACTCTCTTTCCACCAGCTGAACAGGCTTCAGGTCCCCGTGTTCAATGGCAGTGAATTATCAGGTCAACTCAAACCATATTGTCCAACTGCATCTTCAGAGTGAGGTCCAGTAGAGTGTTGGACCATCTTTCAAGCAATCAAGTATTAAAAGTGATCAATCAACACGTGATGCACCTTAACTATAATGTATTTTTGGATTCATATAATAACACATTTTGCAAAAGGCCTTGAAGATCACTAAGTCCAGCCATTAACCCAACACTGCCAAGTCCACCGCTAAACAATGTCCCCAGTCTCTCTCACAACTGGTCTGAAGGCTCAAAGGATGCCCAGCATCAATGGATGGGTGAGGAGCCCTATGGACACTTTTCAGCACTGGAAACTTATTGCAGAGACTGACATTAAAAGTGTTTCAAGACCACTGGGGGCAAGTAATTATGGGCATCTTTCTAAAGCTCATAAGAAAGGTGGCATTATAGCTTCAGAGATGAGGTAAGGACAGAGAAATTGCTTGATAACTGAAGCAAGTATTTTATGAGCAGTCCTAATCTGTTGGTATTGAGGAGGCTGTTATGCTTCAGTCATCAGTGTAATTTTCTCATATGTTATATATGGCAGTATTGCAGTGTGTGTGAAGAAAGTTACTCCTTTTGTTGTGCTCTAATTCTTCATTTCTTTTCCTTTCCCAATCCTTCTAGACTCCATAGATGGGAAACATGCTCGAAGGACTCAGTCCAGTACTCCTCTGGGAGAACTATTTGACCATGGACTGGATAGCTGGGCTACCTCCATTTTTGTGCTTTCCTTTTTTTCTGTCTGTTCCCGTGATAATGGGAAGACTGGAGTTTCTGTATATACAATGTATATATATTTAAGCATTGTGTTGTTTAACTTCATGTGTTCACACTGGGAGAAATATAACACAGGAGTTCTTTTTCTTCCTTGGGGATATGATATAAGCCAAGTGGTAAGTATTTATCATTTCTGTTTTGGTTTTATTTTTTTAACTATATCATTGTTTTCATAATATTAAAGAAATAGAAGAATAGAGCTCCAGGCAAATATATTGGGCTGAGATATTGAAATATGTGAAATTGCATAACCCTAAAAGTAATTCAGATATATTTCTTGCATTTGCAATGAAGAGATGCTCTTGAGCAAATTGTCAGCATCAGAGATTCATTGCCTTGCAGGAGAAAAAAGACTGGCAGCAAGCCTAGCAGCCAGATAGCGCCTATGAGAATGTCATTTAACTGCATTTGATTTGTGGTATTTACAAAAATTATTTTGCTATCTGAAGCCATAAGCAGTTTTCCCCCCAACACTGGCTTCTGAGACATGATGTGAATTTATCTACTAATAGTAATTACACAGTTATATACTGCTAGACCTTCTCAATTCTACCTTGTTTTACAGCAAATGTGGTGATGGAAATAGCATTGTAACTATACAGAGAACATTAACTGTTGTAAAGTGAATTCTACTGTTGAAAACAAGTCAAGGTCATATAAGGGATGTCAAAAACTCATAGGGAATGACATTCAATAACATGAATTACTGCCCACTGAATATCAGCCCACAGTCAGCCCCAGCTGAGTTCTTGACTGGCTTACCGCCCTACCTTGAGGTGGACCTCTTCAGAAACATGCCCAGGCCACCACAGTGAGTGGTGTCCTCAATACACAAATGAGTAGCAGTAGTAATAAGCTCAGTGCACTTCCAAGGGCCCAGCACCGGATTTCTGGGCTGTTTTATCTCTTCCTTACATAGCCAAGCTCTTGCAGCCTGAAGAGCACAGTCACAGTCTTCTGAGCTTCCTGTCACAGGCATGAGATGAAAGGTACAGCCAAATATACGTAATTGAAAAGAAGTTTGACAAATACTCAAATATGCGTTTTAATGGAAATATTGTATTTGAATTAATGACTGCAGATGTATTGCTGTAAACATAATCAGCATCCAGTGGTTTGAGAACAACTCAGAGGTGGTGGTCCAGCTGTGGTCCATCTGTGTCATCCCCTAGAAAATAGGTTCTAGGAGAAGAAGTTGGCTCAGGATTAAGACATTAGGCAGCCAGCTGGTCTGCAAGTTTCAGCCATGTCTGTATAAGGCTTCTTGGTGAAGTTCTTCCTGCTGGAAGTTTAGAAAGCTCTGCTGGATTTCTTCACCATCCGAACCCTATTAGTGTTTAAATATGGGAATGGGTATCAACTGGCAGAGAAGTACTGTTAACTGTGTCAGTGCTGGTAGTGACCTATGCCCCTGTCACTGCTTTCCAGTCTGGGGAATAATGCTAATAACATTTCCCTGCCTGACACATTTGTGGTGAGGCTGGATATCAGTAAAGTTTGTAAACTGCTTTGGTTAACTGGGATGCAAGGTGCTAACAAGTGCTATTTCCTATTTCCCTCTGATGCTGGATTGCTGTCCTGCACACTTGCTTTCTAGTAACTTCTGTGATGATTTGGCTGTGGTCAAAGTGATAAGCCTGTAACTGTCAGAATTTTTTTAATGCTATTTAGCACAGTCATCAACAATGATGTAAGACTGTACTATTGAAATCTCTGTATGTCAATTTTCCCATCTGTAAAAAATAGCTTTTGTATTTATGATTGCCCATGAACAAAGACAAAAGAGAATTTGTAGATCAAGGTAGTATTTTTCTATTCGTCCAAACTACATTTCACACACAACAGAAAGTACATAATGTATTTTTTTCCCAGCTGTACTAACTAGTCCAGTAAAAGATCTTAATTCCCCTAAAAAATTGCTCTTGATTTGTAAACCCATTCAGCAAATGTTGCATGATGTGTGCACTATTAAAGGTAGCTCTTCATCTCCAGTTACTTGGTGGAGAAGATACTGGGGACAATAGCAAATGGCTGATGATAAGTAAGAAAGGTAATGCTCCCCTTGCTTTTTTTTTCCCCACCACTTCTCTGCCAGATATTCCCACAGTCAAATTTAGAGGCAGAGAGTGTAGAAGCACTCACAGGCTGCTTTCAGACTGATTCCCAGTGCTTAGTTCACTATTTCCTCCATGGCATTCCTAGCTGGATTGCTGCAGGAATGCACCTCTCTGTTCTGCCTTCATTAATTTCGCTGACAATGTGGTGCTATTGCACTGGCATGTCAGACACTCAGGTGGCCTAGTCCCCTGCTTCTGCTTCCAAATTTGATGGTAGCCAGGAACTCTGGGCTTCATTATCACCCCAAAACTCAAGAAATAAGAGTAGTTAGTATAAGTGTGCAAATAGATAACTGTTGACCTTAATGAAAACTGAACTGGCATGTGGCTCCCAGGACACTGCTTCTGAGTCAGCTCCACTCTATATAAACACAGACAGCCTGCTCACATGCTCTGCCTTAAATGTGGTATAAAAAGAGCTGCTGTTCCTCATGAAAAAATACCTCATTATGAATAGAGAAATTTGTGGGACTTACGCAGATCACATTTTTCTGGGACTTGATGACTCATCACAACTGGTATCCCAATTACTCTAGCTGGGCTGTAATTGGCACTCCAATTAGCTTTGATTACAGCAGACAGCCATTTACAGGAGGCTGTGGTTTGTAAACTTGAAAACTGGCTGTAATGTGTCTGAGAGATGCTTGGACAGAAGACTGTTACGTTTTTGGATCCAGAATCAAGGAGGAGGCATCTGCAGCAGGGAAAACCCTTACTCTCTCTCCTCTCTCCAGCACAAGGAACTATCTTGTGCTGACTCCTGAGTGAACAGAAAAAAAGATACAGGGAGAGGAGCCTCTGTACCATAGCCTCTAGACAATTTTCATGTACTTTTGAGTAAGCACACCTATTGGAAACTCCAAGAATTATAGTCTGAAGAAAAGGCTGAAAAATAAACCTCTGCTATAATCTGTGAGAAATTTTCTTGGATACATCTTGAGAGGACAAAGATTTTTGTTTTTGTTACAAGCCCAACTAAAGAAAGCTAATATCTGCAAATTAACTTTCTTGGAGAAAAAAAAGACAAAACTTTCCTAGGGAATTAAAACTTCAGGTTTCTTGCCATATGTTAATTTTCACAGACATTCTCCTGATTTAAAAAAAAAAAAAAAAAGAAGAAAAAAACACAAAAAAACCCAAACAAACAAGCAAAAAGTCTATTTTCCTCCTGAAAAATTTAATATTCCCCTAATGAAATACTCCCTTAATCTTGCTGTTGCTTTTCCTAAGCCACTGTGGTTGAGTTCATAGTAGGGGAACAAAATACTAATTTTTCCTTAATATGATGTAATGAGATTTCTGCTTCCATTGGTGCTGCCTTAAGTGTAACAGGAGGTACCCTTTATATTCTCAAATAAAAGTTTAAAAGTGAAAAGAAGAGCTGTGTGAGAGCTGGAGTGACCCAGACGATTCCACTCTCCTTCCTCTCCCGCTCCCCAGTCGTGAGGCCAAGCTCAAAAGCAGCACAAGCAGCAAAATGTGAAAGGCAACAGGCAGCTCTCTCTGGCCCAGCCCTTGTCCTGTAAGGAGAGGATGACCAGAAATCCTAAATATATAAGGTCATGCCTGAAGGGATGGACCATGAGCCCCAAGATTTTGGTTTAAGATGCTTTCACAGCTGCTTCTGCCAGAGGACTTTGGGCAGTACCACCTAGTCTCAGGGAGAACACTCCGCCTGCCTTGGAACTCTGAATGAATGAAATCCCTGATGCAGACAGCAACTGAAACATTGTAGAACGTCCTTTCCTTCTGCCTTTGAGTCAAAGCAGGGGAAGGGTTTTTTGTCTGGATGCCATATACCAGGGGTTTTTTTTTGACAAGCTTTTTACAAAAATCACGCTGAAATATGTTTCATATGACCTATTCTTGGGATGTACTGTGGCAGCCAGCTTTTTAGTAACTGGCAGAGAAATCCCAAGCAATGCAAGTGCACATCACATCTTGAAAAAATTTCTTCCTTTTCTGAGGGGCAGAAAAAGTTGTCTGTTAAACAGCAAAATAAAGGTGCAAATGTCTTGTTCTTTGGTCATGTTACTAGGATTCACGATTTAATTTTAGTTAAAAAGATATTAACTTTTTTTTCTAATTTGATGTGTCTGTGGAAAGCATAGTCTTCCTTGTGATGAAATATTATTATTATTTAGTTCCAAATGTAGGAGCACACTGGAATTGTGGAAGTGACAGAACTGACAGCAGCATGGAAGCAGTTCTGGCCAGACCATGGTGTCTGCTTCAAGCTGCTTCCAGACGTGGCTGGAAACTGATCTCGATACTCAGTTATCTGAGGGGAAACCCCATGGTGTACCCATGTGAAATTTAAACAGAAGAACCTGCTGTGCAGAGGCTCTTTCTGCAGCAGATGATTGCTTCATTCTTAACCACTTGATTATGATTCTGTGCAAACCTTTCTTGCGTAATTAATCTTCCCTGTGCCTTTAGCTGCTTACCTATCATGTCTAAATGCAAAGTGATCTTTTTAAGAAAAACTTTTTACAGGCTAAATTTGCAACCTTCAACTATTTATTGGAAGAAAAAAGACTGAGAAAAAATTAAAATGGAAAAATTGCACATCACATTAAAACTAAGTATTATTGAAATCACTTGTAGGAAATAATTCTTGCTGTTTTAGGCAAGTGTCACATTTTCAGAAGAGAAAGTAACCTTGTATTTTAAATGTCTTTGCTTTCAAGATGTTCTGTTTGAGCACTGTGTTAATGGAAAATATTTCAACACGTGAACAATTAATGCTATAGCAATATGCTAGTGAAACTGAATATTACAGTAAAATCAGTGTCAATTTTTTTGTGGAATCTTAAAGAATTTAAAAGCATATCCACATTTTTAAAAAATATGAGAAAATGTTTGATTTTTTTCTCCCACTGTTTAGAACATCACACAGCATACTAAATGTGCCTAGGTGTAAAACAGAAATGGTAAATCATGTAGGAGAAAAAAAAATGTATGTACACACACAGTCTAGAATATTATGGCCACAAAACTTACACCTGCAGTATTGGAAAGACGTGCTAGAGATGATGATTTAAAAAAAATAAATATTTTAGAGAACAATTAAAAGACTAGAAACTAGAAGACTTTGAGGGGTTATAATGCCTTATGATTATATAGAATTTTCCCAATGCAACATTAAAG
The DNA here is from genome assembly GCA_035583135.1 of Lophotriccus pileatus. NCBI lineage: Eukaryota > Metazoa > Chordata > Aves > Passeriformes > Tyrannidae > Lophotriccus > Lophotriccus pileatus. The sequence goes on along the minus strand of JAWWES010000081.1, from coordinate 109,116,602 downwards.
AACTATTGTGATTTTACAGGAAGCAAAGGTGACTATGCTGCTGTGAAGTATAAAATTGTGACAAGGTAGGGAGTCTGATCAGAAAACAGCTGTCCTCCTGTTAGCCATATCAAAGGGCCTACAAATTGACACCTTGTATTTCCAGAATTTTCTCAGCATAAGTACTCCTCATCCTCATAGATAAGGCCTTGGCAAGCCAAAAATGGCTGGTCAGATGCTGCAGTGAGTTGAAATCCAAGATTGTATATGTCTGGCACTACTTTGCCATATAGTCCTCACTTGTGTTACTTAATATGGACTTCTCAATTTACAAAAGACTGCATGACTATATTTATATCTGAAAAGCTGATTGATGGCCAAGAGAGAAGTAAAAAACTTGGTCACCTTTTCTTAAGTAGAATTATTCAGTTGCACTTAGGGACACTGCTTTACATTGATTTTTTTTTTTTTTTTTTTTTACCAACAGTGCCTTTTAAAGCAGTTTATACAGCTGATTAACATACTTAGCTTTAGCCAGTAATTTTGACAATCTTAATTTTTTGCTAATACATCTGAGATTAAGGGACACAGTCAATTTCACATCCTTCCAGCTTTCTAAAGGAGGTCTTTGAGACTGCCTCAGTAAAGTCAAAGTGACGAGTCCTTAAAAAGCAACATACCACAAATTTGAAGCCAAAGAGTGTTTTTTTATACACTGCATCTGTTAAATAAGAGGCAAAGTCAATCTGAGTGCTGCATCACCAAATCCCAGGGCAGGGCATTCCCTGAGAGAGCTCACTGCATCCGCACTCCTGTTCCTGGATGTGTGCTGACATCTGACAGTGATGCTCATGGCTGCCCTGCCAAAAGTACTGACTGTAATAATGGATAATACTGATGTTCCTCTTTTACCACGTGCCAGAAAAGTCTGTTCAGGATTCAACGTGTGAGGGTAAATTCAGTCTCCATCAAAGCCAGTTGGAGTTTTGCCATCAACCTTGATGGGGTCATGATTCCGTCCGTCATGTCTTATGGATAACATAATACAATTTTTTCAGAAAGCCAAATGTTAGCTCTGATGTACTGGATTGCAAAACCCATTATACATGTCCTTCTTTTAGACCAAAATTTAAGTCACTGTCTTCAGTGGCTCAAGATGTAACACTCAGCAGTGCCTCCTCTGTTGCAGATCTGTTGTGCTGCTTGTTCTTGCATAGGCAAATTCAAACATCCAATTATGAAATGTCACATCCAAGCAAAAACTCTTAAAAAGCTACATGCTGATAGGGCAAGAATCTTGAATTTAGATACAGAGAAGTAAGTGAAGTCAAATATAGTGTTATCCACATGTAATAGGGAGTTTAAGTGCCATCAATGTTCTGCTATCAATCTGTGATCTTAAGCAGCCTGTTCTTTAAAAAAAGAGATTTTCAGTATATCTTACAGTTAAAGCATTTAATTTAATAAAAGACTGGAAATGTGTTTGTTGAAGTTAAAATGAAGAAAATACATAACATAGTAAAAAATGGCTATTTAAAAAACTAAATTATACATACTAAAATCTATAATACAAGTAAAGCTGAAAAACGTTTGTCATCCCAGAGTAAGAGGCTGTATTGAATGGAAAATATAAAGGTTGCTAAATGTTAGCTGGGAATAAATAGATGAATACGCAGTTTTCTAAATGGCATTATAATTAACATTGTCATTTTAATTTAGAGCTGAAGTGTAGCATGAAACATAAAGCCTCTTGTGGGCCCTATGGGAAAACTGAACAGCTAAGAACAAAACAGCCTAGAGAAAGAGCAGGGCAGCAGTTCTGCTAGCTGGGTGCTGGCAGCAGAAGGGGCTGCAGGGGGTGGGTGGCCTGGGGTAAGCAAGGAAATGGGTTTCAAGGGAAAGTGGGGTCCCTTGGGGAGGTGGGATCAAGGGCACAAGGGTTTGGGAACTACTGCACCACACGCAGTGCTTCATTAGCATATTCCACATCTGAAATGGTAAAACTTCATCAGTTTGTGCCATGAGCTGTAGGTGGTGCTGCCACAGGTAGTACAGTGCGTGTGAGAGGTATTGCTTTAGGAGCTATAGGGTTTTGGCTGCGTTAAGATTTCTAACCTCATCTAGGTCACAAAATCAACTCTGAAGAGAGAGCAGAAACTACATTTACGTCTCTCCTGAAACTGGTGGCACTTCAGCAAGTGTATTGTGAGTCTCATTTCTCCTAATGACATCTGACTGTGATCAGTTCAGGGAGCTGAGCTGCAAAAATAACCCCATTGCGAATTCTGAAATCTGTATCCAAGACCAAGAAAGTTGCATGTGCAGTGGGGATATGTGGTGTTTAGAAGGCATTTAGAACTTATTTTGAAAAGGTAAGACAGTAAATACTTACCACATGCAAACGGATGTGTGCAATTAGCAGGGAAGTTGTTTGCTTACCATATTTCATACATTTTAAATAATTCTGCATATTTTTTTTTGCTTTTGCATTTGTATCAAGATGATAATTGAAATTCTGTGCCTTTAGAAGTAGAGGACTGACAATACATTATCTTTTATTTATTTTTATTTGTTAATACCTCTTCTATAGGTATTAATAGCAGCATATCTGCTTACCAGTGCTGTTGGTGTGGAAGTATGGCAGAAGCCTTTGCTGCTTGGTTATTACATTACAGACGTATTAGTAATCCTGCTTATAGGTAAGTGTCCAAATCTAAGCAAAAACATACTGCTTTTTAATTATTTTGATTAAATATGTATTTCCTTCTTTTTTTTCTTTTGTAAGTGTTGGATATTACAAAAAAGACATGAATAGAGCTGATTAAAAGAGCTAATACTGGGAAACTAAAAAAGTAGATAATTTTGGAAATTTTTTCCTCACTGAATTACTACCTGTTGCACACAAATAATACAGAAAATGCTCTTCATCTGCCTGTGCAGTTCAGTGCAGTGTGCCGGCTGGCTGGCTCCCAAAGTCTCAGGAACTCCTCTTGTCACTCAGGTAAAATGTAATTCACATTTACATATGTTCTAAGTTCAGTGTTTTGGCCTGCAGCACACCATGTTCCAAAACATTATGAATAGAAGGAATGAAGACATTATTTAAATAATCTGAGAGGCACAACTGTAAATATGAATAAGAATCAGGTTGTTTCTAAGCTCTTCTTTAGAATTCCTTTCTGAACAGAAGTGATGCATTTTTCATACACAACAATAGCTATTTGCTCGTTATTTGTTACTGTCGGTGTAGTTTGAAATAAGCATCCTGTGTTTTTTGGCTGCTGTAGCTGGATGAGAACAAGAGCAGTTACATTTTAATGACTTAAAAACATGGTAGTCTTAGCTAAAAATGTGTGTATGCAAAATGGCTTTGATGTGTTGCTTGGGAGGTGAAGAAATTAGCATACATATTTTAGAGATTTTCATGAGCATACAAGTGATGAGAAGAGGGCACCAAAGCACCTGTTTGACACAAACAGTCTGTACTAACTTCCCAAGAAGTGTCTTCTGCTTTTGAGCCAAATGGAGGACTTGGATACAGGTGCTCACCTAGTGTCAACTTGATAGGAGCCATCTGAGAATTTGGGGGGGGGGGGGGGGGGGATTTTTAAACCACTGCAT